>OU744316.1:93920119-94580948 GCA_916610145.1 Eristalis arbustorum | reverse complement strand
GGAATATGCTGCAGATGTTAAGCGATTGGCACATCTGACATACGCCGGCTCAACCATGGAGCTCATCGAAAACGCAAAGACTGATGCGTTTGTATACGGTATCAGGGATTTAGAAACGAAGCGAACACACAACATCACTACGAGACAGTTGCTGCTGCGTTGTCCTATGAAGCAGCAGGATTGGCATGTGAGCCAGATCTAAGAGCTCGCAGAGTGAATGTGGAGCCGTCACCTCCATCTGCGACAGAAGCCCGAATTCTCAGTGCGAGAGGACTAGTGACTGATAGAAAACGAACGGGATCCAACTGAAGATAGTTTTCTTCAAGCTATCTTTTCCTTCAATGGCGCGCTGGATTTCCGTTAGGGACTATGTGAAGATAAACAAATCATCTGCAAAGAGCAAAATGCTTACCCAATATTCTTCACCTCGGCAGCCGTACAACATCCAATATATACATTTAATGAAAAGATGAGCTGACAAGACGAACCCTTGGCGGAGTCCAGGGCCCACGGTGACGTGTGTTGATTTGGCTCCTTTAACCCGGTCTCAGCTGCTTTAGGTTTTTTATAGCAATTGAATGCCCCACAAAAGAGGACCCTCCAGAGTTGGATTCGAGGGGTCTTCCAGGGTCTTTCGAGTACAATTCTTAGAGTGAAAAGCTGGGCGGTTGTGCTTTTGCCCGGACGAAAGCCCCACTGTTCGTCACTCATCCAGGACTCGACCGCAACTCTAGAGCGTGTTCTTAACACCTTACCGTGGACTCCACCGAGGTGACTTAAAAGAGATATGCCCTTGTCGTTAAAGCAACCTCTTCTGTTCCCCTTTTTGATAAGAAGAGCAATCACCCCTGTATCACTAGGTGTCTCACCGTGCTCCCAAGCCATCTCATTGACACCAGAGTGCCAACTAACCGAACAATATCTATTTATTCTCTCAAAATCTAAGCTAGCCCTAGTTGATCAAGGCTGCCAAAAATGCAAGCGATGCGCCTGACTGCAATCAATGCTCTTTATTTTACATCCGCTGTACGAGCGATTCTGACAAATCACTTTATAAGTTTCCAACCATCAAACAATCCTCAATCTTCGATTTACTTGTCATCTAATGATAATCAGCTCCTTTGTTCTCAACAGCCGATTGAGTAGGTACCTTACCAGCCGGATTGTCAATTCATAGATGAACAAATATCAAAAAAAGAGAGCACAAAATACTACCTCCGAAACTACTCGTACATCAGAAGTTACACATTTCAATTTGAATTCCTGATGCCAAGTCAGCTCGAAGAAAGTGCACTTCACCACCTCACTTCATAACCGCATTAGATACAAGGATATGCATTTAAGCCGCAGAAAGAGAAAAAAAAACGCTCACTTGTTAGATCAAAGTCTTACCCCGGCACATAAAAAAGAAACTCGTAGCCAGCAGAAGGAACTACTTACGCGACAAATGGTATGAATTTCCACTTGAAATAATCTCACACACAACTGCTCGGCGGAAAATTTTATTTCGTCTCTAAGAAAAAAAAAAAGATGACTGAATTCTGGCACCATTCCATACTGTACATATTTCTGCACTTCCAGGTAACATGGCACATAGCATCTGCTTCAGGCATTTTCAATTTGTTAATCGAAAAGTTTGCACTTCAACTTGCCACCCGCATCGTTGTCTACGTGGCTTGGCATTTGAGAAAACTGCTCTCGTATTTTCGCTAACATTTCCGTCGCGAGTTTTCTTGTCAGTTGGTAATGCAACTGAGAGCTCCGACATCGTCGCCGTGCCGCATTGAATTAGCCAGCAGTGAGGGAGTCGGCGGCTGGCAGCCCAGCCCAGACCGGGTTTCTTACGTTTCTGCATAAAATGTAATGGCGCGATTAAGAGTCCGTTTACGATTCATTTGCCAGACCGGAATCTCGCTGAGAAAAAAGGGGGAAAATATAGATTCGAGACGGAAATCCGAGCACAAATTAAATAGAAATAAAAATTTTATGTCGGAATTTTACAGCTGAACTGGTGGAAAATGTTGGCGGAAGCGGTTGGCCCGCAGGCAAGCAACTGTGTACACAGTCTGATGCTCATGCCGAAACGCTTGTCCCGTTTACGTCATAATTGCGGTGGAATTAAAAGTGAGCAATTCTGATATTAATGCGGATTGTTTAATAAGGTCCTGCCTTCTGGAGTACAATGGCAGTGCTCGTGCCGAGATATGGACCGAAGGTGATAATGGAGCGATTATAGTTGGTGTAGTAATGCCGTGAAATAAGTTCGTACAGATTCATTAAAAAGCAATTAAGGGGGTTTATTTTGCGAGTATGCATAGTAGTCTGTAAATTTGTTTTATTTCCAAAGTAAGTAAGGGAATAGTGAACTTCGACGTTAACTTTTATCAATACGGAGTCGGAATTATGCACATTTAGGCATTTTATACGCATGAGCGTGCAAGTATTTAAAGGTACAAGAAGCAGTTGTTTGGGTTTTCAAAATTCTGTCCACAAACACACTTCTTGGCGTTAGCAATGGCAAACCAAACTTTGCAACACGTACATAGAGTTAAG
The DNA here is from genome assembly GCA_916610145.1 of Eristalis arbustorum. NCBI lineage: Eukaryota > Metazoa > Arthropoda > Insecta > Diptera > Syrphidae > Eristalis > Eristalis arbustorum. The sequence continues at coordinate 94,578,395 of OU744316.1, read as the reverse complement.
GTGGTCGACCAGGCTCTAGTGCTCGAACAGGAATCATACCTCGCCCATACCAGAACCAACGTTATTTAACAAGGGCCAATGATTAGACAGTGGCGAACCACTAGTGCAGTTAGCCTTCACACCATTTGCATGATCAGTTGAATGTGGTTGAATATGAAAAAAGGCACCCAGGCATAAAGAGTGCAGGTCATCGATGAGCACTTAACTATTTTGAGTAACGTTTTGTTCTTCACAATAACGCAAATACTGGAGAAGACGAGTGAGTTTCAAGTCGATACTCACCATCGTTTCATCGAATTTAGAGTCGCATACGACAACATTCATCGCAGGGAACTATTCAAAGCGATGGTCGAGTTCGGTCGAGACTCCTATTTTGCTCGCTTTATGGAGCTGAAAGATGTGCACTAAGCAAAAGTGCAGAGCGAATTCTTGGTGTCTTCGAAGGAAAAATTCTCTGCCGGATGTATGGTCCCGTCTGCGACGAAGGTGAATGGAGGCGAAGACACAATCGCGGAATCCACCAGCTGTACCACGAGGTCAATATACACCCAATCCATTGACCCTGCATTTCTGCCACACGTTCCCAGCACATTCCCCTCTATTCACTTTGCACTTCCTTCACGCACTACACTTATATTTATCGGCTTTTCCCAACAGCAACGCGATCATCCCAAAACGCTTATGCCCGACTCAGCAGTTCCCGTACAAGTTCCAGCACCAGTAAATTGTTAAGATAGGTTAAGAAAAAGAAATAAAAATTGGTCAGTCTTGATTTGAGCGCAACATATAAGAAGTGTTTTAACTTAGAAGGATGTGGATGTAGTTCGGAAGGCAAAAATCCGTCGACTACACTGGCTGGGCCACAGACACCAGAGACTGAGCATGGACACCAACGCACCAGTTAAGAGATTCTTCGAGGGCTTGCCTCCTGGTTCGAGAAAGAGAGGAACAGCGAACCTTAGTTATCGAGATCAAGTCAACGCGGATGTAAGACAGCTTGGTCTGGATGACTGGAAGCAGTATGCTAATGACCGTCATCAATGGAGGGCAGCAATTGCTCAGGCTCTGAAAGTATGTAAAGTTTAGTTAAACATGTTCCTAGAAACTGTGTTGAAAGACTCATACTACAAAGATGTCACGAAATGTTTCACTCGAATAACGAAAATCTGTGCTCTGTAAGTAATTTGTTTTGTGGCCTGCAGAGCTTTACCAGTTGCAGTGATCAAATTGACAAAACGGAAAAAAATGTATACACATTTGTGAGTACTATCGAATTTTAAATACTCGATTCGATTCTGGAGGAAAAACACATCTGAATTGGACGATAGAGCAGACTGTTGTAATAAAAATATTTTACAGTGAAATTCAACTTTCGGCAGTCATTTTGTTCATTGTTTGTGTGATGATCTTTGGTTTTATGGCATTAGGCCGACAGTTGTCAAAAAATTGTGTCGCTATTAATGATAGCCAGTGGCGTTGCCAATATATGCGTTGGCTTCTTCAAGCTACATGCGCGTCTAAGTTCGAATCGTGGTGAATAATTCTCACAGCCTTCACAAGGAGTACTCCTGTCTATACTTTCGGAGACGACAAAAACTGTTTGTCCCTTCCATTCGAGAGAAAGCAGTAGCACGCCTAACGTGGCTGGTTGCTGTAAGGGCTAACGCCGGTATTGGTATAAACTCTGACCAGAACTCGGTAGAGCTTGTTGGCATTGAAACGGAAGCAACTAAAATGTGTCGGTAGGTAAGCGAGATCAGAATAAATTAATGTTGTCATCAAGAAAAGATGTACAACATCGGCGACTCGGCCAGAACATCACCATAAGCAGCTTTAAATTTAATGTGGTGAAAGACTTCGTCTATATCGCCTCAGGGCTAAGCATTAATGCAGCATCAGTACCGAGGTCAAAGCGTTTCTATAGGTTCAAGAGGGAACTGTGTAACAGAGTCCTCTCTTTGGTAGACCAGATTTTGTCTTATTCGCGACAGAGTCGTGAATTATATCTACAGCTGATGAAGAGGGTTTTGGTCTTTCCGAAGAAAACTTGTGAGTGCGATTTTTTTTTCTGTTTGCTTTTAGTCATCAGGAGGAGAGGATTCAACCATGAATTGTACAGCTACCTAAATATAGCTAGGCATCAACGAAACAAATGCCTTAGATGACTGGGCCATATAGGGCGTGGGGGCAACTCAGATATTACCCGAGGGGTCTACGCACAACGTCCAAGCATAAGGTCGATGACGATGGGGAAGCTCAGCCAGTGTGCGAAGCTGGAAGATGTAAACGGCTGACGGGAGATTGTGACTCGGACTATAGGTCCCTATTCCTATTCATTTTAAAGTATCAGAACGCATGTTTTTTTGGGTTTCAACTTTCTAAGCATGCTAGTGTGACTACCGAACATAAAATGAAGAAAGAAATTAACCCGAAGAGTCAGCAAATTATGAAAACAATTAGCAATCGAGCACAGTCTTTTTTCCTGGCTTGTCTCAGTTTCTGACGTAGTCTTGGACAACACTTACATTTACAAATTCGCCTTGTAATTAATATACTGACACTAACATCCCGCTGGAAAATGAGTTAAAATGCAATACAAGACTTTACCATGCTCTCGTTTGAATGTAAAAACATAAATGTCGAAATATATAACCTAAACCACACATCCCTGCTCACCTACGCATAGTGTACAGGAAACCTAACCACACGAAATTAAATTAACGCTGTATATCCCCGTAAACCCAATAAGCGAACAGATGCATTTGATTGGAAGCAATTCGCAGAAAATCTCTGACGAACGTAATATAAATATGCATAAAATGGGAGCAGTAAAAGGATATGCATAAAATGAAATCAGTAAAGGAGGAAAATTATATCCAATCCATTGAATTATAATTAAATTGAGTGCTAAACAGTGTATTTTAATCACCGCTTGCATAGTAAATGCAAGCTGGTCGCTTGTAATTATCATCGATACTGTTGCTAAACTATTCTATAAATCATTCGAAGCCTGAGAAATAAGCTTGGGAAATAAATACCGTTCGGTACAAATTAAACAACTAATGAGTTTAGTCAAGATTTTTATGTGGTCGCTTATCTAATTTCTTTTATTTTTATACATGCCACGGATGTAGTAGGTGTAAGATGACTAATAATTCGCCACAGTCCAGGGTGAAGCTGTACCTCAGCCAAGATGCTCATACAGTAGTGTGTACACCATTGGAAACGTGGTCATATATGGTATATGCCTATTTTGACGCATTTTTCAATATATTGGCTCGGTGGTCATCCACTTATTCACCGCAAATTAACCGCTTAATTTTCGATTCTTACATGACCCGCACTGTCGGCTCGCTGACTCAGTTTCATATACAACAACCTTCACATTCGCGAGACTAGATATCTGTAGTCCCTGACAATGCCCACAGGGACTGTAGAAATGAAAGAGGGCAGCCGCCCTTAGGTCAGCATACACCCATTGTGCTGCCACGCGGATTTCTTAACACCTATCCCGCAACCCAGTTAGTGCTCTGAATAAGGCTAACTAGGCTCTTAAGCTATTTAGTTCAGTCCGATTATCATATATATATATAGCTTGGTGAAGTCTACACATATGTATCTATTGGATAAGAGAGTAATGCAGTTGCTTAGTACAATTGTTTCTTCTTGCAGGAAAAGGTCTAATCTAGAGGCGGCCAAATGCTATGACGCCAAAGAGTGTTGTAAAGCCCGTCCTGGTCAATCTTTTCAGGCTAAACGGTAGGGACCATGGCCTTTTTTTTCAATGAAATTAAAGGAATGATTTGGGCGCACAAAATTCCCAAATCGTGCTATCTGTCATATCCAATTGTTCGCCACGAAGCAGTGAGGACCCGCGAATGGTCATGTTATGACAACGATCCGGAATCGATTCAAGCAGCTGAGACTGTCTATTTATAACAAGCAGACCATCCAACAACGTTATATCAACACCAGCCAACTTATGCCAAGTATTTTTTTTTTTTTTGGAAAAAATTGTTATTCAATGCGTCTGGTATCACAACGTGCTTACACTTGTACGCTTGCACAGTCAGGTCCTGGAGGAAAGACTAAATCACCGCGTGAGATTGCATTTCCAGTAATCCACACTCGTTACCATTTTATCATCAGATTAACTAACTGCAGGTTGCGCACACCAGATTAGCGAAGATCGTTTTTATACAAGTGTAGTTGTATTTTAAGGTCCTTGTGTTGTCACTTTCGGCTTTTAGCCATGATTCATCGTTGACCTTTCTGCGGTTTCATTTTTAGAAAATACCGCCATCTTCCGTTGTTCCGTCTTATAACCAATTGGTGGTAGTGTGGTATCCCTTGGAAAATGTTCTCCATACTCTCGTTTTATTTATTGATTACCTACATACCTTTGGTAGAGAAATGGCAATGGTTGTTATTGTTTAAATTTTTCTTCTGACGTATGTACGAATATAATTGAGTTCTAATCTGAAGCTGTCCAACTGTCGTGATTATCGTCCATCAGAAGACGAACACAACACAAGAAATAAACAACCAAACGACAGTGAACAAACAAATAAATTCCAAAAACGAAAACTATGCAATCCAGTACCACGACCAAAAGCAAAACAGAAGTGGACAACCGATACAAAAGGAATGTCGCGGGACACAAAAATCCAACTCGGGAAGTCTGCTACATTACTCATCACCGAAACGAACGTATCGATGCACCAGATTGAATTCGGGCGCTTGCATCCTACATGGAGACTCTTTTGGCGTGTTTTTATTTCTCGTGTTTCCTTGTGGATGAGCAACCGATGAAACGACTAAAAAATCTCCCGGCACACAAGATTAATTCGGATTCGAAGCTAGATAGCTGATACGAGCCCTTAAATCACACACAGAACCCATTTCCCCGAAACCGGAAGCAAGTTGAACCCATACATTCGAGTGTACATGTCCCTCAGTTACATGCTCATTGTAAATGAAATCGAGCGCATTGACAACCATTGTCTGGGCGAACGAAAAAATGAAACGAAATCATAGTCATATTCTGCCATGGAATTTAACATTTTCGTGCACTTTTCCAGCACTGCCTTAAAGTCGAACGGAGCAGAAGAAAAGGTATTCAGTACAAGAACTCAACTTCTTCTTCGCAGTTTCCCTGCCAGACGCCTACACAATCTTACTTTACACCGTGTCTGGTCCGGTACCACCCGGCATAAGTGGACAACCGACACACACACGCGCTCGTCTTCCTATCGCAAGGTGGTGCACACAAGCTATGATTATAGCCACATAGCCCAGTCTCTCTCACCCCTTCGTCCATGGAAATGTGTCTGGTTGGTGTATAAGTCCTTTTATCTGTGCATTTAATGCGAAAACTTTTTCAGTTGACCGTTCGATTTTGAATTATGTATGAAAGCGAGAGAATCCTTGTGATAGCTATTTTAAGTGTGTTGTGTGGTTTATGTGGTCCATTGGCACCTGTCGCAAGGGCTTGTGTCCGTGGCTGCCTTTGTGAAAGTGGTCAGCCAAAGGTAACTCATAAAAGCACTGTTGGCAGAATATCGTTACCTGCACGTTCGTACTTTTAGAATATAAATCTAAATGTGATGGGATTCGTGAATGAGTTTGCAGTGTGGTCGCATGTGGTTGATCATACATGGAGTTATAATGGACCCCTGGGTTGAATTATGGTCGGATACTTTGCAGATGTTTTATTGGCTATTATGGATTGAATTTTAAAATTGGAATCTTAACGAGGAAACACTTAAAATGATTGGAGTGCATAATCAAAGGTGGCTCCGCGGACTGCAACTATAACATAAGAGACGTGAGAGTCATCGAAAACCCATACATAAGGGGATGGGCAGCAGTTGGTTTCTTTTTCAAATTGCACTGGAAAAAAAAAAAAAAACACTTCATTAATCTTGCTCGATTTTCAGATACTCCCAACTTACTCAGTATCCTTTATACAGTCCGGGGCCTGAACTGAACCACTAATCCCAAGCTAGTGGGATGTATCTAGTTGCACACACTGAGTCGGCTGAGATAGTCCTCACTTATGTGAGACGTCATCGACAGTAACAAAGGTTCTTCGGGCCAAAAAGTTTCCAATGAGCACTACATGATTCGGTTGCCTACGATTTTTCATTTTTAGAGTCATGCCTCTGGACCGTGAGTTCTTTGGTTACTCGTGGTGTGTCAAGTAACTTCACAGTCTTTACGCATTATCGATAACATGGCCTCACTACTGTTCTGTGTAGGCATTCCCTAGATATGTAGTTGGTTTGCTTATTGGTGACCACTTATAGTGTGAGTGCTGTTGTTGTTCTTGTTGCATCCTGGTGCGGGTTTTGTTCAGATTCTCTAATTTCTTCTCTGTTAAAAAATGAACATGAAATTTTACGATTGCTCTTCCACAATTTATCTAGAATATAAGCGAAGGCTATCCGTACATTAGAAGATGAGAGACCGAAGACGGATGGTGTTTGGAGGAGGAGACTGAACGACGAGCTGTACAGCGACATCGTCCTCAATCAATCGAGTTCAAATCTCCAGTCTCAGATGGCTAGGCTACGTCGAGAGAATGAATGCTCCGGCCCGGAAAGTCTTCGCCTCGAGGGATAACGCTGTAAAGGAAGACCACACCTAAGGCGGCGCAAGCAGCCTGTATAAGTTGAACTTGGGTTGCTGGAAGCAACTAGCACAAGACCGGGCTAGATGGAGAGGCATGTTGGCTGAGGCCCAGGTACACCTCTGACTGTCGCGTCAGCCAAAGAAGAAGAAGATAAGCGAGGGCAATAATAATGTATATCCTTCTGTACATTTCTGTTACATTTCTGAAAAAAACCTTGCCGACTTCAAAATTGGGAAAACACAAAAACACCACTGGAAAGTGTGATTTTTCATCGGCACCTTGCCTAAGATCGTAAACTGAAGGCACACGAAATTCATTTCAGAAACCTTTTGTACAAAAGGATGTAATGTTTAGACAAAAGCCTGGCGGCATACAAATTAAGCAAAAATAAAACTATGACTGAGAAGTGTATTGTCATATAATAAGGTGTACCAATGTATGAAGTGAGCGTCAAGATACAAATGTCTCGATAGGGAACATTTGTTGTGAACGAGCCCTTATTTTTTTTTGTTTGCTTGCCATGACATCTGTGAAAAATATTTAGTATACATCAAGTCATTGAACATACGAAATCATATTTTTTCATCGTGTTAAAAATGTCGAATTTTGTACCAGAAAGTGATGATTTGCGGAAAGCATTAATTTTTTGTTTTCATTTGAAGAAAAGTGCTGCAGAGTCGCATCGAATGCTTGTCGAGGCATATGGTGATCATGCGCTATCAGAAGCAACATGCAAAAGATGGTTTCAACGGTTCAGAAATAATGATTTTGATGTGAGAAATGAAGAACGTGGAAGATCACCAAAAAGTTTGAAGACGCCGAATTGCAAACGATATTGGATGGAGTTGACACTTTGAGTTAAAAGAAAATGGCAGCTATGTTAAATGTTGCACAACAAACAATTTCTGACCGTTTTTACTTTCCCATTAATAATTAGTGTCTTATTTTCAAAAAAAAAAAAACGGTAGCGGTACACCTAGTATATTACATGTACCTTTTATTATTAACTATAGCAACACTTTCCACCATCCCACACTGAAACGGGAAATGGTCTATATCCTTGTCTTTCACGAGAAGACAAGGATAAGAGACAAGATACGTCAATCTCGTTGGCGTCTAGCAATAAGTTTGTCTTAAATTAGTCCTTGACCAATAAAGTGTAATAATTAAATCGCTGTCTTTTATTTCTAATCGTTCATAATAAATGTTGCACACAAGAGAGGTGCTACATCACTATATAGTATATAGTATAATTGTTGGGACAGATATCTAAGGAAGCTGCTACTATGTCTGATGAAATGTGAGCTTTGGCTAGGGATAATATTCATCGCATTAACAAAACCATCATCAACAGGCCATCTGTAACATATGGTCGACAGGAAGCATGTCCCAACATTCGAATTTTTGTAGTAAGTCGTTTTAATTGCGTTTGCAAGAAACAAAATCAAAATGTTCATTGCACTAACTATCGAGAGGTAAGTCTATTCTATCAGTTAAGACCCTTATATCCTGGCGCTTAGCTCCTCATCTTTCTTACTTACTTATCAGGCCAACGACTGTAAGGTGTCTGAGCCATAGCTGTCTGCGGTAGCTCATGGCTCCTCGGCGCGTTGCTTCCAGTCTTCAGCACCAAGTTGCGTTGCTCCCGCCGTTGCTATACCGAGGTTTCGTCATCCTTTCCTTCTCGAACATGGAGGCTCGGATTCGGCCCTCTTTGTTGGAGCGTTGGTGTCCATGCGCTCAATGCGGACGAGCGAGTACGTCGGATCTGCACTAGGAGATCTTTTTCTGTGGCTTAAATGCATATCCGTGTATCTAATGGGTTTACGAAGTGCGGTGGTGAAATGCTGACTTGGAATCAGCAATTCAAATTGAAATGTGTAATTTCTAATGTATGAGGTACGGGACCATATATCTGGCGTAGAATTTTTCTTTCGAAGCTCCAAGAATCAGGCCTGCAATTTTGTTACGTGTCCAGCTTTCGGGTCCATAAATCAGAACTGACAGGATTATAGTTTTGTAGAGCATGAATTTGGTCCTTCAAGTCAGGAGTTTCGATTCCAGTTGTTTTGACAAACCAAAGTGCGGCGATCGTTTCTTGCTCGACAGGAAGTATATTGTCTGTTCCTTGATGTCCATAACACCATCTCATTTCGCCTGTTCTTCAATTGCCGTAACAGTGCGCGTGGTGCGGCTCAATTTTTTTGGGATCCCGAATTCAGCCATGGCTTCGAAAATTTCCTTGCGATGAATGCTATTATATGCGGCTTTAAAGTCGATAAGAGATTGTAAGAATCGATTTGAAACTCGATGGTCTTCTTTTGGATTTTCCTTAATACGAAGATTTTTGGACCGGAACCCACCCTAGACATTCACACAATACGATGGATTGGCTCTTGTCGGCTCTTGCTCTGCACGTGAAACAGGATATCTATCAGTCAGTAGTTTCTGCAAGAGGTAGGGCTGCCTTTTTTGTGGCCTACCCACTCATCTTCAAATGCGGGCATATGACATTGTTTCATTGACTGCGAAGTCGATTTAGGAACAAACAAGATAAATTTGTTACTCCGAGGGCTGTGATCTCAGGTTTTCCTTTGTGGATAACTACTTCTGATATTGTGGGGTATGGTCACGTTTTACAAAACTGTGTCTACGTATGCACATTTAATTTGTCCAATAAAACAGTTCGATCACTGACGTGTGACAAATGAAAGAAACAAGTTCACTATTTCTATGCACTGATTTATTACAGTAACTTATAGAGCACTCACATAGAGCACATTTAGTAAGTTTTTTACACTTTACATTCCTGCCTTTCAGGCTCAAACTTATAACACTTTGATAACGTTTATAGAAAATCCAAAACTAAACTGTCCTGCTTTGGCCGCCGTTCCGATGTATATACCGGCCAACATTCTTTCTAAAAAACTCTGTCGCCATCTGCATGTGGAATTTTCCTATGCGCGCTCATATATGTGCATTCGTTGTTGATTATGTTTAACTTCACTGTAGCGCCAGCGCGGCGGTGTCTCGTTCGCATGCAACACAACACAACCACCAACAGAATTCACTTCCGGCACTATGTACAGTAGCCCATTTACTCCATATGCTGAGGAGGTGGTGGTTGTTTTTGTCTGAATTTATTATAGCTACTACTCCGTTTGGCGTTCGATTTTTTTCCACAGATAGCGCTTTAGAGGCGCCTTGTGTCCAAGTCATGGTATTTTTTCCTACTCTTCACCTAATATCCGTAACTACAGTAATATTCGGATATTGCTGAGTACCATGCATTGCTAACTAGAAATGGCAGACTATCAATGACTCACAAATTTACGCATCCATGCACTGCCCGGTAAGCTGATTAAAATATTTCTCTTCACTCACTCTATTCAACCCGACTTATTTGTTTGTTTGTTTTTAAGTTTGTGATTGAATCTCGGTTGACGTCTGTATTATCTTCAGAAGTCGGATATATGGTCCCGTCTGCTAGGAAGGCGAATGGACGAGAAGACACAACCGCGAACTCTACGAGTCCGAATCTACGGTGTAGAGAGCAAGTCGTCGCAGATAAAAAATAGCTTGGACTTGATGACTGTAAGCAGCGCGACCAGGACCGTCACCGATGGAAGCATCAATTGCTCAGGCTAGGACCCTTCATGGGTCATCGGTCAAGCCGAATGACCAAATAGAACGATCGTCATCTCTAGCGAAATCAATTTTTATTTTAACGGCTATGTCAACAAGGAACAATCCACAAGTAGTTTATAAATGTCATATGCATGGACAAGCTATATATTTATTGAACTGAATGTTGCTTCAAAATAAAACCAGAATTAATTTTACGGTCACGCTCTAGTACTCGTCTAAGTACATTCTTACCCAGGTTTCAACAAGAGATGCACCATATACGCAAAATAATGGCAACATAAACGAAAACATTCTCAGTTACTACTCTTGTTAAACGTATAACTTTCAGTCCCTAATCAGGGAAAGAAGAAAAAACTCTAAAACTCCTCGTATCTAAGCGGTGCTCCTTAAAACTATCAACGAAAGAGGGCTACTTGTCCGCTGGTATAAACCAGAGTTTTATGGTTTTTCAAATATAAATGTTTGTGTTTGAATTGATTGAAACAAGAATAACCATAAAATATTGATCGTCTCCGCCGTTATAAAACAGAACTTTCCTTATGCCGGTTATCGACGGGGACTGTTTTTTTCGTGGGGAGGGGGATGTGCGGGAAAGGAGGAAATGAAAATCGCAGAGGTTTTGCCACTTTTCACAGAAACATCAGCATAAAACAAAGCAAACGGAAAAAAAGTATTCCAATAACCAATCATTATTCCCTCTTTCTCTGGCTCTCTTAAGAACATTTTCCGGGGAAAATATTTACGAGTTTTTTTTCAAGAGTTTACGAGCAAACACTCTTTAAGTGTCGGTTTTGGTAGCATGAAGTTTCCAATGACTATTAGGGCAGCAGAAAGCGCAAAGCATAAAGAATCCCTTCGATGTGGTCAATAAAATAGAGATCATTCTCATTGCGGTTAGGGATTCGTAATTCCTTTCATTCACTGTGTGTGTTCTATTAGTTTCCTTCTGCTCCCTTCGGGGTAATGCGTTATGCACCAAATGGCTTTACGAGAACCAGGCAAAGAAACGAAGCTCATTGAAGTGGGCGGCTTCAATGACATTTTCGAACGGGGGCTCCCCTTTGCAGCTACTAAATACAATGAGCTGCTGAATCGTAAAAATGTTTTCGCTGAAATAATACATTCTCCCTTCAACTGCTGATAAGGGAGCTGCTTTATCTGCTGAAATAGAAGCTGATGGAAAGAAAACAGACATCCTTAATTTTATTACAAGGATTAAGATGCGACCGGATGGAAGCGAGACTGAAAATTCCAAGTAAATAGACCGATTCAATTGATGCAAATTCCGGGTCCCATGAATTTTATATCTGTATTCCAAATATGTTAAATATGCAACTAGGCCCTTCTGGAAATTGTGGTGTGGCAAATCAGATTTGAATCTCTTCATATATTTCATGCATTTTAAGCAGGTGGCTTATGAAATGAGCAGCACTGTCTTCTGGAGGGTTGCTTTTGATAAGACATATTTTTGTTTGACATGATTGACGGAATTCAGTTTTGATGAGTTTCAGTTAATACAAAGATGGAGAGATGTATCTACGCCTCCATCAACAGTGTTGCGTCTTAAGAATTTGAAAGCGTGGTGGATCTCGAGCGGGCATGTTCACGGGTAAAGTAGCTGACTGCACCCAACCTGGTAAGATGACATCACGATCTCTACTTGTGCATCAGTCAAGTTGAAATACCGCCTCCTTGTGGTGCCCCTGGATAGCCATCACGACAACCATTACGTGGTCTAGTGAACCCTCTGCCCGAGTTTTCAAAATAATGGGGCTGTCCTCCCAATTGGTTGCGCGTAATGTTTACGTTCCTCACCACATAAAAAAGTTCCCGTTCAGAAGCAACTACCTGCCTGGAACGGATTTTCTTTTGAAGACCCCAACAAAAGATTAAAGCACAACGATTTTCGATTTTGCGGGTGGAATGTGTGGTTCCTTGACATACCACGTCCAGCTGATGAACTAACGGAGGCCCTGGAATGCTGCAAAGCAGACATTCTGTGGTGGAATGTGCTACGCAAAAGGAGGATAAGAAACGGCGACCTCTACTACAGAGAAGGAGGGCAGCGCTTATTTGTTTTTCGAGGCAGACTTAGGCAAAAAGTCTTAAGCTTTCAGTATGTAAGCGAGCGCCTCATAACAATCCGCATCATGGCAAAACTCGCGAACTTCAGCCTGATTTGCTCACACGCCCCGACGGAGGAGAAGGATGAAGATAGCAAGGATGACTTCTATGATCTCCTAGAACGACCATACAATCAATGCCCCAGCTACGACACCAAGATCGTTCTAGGAGAATTCAACGCACAGCTGGGCAAGGAAGAAGTCTTTGCAAGAGTGATCGGAAAACATAGCCTGCACGACAACATCATCGGAAACGAACTCAGGCTGGTGGCATTCGCGTCGGACGTAACCTCTCTGTGATGAGCAAGTGGTTCCCACACCTTCACATCCATTAGGGCACCCGTCAGTCACCTGATCAATCAACCTTCAACCAGATTGATCACATTGCGATCGACGTCAGACACTCCTCCAATATTATCGATATCCGAACGTTCCGCGGAGCCACCATCGCCTCGGACCATTTCCTTGTTGTAGCCAAGGTAAGAATGAGGATATCGAAAGAAGTACGGAGTCGAGACATGATCCTCTGGTTAAACGTCGAAAAGCTGAAAGGTTCTGCGGTGTTTGGTTCCGATTACTCACGTTCAGGTGTTTGAGGTTTTTTTTCTAGCTGCGTGCGCCATCGAAGTGTGGTACGCCATCACACAGTAGGAGTGTGACTATCAAGGTCCTTTGAAGGGATATCTTAATTTTTCGCATGAAATACCTTTTTTCTTCAATTTCCTTCCAAGCCCACAAACAACGCCTTCATTTAATCTCCAGTCATGCCCTAAGTTAACTTTACAATCTATCTACCCTAAATTATTCACCACTTCGAAGTTAATGGTGTATATTTTGACGTTTTGTCCAATACAAACAACCTCCGGTGTTGGAGGACAAGATAGGCTGTTGAGTCCATCCGATGATGTAAATGTCATTGGCATATGCGAAAAGTTTCACTGATTTGTGGAAGATCGTTTCTCCGGTGTGGTTACGGAAGATCTTCTGGAGAATGATGAGTATCACCAGTGCATCGCCTTGTCTAAATGCTTTTTTGACATGAAAGGTCTAAAGGAAATATTGAGGGGGCTATCTCCATTGTCATTCTATAAAGACGGGCGAATATAGTAGGGATGCCAAATTTGAGCAATGCGCTACATAGCTGTTTGGAAAAGTTCGGGAGATAGTCCATCAGTCCAGCAACCTTGTTTGAGGCAAAGAGGCACACACTCACAAGCTCACGGCAGACCGAACCAACTATTTGGCCACCGCGAGCACGGTTGCAGCGGCGATTTGTTGAACCAAATTTTCAACGACTCGGCCGAGACAGCCAAGTAATGGAAGCCTGATTGCTTTCCTAACTTCACTGAAGGCGAGAAGGCGGAGTCTTTGTAATTCATTCCTTAAATTGGGAGGTCATTTAAATCGCAGACTTCTTCGTAGGCGAAATAAACTCATTTACTTTGAAAAACCATTGAACGCATTCAACTGTAAGCTGTGTCTGTGGCGAAACAGCCATTAAAGGGCGAGACGTAGCCTATACAGCAATAGCGAGAGAAATTCTTATACCAGCTTTTATCGGCTAACATTTGGCACACCATCCCTTAGACCAGCATGTAGAGCTCGCAATTTTCGGCAACAGAAGAAGTAGCTGTAGGACGAAGAACACACCATCCCCTTGCAATAGTTCATTGTGGCACTGTTCAGAAAAGAGCTGCTAGACATCAGACACCATTACAACGAGGCAATCTGGATCGTGAGACACACAATCCCCGGACAAAGCTATCTTAACGCAGAACCTTCCAACGACTACTAAAAAGGAGGTGCATGGTTTCTACCAGAACTGAGATAGCATTCAACGCAGTAATTGGGGCTAAGTCGGCTACTATAATACCACCCCATCTCAAGCGGACCAAAATACGGATTTGAGCAACCCGACGTAATCACCGGACAGTGCCTGCCCTTAGTTACAGGGGTCCCCCGGTTCGAATCCTACCTGCAAGCATAGGTTAATACGTTTTTATTTGGTGTTCAAATCTGTTCCAGTCAGCGTTTGTCGTTGGAATCACACTAACGGCACTGACAATAGCCCAACAATGGTCCAAGTCTTAAAAACAACCTACATTTAACACAGTCACTTTAAGAAAAAATTAGGTATTATGTGGAATGCGTTCAAAAAACTCAAATTTTTTAATACAAAAAATAAAGAAAGTGGATTGCAAAAACTTTATCCCTCAAGAGGTAGGTATTCAATTCAATTTATCACCAGATGATTCATGTTCTATTGAGTAGCGCTTCTTGGATTCTGCGGAGGGCTGTCCAATCGGTAGAGGAGAGGGTTTGAAAATTTGAATACTACCGTCTTAAATTGTATTACGAGCAACGGGCATATAATAATATAATAATATGGGTGGCGCTTCCCAGCAACCACTAATGTTGTGCGTGCTATTGTTCTATCACAAGTGGAAGGGACCTACAGTTTTATGCCGACTCTGAACGGCCAAATTTGAGAAGCTTTTTCTAGATAGAAGTACTCCTTCAGCATTGTCAGTGACTCGAAAGAGGTGGGACAGTGAAATAATTTGTGTCGCAAAGAGTAGGAATCGAATCTACGGTCGGCGTACATACCCACAACGCCACGGGCCACTACTGCAACTGCATGACATATTTGAAAAACTCGTGATGTATTTATATCCGCGGACGACGAATAGACGACATTAAACTAGGTCACCCAGGCTTTTCAGTCCATTGTTACGCAACAACTGATAAAGAACATTTACGAGTGCAATAATAAGTCTATAATGAAACGACTAGATGCAATACAGGGAACTAAGAATTTTTGGAAGGAGACTACTGATCGCAGATTCTTATGCAAATTCAATATTTAACGAACAGTTGCGGCACGTAAAACGCTCAATAGATCCCTGTAAAGATATTCATCCAGTGCGTTGTCCTTTCATCATCTATGACAACCGTGAGTACATATTGAAGACGAGCGGCGATAGAAGTAATATATAATCACGTACAAATTTCTACAAAGATAAATCCAGCCTGTTGAATTTCTAAAACCGAAATGCCGTGACGAGATAAGAAAATTTTGGAGGGCATGTTTATTTCGTTTTCCTAATTTTATCAAAAACTATGCATTGGCACAGTCCCTCATACCCACATACTTCTAGCTGTAATTAAATTATGATATTCACAAAACGCCCTTTGCCTGGATTAGACTAGGGGGATACATTTTTACGATTAATAGCAAAACAACACATATATGCATAAACTTTGTTAGCACTACCATTAGATACCTCTATCCTTCAGATATCCCTATTAAAACGCACATTTTCGTAATTAATTTATTTTCGTTCCCAAATTTGAGCGACATAAAAACTTCCGTAACCCAGCCATGGTCGTTCGAATGAAACGGGAGTCAACTTATGTCAATGTTTTTATCCTCGGTCGTTATAGCTGCTGCATAGTAGGCTTAATGACCGTATAAAATTTAAAGGTTTTTATGAGTTCGCTATTTTCATACGTGCTGTCTGTTCATGAAAATATTCAGATCTTTAATTGAGGGAGCTGTATTTTGTTTTTTTAGTTGGTTCATTGGTTACATTTCATTGTGTTAAGCGGTGTTGAGTGGTGAAGTTAAAATATGATGAATCAAGCTTATAGGGGCATCGCTCGACTTACGACGCTTCGTGATAAGTCATTTCGACTTATGACGTCGAAAAAGTTTAGGAAGCTTTTCTCGACATACGAGATTTATGCTTCGAGTAATTCCTCCCTAAATGCGTGGTAGACTGTCGAAATTTTGAATTTGTGAAAATCTGGCTCCAATTTCGCACTCCAAGTTGGTTGAGTTCCACTTGTGTGTGTCATGTTGTTTACGAATAGCTTCAGGCGTTCAAACAAAACGGCAGAGAAGATCTTGTACCCGATATTGAGGAAACTGATCCCTCTTTAGTTGGTTCAGTCAAAGGGGTCTCCATTCTTGTGGACCGGAGAAACGACGCTGAGATTTCACTCATCGAGCATGCTTTCCTCCGACCATATCATCTCCAGCTGCTTGAAACATTTCCGCGGACAATCCGTCCGCTCCAGCAGCTTTGTTCGACTTCAGTCTAGATATCGCTGACTTCGTCTAAGTCGAGAACGGAATTCTTGTTCATCATCGTGAAAATTAAGTGCAACATTCTGCCTGGCAGCGAAATTTGTGTCGTCATAGCCATTTAACAATCTGAGTGATTTTTTTTTTAATTTTCAGCATAAACTGCAATTCTAATACAATTTGTCTCAGTATGCTTCAGTCCGATGTCTGTACTCTCCAGATTTCTGTTTTATCTCTGTTTAAAACTTTTCGAGCTGTCGTATCAGCTATCCATATGTTAAATTTGCTCGTGATTTTTATTTCCAAACTTCTGAGAGGTGATCTAATGCCTGATCAGTGCAGGGAAAGTTCCTAATTCCATAAACTTGTTTACAGATTATTGCGGATTAATTCTCTTCCCTGCTGTTGTATGTCTGGCGCTCACCTGCGGTTCACAATGTTGGACAGCGTACAAAGAATACTAGGGAAAATTAACGGCAAACTGAGATAAAGACGATTTGCATGACAGCAGGAGTTACAAAGTTCGATATAATACAAATTTCAAAGATCCCAAGAAGCCTTCACGTCAAAATCTATCGATAAGAACGAACAAAGGAGACATCCTTCGAACCCCGTTAAAAAGGTCTACATGAGTAGGCCTAAACACTCATATCACGCAAATGCAAAAGCATAAGCATTTGATCGAGACAGGGAGGATGCTACAGACAGACCTTTAGGGACGCAGTGAAGTGGCAGCCTTTTTATCCCCATTATACAGAAAATAATCTCTTCAAAAAGAAAGAAAAAGATTAATGAATTAAAAACTCTTCCGAGTCGTGTTTGTGCCCATAAGAGAAATAAATCTTCTTCAATACATCCCCTCAATGGGATCCTCATGACATTCTTGGAAATATGCAACACCTATTCATATACCGACATTGAAAAAGGAAAACGAAATCTTGTTCGCGGATGGCTAGATGTAATTATTTCGGTGAGACAGTACGATTATGTTTTTTCTGCGGAATTCTTTGCCCAATGATACATGCTGGTATACAGCATGGAGAAAATTTAAGTGCGTTTCCCTGACAATCTTGGGCAAAGTTGTAAAATACTGCAATCTTTTGATTTTAAAAGTCAACCGACTCCATTTTTAGGATTTTATAATTATCGAATTCACTTTCAGCTGTAGACTTCAATATTTATATCATTATTCTTATTGAAGTCTTCATTACATCAATCATAACAACCAGTCATTTGATTTGAAATCAATTGAATGCTTGAACGCAAGTCTTTGGGAATTAGAACATTTTCGATGCAGTCTTTGGAGTTCAAGGTTTTTTTGTTGCAGTCTGTGGGACTTCAGTATGTGAGCAGGTTTGAAACAGTCAGATGGAATAACGAATCACACTTTCGTATGGAATATAATGGGCTTTAAGATTTAGAGAAAGAAGAGTACGTTATGTTCACCTCGGTAGGAGGGCATGGGGATAGGGATCTGGATGCAGTGGTACTATTACAAATGAAGCACTTAATAAAGCGAAAGTAAATGAATTAAATTTATTTGAATTAAGAATTTGTATATTTAATTGCATATTTAACAATTTTACAAGCGATTAACTTTCAGAGGCAAACATTTTTCAAAATTGGAGTCTGAAAGGGCTCCTCGCCGAGGTTTATTCAGTAAACAAGCAACTGAAAGCAGCATTTCCACAGCTGATGAGGCAGTAAGTGGAGCGTTTTACCTTAAAAGTGTTTTCTTCAGAGCTGAATATTTGCAGAGGGGTTCTACAGAAATTGATGGAATAAATAATATTCATTACCTACAGATGGACTGCAATTATTAGATGATTCTAATAGCTGATCGGGAATGTGAAGTTATTGAAGTCTTTGTAAATGGTTCAGTGCTTGTGTTTGCATTATCAGTACAAGAGCTTTGATCATTTTCGCAAGCAATTCTTTTTCTGACTAATGAACTTAATTCCATCATTATTTGGTGGCATTTAACTCTGACTATATTGCTGATACTTACTTGAGTTTTACCAATGGGAAATAAACAGAGGAAACAATTACATCTCCAACGTTAAATAAAAGTGGAGCGTCGTATAAGAATTAATGTTAAAGTTTTTTTTCAATGGATTTTGTTGATAAAATCGAAGATCAGTTTGGTGGACAGCACTAAACAAAGCTATCAACTGCAAGGCACTCAACCGAGTACAAAGACTGGCCTGCCTGTCCATCAGCGGTGCACTGAGAAGTACTCCGTTAGACGCACTGAAAATTCTCCTCCATCTTCCACCACTGGAAATGTTCGGGAAACAAACGGCAGCAAGCCCAGCTCTGAGACTCAAAACACTCCAACTGTGGTCCGAACTCAACATTGGCCACTCAACCATTCTCAAGGAATTCAACTTCCTTCCTAGCGACACTGACCGCATAATACTCCAGACTATATCGGGAAGAAATTCTCTATCAGCATTCCTTCCAGATCGGACTGGATGTCTGACAGGCAAATTTCATAAATGGATCGAAGACAAGCTAAGGGATGGGGTACGAGTGTCTACTCCCAAGATCT
Source organism: Eristalis arbustorum (assembly GCA_916610145.1). NCBI lineage: Eukaryota > Metazoa > Arthropoda > Insecta > Diptera > Syrphidae > Eristalis > Eristalis arbustorum. The sequence goes on along the minus strand of OU744316.1, from coordinate 94,559,352 downwards.
CAACATTGCTATCTCCTTAAAGCTCCCTGATTACTGTAGCGTTTTTCAGGCAGAAACCATAGCGATTAAAGAGGCGCTGTCATGGCTCAAAAACAACGTGATATCAACAAGGGATAACACCATCTGTTCTGGGCACTGTGCAATTGGCACTCATGCTCGCAGGATGGGTACCTATTTATAATGTTTTTGGAAACTGCATGGATGAAGAGGAGGATGCCCTTAGCAGTCAGCCACTACTACCTAACCGGACCTATATCCTCTTCCTTTAAGTCTAAAACCACATTATACTCCATGCGCTTCTGACTTGTTCAAACCTGCTCACATACTGAAGTCCCAAAGATTTCAACTGAATGCTGGTGACTTTAAGGGAAGGTAAAGAATTCAATTCAAAGTGACTTCAGTGAATGCACTGTCAGTCGATAGGCCTGTATTCAATTGATTTCAAATCAAAAGACTGGTGGTAAAGATTAATACAATCAAGACTTCAAATAATATGGTGACCTCGATGCTGAAGTCCAGAAGTGCGAAATGAAGTCAATTCATTGAAGCACTAAATAGATAATTTGTTCACTTTTTCCAAGGAAATATATCCTGAATTCTTATTCATGTACCCAAAAAATAAATATTTGGCTTATCATACGTTGCACGCACAGTTCAACTCAATCCTCAATGCTTACCTGCACATATATTTTTGAAAAGTACATAAACAAGGACATCGTGCCACACAAAGGAACACAATGTCCGCGTATAAATACACACAAAATAGGTGCCCTTTTAAAAGGGACAACAAATAAATACTTCCTTTTTTGCCTCTGCGCACACTTCATTGTCAAGAGCAAAAGTAAATTTCAGTTCAATACCAATTTATTCATTAATACCCCTACGGATAAAATATAACAGCACGTGCTTCGGGCAAGAAAGGCTGTTACTCGGGGACAACAAGAATAAAAGCCTGGACCCACGAATTACGGTTCGATAATGACCCGATTCATACGTATCCGTCTCATGTTTATTCAACCCGAACATTATAATGCGTATATTTTATCCGAGAAGAAGTGGAACCGGGACGTAATAAACATATGAAAAGTTCCATTTCCATACTGGCTATTTGTATCCCACCCCCTGCCTTATCGACGAGAAATTGACGTTTTCGCAAGGAGCGCAAGGCAGCAGCAACAGCAAGAAAACTAAAAACCAATCGGGCAGAGAGGAAATTGGGTAATAATGGCCTCAGCATGGAATGTGTAATTTTCCGATTATGGAAAATTATTTGCTCCGTGACTGGAATAAACGTTGCAGGGCAGTGTTTAACCAGTGTTGGGCCGAACCTGAAACCGATATCATGTGTGTGTGTCATTCCTCAGGTTTACCTACTCGGCACCATTATTCATGATTAGCAGTTCCCCGGTGCTCTGGCGACATTTGAATAAGAAGCCAGCCAACAGTTTGATTCCATTTCTCGTTTTGACAGAATATTTATTTGCATGCAAACAAAAACGGAAAGTGACCGCATGCAAGAAGCGAACCTTTGGTTGCTTTGGTGGTGAACTTCAACGGAAACGGATCTAACTGCTTGACCAGCGAAGCATGCTCTCAACGGAGGTGCGTGCCAAACGAAAATAATTGATTGAGTCGATTAAATGAGTTTTTAACTTGGAGGCATACATTTTCGAGCATTCTGTTACAGGGTTAGTTGCGTTGGTCGGCACACGAGCTTTGTAATGTATGTTTTCGTCACATGGTAGGTAATGGTCTCTAGTTCTATACCCGTGATGTTGAATGATGGGGGGGCCAGTTTCAAGAAGACCATGCCACATGCCATACTACCGACGCAACGTACAAACTTGTGAAGTAGTTGGATCATCTCACGACTAGTGGATTATAGGACTCAAAGCTTGGTTTTGTCAGGAATGAGCATGAGAGCATTTTCCTCACAGTTCGTTATCGAACACATATTTTCGTTTAATTTAGCAACTGAATCTTCAATCAATTGTATATCATCTGCATATACCATAAATGGAAGATACTAGGAAGATCATTAATGAAAATTGAAAACAGTAACGGACCGAGAATAGAACCTTGATGTACTCCCTTGTGAACATTGCAAAATGACGACAGTTTTGAGTTATATAAAACAGCTTGAGTCCGGTTAGTAAGGTATGAATAGATTAACTTGTTAGTGGAATTACAGAAGTTAAATTGGGTGGACAGTTTATGACGTGTATAGTATAAACAATGTCGAATGCTTTCGAATAGTCAACTGAAGCTAGTAATTTTGTTTTATCTTCGTCAATAGCTTTTCGTATATCGTCTGTTACTTATAGTACGGCTGTAACACAGCTATGTCATTTACGAAATCCTGATTTCATTGGCTTATTCGATTTTGTTCTTCAATGTGATTCTTAATCGCTCGACTGACAATAGACTCGAATGCTTTCGACATAAACGAGAGAACAACAATCGGCCGATACAAGCCTGAGTTTTCATAGGAACTGAGACTAGTTTTGCTATTTTGCATTGTTCGGGACATTGCATTGTCATGGTTATGGTGTTAAAAATGTGGCTAATATAAGGAATTATAATAGGAATTATAATAGGAAACTTGTTAAAAATGTATTCGAAGTTATTAATAATCGATTAAGAAGGTCCGTGCTCACACGTGGAATTGTCCTAATGAATATTTCTCTTTAGCTTTAATTTTCTTTGTGCTTACTTTTTTTGAGCTGGAGTTTTTCATATATTACACTGGAGCAATCAGACTCAAGATAGTCCACTGTATGGTCCATTGTACTACCAGGTGGTGATGAAGGGCCTACAGAATAGCGCACTTACTACCACATTATTAAAGGCATACATTTTAAGCTACAGTTTTCTTGTTTCTTCTGCATATATCTCAAAAGAATCTGTATCAATTGGGAACACAGATCCAAAGACTCTAAGATGATATGAAATTATTTGATGATTTCTGTATCTATTCCTGTAACAGGGTTTTCTTCATCTCTAAAGAACCTTCTAGCCGTGATTCCATCATTGGTATTACTAGACTATAAAGTGGTATGTCAGCCAATAAGCCAGTTTCACATCTAGCTTTGACTATGCTTTCTTGGCCTCTTACCTGCCACACTCTTGCATTTTTGTTTTTGTACATATTTGTATGACACACCATCTATGAGTGAAGCAGACTCAATCCAAAGAACTTAACTTAACAATGCTCTAAAAGAATCCAGGCGGGCTTCTACTCTTCTCTTTTTTCCATTTTGTCTTTCACGGCCTCATTCAACTCTTTGCTCTGCCTACTATAGTTGAACAAGATGAAGATGACATTTGGTCTAAAAGGAGTTTCGCAAGGAGTTTGATTTTCTAGGGCCTTAAGCTTAAAATAATTGACTTTTTCTGCTTCGAAAAATGAAACATTAATTCCTAAAGCGACTAGTGATAAAAGAAAAAACAGCATTTTAGTGCTAATATTGATTTCACAGATCCAAATATCGCCCCCGAAAATAACTCAAGCACACACCATGTACTAAAAATAATTGCTTTTATATTCAGTAAGAGCTTACCAACGAGTTCACCAACGTGTCGTAGTGGAAGCACTTACGGCAATTGAAGAAAAAGCAAAACGAGCTGATCTTAACGTCAATGAGGACAAATCGAATTACATATATGCTGTCGACAAAGAAACGTTCCGTCACACACCACCTAGGACAAAATACTACAATCGACAGTTATAATTTAAAAAAATAAATTAAAGGAGTTTGTCCACCTCGGGGCAAACGTAAACTCTACAAACGACATCACAGTGGAGATCCTACATAGAACCACCCTTTGCAACCGATGTTACTTCGGACTGTCGAAGCAACTGGGGTCAAAACTCCAAAATCAGTGAGGGACCAAAATCATCATCTACAAGACACTTATTTTGCCTGCCCTGCATTATGAAGCTAAAATCTGGACGATAAGCATAACTGCAGAGCTCATTCGTGGTGCTTTCGAAAGAAATATTCTACGTCGAATATTTGGTCCCGTCTGCGAGGAAGCCGAATGGAGAAGCAATCACAACCGCGAACTCTACCAGCTGTACCAGGATGTGGATTTAGTCGGGAACGCAAAAATCCGTCGACTGCACTGACTAGGCCACATCAAGCGCATGGAATAGTCTTCCGACGGTTACTATGGCTCTTTTATTTTTTATTTGTTTAACGCCTGCTGTAGTAATGAACTAACAGCTTATTTACATAGATTTAAGGTAGGATAAGTAGTATTATATAAAAAAAAAGAAAAAACAGAGGTTCATCAGGGTGTGTGCATTGCTTATGTGAGCCATATTCAAAGACACACACCCTGCTGCACGCGTCCCTGTATTGCGGACATAGTTGAGGTAGCTTACGTCTTAGGGCTTAGAATAGTTTAGTAGGTTAAGTAAAGTAATATAAATATAGCCCTTGAAGAGCCAAGTTTTCAAGTTCTTGGCAAAACATAACTTAATACGTCTGCGGACTGAACGTCAAAAAACGTTGGAATAGGCCGTAAGGCAATTGGAGTTGTAGACTAGTTTAGCTTAGAGTACCCGCATAGGGTCAGTAAGATAGTTATAAGTTCAAATGAATTGTTAAATTTACGCTAGAATTAAACATTTTGTCCAGGATTAAGTTATATATGAGAGCGGAATTAAAAAAAAAAAATTAAGCGCATGGACAACAATAACTCTCCAGACAAAAGGGTCTTTGAATCCTCCTGGTTCGAGAAGGAGACCTAACCTCCAGTATAGGGACAAAGTAATTGCGGATGCAAGACAGCAGGTCTTGATGACTGGAAGCAGCGTGCCCAGGATCGTCAGCGATTGCTCAGGCTTGGACCCATCATGGATCGCCGGCCTGACAAGGAAGTAAGTAAGTAAGAGTTTACTTAATCAAAAGACCGACTTTCAATAGAAACCACTGGAGCAACTAAATAAAATAAATAAACTTGTGTTGTGTGTGTTTCTCAGGCTGACTTGCTTAGCAAAAAATGATATTAAATTTGCTATGAATTATTTAGTTTGTTATTGCACTAAGCTGTGACAAAAAATATGTGCACAATAATTATGCTATGAGAAGAACTAGTTTTAGTTCACATTGTTGCATGTCACTTTTTCAAATAAGTCCCGCAAAAATAGCGATTAGCCAATTAAATGTGAAACTGCTTAAAACATTGCCAACTGAGATGGCCACTCGAATTATCTATTATTCCATACATGGACCATATCATAAAATTGTTATTTTTCAGCCATTTGTCCAGGTAACATACACATATTTCTATAAATAGAAATCCTTATTTGAATAGAGCCATAAATAGCTTAATCTCAATCTTTTTCTCACAGCAATCATACTACCTTACTGGCTACGTGTCAATGACTCGGTGTCGCTTTTTCATTTTTAATAGAAGATTTCCACGAATGGAAAGTTTAAAGTTAAAGTTTGAAGGAGAATGCCTTTCAGTTTCCATTCCAAATAACTCGGAAGTAACTCAGAAGTGAAAAACAAAAAAAAATAGCACACACACACTCATAAAAATCTGAACTCTTGAAAATGCGTCACAAGATGTCAAAAAGTTTTTAACTTTGACATAGCGTGAAAAGTAGGCTTTAGCACGCGCCATCATCGTTGCCGTTGTCGTCGACGATGCGAACGCCCTAGCGCAAATTGAGAGTAAATCCTGTTTCTCGAGTTTAACTGTCAGCAAATAGATTTTTTAGTTAAGCTCATCAGTTTCATTTCTTATCACGCGAAGTACGAAAGCAGCGATTATGAGAGTTCAAGAAAAAAAAAGAGGACTTGGTTTTGTCTAGCAATGCTTTTCTTTCTTTATGTCACTTAATATCAAACGAATGGGAAGAAAACAGGGAGGAAATGAAAATAGATTTCACAATTATTTTTCAAGCTTATTGAAAAGTAAAAAGAAGTACATAGAAGGAGTTGTCGATTACATATGTACACACATAATATAATACCACAGACGATGAATGTAATACCACAAAATACAGACAGAAAAAGTGTGACATGGAACAGCTTAATTTCGGCACAATTATGTGTAATATTGTAGTTCCTTCAGTTATATTCTCTAATTTGCACCAAAATTTGTTTCGAACACTTTTTAACATCAGGGCATAATTTGTTATGCCTTACATAATTTGTTATGCTGGTATGTAATGCAGACGAAGCCGATTAAATGAAATTACGAAAATGGAAACGTTCAATTAGCCGAGTTTCTGCATCTAAACGGACCTCGGAAAAAGATTTCATTTAGACGAATACTTTAGTGGATCCAAACATTTTTCAACCCAACTGTTAGATTCCAGCGCTCATGCGATTTATGGATAATTTCTGGTTTTGTGCAGCATAAATGCGAACAAATAGTTTTCCGCGTTTTGCCACCATCAAGCTATAATAAATTTTCAGTTTGCCTTTAATAGACAAGGTTGTGAGTGTCTTAAGGCCCCTTCATATGAGGTCACCACGAATTGTTAACTTCGCAAACTCTAGCAATTCATTCATGTGGAGTTTTCTAATTCGCAGAGAACTACGGGTGCATACTGACACTTCATTGCGATTTTTTTACTCGTAGAAGTGGTGCATTGCGCTTGCCTCTTTGTGTATAATGAACTCAGCTTGTACTTTTGTTCGCTGCAACTGTGATAATTTGACTATATTTTCATTTTCTAATGTATTTGTACTATATAACTTTATAAGCATTATGTATGTTCCTGTCCCCAAAATAATCAGTACAGAACAGTACAAAACAACACAAATCTACGAATCCTACGACAAAAATATGAGTTTTATGTGTGCGCTCTGGTGAGAGAGTAAACATTTTCCCTACCCTGTCCATTTTATGTCAAGAAATGTCTGCGGGTAGTCTTAGGTAGCTTGTTGGTTTTCCGTCAAATCAATTGGTGTGTCAAAAACTCGAATATAGTTTTGGCGGTTATTCTAAAGTTTTGAATTAGCTTTGGCTAGTTTTTTTTGTTATTTTTTTAATTAGTAGTTTGTAAGAATAGAAACCAAGTGAGATTCCAATAAAGCCCTATTTTTTAGTTTACATGTCGCTGTACTTGACATATGGCTCTTAAAAAATTACACAAGGATTTGCACATTTGGTTTAATTGCCTTCCCGTACGTTCTTGTCATTTTCTTTTTCTGAGAGGTTACTACCTCCACTCTTTAAAAAATTACAGTCCTCCCAATTTGGTGTAGAAAGTACGGGAATAGACCTATTATTATCTATGAAGCCGACATACTTTGAAATTAATAAGATAACAAGTTTAAGTGAGCAGTACTGAGCATACAAAAATCGATTGAATACCAAAACAATCAGGAAATGTGCTGTCAGAATTAATATTTTTCACTATGAGCGATGAAGTTCAGTTCCGAACTTCACAAAAAATTAAAAATTCCATAGATTCATTTTAAGGCTGTACATTCGTTTTTTCTTGAGATACATTTTTATGATATGTGTGTTGTCGTTGTGTTTTCTATGAAAAGCAATACGTTTTTCAGATTTTCTTTGTTCAAATATCGGAGTTAGGCACTTAGGCAAGTTACAAAAAAACGGAGCAATTTGTATAAAAATTTGTGAAAATGATCACAGAGACGTATAAAATGTTTCTGAATAAGCGTGTTTGACTGTAATAAGCGCTGCTCCGTCAAAGTCGGTAACGAACTTATCAAGACCTTCACTGTCAAAATACTAGTTTTTACAAGGCTACACGTTCTCAACATCATGCTCAACACTAGAGACAAGGTCTTCCAGAATTCCGTGCAATTGTTACCATACGCCGATGACATTGACGTGATTGGCCAAACTCAGCGATCCATCAATGGGATGTTTTCTAATATTGAGACGGAAGCGGCTAAAAGGGGCTAAAACAAGCCTTCAATAAAGAACATACAACATCGACGTCTTGGTGAAAGCATTACAATAGGCAGTTATAACTTCGAGCCAGTCAAGGACTTCATCTACCTCGGCTATGGAGCAAACTGTACGAATAACATCAGTACCGAGATCAAATCAAAAAAATCAACCGCTGTTTCTTTGGACCCAAGACGCAATGGAGTAATAGAGCCCTCTCTCGAAGCACCTAGTCGACTCTATATAAGACACTGATCATCCCAGTCTTGCTATACAGCGAGTAGGCATACCATAGACAACCTCAAAAGTGGATGAAGAACTCTTTGGCTTCTTCGAGAGAAATGCTCTGCGTGCGATCCTTAGTATTGTTTGCGGTAACGCTATCTGGAGGAGAAGATTCTACCACGAACTGTACGAGCTGTATAGCGACATTAGCCTAGCTAGAGATCGGGCTAGTTGGAGGCTGTTGTTAGTTGAGGCCCTGGTCAACCCCGAAATGTAGCCCCATACAAAGAAGAAAATGTAATAATAGGGCTAGGCAAGGCCTTGAAAAGAGCCCAACTTGGCGTCATGCCATCAACGATCCATGTCCATACGCGGATCCAGATGCCCTACATCCCCGACTTACGGATAACCTTCAGAAAATATGTTGTGAGGTGAAATAATATATGAACTGAACATCCTAGTCAAGAGCAAGCAAATCTAACCCGTCCAGATTGGCTGTTCTGCGGAAGGCTAACAACCCGACCAAGTCAAGAGACAGAAATAAGTATCAGAGCGACGGACGGATATACAACGACCACACAATCAAAACAACGATTTCCGATTGTGCTCCTAGAATGGTAGGTAGGAAGCTTGGTAAATGGGTGCCCGTGTCACCTGGCAGCCGTGACGCACTTAGACCAACTAGTTGAGTCCATTATTTCTGTGATTACCTGCAATGTAAGAGAGCTCCTAAAATATTTCGTAGTGTCAAAATCTTGCTTAGAGATTTACTGCCACTGACAAACGAAAAGTACAGCCTCCACGAAATGACAACTCTTAACGAGTTCAGACTCACCTAATTTGAGATATAATAATAAGTAACACGTAACACTCTTGCAAGAGAATAAGCACAGTGAGCAGTCAATCTCTGGACGGTCAAACCGCTAACCTAATCGACCATATCAAGTTAATCATGTGTTTTCGGTTGGTACTAGTCCGTCAACTACTCAACACCGAGCGTGTGCAAGCAGGGCTCCAGCTAAGAGGGTATGCGAATTCTTGCCTACTTCTTCCAGAAGAAGAAAAATGTATAACATCCTCCTTTTCTGTGCTTAAGTTGATCAGGTTCGGCATTATTAAATACATTTTGCCCCAAAGAAATACTACCATTGTTATATACGCTCTTGTATAAACAGCCACTACACATATCTTGTCTTTTAAAAATTCTGTCAATAAATAGGTCGGGGCATACATAAACCATTGACTCTAGGCGTTGCTGAAGAATAACTTTTTTTTTCCTAGCAGCTCAGATATTATTTTTCTTATCTACAAAATAACTTTTAACATATGAACGCTATATGAATAGTTAAAAAATTTAGCGAACAATATCCGTGAGGCGTTATTAATGATAAGTAAAATGCACTAAGTCTTATCCGTGTAGTCTGTTACTTGTAACCGAAAAACAGCCATTAAGTGTAGTAGATAATCATAGCAAAAGCGAAACAGATATAAGCACTTATTCACGTCATATGGTGAGGTGGCCATTCCTTGACCAGAGGGCGGTATCGGTATAAGCCTTTATCTACAACTAAACACCTAATAAAGCTTAATGCAGCTAATACCACCAACCGCTTGAGGTCATGATGTTCATCACTACCATACAAATCTGGCTTGCGTCCAAACACACAGTGTGCGTAATCAGAATGAGATGGGCAACACAAATATGCCAATAAGATAGTAACCCCACACACAGACTCCAGCGGAACACATATGCCGGAAGAGAAGGAGGAAACCATTACTCACCTTCTCCCCACATGTAGTGTTTTCCGGTAGGAAAATTAATACGCAGAGGTTGGTGTACTTCTTGTCATCCTTCTTCCTACCATCTTGCCTTAAATTTCAATTAACTATACTTCTTCAAGGTAGATCCAATGGCCATAGAGTCATAATGTACTAGTACATCCTAACTGCGATTGTTTATTGCGAAGTCCTTCGCTAGCTTTCACCTTAATGTAGAGATGAACGAAATTAAATTGAAATTAACTTTCGATGGGTCATTTCAGGCACGCATTGCATGCTGGGATATTTATTCAGTCAGCCCGATAGTGGAACGGTTAAGAGTACTTCATCTGTCAATAGTTTTTTCACCTTCATCTATTGGGAAGATAGGTTGTGGTTAGTTAAGGCACTTCGATATTAGACGAAGCTTAGTATTAATCACTAAGATTATTCCCAAATTTCAATTTTCACACCCACAGACTTAAGAAGAAGGAACTTCTCACAAGCAAACATGGTTCTCTGTGAAACGTCGCAGTCGCATCGAAGATGAATGGACCTGTAGAAAATGAGAAGTGATGGCTAAGTTCGGGATCCCGAGAAAATTGATTCGTTTGCGTTGCACCAAGTTAACACATACGCGATGTACCTTGTAGTTGGGTTCAGAGACTTCTGAGCCGTTTAAAACCTGCATCATATTTCGGCGAAGACGACGTGCTCTCGTGTGATTTCCTTATTTTTGTTTAGGAGAAGGTAGTGCAGCGGGCAGCTGTAAAAAAAATTGCTATCAACTACAAGTCTGTCCAACTTTTGTAATCTGCAAATGTTATCCACACGTCGCTCGTTCTAAGGCGTTGCGAGCTGGTGTGCCAGCACGTAACTTGGAACAATCGAGCATTCGCAGCACTTACTGATATTTAATCGACAATCCTCGAATGTATTTTCAGATTTGATCAATATTATGCTAATTTTCCATATTGTTTGTTATTTCTAGCGACTCTTGATGACTTACCGCTTATGTTTGAATCCATATTTGCTTCGTGTTCTGTTAAAGCCACCCTGATGTAATGAAATAAATGCAAGCGTTTATTTGTATTCCCACTCATTTGGCAAGCCGATAGTTCGTGATCTGCTGACTGCGATGATCTAATTAAGATATGTGCGTATGTATTGTTTTGAAGAATTTACCATTGCATACAAGCTACGAAATTTTTTGCGAAAGAGCTATGTTGTTTGAAACCATTTTCCGCGTGTATTACTAGGCAAAACATTTGTTCCAATATTTGTTTGATAGCTCCCATTGGCTAAGAGGTTCACTGTTGCACAAACTGTAGGACTGCTGGAATAGGCGCAGTTCTTATTTGTCATGGTCTATAGAGCAATGCTTGAAAAATTCCTTGTTTAATCTAATTTGCTCCACAAAACTGACTAACAACCACATTTATTTTTACAATGTTATCGATAGAACCCTCCTCATTCTAAAAACATACTCATTTTCATTAAATTCCACTAAATTGCTTGTGTCTCTTAAGCGTCTTTTTTTGATGCTAGAGCTAAGCACATCCACATATTCACTTTCCGAATAAAAAAAATCATTTTTAAGATTTTAAGCCAGAATAAAAAATATTTAAATAGCTTATGTAAGTTTTAATTTGACATTTCAGAAGTCACATGCAGCAAGAAAATATTAGTTTCGAGTAAACCGACGATCGACAAAGCTCGATTGTATCAAGTTACATGCTGGCACCCTTGGCCGATGCCTGCTGCCCAGCTGCCGATCAAGAAATTTTCCTTCACACAATACCTGGGACAAAACATCAACATCATTTCGAGTCACTGACAATGCTCATGGAGTTTTCCTATCTGGAATCCTTCTTCTTCTTTGATTGGCGCTACAGTGGACCTGGGACTCAACTAACATGTCTCTCCAGCTAGCACGATCTTTCACCTGCTGTTTTGTTTTGCCTTAGTTTGCCGCTAGACCCATTTTAGCCGCTTCCGCGTCAATACCAACAAACTCCTTATCGAGGGCTAGCTGTGTTCGTCCATTCGCTTCAATGTCGGCCGCGTTAGCAAGCGGTTGAACAGACTTCTGGAAGATCGTACCTCAGGTGTTTATGTTTTTTACGCACTGATAAGTACCTATCAGGTTGCTGACAATTGTTTTCAAGCATTCGCACAAAATGGCAGGGAGTATCTTGTACGCGATGTTGACGAGGCTGATCCCTCCATAGTTGGCGGAGTCATAGGCGTCCCCTTTATTTTGGACTGGAGAAACGACGCTTAGATTCAACTCATCGGGCATGCTTTCCTCCGACCATATGAGCTGGTGCATGCGGCCAACCAGATCATCTCCAGCTGCTTTTAACAGTTCTGCGGACAATCCGTCCGCTCCGGCAGCTCTATTCGACTTCAGTCTAGATATCGCTATTTTGACTTCGTCTAAGTCGGGCGGACGGAATTCGTTTTCGTCATCGTCCAAATTGAGTGAAACATTCTGCCTTAGAGCGGAACTTGTGTTGGCATCACCGTTTAAAAGTATACAGAAGTGATTTTTCCTGTAGTAATACCTCTCAATCTCCTCGAACGCGCTTCTCACACTATTTTTTTTACCTTTTGAGAAGCCGGTGCTCTTACCTTCTTTTAAGTTCATAGAAGTTTGTGAGCTCGTTGAGTTCTCGTTGTTCGATGCAGCCTTGCCTTGGCTTACTGTTTGGCGCAATGTACCTGCCTGCACTCATCGTCAATCCATGGGTTTCTTCTTAGAGGTCTTATAGGACCCAGCAGATCAGTGGCAGCTTCTTTGATGGCTTTTTGAAAACGTTTCCATTCTTCTTCTATTGTATGTTTGCACATACAGCGTCGAACTTTCAGAAAGTTTAAGGGAGTCTCTATCAGCAAAATTCCTAGCGGTCGATTGCGATTGTAGCTCCTGTCTTGAATAAGCTTCCCAAGCTCGGCCGTTCGGAGTCGCCATAAAAATACAGGTCTCTTCCACTCGTGGTAGAACAATAGCACACATAAGACGAGTTGCTGAGAAGCTAGGCCCTGGCCTTCTACGCGCTGTGGCGCCACCCACAGCAAGTCAATTCTCTTAATTGCCTCGTCTCTACGGAATAAGTCGCTCCCTTATAAACATTAAATGGTTCCTGGAACCTGTCCACTTCAACATGCTTTACAAGGTCAGTCAGCCACTAAGACCTAATCCAAGCTTCTACCGCGTCATATCAAATCGGGGTCACACATGAAATGCATATCCTTTAAATGAGTTCCTTTCATAGTCCTACTTACTTTTCTTCAATCTCCTCCCCCCTGACGTATCATCTCGATAACCTAGAAATTGTAAATTATTCATGATGTACACAGCAAAAATCCATTATTCCCGTGCACAGAGCAAAATTTATTCATTCCCCCAGTGCACTGTCACTGCTCTGTTCGGCATATCGATTATGAACTCACTTAGATCAAATAAATTCAATTACACGTTATCTCATTAAACCTTTATATTATTTCTGAGGAAGTTTCGCGTTGCGGCAGACCAGAAAAGGTAAAAAGTCAACCGCAGCGAGAGCACATGGCCCCAAAATGGCCAACAATGAAAGCAAATTTCAATTTGAATTTGAAATTACACTTTATACGCACATTATAATTTTTTTTTATTTGTTGTCGCTGCCATAAGTTGCGACTGTTCGCAGTGGTACAACGCGAGCGATACCGCGGCAGCACCAGCAGCAGCTCGTCGCGGATGAATTTATGAAATTTAAATAACGCTTCAGCAATTTTGTCTCTCATCTCGTGGGCCAGGTGGGTGTTCTTTTTTGTTTGCTTTGTTTTTTGTTACGGCATTCTGCCGGGAGTGGGTTAGGGGTTACGTTACGTTTTTATATGCGAGGACTAGGGTGCATATGCTTACCATAAATAATAATCCTTGTAATCCTGGACATGAGGAGCAATTTAAAATTGCTTTAACGTGATTGAGTTACACCCGTGTTTGGTGAGAATGGCTTTGTCAGCGGTTTTGCTAAATAGATTTGATTAAGTCTAGATGGGGGGATGCCTTGTAAGAGTAGCATATTTGCACGAAATTGTGAGGAAAATCTTTTCGACAAGGAAGTGGTGCAGTCACTTTAGGTGGAAAGGTATTTAAGAACTTCTGGCCCAGTAGTGAGTGCAATTTGGTACAATTCGCATTACATGTACATCATTTCTGGGTTCAACAGGGTGCTTTTTATGTTTCAGGTAAATTAAGTACGAGCAGGGTGTAATTTACAACTTGGTTACGAGGATCAGTGTGCGGTCGAAAAAACATTTATTGGGCAATAATGAACATTGTAACGACTTGTTTACTTTAAGAGCCAAATCATTTGATTCATCAGTGGGAACAACATCTCCGATAGTGCTGTAATTCAGCACGACACCAATAGTCAATTCTTCTTGTATGGGTGGCGCTACAACCCGGGTGGACCTGGCCCTCAGATCGCCATTGACTTATCTCTAACAATATTGTAATTGTTTAGCAGGGCTTCGTTCTCCAGTTCTTAATTCGTAGATACTCTTTAGAATACAGCACCAATTGCTTTCACCTTTTTCTGCGGATCTTCAAGCACCAAAGATTCATTGTCTCACGCTGTCCCATCTGGATCTATGCCAATTGTAGTGAGTAAGTTTTCATTATCTATCGTCCTAGGAAATCTAACGCTTTGAATGCCGTTTTGATCTTTACTCTTTGTTGGATCGTACAGCCCGGGTTTGACTGCCCCAGAGCAAACTTATAGTCATAATTAATACGTACAAATTGTTGGAGGTTCTTGATCTCCAATTTCAACGCCTGAATTCCGGATTTTGTGGATCTGTAAACCGCCTGTAGAAAAGTTTGAGTCTTGACAGCAGCCACAAATAGGCACACTTCTTGTCGCTTCTTTCTCACGAATAGCTGGATCCTGCATATACCATTCCTCTGTAGGATCATTTACGTCTGCAGGGTCACAGCCTGAGTCGGCAACAATGCGCCCCGACAGACTGGCGGTGGAACCCGTATTAACGTACCACCAAATTGTCCGCATCGCTTTTACCTCTACAACTTTCGCTTTCTTCTTAGGTAATTCAATTTTCAGACAGACAATTAAAATCCGCGCCTTCAAAATATCACCCATTTGCACTCGTGACGGTAATTTAATCGACAAAGGGCTTAAAGAGCAATTCCATCGATGCAATTATTTTTTTTTACAATTTTGCAATTTTTATTTATTTACAAGAAAAAAATAAGGCTAACTTAATTATACAACAGATTACACTCAAAAGAAATCGAAATAAGAAAATGTGGCTGTGCAAAACATTTGCAACTTTTCACATATATGTCCAAAATCTAAAAAAATGTTCAATATTTTATGACGAAACCTTTATTTTTTATGACAGCCGAACACCTTTTTGACAAAGACGCAATTGAATTGTCGATGAACGCTTTTGCAATATTTTTTTTCAAAGTTCATCCTTTATGCAAAATTTGGTTTTCCAAGGCTTTTTCTTTTAACGATCTTCCATAAGTTCTCGTTTGGGTTGAGATCTGGTGGTTGAGAGGGCCAGTGTAAAACATTAACACGTGGATTCACAACCCAACGTTTAACAAGCTTAGACGCGTGTTTGGGGTCATTATCTTGCTGGAACCCCATGCTGTTAATTAAAATTTCCACCACCATGTTTAACTGGCCCTTTTGTGTACTTTGGGTTAAGTCACTCGCTTTTTGATCTTCTCATGTGTTACATGCATGAGGTCCAGGTATATTGAATCTTGACTCATCTTTAAATAAGACGGCTTTCCATTGCTGAAGACTGCAGTCAAAATGCGTCCCGGAAAAAATAAAGCGGACCTTGACATTCTTCCTTGAAATAAAAGGTTTATTGTCGGGCTTGTAGCTTCGAATCCTCCTCCAACCTCCATCCAAACCCGCCTCTAATGCTCTTCGTGTTATTGTTGTTGAGTCAACATCCAATTCAAAATGCAGCCTTTTCTGTTTTGACGACGAATGAGGATGTTTCTGCACAAAATTCAATAGTTTTCTTTGAGTTGCTTTGTTTGGCCAGTCTCCTCCATGAAATACGTGATCCTCCCCGTTCCTAATAATGCGGTAAATTGTTGACTTGTGGATCTTATATTTTAACGAAATTAGCTTCTGAGTCATTCCTTGGCTATAGTCGCTCAAAATGCTTAATCACATTTCAGAACCTGTGGCCATTTATTTCACCATGAAGAAAATCATTATTTATTGATTCTAGTTCCAAATTGTTTGCACAGCACTGTAGATATCAATTAGGAATTATTAAGGAAACCATCGAGCTGGAACGTGAAAAGTTCCATGTGATGTGATATGCAAATGCCGAGCCAGTCACAAGTTTGTGTAAATGTGTGCATTCTTCGAATTCCACAGCCACCCATCTAATGGAGATTTCGTGACGAACTATAAATGCGATGAAAAATGCACATCCACCTGCAGATGAGTAACTTGCTTTGCCGGCGGTCCAACGAATGCACTACCAATACCCAGAAATCCTATCGTCAAATGCTTGTGGCCAAGCAAGGCGAGTCGTATGTATGTGTCCAACATGTAGAGCGGAACTCACGTCACTTCCAAATGGAAAGCAACTGAAACACGACACGTGAGGTACTCGGGATTAGGATGTGCGAGTTTTCCTGATGCGGAAAGTTCAAATTCCGGGACGAAAACAATGGATAACAACTGAAATAATTTCGATTCGGGTTCTGAGGAAAATGGAAAAACGGCCCGGGGAGTCAGGGCTGTGAAGTTGAATATGCAAATGTTGTTCCTCTCGGATGAGCAATTTGTGGAACCTATTTTTCAAAAGCAACGCTGAAAGTGATCCAAGGAGTTCAGGGAGCATTGGCAATGAACTCGTCAGAAGAAAATATACATTCTATGGTGGAAACTATTCCAAACAATTTCCCGTATACCGCATACCGACGACAGCTTGAATGACATCGTCGAGCCATTTTGCGGATTAATCTCGAAACGGAATCAGATTTCAAACGTACGCGGTGTAGTGAACACGTGCTGTGCTTGACAGCTTTGCTCAAGAGATGTGTTTGCCAGTCTGGGTAGTTAATTGCCACAATTAGGGCTGCAGGTGGAAGTCTTATTCCTCTTGATGTGAAATAGTTCACAAAAGACCTTTAATTGGGTCGACAGCCAATTTGAGCGAGTTTGGAATGCATTTAATCGAACGTATTGAAGTGGGTATGAATATTGCAACGATTTGGATCGGTTAGCCCTGATGAATGCGTACAAATGTGTGAGTTTTC
Source organism: Eristalis arbustorum (assembly GCA_916610145.1). Taxonomy (NCBI): domain Eukaryota; kingdom Metazoa; phylum Arthropoda; class Insecta; order Diptera; family Syrphidae; genus Eristalis; species Eristalis arbustorum. The sequence goes on along the minus strand of OU744316.1, from coordinate 94,542,170 downwards.
TTACAAAAATAGTAAATCATGTTTTGCATGAGAAAATATACGTACTTCTTCTTATTCTTCATCTTCTTATGTGGCTACTACTTGGGGTGAACATGAATCTCACCCTACAAGCCTCTGCACCTAGCACTCCTTAGCCAGTTGCCTCCAATTTCGCACGCCAGGTTAATGGACGTCCTTCTCCACTCGAGTGCGCCATCCTGGTTCGGAGTCAAAGACCCTTCGGGCTATATTTTCCACACGCTCTACATGCCCCAGCCATCTTAGGACTGTCGCTGTACAGCCCGTTCGAGGGTGATTCTTCTCCTCCAGAAACCAACAACGCAAACAGGACCACAGGGATCCTGTTACCATACATGCCGCGTCAATGCACTATTGCCTGTCTGATTGATTCGGAGAAAGCGTTCGACACCATTTGGTTGGAGGGCCTCTTCCTTGGTTGGCCAATCTTGTTTTTCATATGTTTCACGGCAGACCTTTTAGTTTCCATGCCGCAATGAATTGAGTACGCCGACGATCTAGTAGCATTCAAAAGTGGTCCTAAGGTCGAGGTAATAAATATATTGATGCAGATGATTTTGACAAACATATATATATTGCTCTGACAAAAGGCAAGCTATTGCTGCGGCAAGAAGGTTGTTTTTCAGCAGCCAACTTGATACCATCCCAGATGGAAACGATGATGATGTACAAAGAGTCAAAATTGAACAGGATACATAATAAGCTATAGCTTCTACCAAGAGCCTAATCGTTGGGGCTTACTACCATAACACCATGTAACATGAAAGAATGCGACTCAACGGCTTTGTTCCTCCTAAAGCATATCTCTCCCTCGATAGAAGGGAGCCTGATACAGGATGAGGAAGGATGACCTATTATCTACCATGTTGTTCGTCGAACAGTTGAGAGACGACTCCGATACGAACGGGATATCGCTCGTAGTCATGAGGATCTACTTCGGTGCAGTAGACCGATCTCTGCTCGGGATAGGAAAGAGTATGCTAAAGAATGGCACATTTACTGGTGGTTACACCAAAACCAGTCTTCGCAGTCGATGGCTTCTCAAATTGACGTGGTAGTTGACCACAGTGGCCAACTGCCATAGGTTATAAGTTAATTGTAAGATTTAAAACAAAAAATCCAAAAAAGGTGCACCAAGACGGATATATGATACATGTTATGCATATACATTGCATATAAGCCCCGGTGCACGCGTCTGTCCCAACGGACATAGTTAAGTTAGCTTAAGGTTCAAATTAGGTTGTCTTAGTTATAAGGCTCATGATCAAAGTTTCTTTTGTAATTTAAAATTCAAAAATAGCTATCGAATAAACGAAATGTAAGCCCAAAGGCAAAATCATATATTATTAGATCAGCTTATAGTACCCGAAGAGAGTCAGTAGGTGCGGACTAGTTTTAATTTGTTACACCATAAGTTAATTAAGCTACATAAGTACATAAGTTAATTAAGCTAGTTGTAAGTATTTTTGTCTAGGAAGTAAGTAATCATTTAAATAAAAACAAATTTACATGCGGAAAAAAATCGTAAAAGGGAAGTAAAAGCGGCTTAATATACTGAAATATTGGAGACACGCGTTTCAATATGTTTTTGTTTAATTGTGTAGTCACGATGGAAGTGAAAAAAGGCCCCAAAAGGGGCAAGGTCAAACAAAACTGGTGATGGCGTTAAATATCTATAGATCTTTGTTGCAGTTTAAGTCAGTCTTCAAGTCTTTTTTTCTGCTGTGGCAAGAACACGAGTAGAAAAATTACATTATTTCTGCATAAGCCACAAAGTGAATATACCATGAAGCTCCTCATATACTTGTACCAACATGTTGTATACATTTCGGCATGTCAAAGACAGTACACACACTGCGATTGTGATATTCGGAGATAAATTATTAAAGTTGTTTAGACGAAAATTCAAATGTTCAGTATACTTCACAGAATGAACAATTCCCACCCCAATAAATAATTCAACCGACTTAATGCATTGTTCTCTGTGAATTGTATCGTTCGTTGTAAAATAAAACCTTTTTGGAATCAACGGATTTTTGTCTTTCAAAGTGTCGTTTAATACCAAAATATTTAAATCTTTAAGTCTAAAGGGTAAAAAGGGCTGTCTTCTCAAGGGCTCATTTAATCTGGGTATGTATGCAGTTAGAACCAGTTGTGAGTCTTATGTAAATTAGACTCCATCAAATATTTACACGGCAGTGCGAATTTCTGCATATTTACTGCGGATATATCGATGTCGGGATGTAATCCGAGTAAATAATATTATGTTCTCACTAAAATACAGGGTGACCTGATGAATCCAATATGAAAACAGATTTAAATAAAACAAGAACGGTCGGAGGGATTATTTTGAGACAATGATGATAGCATCACTTTGAAGGGTAAATAGCAAGAATGCTATTATGCTTGGACGTTGTGGGTATGTGCGTCGACCCCGACGCACTTCAACATCGACGTCGTAGGTTCGATCCCTGGTCTGGATGACAGACGAAATAATAATTAAAAATTATTAAAGGCTCCACCTCTCCCAAGACACGAGTGCTTCGAACGACGTTATTTACTACGGCTGGACCTATTTCGATTATACGCAACAATTTGGAGTGCTCTGCAGCTAAGCAAGATACAAAAAATATATCGAAAAATTCACAAACAAAAATTATGAAAAAAAGTTCATTGTCCCAAACACCTTTTTTAAACGATTTTACGACGCCGTGTTCATGATTTATGACGTTTATATTCGCTTTACGTTGTGATAATTTAATGTATGAACATTTTTTTTTACTTTTGTGCTTACACCACATTTGGCAGTGTATCTAGTCAAACGGTCAGAAAAAGCCACTCAATTTGCTCAATGCCACTTGATCAGTTTCTTCTTGCTAAAATCCGTTTACAAGTACGTTACTTTACGAAGAGATGCCGGCTTATAACATTTGGAAGAAATTTCAACATCGAACACAAAGCGATGTACTTCCTTGTCAACCTGATCTACGTCCTACTAAAGCTCGTGGCCGTATTTACCATATACAATTCATTGGAAGAATGATTAATGCTTTTTCTTGCCACTTATACTGACGAATATTTGCCAGCCGATATAACTTGAATAACTTCCAACTGTCTGGTTGGAAGCTGGGAAATGAATGTTTTCGGTTAGCAAAGCTTCATTTCTGGGATATTGCAATGATGTCTTTTTTCTCATTATATGCTTCTTTTATCTCGACACGAACGAAGAGGAACACGACCAGTTTCGTATCCGATTCAAATCTTAGCAAATGCTCCTAAATTGTAAAGAAACCTCCCCTACACCGAGGACCATCAGCGAAACTGCAACATTTGTCAGTCGTACTGAACAGTGACAAACTTCTAGGAGCTGATATCTCAATAAAATATGTAAAAAAAATATTTCATAAGAGAAAAGGTTACATAAACCGCAACAAACAGTCAATTGTCTAGTATGGATACTCTGTGATGAACATATGTATGTGGATTGGATGCATTCCAAAAATACGATTCAGACGGCAATGTATTTTCACTATCGATACAGGTGGTAACCATTTTATTTCAAGCCGATTATTTAACCCTTTGCTCGCCGTTGTCGCCGCATTTGCTACACGCTTGTTGATCTTGTTGATCTCACTCCGCGCTCCCAATTCTTAGATCATCAAAAGTTTTTATAGTGTAATGTGTGTTATTATGTGCGTTATTTGCATCTTAATTTACAATGGTAAGTGTTTTATTTTGCTTCGTTGTAAATAGTACGTTATAACCCCCGGTGTAGTGAAGATGAAAGGCAAATATTTTGACAATAGTTGTGAAGTAAGCGATGTGGAAAACGAACTTAATTTTGTGATGAATTGACTAAAATATTACTAGGTGATGACGTTCAATGAAGCCGCTGGTGCAGACGGATTGTCTGCAGAATTTTTTAAGACAGTTGGTGATGAGCTGGTAAGGTGCATGCACCGCCTTATTTGTAGGATATGGTCGAAGGAGAACATGTCCGACGAGTGGAATCACAACATCGTTTGCCCGATCCACAAGAAAGGAGACCGCTTTGACTGCGCCAACATCACGTACAAGATACTCTCAGCCCTTTTTTGTAAACGCCTGAAACCATTTGTCAACAACAGAAGCCTATCAGTGCGTTTCCAGGCCAGGAAAGTCCACAATGGTCTAGATCTTCACACTACGGTAGATCCTGGAAAAGACCCAAGAAATTCAAATCAATACTCACTATCTGTTCGTCGATTTCAAGGCCGCATATGACAGCGTGCTTAGAGGCGAGCTATTCAATGCCATGTCCAGGTAGTTTTGACATTCCTGCCAAACTCGTCAGGCGGTGCAAAATAGCGATCTAGAGCTTTCGCTGTTCCATCAAAGTCACGAACTCACCCAGATCTTCATATTCAAAAACGGTTTTAGACAGGGAGACGTGCTGTAATGTGATTTTTTCAACATCGTCCTGGAGAAGATGGGTTGGGTTGTACAGCGGCATGCACCTAGTTAACCGTCTTCGGATCCAACGCTTTAGATGGATGGACACCACAGCTCCGGCCCGAAGAGCCTTCGATACCGAGCCATTGGGACAGCGCAACAGATAACGTCCTCGTGCTAGATGGCGCACACAAGTGAAAAAGGATCTCAACCAACTTGATGTGCGCAGCTGGAGGCACTGGCGAAATATCGTTGTGGCTGGAGAAGCATGTGGTTGTGGCCCAGGTCCTCCATACCTTCTACTTAATAGTAACGACCCATTTGTTCCAACTTAAACAAATATTAAAAACTTTACTCAAGCTTATGCAGTGTATTTAGTACAGGTATGCTACGCCCTCCCTTAAGTAGCGCAACATTAATTCCGGGAGGGATCTGGGCAAACAATCGTCGTCACTGGTTAATGCATTTCTAGTTTGCTGAGGCTCTTCTCCACATGTTGCTTCTTGAGGTTATGTATGAAATTGCTCAAACACCAGTGTTCTGCGACCGCGAAATAATGAGCTTAAACAGATGTCATTGCAAAAAAATCACAAGAAATAGTGCACTTTTTCATTGTTTTAAATAATTATCTCATTCCGTACATGGCCTGGCATTGGAGACAACCTAAGGTCAGCATTTTTACACTCACACGTATCCTCCCACATCCCAACCAATTAACAATTAGTACATACAGCATGCATATCTACTGGTGAGCACAGAATGTCACTGTACTGCAGTAGTTACGATGTGCAACCGAATGACAATGAAAGAGAAACACAGGTGCCTTCCGGATCTTTGTCGAGCTCCTCCACCAACCACTTGGAATGTGAGTGAATTCTTACATGACGGGAGCTACCTGCAACGTCATGTTGACATTGCTTGTTGAGGTGGCTGAGGATGACCTTCAGGGATAAGTGGTGGTGGGGATTTAATTAGCTTCTTTCGAATTGAACCTTAGACCAATCATCATTATCATAATTTCCTTGTCCTTCCCCTACCGTGAAATGCGCTTTACAGGATCCTTGAACTCATAAGGAGCGAGGCGCAAGAGGGCACTGGGAACTGGGCGTCGCGACTACCTGATGGGGTCTCGCATTCAGAGCACGTTCCGGTGAACGTGATGGGGACATTCGTGCTGCATGGCCAAACCACCAATTATCGAGGAAAGTGAGGTGAAAATTAGAGAAAAACTATGAACACTTCAAAACATGAATACCTTCGCTGCGTTCTGTATGAGATGCTTAACCCGTGGCGCTTCATAAATTATAATTAATTAAAATGGTTCAGTGGGTTATTAATGCACTCGGTGTTGGCTATTCAGAACTTAAAGTCAAGCAGCTCAGTGTGGTCAACAATGGGATTCATTATCTTGGAGAATGAGACTGTGAGACTCACATATTGAGAACACACTTACTCTTCAATTTCGCAGCAGATGTATGATAATATGAATGGCGCAACAGTAGAGGGTCACGGCCTACCTTCTCAGCAACCACTTATGTTGTGTGTGCTTTTGTTCTCTCACGAGTGGAAGGGACCTACAGTTTTATGACGATTCCGAACGGCCAAGTTTGAGAAGCGTTTTCTAGACAGTAGTACTCTTTGAGCATTGTCAATGTCTCGAAAGAGGTGGGGTCGTTAACATTAATTTTGTCGCACAGACCAGGACGTCGAGGTTGGGGTCGACGCATATACCCACAACACCACGGGCTACCACGCAGCAGGTGGAAACAGACTGAAAAATTGCTCCTTAATCTTCCGCAGCAGTCGGTGTGAAGATGACCGCATTAGAACTGTAACCATTATTCCAAAAAGGCAATTAAACTAAGTTCCTTCGATGAACACAAAAAACTAAATGAAACCAATTTCTCGAAATAATTTGTCGAAACTTACTGAATGAAAACTTTGTAATTGGTCGTCTGACGAGCTCTGTGACAAATTGCACACTTCTGCTCAAAGGAATGCTTTGTTTGCATCATCCTTGCCTTGCTATCATCATCATCATCAATGTCTGCACAATTCTTTCGCTCTCTCCGTGCGTCTACAATGGGATTAGGTGTTTCAATTTAATCAATAAATCAATGCAGTCTACTGATTTTCTCGCAATTGTATTGACCAAGAGATTCTGTAAATTATCATAAACGTCTGCTGTCTGGCCGGAGATAGTCGTCTTTTTGCATTATATTAAAATTACATTTACGCGGTCATGAACAAAGGATTATATACATATTTTTGAGGGTATTCAGGTTAAACAAATTGAAAAAGAACTAACAGAAGGTTGGATCGACTATATTCGCTTGTTTGAATTTAAATGGGGAAATGATCGTAATGGTCCACAAATAGGTACACACTTCTTAAAAATCTTATTAGTAGTAAGTAAGTGGTAGAAGAATAGACCTTTAAAGTGCACATATATCAATCACCCAAAATTAGTCTCAGCAATTGTGTTTAATTTTTCTTATGATGTGCTGCGACGTTAAGCACAATTTTCACATTTGCTGTGATGTTCACATAATGGGGAGGTTTTTCGTAAAATACGAAAACCTCACAGTTTTCTACTCACCTTGAAATCTCATAAGAATCTAAATTTTTCTGCGATTCATCAATCTTTGTACAATACACGTGTGAAGCCGCGATCCACAAGCAACTACCTACTACAAAAGCCACGGTTGTTCTCTAAGAAAGAACTATCACCATTTGCGATTTGCACGATTAGCGAGTTGCGGCTAATGTGCAAACCGCTGGCTAAGGTTTCCTAAAATTTCGCTTCTTGAGTTCATGTTGTTCTTCATGTTGATCTTCTTTAAATAACTGAAGCCGCTTATTAACTGTCGTAACGCCACACTTCAGATATCTAAATCTTCCTACGACTTGCTGGTTTCACATGGCCATAGGATCTACACACATTTCTACATCTACATTCTCTTAACATATTAAAAAGGATTGCAAATTACTTTTTTTTTATTACAACGCGAGTTTTGTTAAATTTTGGGTTATTACGAGTCATCGCGAATGATTATACAATTTGAAGTGCATTCATAATGTCTCACTACATCTCGACCGGCACGTACATTTGTATCGATCGTTTCGTTGAACCCAATATTCTATGACTCGTTCACACATTTCATGAGACTGCAGTATCCTGCTTAATATGAGCTTTGGGCACATTTAACAATTTCAGCTGCTGGATTTTGGGATTTTGCTGCGTTAAGTCATTAGTCTAGATTTAACGCAGCCAAATCCCTTCAAAAGTCGATTGCTGCACCTACAGTCTGGGTTGGACCTGTTTAATTTTGCTTGGTCATCTTCTTCCAACATTTCTATGAGCCAAGCCGAGAATGTACATTGCTTCATGTGGCATACGTTCATATGCTATCTTCATCTTATAAGGACTTATGCCAAGATTCTTTCCCCAAAGTCGTAATAGTGCCGTCTTCTTGAAGACTTATTTCTGAAAACGCCATGAAATAGGTTTCCATGTCTACTTCAATTCTCTCAATCAAAATGTGCTCTACTTATTATATTGATACCTGTACAATATTTCTTCGGTGGGCGCAATGACCTCAGTAAATGCAACAACCCTTATTTCTCTTAGTTGCGAATACCGAGTTCGATACACTATAGTGTATAGTTCTTTCAAGGAGGGATCAACCATTTTTCTGCTGATATCTTTGTACATTGCCATTGAGTTGAAAGGGGCTACATACGCAAAAAAGCCCGGATTCATTGAAAGCTTCAACGCACTGCTTGAACTTTTCACTTAAACTTAAATCCAGTGTTGAGTGATATTCCCTGTTGTTGGCACTACGCGAAGCAAATGACGTGATGGAGTGAACAGTTTTGGAGTAGCTTCATGTATAATTGACTGCTACATATGCAATAGTCATACTTTCACCGCAATTTTTATTTTAATTTTTTGGATTCTTGACATTCATATATACTTTCAACTGCCGTATACCCTTAAGTCTCCAAGTGTGAGATCCCTTACCAACCGCTTATTTCCATTTTCTTTTTCACTGCTTCTCTCTCTGCGTGTGTGCAAATATTTTTTTAAGGAAATATATGCACAATTCCGAGAATGTTGTTTTCGCTGGACGCACGATTTGCAATGACAGTTCGCACCTCAAAAAGGGTAACAAAATGCACTCCGACATCTGTAAGGTTTTCGGTAAGGCTTTCGGAAGAGCTTCTCTTGGTGTTAAGCGAACGAAAACCAACATTGTTTTAACTCCTAGCGTTCGGAGAAAATGATCGTTGTACACTTCTATCACGTGGAGAATTTGTTTCCAATTATGGTTTGAACCCTTGAAGCAAAGTCACGTACCAGGCGTTATTTTAATTTTTTTATTATTTAATTAAGTCTCTGTACATTATGAATGTAATATTCTTTTATAGTACATGCCTTAAAATATAACATTGTTTGGATTCATAAAGCAATTGTGACATTTTCCAATTTCACGAATAAATTTTAGAGCTTTGCAAATTATTTTTAATACTTAGCTTAGTATAAAAGACCAAATTAATTCATAAATTATAAGTATTATTTCGGTGCGTAATGGAGAGGTGGGAAAAACAGGCGGTGTAGTTATGGGGAGGCTAGAACGATATATGTACATAGAAGATTAAAAGTAATTCCAAGCATAGAACCGTCGGTAATATTGGATCTTCTATCGGCAACCCAGTGTGTAAGATGACATTACGCGCATTCAAGGGTCTGCTGATTCTGATGTTTACATCTGCCCGCGTTATTGTCTACTAGAGCGTAAACAAATTCGGAATAAAATGAGGATAAAGAAATTCCACTTCAAACTACAAAATCTTCCCCTTCCTTGTTTTTTTGCTGACAGTGCTATAAACGCACAGCTGACAGAGAGTGGCTTCATTGATTTCATTTAATTTTAATCCATTTGTATTATTTAATTCATAATGAGCTGTATGTACAAGACAAAAATGTTTAAAATCGTTGCTAGTTCGTCGTACAATTCTACTTCTAACCTCGGCAGGCACTCTAAGCTAGACTTAATCTTGTTCTATGTAGTATGTATTTTTACTAAATACTAAGAATGTTTTTAAGTAGATGAATTTTAGTGTACAAATTAATATTAAGATTGGCTTCATTGATATAATTGAATTGTTCAATAGAATTATTTAAAAATAGGCAACGTTCATTTTAAGGTAATTTAAAGAGAATCCATCCATAACATCTCTGGAAATTCAATCACATTAAGTTCCATTTCTGTCGCATTGCTTTCTACGCTATTCTTTGCATTTCAGCTAGTTTTATAATCATTTCAGATCTCCTTTCTGTATATTTTAATCCAGTGCATTTTCTATTGACTATTTATACCATGTGTCATAACCACTAAGACTTAACATAAATGTAAAATTCGAAAATAATCTTGAAACATCAAAGCCTGCACTGTTAATTTAGCCGATGCATATGGAACTGTAGCTGACCAAATTGAATGAGAAAATTATTTTAACCAGTTGTCGCCGAATGTATTGTATATGTACATCCTCCTGTCACGGCAATTATTGTGTTCGATGTAAACCTGTGCCTGTCGTCGAAATTTGACTATTATTTATATATAAGGAAGTGCTGCCTATTCTTTTTCTGTACATTTGATTTTCAAAGGCGAGCAGACTCTAAGCGTACGAAAAACAAATGGGCAGCACAGAAGCGATCTGTGTCACATTTGCCACATTTTCCTGAAACATTTTACAATAGGACCATTATATTTGTTGAAATTTGTTGCAGCAGTTTCTTTGAGGAGTCTTTATGTACAATCACCATGTGTTTAGTCGTATTTACATCGCTGTTTGCAGAACTATCTCACGATAGTAGATGTTTTCTTTCCAGATAAAGTCACTGCAATATACCCATGAAACCATGATTGTAATCAAACAAAAATGTGCAACTTAAGCCACAATTACTATCGCGTTCCCTCTGGGGTCGTGGAATGGGAAGAAGTCCATTCAAACTTTGCACTTGTAGATTAGCCAAACAAGCATCAACTATAGAAGACGCGTATAAATACCGATTACGGCACAATAAACGATACCTTCCTTTAAGCAAAGATCACAACAGTGGACATCAAATCTGCTAACAAAGGGAATCTGTGGTGGGGACTGCAGATCAACAGCTGCTGCTCTGTGTTCAAATGCGTCCTAGGAAGGAGGACGAGAATAATGGTGAAAAGGGTATAGAAACTGAAAATTATTCTTCCGAACAGCTCCTTAACGTCCTCCTCCTATTAAGGGACCAGGAAGCAAGCACCAGAAAGGAGCCACTGTTATATCAATTGTGTGATGCAGCCATTCAAGGTAACAGACAGCGAAGTCTATTGTATGCAACTGAGTGAAAAGACAGCAATCCGCTCAGTGAAAAGGTTGAACGACCAATCTTTTCGAGATAATATTGCACCAAAACCAGTATCAAACTATCGCTTATAGTGATTGAAATGGACATTTAGTATTGATGCCAACGTCTTACAGGAATTTAGTGGTTGTTTTTACTGATATCAAACTTAGATGGATTTCTACCAAATCAAACTTGAAGCAGCATCAAAATGCCCTAACATTAACATTCCACTTTAAAGGCGGTGCTTCTACTCAGAAACCTCCGCATCATTGTCGGTGCACAGAACATTCTCAATGTTTCGTCAACATTCTCTGCACTTCCCCTTCTCGTGTGTAGGCACACATTTTCGGAGTTCCTTATATATCCCACAACACGAGTGAAATTCCCCATGTTGCCGTGTTGGCAAAATGCGACGTGTCAGAGAAAGAAAAGCGAACTTGCGTGCGCATGCATACCAAGGCCATAAGTGATTTTCAATTCGCAACAGAACCTAGGCCATAAAATGTTTAGTTGTAGCTCAACCTCGCTGAGACGTTGTAGTATTGACCCAACTGACGGTTTTTTTTGTTGGTCTGAAAGAACATAAACAATAAACAACCTATAGGCGATTCGCTAAATTATTCGGAACCGGAAGTGTGCTTTTGTTATGAATTCCCCACTGTGACTGGGCCCTGATCGCAATGGACTTGCAGTTGTTCACAGCGTCACCGAGGCTCCGAAGGTCGCTCCAAATTACCTGTTAGATCGCAAATGAATTAATTCTCAGCATGCCCGTGCATCGTTAAGTGCACGGCAGCCACGCACTCGCGGTCCCACAGCAGCGCTATCTCGCATTAGTGTAGCCCCAGTGTCCGCGGTTTAGTATCGTCCTTCGGTCTATTTGCCTATCCTTTGTTTTCTGATAAGAGAACATTAACACGTTCCGGTTCGATGCGGTGTGCCCATGAATAAATGTGTGTTTCGAAAGTAATGTGTGACCAAGTGGGAGTGGGAGATGTTTTCCTTTAGGATGAATCACGCTCGTCGTCGATTCGGATGATGATGATGTTTTTGATGCTGGCTGTTGAAGTTGTGTTGGTACAGTTCGTACATGGCAACTATGCGCATACCGTGAGCACGGTGAAAGGTGAACGTGATAATGCATTCTAGTGCGGAATTATATCACAATAAGCGTCTTGCTGAGAAAGCCAATGCCTTCGATGGAAAGTGATTGTGCTGCGAAACGGATTCATACACAATAAATTGCAGAGAAAAAAAAATAATTTCTATCACGATTTTGCATAAATCAATGAATTGTTTGAAGTGCGTCAATTCGAAATAAAGTGTAATGAAATGTTGCTGGAATACATCATCCTGTTCGTTTGTGGATTACTTATCGACACATCTGCAGCAAGCAGTAAGTACTTGGGAATAATTTATTTATTAGCACACATCCTTAACATACCATGAGTGCCGCCCTAGATGGTTATCGGGACTCTGACAAGTTAAATTATCCTGCCATATGAAGTTAATTAGGACGGGCTTTGCATATACGAGAGCGAGTCTATTTGTCCACTTGGACCAAGATAAGCAAAGGGTAATTCATTCATTCATTCAAATTGTGTGGGCGCTACGGAGGCATGGGGCCGGGTGTTTGCGAATGCTATTTGGCAGATGAAATCTCTCTTTGTTTCGTATACATTACCCGAAGAGATTGTATCTGCAGTTTGTCAATTAGTTCAAGAGTATGATACACTCTTCCGTTAGATATTCATCAAAGGGTTTGTCAAACGGGCTTTCCTCTTCTCTATTAATTATATATGTAAACAAGTGTACACACAAACACATCGGACAACCATTTGTATGTACACACACTCAGTTGTGCGTCTAATGTACACCCAAGCCTACCTACCTAGGGCACATACTTGACAAGTTTTCATTTAAAGCTTTATGAGCCATTATATCTTTCTTGGTCTATTAACTCTCTGCTTGAGTGGATGTGGGTCCACATGCGAACGTACCATTGATGTAGTGTGTTGATTTTTGCGTCCTTGTGTCAAGAGCCAACAATGAAGACATAAATATGAAAAATAAAGGAGGGGGTGCTGGTTCTGTTTATAAGTTCCATTAAAGCACTGCATTGATTTTGCTATTAAATTTAATGGGCAACTTATTTTCTGATACCTTGAGCTCTTTTATGCCTCAGGTGGGGAATAAAATGCAAATTCTGTGATGAAATTCACGTTGGATTTTAGGTCAAAGTGTAGAGACCCTTTATGAAAAACGAAGACCAGTAAGTAGACTGAAGTTTATGTTTTTTCTTGTTGTTGTTTGTTTGTTTTTTTGTTCCATTTTCGAAAGAAGTACCTACAATTATTGAACTTAAAGCTGAGAAGTTTCCCAGGGGCCTTTGCATAATCAATCTGGAGCATTTTCAAGACGTTTATGTTCCGAAAAATAATATAATTTTAAAAAGTTTATGAACTTGACCAAAGGACGTAGATAAGATAATTTAAAGATGATTTGAGCTGTCGCATCCGCACCTATCAGAGTGAAAGGAAAGCACTGCGAGAGTAATAATTGTGTTTGGATATGCAAATGCAATTTCAGCTTATTTGTTCGAGTCTTCTGAAAATCATCGGACTGTTGCTCGAAATAAGATCGTTAAACTGCGGTGGAGAGCATAGCTGTGGTGTGATTGAGGGGCGCTAAATTGTCAACCGAATATTGACATAAATTCTACTTTGTGGTCAATGAGCTGTAGCTGCGTCCCACTCTTGACAGTCATGCATAACCGAGCACCATAAACTAACCGACTGCTTACAAAGCAATTACACACTGTGACCAGAGAGCTAATTCGTTCAGTTTCGTTGAGTTTATTAGTCAATAGGTCTCTACTAGATGGCGCAGTTGGTTGAGTACGTGCCCTTGTTAGTGGGGTCTCCGGTTCGAATCACCGTGAAAGAAAGGTTAGACGCTTTTATCTGCTTTTCGAACGTGGTCAAGTCACCATTTTCCGTCTGCACTATCACTGAAGTTTGATCAGTGGTAGTAGACTGACTATTGGTAACGCAATGGCCCAACAATAGTCTGAGTGTGGCGTCAATTTCGCTGTCAGCCCAATAACCAAAACTAACCTACGTACACAAATGATAGTTGCGTTTCGAATTTTACATAAATATGCGGAAACAAACAATAAAACACCCCTCACTTCTGTTCTCTCGGTTTTGATAAACGCTTAGTCCATTATCGACTTAATTACTTACTTCTCAGACCCATGGCTACAGCTGCCCTCCATGATCGACCAGAAACCCTCTTCAGCTCCCTCGTCCAACTATATTCGGTCTTGCCACGCTGCTTTCAATTTTCAATTCAAAGTTATCTTCCGTCCGATATCGAAATGACCTAAATGCGTACTCATAATGGGCATAATGTTTGATTTACAACTTAGCGACACTGTTCGCAGTGTGGACCAATATGACACTCCGTTGTGCATTTGCATGACTGAACTCACACCGGAGCAACATTTTTTCTATTCAAACGCACTTAAAAAATGAAGGTCCGCGAAACATGACAACACACTCGTGTTCAGTGTCGAAGGATATTTCTGCTTGAATAGTTATATTAACAAACAAACATCCAAAGTGATGGAAATTGTATGACCTTAGTGTGGAGGCTGTTATATACGAAGGAATTCACCGTTTGGTGCACAATAGTGGAGAGGGAGACCATTTGGACCATACGTGTATCAATTAGAATTTTATTTTTCTTTGATTGGATTTTTTTTTTTGGAAAATTGGCCGTGTGTAACAAAGTATTATTCGGATATATCGCAAATTGACACACATACGTTGACATAATAATATTAATAATATAGGTGGCTCCACACCCCGTAGAGGGCCGAGCCCTAGCTTCTCAGCAACCACTCCAGTTGTGCGTGCTATTGTTTTTTCACGAGTGGAAGGGATCTACAGTTTCATACTGATTCCATACCTCCTCCTCCAGTGACTCGAAAGAGTTGAAGCCGTGAAACTATTTTTGTCGCACAGACCAAGGATCGAATTTACGAAATCGATGTTGGGGTAGACGCACATACCCATAACGTGTCGACATGCTCTTGTTTCAATGATGACAGGTTTTCGGATTTTCATGCTCTCAAAATAAAAATACAAAGTGTGCACTTCAAATTAATATAACTTTATTTCGGCTCAACTTAAAAACACATTTTCTTTAGTCTCTAAATATGAGTTTATGGCATTATTATAAATTCATTTGAAAGGTTTTACTTGCATAGACAATCAAAAATTTGGTCTTAATAATGCCATATACAACGAATAGGAGTGCCCGACGTCCACCGAAGTTAGAGTAGTTTTAGGAACAACTCTCATCGACGATGAAGCTTATTGGGTAATCTTCGTCATTGCAGTTCAATATGAAGGTTTTACTTACATTTGCCTTCATTTTATAAAAACAAATTTATAAATGTTGTGAAGTTCTTCAACCCCATTTATCCTTGCAACAACCGCTTCATTTAAATCAATTTGATTTCTTAAGGCGGTCCTGCCTGGCTTGTGATGGTGTATCATAGAAAACTGATGTTTGAATTTAAAGATATTATTTGGCTGTTTAACCATGGCTGGTTCGTGACTTTATTGCAAGTGCGTCGGAGTCGGTAAGCGCTTCATAGTTTTGTGCATAATAATTAACAGCCTTCAACCAAGTTCGCCATCTTGTAACAATAGGCTAAGGGGGAAGAGGAGTCGAAAAATATTTTGCTCAAAAAAATGTCGACGAGTGATATTGCCTTTTGTTTGCAAACTTTGCATTTATGCTGGAATATACACTAACGATTATATGCCATTTTAAAGGAAATTTCATATGTATACATAATAAGTTGCCCTGCATCTATTATTTTTTTATTGTAAAAAATCACCTGTGGCTGCATTTCGTTTTAAGCATCTTATGTTTGACCGAAATGTAAGCTTATTTCCTATTAGTTCAAAGGAAACAGGCATTTGCATGGAACTCCGACTCTTAGTGATGAACCTTCATAGAAACCAGTGTCAACATCAAAAGTGACTTATTTTTGTATTGTACGAAATTCGCCTGAAGCTGCATTTCGTTTGAAGCAGTTTTGGATTAACCGAAATGAAAGCTTCTCTTCTTCTACAACGACAAAAATTAATATCGTCTTCAGAATTATAGGTGGCCACAGTGCCTAAACTTTGCGCAAGGCATGCAAAGCATGGGCCTATTCAGAAACGCAAACCTTGCGCAAATTTTGCAAAGCGTAACATTCGGAAATGCATATACGATAAAGTAAACAATTCTTAATCGCAGCAGCGGAAATGTATGCTAAATTTAGCACACTTCAAAATCGCGTTGCTTTTTTCAATATTTTTTTATTTATTTAATTATTTCATCCACAAACTACAAATGTGTTAACCGATTTTTGAAGCGTATTACTCTGACTACCTACTTACTTACCCAATTTGTCTGCACTTTCTCTAAAATTTTGTATTTTTTGTGGTCCATGATACCCTCAATAATGTGCAGCTTTCCTACCCCAGCTGCAGAGAAACAACCCCAAACGATAACCTATCCGACCCAAGCTTTTCTTTTCCAGTTATATTTTTTTAGCAGCAGTTCTGTATATGGTTGCCGGCATACCATTTGCCCATCCATCTGAGCCATATATGTTAAATTTCGATTCATCGGTAAAAATTACTTTATTCCAAAAGTCAAAAAACTGGATTGGTGCTCTTTTCCTATGTTGAGGCGTTTAGCTCGATTTACAGCGCTTATGACCGGATTATTCCTGGCAACTCTACAGTTAAGACCATGCTTCCGAATGCAATCTCAGCAATTTCTTTTGGTACAAATTCCATGTTGAGTTCCAAGTTTTGGTGCACTAGTTTTTGGATTTTGTTTTTATTTCACGAGTAATAACTCATTTATCATGAGCGTTAAAAATTTCGCGTGTGGTGTTTTTAGGCTTGATATCCGATATTTCCTTTAAGGACCTACCATCGCTATAGGACTTTCACTCTGTTTCCTTCCAATATTGTAAATTTTTCGAATTTAAAACACAAAACCGAATAAGAAAACGTTTACATTACAGAAACACATTTGACATGTTTTTAACAGTTTCTCGTCCTTGATTTTGTGAATAAACAAACACTGTGCCAATATGAATTTGACCTGATTTTGTAGATAATTATTTTCGGATGTTAGACGTTATGTATCTATATTTTAATGTGATTAGATGTATTGAATGATTAAAAATAATTTTTCGGTTAAAAAGAGTAATAAGCTAAGAAATTTGAATACAATTGTGCACATTTAAAAACATGCGCTCTATTTGATGGCTTAGGATTCACAAGTGGGAGTCGTTGACCAAACAACTTGAATTTGTCTTACTTTTTTAACTCAAATATGAATAAATAAATTCCATCTAGCACCACTAGAAATACAAATGAATAGCATGAATATCCAATTAATTGCCTTAAATTATTCAGAAGCAAAAAGCTGGCTTAAGAGCTGCTGTACTCCTACAGTGCTCTTCTGTGGTAGATTTTAAGAATGTGGATTAATTCAGCGGTCACAAATGATGCGTGTTTTATAACATATGTATGTTGATTTATATTCAATGTGTTAACTGCCATGTTGAAGCAATATTAATGCTCTCAAAAATATTTAAAATTCTACCTATGTATACCACTTCCTATTATTTTCATAGAATATATTATGAATTTAATTATAACGAAATTAAATCAATTATGTATATTTCCAAGAAAACACTTATAAATTACAAAAAAAGTTGTAAAAGTTGTAAAAAAAGTTTTGAGGACAAAAGGAAAATTGAAAAACAAACACGGCTCTAAATAATTAATGATAAGTTCATTTATCTTGACTTAGGTGAAACTTTGCAGACAATTTGTTCTGATCTTGGACCATTTTACAGAACCGATTACGGTCTAAGGTACGAAGTGTAGCACTTCTGCCAGAGCTCAATGCCGCACAAAACCTACAACACCCCGCATTTTCAGGTGGAAAGTGAAAATTAGGAACATCAATTTTTTTGTATTTCAGGTGCTTGAAAAAGTTAAAGGAAATAAAGTTGAGAAAGTAAGATTAGCAATTCTACAAATTAAAGTCAAGTGCCACCCTCACCACTTTATGGGTATTACATTTTAATCCTCTTTGGCTTTTCTTTTTTTCTTTGTATAGAAGCCTTGCTAACAAGCGGGGAATATGAAATTAATTTTCCTTCCCTGGTGATATAAGATGGAAGGAAAATGATATACCCTCCCTTGACATTGATATTCTTAAAATCAATTTTTCCAGTTTTTACAATACAGAATTATAGACTTCAGTTTTGTTTTTATTTTCATGGGATTAGTGATTCGTTTTGGTCAGCATCTTCGAGCGACCATTCATTCTTTTTTAACCAAGTAAAGGCAAATATTATATTGATTTTAGTCTTTCAAAGTATCCACCTAAATACAATTTTGCTATTGTCAATGCAAACCATTTTGATTAAAAAGAAATAATTCTTATAAATAGATTTACAATATATCGCCTAAACTTCAGCTATTTAATCGCAACAAAGATTATTTTCAACTAATCATAAAGATATTGGAACATTATATTTTGTATTTGGAACATGAGCAGGTATAGTTGGCACCTCATTATTGAATTAGAACTTCCTGGAGCATTAATTGGCGATGACCAAATTTATAATGTTATTGTAACAGCTCATGCGTTCGTATTCAAATCAATGTCAATGAGGAATATGACGTTTTGTCTTATTTGAATTTAGCTAACACAGCTGTGTAAAGATATGCGCGTTGATTCAATTTTTGATGCAACGAGCTGTTTGTACTTGTTAATTAGTGAATTATGAGTTGTGTTTCATAAAATTGATGCATTCACAATTCAGTTTGTTCATCACTGGCTGACCAAGCTTAACAAGCTTCAATAGTTAAGCCCCAACAGACGTGTTTATTCCAAAATGCAATAACAATAGCACGCTCACAACAATTGGTTTGTTGTAGAAACTGGTTATAGGTTCATATAGGACAGACACATTTGTCATTGTGGAAAAACTCTCAAGCAAAAAACAATATAAACCACCTCGAATTAATTGGTCGTAAATACGATAACTTTTTAAACTTAATTAATTATTTAATCTATTTCACTCACATGAGTTCGATTATACTGAAAAAAGGAATTTGAAATAAGAAGACATTTAAACTAATAATATGGTCGTACTTGCTGCGGTATTAAATAATATTCCCAGATAAGTGCGTGGTTTTTTGTATGTATTGTTCTTTGTATGGTACTGTATCATTTATAAAAAAACATTAGCAGCAGCGAATTTAATTTCACTGCTATATTATAAGTGAGATTAATGAAAAGTTACCGCGATAAAAATTAAACTTGGTCACAGACCTGAATAATTTAGAGGTAAGGAAATATTCACCAATTAAGAGTTGTCCAACAAGAAGAATGATTGGGTTCTTACTTGGTCATCACGACATGCCTCTGTCCCCATTCTTGGAGTTCGACGTGATAAATTGCGATGGTGTCATCAAGATTATTTTCTGCGAATAATGTGAGCGACAGATTTCTAAATTAAAGTGTGAAGCTTCCTAACACCAGTAATTCTGATGCTATGTAACAAGGTTCTATCTCCTGCCATCTGAACCTCGGGACCCAATCTTTTGGCCTATTTGTATACTTGAATCAAACAGTGGATAATTTTCGAATGGATTGAAGTTCGTTAGTGATACGAGGTATAAAAATAACTAGAATTATAATTTGCGTGAGTTAGCTTAACCCCTCTGTCAAAAAATAGGTATGGTCAGACTTTTTTGATTTTTGAAATTTCCATCTTCACCAAATTTTATGACTTTGTCTTCTTCGTTTTCTTTGATTGGCGCTACAGTCCGGGGTGGACCTGAGCCTCAACCAACATGCCGCTCCAGCCAGCAAGAGCTTTCGCCAACTGCCTAGAGCTGCGCACACAAAGTTGGTTGAGGTCCTTTTCCACTTATGCGCACCGTCTAGTGCGAGGACGTCCTCTGTTGCGCTGTTCCAATGGCTCGATAAAGAAGACTCTTCGGGCCCGAGCTGTGGTGTCCATCCGCTCTACATGACCTATCGTGCCTCGGGTGTTTACGTTTGAGTTTCGCACGATCTTCACAAGTACAATGTTGAAAAAATCAACCTTTTTTGACATTGAAGTTCTCGGTGAGTTCGTTACCGACCTTGATGGAGCAGCGAGAATTCTCCATCGTTATGCTGCACAACCTGACGAATTTGGCAGGAATGTCAAAACCAGACATGGCGCTGTATAACCCGTCTCTATGCACGCTGTTATATGCGGCCTTGAAATCGACGAACAGATGGGGAGTGTCGATTTGCATTTATTGGGTCTTTTCCAGGATCTGCCGAAGTGTAAATATTTGGTCTATTGTGGACTTTCCTGGCCTGAAACCGCACTGATATGTACTTTGTTTATATTTGCATTACTTTAATGTAGACAACTGATTGAAGAATCTGAGTGTATCAGCAAAAAACACTGTCTACAACAACCTCTAGAGTCAATCGAATATGTGTGGCGACTATTGATGCACAGAATATAAGGTAATATAATCATTAGCTCTCAAAATTACAAAAGAGGACTTTTTCTCAAAAAGTGGAGATATATTGTGATGAAATATTGAACTAAGCCCAATATAAAAATAGTACAAATTTATTTGATGCTTCTATTTGCTGCATATATTGATACTTACGGACACAATTTCATAATATGCAAGATTCATTGAATTAACGTACTATGATATTATAAACATTTTGTTTACAAACTTTCTTTCCTGAGCAATTTTCCGAACGGTTGATTTTAAACTTACAACTTTTGAAATATATCTTTCATCTAGAAATTTCTTATTACATTCTTCATTCTTTATTCTTATTACTCCCGGGCTAAAAGTGGAATTTGAATATAATCTACCTTGATTTATACTAATTTTAATCTGCGATAGATGTCTGACGTCGTATATGAAAATAAGACGAGGAAACATATACCTTGCATTCTGTGTATCATGAGTGAGACCATTTTTTGATAGATTGGTTAATGTGACAATGGCTGGCAGTACGTACAGAAAAGAGGAGCTTTTGGTTGGTTTCAACAAGGTCTGGCTATTACCAACAAATATTCCAACTAGTTCATCTTAAATGCAAAAGTATGTCTTTCACTAACAGTCCATGAGCCCTAGTAAAAATCTCTATCCAGTTTCCTTATTTGAATTCTATTGAGTCGTCCGAGCCCATTAACAAATCTGGTGAGTTGTGTATAAATGACACCTCACTAAGCACTGGTCGCTCGGAATTTTTAAGTGATGAACTATGAATATTGGTATATTTAAGTTTCCTTGATTCATTGTATCGTCCTTGATTATTTTTTTCTTCTATTTTAAGCTCACCATCCCCTGACAAATATCTTAAGAAAATGTACCAGTTGCTATTGCCCTCTTAGGAGTATTCTGTACATTTAACATCCAAAAAGTTGACAGCCTCTTGGGTATCATTTTTAACCCCACCACGTTCACTAAGAGCAATGTTTTCAGCGATGTCTTTCGAAAATTATAACCAATATAATGTTAGACTTGCCTTAGAAACAATTGTAAATGAAAACCTTCTATTTAAACAATAATTTTGAGGAATTTTGTGATGAATCAATGAATATCTCTTGAGTCGTCTCAAAGTGCTTATAAATTTTTGTTGGGATGATATTAAACCGTGGATGATTGTAGAGAAACAATGAAAATAAATTTTGTCGTCCGCGTTAGGGAAACGTATTGGGGTCGTTGCAAACATGTTATTCCAATTTTGATATTCTCAAGAATTATTAATAAATGATATCGCTAGTTCCATAAACAATGTTGTTTGCAAAGTTATCACTAGTGATAGGAACTATCGAATAAAAACTATCTAATTATTGGATAGTTGCAAACTATTTATTTATTCGATAGTAGAAAACTGTTCACTCATTCAATTGGAAGCAAACAAATATTCAATTATTGTTACTAGTATGGCTGAGTTGGACTGAGTCAAATGATTTTTGTAGCTGCTCTGAGCAAGAATTTGTGTGTACTAAGCTCTAAGAATATTGTGTATGCATACACACATTGCCAAAATATTAGCATGACAGATTGTTAATGACTTGGTTCGAGTCGATAGTTCGACTCAGTTGGGAAATGAGCTCGAATGTTTTCTTCACAGAATGAAATGAACGGTTCGTTCACTTGTATGATGGAAAAAGGTTTTTAGGTTCTTGTGATTTTTTTATTTCTGGTATTTATATGTGATAGCCCCTAGCGTTGTGAGTACGTGCGTCGACCCCAACCTCGACGTCGTAGTTTCGATTTCTGCTCTGCACGACAAAAACTATTTTCACCGCCCACTTCTTTCGATTCACTGACAATGCTCAATGAGAACTTTTGTCTAGAAAAAGCTTCTCAAACTTTGTCATTCAGAGTCAGCATAAGACTGTTGGTCCCTACCACCCGTGAGAGAACAATAGAACGCACAACACGAGTGGTTGCTAAGAAGCCCTGGCCCCTTACGGGCTGCAGCGCCACCCATATTATTTTTATTATATTCATATTCCGAGGACTAGTACAAAAAACGTGAGTAGACTAGGCTGTAAAAAATAAGAGTGTCATGGAAATTCTCTTGCATTTCGCACTTTCTTCACTTTTCAGGTATTCACGTATTCACAGACATTGCATAAAAAACGCAATTAGATGAAATCACTTTCGCTGATTTATTCATAGTTATCACGATGAGTTTGTTAATGTAAACCTTTGAGAATAAGCCAAACACACAATTTAGACCTCTGTAGACTTCTGTCAAATGTTCTTAAGTCGAAGCAAAAGCTCAAACCTAAGTTACTAATAATAGTCGTTAAAGGCAGTCAATGAGATAATATCACTGCTGGAAAAAATCAATTTCAGATTCTACGGCCACTCCCTTGCTAATCTCCTTTCTTTTTGAATTATTATTAATCTTCCACTGTCACCACTTTTTACTCGGTGAAAACCCGGAGCGCCACTATAACTACCCACATACACCCACATCAGAACATGTATATCCCTCGTCCTCATGACCAATATCTTAAGAAAATTTTCTCCTTGTACCTACCGTATGGATGTGGCATTAATATGTTCCATCACACACCCTGAATACAAGAATATCCTTGATTTCAAATGAACCACCATCGTATAAAGTTTGTTTTTGTTTACTTTCGTGGCATGTTTTGGCGACGGAGTGGCGCATATTAAGAGAAAAACAAAGTCTCATGAACCAGAAAAGGATCAAACATCAAAAAATGTGGAATGAAGAGTTGCGCATACCATTTTCCTTCAAATGGGGACTTGTTATATTGAATGTTCTTGAAAATAAACTCCTTTGCGGGTAAATGTCTATGCTATGGACGAGTTCTTTCATATATTTTCCACTTAGTAAATGTAGGTTAGCCATTCGTGCAGTTTAAAGTGCAAGGACGTGTTCACACTAACTGGCGCCCAACGTGGGCACTAACGCTTTGATAAACGAGATCGATTGGTATTCTGATAGGGTGCGGATATAGAGTGTGGACGCAGGTGCAATGTGTGTTTATGGTTTTATACATGAAAATATGTATATCCGTTGAGTGTAGCGTTATTGTAAAAAATATAACAACACGGAGGTAGATTGCACTAGAATATACCCATTTTGAGAGCTAACAAAAGCAATATTGACAAAATCCAGAATCTCTACATTTTCAAATACATCACATAATACAAATATGTTCATCAACTTGAAGTGAGAAGGGCTGAACAAACAACTGTGTTCAATATGTGCAGACTTTATGAAACATTTTCGGGCATAGTCGGGAATGGAACGTTTTTCCTTCTCTGTTGCCTTACTTTATAAACGCACGTGTTACCTTTGAATGGGGAGTGTAGAGATAAATTCATCATCGCTGCTCATATCACGCGCAGCCAGACGAACATGCCTCATACGTCAATATGAAAGCTGACGTATACTTATGGGCATACGAATATTTATTCCATTCTATACGACAGATGTTCATCAGAACTGAACACTTATTGTGGTAAATAAATATTTTTTATTTTTGTTTGTGGAAAAAAATAAGGGAAAGTATGCACCTTTCAATTCACGCCAGTGCTCGTGTCATTTTTAATCAGTGTACAAATAAATCCTGGTTCATCATTGGCCATTATGAAAGAACACCCCATCGAATCTCCTGCTCCGTATTTTAGTCCTTTTACCCAAACTCTGTGGTCAATGCATCCAACTGCAGAAAGCCCAAAGCCCCTGCATCAATTTAAAAATGTTGCCATATGAATATACATACCCCGTCATACCGTATTCCTTTAATAATTAAGGTCTGTTGTACGTTGTCTGGTTGCGGGGGAAATGCACACATATTTATTAAATTTTTTGCTTAAAAATGTGTACTGGCAAAATCAATGGGTTCTTCCGGAGCCGTTGAAAACGAAAAACTACGCACTCTATATTAATTAATTCGATTAAGTGTCAGTTTATCTCAATCAATTGTAGCTCATTCGGAAAATTACAATGAATATTGAAAAACTGAGGATGAGCTGGGAATGAAATTAATCGATAAATGGACACGGCTACCTTGGATTCAGTGTCCAATATTTGTTTTAAGTGCTGTACATTACAGTCGGTCTATTTTTTATTGGTAACCAGTTCATAACCAAATTGAATAATTATTTAGAACATTTAACCGATCAACCAATGATTATATTCAAAAATAATGATTCATGCATTGTGCACAACAAGTAACTTCAGTCTGATAGTGGAGGTTTAAAGCCATCCTGTCATAGGGAACAGCCTGCTTAAGACCAGTTCGGACAAAAAAAGTGGCTTCTAGGTCACCTGCTCGTGTAGCTTTTGTTCTCTCATGGCTGTACATGGCCCAGACAATGTCGACTCGGACTGGCGATGTTACAGAAGTGTTTTTTAAACAATTTTTCTCCTTGACCATTCTCAGTGACTGTGTTAGTTTAAATTAAGTTGAAGTGGCTGACTGCTAGTGCTAGTGATTTGATGAAGCGAAGAAGATGAACGTAAAATTCAGTCGCTTAGTTCATTCACGTTATCAAAGGGGAAGGTTTCTAGAAATCTGGGTATATAGGATGAGAGAGCACTGCAGTTGCATAACCGGTGTCCAATTTTTTTTACAATACTCCTCTCTACGGCTCCTGCAGAAGTCGTTGTAGGGAAGGCCTGTTCTGCAGATGCCAGTTCCATGGGGATTCTACAAATAGGTTTGCTATTAGTGAATGCTCACAAACTGACTATTGATAGGACAGGGGTGAACAATAAATGACGTTGTTAGAAATTGGACGTACGTACAAAGCGAAGGGTTTGGTGGACCAATATGAACAGATTTTTTTATAAAACAACCATCTTGTGAGCTATAATATTAATTCTGGCTTTATTTTGAAGATGTTAAAAAACGGCTCCGCGGTTTTCCTTCTATCAATCTTGTCGATCCAATTTTTGATGACTAGGTCTGATGTTTGTAGTGCACAATTTGCGCATCGGCGTTTCAAAGATAGGCTAGAAGTAAGCGCGTCTCCAGAGAAAATAATCGACTAGTGTCGTATTGTGTGCGTTACCATAGCCAAAAGCACAACTCGGATATATCAAACCCTGGCCGGAGAAAGCCATCGATATCGCTCTGTACTTGTAACTAGTGACGGTAAGGGCGGCATTTTCTCCATTTCGAAAGAAATGATATTTTATGATAAACATTAAGTTTTGTATAAATGCTCTGATGCTTGGTCGAGAATTTGTTGATTGTATTCACCCGTTTTAAAGCCTTTTTTTGTTGATATAGAAACTGTGCTGTCCTTTTAACGCGACGGTGATTTTTAATCCAACTCTTGGGCGATACCAATCCAACTGGCCGGTGCAACGCTGAACTAGTATCTGTGCGTCATCTTCTATACTGACCGGTTCGGTTTTTTTCATCGTTTCACAAAGCTGTATGTGGTTAGCGATTTATGGTCGAAGGGATTGTTCCCACGCTCAAACTTTTCAATAGTGAACCGGAAATGCGTTGTGCACATCAGCAATCCATGTGTGATCAGATGGTCTCACTGAATATTTAGACAATGAGATGACATTGTTACCTTTGACCTGATGCTGGAAAAACTACTATACTACTATGTTTTGAATAATCCCTGCTTAGTTTAGTAATTATTCTCAATTAAACGCAACTCTCCAAAATCTAACTAAGCTGAGTACTGACCAGTCAAAAAAACACGCCTATTGCTTTTTAAACACCATTCAAAACTCCTACACCGACATTGAGGTTGTGACGAATATAGAGGAGCAATGGGTGCTTTCTCCCATATTCGTGAGTTTGGGGTGAAAACTAAGATTTTGACACACCCAAACTTTTTCTTAAAAATCAAGGATATCACAGAGTTACAATTGCATTTCCGCACAAACATTCTCCGCTGAGATCGATCACTCCACACAACTCTCCGTGGAGTCGCGCACATTTATTTTGTCCCCCTCACCCCACACACCCGTCGACCAGAGATGGATCTTGACAAAGATGTTGGCATGTACACATGTAAAGTATGTTGACATGTTGCTTTGAGCTGAAGTATGTAAAGAAAATTTAATAAATTCAACTGAAACTGTTTTAAGATTCTGTTAGAGTTATAGCTCGTAATATTACTTTCTGGTCGCACAACGAATTAAACACAATGAGCTCTTTCCTAACATCGATGAGTGGATGGCGTGTATCGGTGTGCATTTGTGGGTTAGGTTTGGGTGTTAGGGTGCCATCGAAATTCCCGGCACAATTAGACCATTGTTGGTCCATGATTTTGACGCGAAGTGAATCACGCCTCCTATTTTAATTCAGCCACAGATAAATGATAAATATCTTCAGTAGCCAACTGTCGTTCAACGTCATCGAAATCTATCAGGCGTTAGGTGTAGAAAGGGAGATGTCGATTCTGATGGAGCTTGTTTATGGGTTACCGTCATTCCCTAGACTTCTGCATTTTCAACGTATTGAAGTGATTTCTCTGCTCTCCATGTCGCCGTCATGACCCCGTCTTGATCAAAGGACACACTTCTTGTCTATCATCTTTCAAATTAAAATTTCTCTCAGTACGTGGGCGTTCGCTTCAGTCCACACAGACCGAAGAAATAATTTCCATGTTCTTAGTATCGACGGCGAGTCACATTCCATGACTCTACGAAACGTCATCCATTCTCGTCTCCTACGTCTGGACTTTTCATGGTATATCTATGTCTCGCCTTAAGATATTTCTGATGCTGCAATGCTTGGTTATTTCCATACTGACTTTGATGGATCACCTAGGATTCCTTCAGAGTACTCCTGCGCAGTTTTATGGAGGATGTGCGAATTAGCCAGTGTGGTGTATTTTTGCCTCTATTAACAGTGTGAGGACCTGAAATCAATCAGTCTGTGTCGATTTACATTAGTTCACTGATTTAAAAAATCAGAAGCATGGCAGAGGTGGCAGTTGTACACTGTATGTGTAAGGTACTTTCGAGCAGTTTTCTGATAAACTGAAACAAATCTCGATTAACTCTTAATCTGATTTGTGTTTTATGAATGATATGGTGGATAAAAATATTGCGGTTAATGCGTGTGACAGAAGCACTTTCTGCTTTTTATCTACATATTTCTTTTAGAAAAGATATGAAAGATCATAACAGAACAATGTTTACGGCGGTTAGCTAGATGTAATTCAGAACTGGTTGTGTTTCTTGAATTCCATGAAGACATAAATTCAAGGACACACGAAATTGAACGTCCCGATGTCAAAGATCCTCATAGATAAGCAAGCAATTTTAAAAACGTGTTAGTTTAGTTGACTATTTATTTCACAAAAAAAGGATGGATTTTAACAATAAAAAAATGCTTAGTCTTTTTGATTTGGCTTTTGGCCGTCAACCAGATTAACATTTAAAATATGTGTTTTTAAAAGTTCTCCTCCACAATACATTTTCTATAGCGCAGTGCGTTTATTGCATACTTGTGCAATAGATCCCAGTCTCTGTCACCGCTTAAGATGTTTATCGCTTCTTAGTTTTAGGTAAGATATAAATTTTGCTAACTTCATATATAAATGTTAAGTGCAGGGTTTCTCTTCGTCTCAAATAAAGCCTGGATCATTTTGAAAATCAACTCGCAATATTTCCGGACTGTTGAGAGGCAATACTTTAGGCCACAAATATGAATTTAAATTGTACTTAGAGTTAAGTTGACTGCTGCTCATATAAGATACGGTGCAATTTCCTGGCATAGGTTAAACCATTTTCATTCTTCTAATGATGTGAATTTAATTCACTAAATTTAAGTTTTCAAAATGGGGACAGATCATTTTGAACGATTTTATTTTTTAATTTATTTGTTTACATGCTAGACAATAGTGCTTTAAAGAAACTTAACTAATTTAACAAACGTTCTTACATCTACCTACTGACCCTTTAAGAGAACTTTAACTCTAACTTTTTTGTTTGGCCAAGAAGTCTGCTAAAAAATCTTGGCTTAATTTATCTATCTTAGACTAAAATATCCTAACGTTGAAACTTAAGATACTACATAAACTATGTAAGTGATGCAGGGACGAGTGGACGTATCGAAATCGCCTGTCTAATGTTCGGCGTACGAATATTTCATTTACAGGACATCCAAGTGTATCCTGTATTATGCCAATTCTGTCAAGATAGGCAACGATTTGGGAGGAGGGAACAATGGCTACTACCCCATGGTTATGCCCCGAAGATCAGTCTGTTGCTAGAAGCCAAAGCTCGTGCAATATGCTTAATAATAAAATGTTCAAATTTGTCTCGCTCGGACCTCGTTGGGGTAGAATACTCAGACTCGAGTGTACGATACAACCGGAGACAGGTCCGAAGACACTGACTCTCGAACAACCTCATCTTTTCTATCTACGAAGGACTCACGCTGAACCACAGTGTTAATGTCAAAGAATTCAGTTCTCCACATAATATATGTGGATACGGTGCCAGTTGTAAATCGGTAGTTTAAAAATTAATTCAAAGGCATAATCGAAGAGCAGTTTTGTCCAAGCGACTTAAGTAAGCAAATAGACTGATTAATCGTTTTGGTCAGATGAAAACTCTTATCCTTCATGCTTGAAAAAACACATACTACCGAAGCGCCCCCCACAAAAACACAAGGAAACTATTTGCTCTGCAGAGAACTCGCCAGCCTCATCTTTACGCGACTTAGGCGTAATCTGCCATCTAGAGCTTAGATTTCGTTCCCATGCGCTTAAAATTGTCAAACGCTGTTCGAGGGAATTTTCGAATCCCTCTCCCCTTAAACTAACTACAGCTTCAACTCACCGTTGGCAAGATTGTGTGGTATGGAATTCCCTTTTGATTTTTATCTCAGCAGAACGTCACTTCCCGGCCGTGGCGTGTGGGTATGCACGTCGACCCAAGCCTCGAAGTCGTAGGTTCGTTTCCTGCTCTGTACGACAAAAATAAGTTTCACGGACCCACCTCTATCGAGTCACTGACAATGTCCAAAGAGTATTTCCTGTCTAGAAAAAGCTTCTTAAGCTTGGGCGTTCGGAGTCGGCAGAAAACTGCAGGTCCCTCCCACCCGTGAGGGATCAATACGAGTGGCACGCAGAATACGAGTGGTTGCCTCTACGGGCTGTAGCGCCACCCATATTATATAAATAAAACGTCACTTCGTAACAACCTTTAGTCCCGTTCTTGCCTACCCTACCTCTGCATTTCCCTCTGTACCATCTAAAAAAATGGAAAACTCAAGTCCATCAAAGTGTTATATAGGACCATTGCTCGTCCTTTCGTTTGGATCTAGTGTTTCAACACCTCTAGTGACTTTTATAAGATCAAGTTAAGTCATTGATCAATGCCAAAAAGCTGTCGTTGTTAGAGGAGCTTCGATCCATTTCAGACGAAGAAGTTATGAAATCCTTATTGCAAAACCCGATATTTAAAAACCAGAAAAAAATTAATATCCGCTTTTAATTTATTTATGCAATACGCAAAAAGCATACAATACCTTTCCGCATGCCGAAGGAATTTAAGCTCCCTTTGATAATACTTTTAAGAACTGGAAATTACGTTCAACGTCTTCCAAACGAATATGAGAACTTTAATGATTAAAATGATCCTATGGCGAAACATAAGAAGCTTAGAATAAATTGAAACAGTTCACCTCAACGCCCGTGTAAAAGCGACGAACCAAACGTCGTCTGTATTCTAATTTATTCCAGAGAAAAGTAATGAAGAAATACATTTCTTTCTCCACATACACAGACGAACATTCATCAGTCGTTCCCTGCAAAAAATATGCTGATTACAAACGGAAACGACGCACGTCTCCATCGATTTATTTTTTTTTTTTCAAATTAAAGTATAAGAAATTGAGATATGTACACATGATCATAGGAGGGTGTATTTTCAGATGGATGCCAGCTCTTTAAGGTTTTTCGTAAAAAATGGAAGACTCCCGATGCTCGTGCTCGTCCCTCATCACGTAATTGTGACAATATGTCGCATTTAAATGAGACGGCTTCTTGCCATCAATGCAATTAGTTCAAAACAATACCGCTCCTTAAGGGGTATAACCAAACCAGTCAATATTCAAGGACTGAATAGGCTTCGCATTTTTTTATGTTCACTTCATAAATTCATCTAGGTAAGAATGTACGTGTCTGGAATGTAGGGAGCGAGACCAATCGCGATGGACTCGTCAAATTGCTATCCGTTATGATATGACTGCCGAACGTATTCGGAGAACGTGACCGTCGTTGAGTTTCTTTTGTGTACAAGCCCACCCCTTTTTGAGAAATATTTGCCTTCCACTGGAGAAGTGAAGCAGCAATGAATTTGGCAGAAAGCCCAGCGCTTCATGTCTGGAAAAGGCCATACGTCGATTTTGGCAGACGCTATTTATTTCCCAAGGATTCCCATTGCTGCTCGATGAGAATTTAAATTAAAGTTAAACAAAAAACCTTGGAACACGTATAGAATTTGTAGGAAGTTGGTATAAGAGTGCCAGAAAAGGATTTCTATGATGTTAAATAATTGCCCGACTATTGTTCCTTAGAGCAGATTTTTAATTAATTGCTATAAGGAATATATATATATGCCGCATAATGTGGGAGCTGTTTGAAAATATTGCTTTAAAATATTCAAACCCGACGCCACGCACTGTTTACTCACTCGCACGAGGGAGCTACTACACTTGCTCTCGCACATGAGTGCTGTGAAACTTTTTCTTCGACCGTGATCTGCGTGTGTGATTTGCACAGAGTGTGGTTGCTTAAGAGCTCCGTGCTTCAAATTGTATTCAAACTCGGAATTTATTTGCTCTAAATGTTCATTTTTTTCATGGCTGTTGGGCACAGTGTTGTCGTACAAGGCCACTGATGAGTGCTCTTTTATATTCAAGATTTAATTGAATTACTCTAAGGGTTAAGCACCAAAAATGGTTTCACTTCGGTGCCCATCTGTCTGTCTGTAGCCACTGTTAATGTACCGTGGCCCCTGAGCACTTTGATGTGAAGACGTGCAATTTCGGCTGGATATGTGGCTAAGGAACCTAAAATAATTAGAATATCATCTGGAAGAAAAGAAATATTAGGAAAGTTAGTAAGATGGTGGTGTGGAACCTCCTTTTTCACATGATAGGGGATGATTTTAATGGGAATTATGTTCAGACATGAAAAATAATGGCAAGCCATTTGGGCTTAACTTTGTTTTACTTAAATATTAAAATATTCTTCTTTGTATTTCATACAGTTTCCATCCGTCCATTATAACAAACAAATTCTGTACCTCAACTACTTACTTCACTTATACACTTTCATCCCTAGGAATCAACCACTTCCCTACTGGTTCAGAGTTCTGCTACGTGCTTGAGCTCTGTCCAAGGATCACGATTCGTTTTCAATTATTGTTCGTCACAGAGGCGTTTCACTGCTTATGTAAGTGGATTCCACTCCATCGCAAACTTCGAACAACGGCCGACAAGCCAGAAGACCATCTGTAGCCATCTTTTTACGAAAGTTTGCAGATTTCATGTGGTCATGGTGTTACACACCCATGTACTGCGTACGATTCCACGTCAAAGCGGAACAGTCTCAGCTTGGTTTAAGTCCGGTAACATATTCCAAATTAAGGATAGTCTTCCAAGCTTAGCCTTGCCGATTCTGCTGCACACATCCATTTCGTTGCAACCGTGGTTATCAGCGTTCACAATTCCTAACTTTACAAAGCTGCTAACTTTTCTGACTGCCCGGCAATGTTGACCTTTTCTAGAAATAGGGCTTTAGTTTTTGTTTGTTGTATGGTTTCCGATCTAAGTCCCTAATTTTTTGCCTCAGCTCTGTGCAAAGAGCAAAAGATTGTAACCCACCTATATTGTGTGATGGGAAAACAGGCAGACATCATCAACGTAGTCAAGGTGTTTTTGTGGTAAGATGTACAGTCCGGGATGGACTTGGGCCTAAGCCAACAAGTCTCGCCAGCTGGAACGAGGCAGCTATCACTAGGCTCTATCTTGGTTAAGGTCCTCTTCTGTGTGTGTCACATTCATCAAGAAGAATTAAGGTCGGAAAGTACCCCGTGTGTTCGATACAGTTTCCAACCGTCCATTATAGCAATGAAATTCTGCACCTCAACCACTTACTTCACTTGTGTATGTCCTTTTAAATTAAAGCGTCGAACCGCATTTTTGCTCTCCACACACAATAATAATAATAAGACGCTTCATCCCGTAGAGGGCCTGGGCCTAGCTTCTCAGCAAACACAAATGTTGTGCGTGCTATTTTTCTTTTACGAATGGAAGAGTCCTAAACTTTTATGCCAACTCCGGCCGGCCAAGTTTGAGAAGCTTTTTCTAGATAGGAAATACTCTTTGAGCATTATCAATGACTCGCTATTGTGCAATCTGTTCATCACCCATAGTTCACGACCCCAGTAGTAGGGTTGAGCAAAATATAACTAACTGCGATTTTTTCACAGTGCATGAAAAATCACAATCGCAGTCTGTTCTCAACTGCTGTTAACTGTTATTGCGTTTCAAACTGCGATCCAGACTGCTCTTTCTTCGCAGTCACATCTACGGTTGCTATTTTTTGACAATCTCAATGGCAGTTTGCAGTCATATATATGACTTTTATGCTCTTTGTTATAACCGCAAGCATTATTTGAAACCATACATACGACTCAGAGGCTATTTTTTAAAATACCATCTACACAATCGATTTTATGTTTTCAACGTCGTTAAGTGTAGCAGATGTGAATGAGTGATGTGCGTGTAATCAAATTCTATGTATACTTTGCTTTATGCTATTCCTTATACTTTTAATGGGATATTACTTTTTTAAGGACTACAACTTAGTCTCCAATGCCAGAGTGGAATCTGTATCTGAATGTGATAATGGTAGGACAAGTTCGTGCATGTAACTGATCAGAACGTTGTTTCATAGGACAGCATTAAGCGAAAAATAAGTGAGTTAGTAGATGTCTGTTTTTCATGTAACGTATACTATGACTAAGTGTCTTGACATAATGAAGCGAACATATCATAATTCATTGAGACTGTTGGCGGTGGGGCACCAGCAAACCAAATTTTTGGCAATACTATTTTTTGTACAATAGCAGTTTTAAATCACTGCGATTAGCGAATCGTTTGCCGTAGATACTAAAATCGCAACGTACCGTAGCCCATCACTAAAAAATCGACAGTGATTAGTTAAGCATTTATGATATTTCTCATAGTCGATCTTCCAACTGCCACAGTGACCTTTCTAAGAGTACCAATGACCTCTGTACACACAATAAAACGCTTTGCATGTAAGTGTTTAAGTATGTCGAATGTGATCGATAATCGGTGTGTTATGGCTGTTGATGGTGAGGACAATTGCGTTTCTCACGCTCTTCGAATCCGGGTGGAGTTGTTCTTTTTTTATAGACAATATCTTTTTTTTCAATCGCGGTTTAAAATCGTTGGGATTATCAAACCGCCGTGACCGCTGCGATTATATACCATCGCTACAACAAAGCAACATCGATTCGGCGTTAAAGCAGAACAGTCACATCTTGGTTTTGATCCTGTTAATATTTTAAACCTGGATGATAGCCTTATGAGCTTTGGAAATCTGGATTCTGCTGCACACATCCAGTTCGTTGCAATCGCACTTATCCGAGACAAACCACACCTCCTTAGTGTAGAAAGCTGTTAATGTTTCTGACCTGCACGACAATGTTCAGTTAGGTACGAGTGTTAGAAATTCTTAAGACCTTAGTATTTATTTTTCTTGTTGTGTTCTAAACAACACATTTTTTGCATCCCCTTCATTATTATGTAGTTGTCAAGAGAACGTTCATTGTTTGAAGAGGAAGTAGAAAAAACATCATCAACGTCATCAATGGCTGTTCATATCGGGCGGACCTGAGCTTCAGCCAACAAAACCCTCCAGCTGACATGACTTCTTTAGCTAGCATCCTCTATTTTCGACATCATGTTGGTTCAGTTTCTACTCCATTTATAACTCCATCTGTCGTAGGCATTCTGTTGCGGTGTCCCACTGGTTAGGAGTTGAAGACTAACCCGACCGGAGATGTTCATACGCACTACATGACTAAGCTCACCCGTTTTTCGACTTTCATAGTTCAACCTTCTCCTCGAAATATTGTCAACGCAAACAGGACCAACGATTGATCGCAGAACTTTACAGTCGAAAAGACCAAGGGCTTCTTCATCTACATTAGAGGTTGTCCATGCCTCTGTGCCGTACAGTAGAGCTGATGAGTGTCATATAAAGAGTGAACTTAGTCCTTCGAGAGACTGCTCCATCCTTCAACTTCCTCTTGAGACCAAAGAAAACAAGAGTTATCGTGGACTCGATGTGGGTACTGATTTTATTCGTCCTATTTACTGAGGAGCTGAGGTAGTTAAAGCCCTTAATGCTCTGTCTAATACTTTGATGTACTATAATCTTCATCTAAAAATTGTGCCAACCGGAGAGGTAGGTTCAATGCTATTGCCTGCCTAAAATTAAATAACGAAGAAGGAGAATTATCACAGGAAAAAAACGATCGCTCGGTTAGGAATAGAATTAGAGGTGAAGTCCATGGAGAATGGAGAAGGCATAAGACCGAGCGTCTCGAAGTAAACTCTAGAGTGTTCTCCCTATGAGAGTATGATATTGATGGTCCCTTGTAGCTGTGTTCGGGTAGCGGTGTTAAATATACACCTTTCAACAAGGGTTTCGGATTTCACCAAGGATGCGTCTTATCCCCTCTCCTCTTCATTATATTGATTGGTTGTTGCAACACAGCCGTGGTGGGGAGTGCGTCACATTGGGAGAGTTGGGGGTAAGTCATTTGCTCTTTGCAAGTAATTATCAGAGGAACATTGGGTATTTTCTTTTTTTAATTTTGAGAAGTTTTTTCGAACAGATAACACACTTAAAATAATGAATTATTAATTTTTTTTTATAATTTTTACCAAATGAGTTCTTTTATTGTAGTTGCGTTAATTAAGAACGAGTGAAAAATTAAATAGTGCCACCGTTCCACCTCGCATCAGAGTCTGTTTTTAAAATCACGGAAAAACAAATTGGGGCAGGGTGATGATATCCCTTGTGTCATTTCGTAGTTCTGAGAATTTACGTGGTAAGCTTCGTGTGTACCTCACGTTATTGCTGAAGTTAACTCTCACGCAGGTAAGACCCCACCTCCCCTCTTCCGGAAAATTTTACACTTCCATTAAATACGCCAACTTGCATCAAAAATGTGGTTGAGCAATTTGTTATTAAATTTATTTCCTATAGTTTTCGTAAAAATGCAAACCTGTGGGGCTTATTTCTTCTTTTTTCTCCCCTGCTTTTCTCTTGTGTATTATTTTTGCTTTTGTCTACATTAAGAGTATGCTTAACACACGAGGAGGTTTGTATCAAATGAAAGTTTATTTTTTCGCCAACAACTCACATGGATTCATAATGGAGTTCAGGAAATCGGGTTTCTGGAATTCGCAGAAATGGGCGTTATGCTTTGTTCCAGATCAGTTTTGTTTGGCCAACTTTCAGTTTACTCACTATATGGTAGTAGTACGCAGTTTTATAGATAGCTACCGTCGCAACATCATGTTGAAATTTTTAATGGATTTAATTTAAGCAGTAGTTATATGCGACTACGTGAACAAATTCAAGCGACTAACTAGGTTGAGTCTGTCTTCAGAGGGTAATGTGTATTTTCGGAAACTGAGTTGGCAAAGTGATCCGAAGGAAGTGGAAGAGTTGATTTAAAAATTGCTAAATTCGAGAATTTAGACCAAATCGGAGTCAATGCAGCTATCCACTACGCCAAGGTAAGCAGTGAAACAGATTATCGCTATATTTAGGCATATCCTTCGATAACGTATAGAAGGGAGCTCTCAGGTACATCAGAGTTGTTGGACGCTTTCTAGTTCAAAATCCTCAGGCCTCCTTCTTCTTCTTCTGCCATGATTTTGATTGTGATTTTAACCTTCAAGCAAAGATAACAATTACCCAGATGTTTCAAATAAATGGGGAAAAGTAATATATGAAAACGAAATTTATGCAGAATATAAAATAATGACCTGGGTCTTTCAGCTAAAGATAATGACCCGAAATATACCAGCAAAACCAAGGAGTGGTTTCGGGTCAATGGGGTTATGTTGTGATGTGCCCCGCTCAGCCAGCAGACCTTAACCCCATAGAAAACTTGGGTGTGACTTAAAGAGATCAGGTCTAACGCCCATGAGAGCAGGTCTGTGAAGAGGTATGAGTTTTATGGAGACCTACGCTATTCAACTTGGGTCAGATCACTCAGAAATGTAATGCATATTTCGATATTTATGACGATCCGCTACGAAAAGCGTCATACGAACCACACTGGACTTTGATGATTAAAGATAACATGTGTTTCGAAGTTCCAGCACTGAAGAAGTTTGGTTCGGTTACGTTATGATTGCTAAGAGGACAGACACACTTAAGCCAAAGATGACCCACACTGATACCGCGCGGATTAATTACTTCTATTCCTGGAACCATTTAGTGCTAGTGACAAAGCTGCTTATCTAGCCTAATGCTTACGCTGTACATGCTTACTTATGTATTGCCTGAGCGCTACAGAAGCAGAAGAAGTGTAATTTCTATCTCCTCTTGAAGCTTCTGCAGAAACTTTCGACACCCAACTGGCCGGCGTGTATGTCGTTTGCGAGATGCAGGTTATGGCCCCAATGTATGGTTATGTTAGGACTGTGGGATACCCATTTTTTGTTCAGGGTATCCCTGATGACTATGGCGAGTTGAAGCCAAAACTACCATCCGCAGTAGCCTTTTACTGCATTGGAGAAGTATGTGACCATATTATGCGAGTGGTCTCAAAGGTGGGAGTCCCGCTATTCATTAGCCAGTTCCATGATCGTATTTCACTTTACACTTGACATCAAAAAGGGGTGGAGGAAAACATGACAAACATTTGCGGCTGGAGGTGTCCACATGCAAGAGCTCTGCAACTGCGTCATGTGCTTAATTTGCATTTTAAATCCATCGGATTCATTCTCAAATGTATGTAATGCGTCAGCATACCGTCATGCATCCTTGCGATACTGTACCACGTACAGTCTGCCCATTAACAACACGCAAGCTCAAACCACATCCAAGCCAAATGCAAACTTTCAAAATTTGAGAATCAAATCACAGTGGGGGAAACAACTTCCACGTTTCCCCAAACACATGTCCAAATGGAGAATGAGCACACGACTTGAATCATTCGTACGCACATCGTATCGAACTCCAACTGTGATGTGCAAGTAAGCAAAAACTTTTTCCCCCTCAAACTTCCATTTAAACTTTCCCCCAACACAAGAATTCTGTGTATTTTATTGTTAAAAAAACCCCAAGTTATTCCGTTATCAACATTCATTATACAAACAAATGTTCTTCTGTAACGCTGCAAATAACTCTGTTTTGTTACAAGAAAGTTCGCCGAATTATAAGATATCCCCGATGTGGTGTCCTTCTGTTTTTGTTCGGTGCGTGCTTGATAAATTTGAGTCATCAGCGAGTAACCATAACGTAGGACGTCATAACTTCTGGACATGAATCGACTCAGTGATTTCGTAAGTCCATGCCCATTACCGAAGCACTTATTTATGTTTTCTTCTTCTGCAAAGGCAAAAAGAGACTGTGTCCAGCCAGATAAACATGGGGTTCATCATTAATTCTTTTCCATTTCGGACCCAGGAACAAGGGTGAAATAGAAACACATTTACACGTGGCTGGGTATCAAATTCCCACATCACCAAAAAAAAAGGGAAACAGAAAAAGACAAATTATGAAATGTCATGGAAAAATCTCTTTTCGGTCTTAGCATTAACCATCTGTTGGCGGGAATGGGGAATGCGTATTTCATACAAGTACAGGTAGACGTCCCATTAGTGCACACACATCCCTTGGCTCCGTGTTGTAGCCGACAGGTGTAGCCAATTCAATTAAATAATAAATGAGCTTTTTTTTCCTCTTCCGCTATGCCCCTTATAACCCATTCGGTCAAAAACTTTTACCGCACTGAAGCGGAGTTTGAACACAAGGATGCCTACGCTGCGAGACAGATGGCCTTTATATTCGGACCCATGGGGATCTGAGGTACGCTGTCATTATACATAAATGATTAGATGGCTAGTTTTGAAACACACAAGTTGATGTCGAACAAACTATGGTGGCTTTGCTGTCGCTTTTGGAAATATGCATCTGCGGCGCTGTAAAGTGGACGATAATTAGTGTTTGTTTGGATAGAACGGCAGGGAACCGGTGTGGGAAATTACGCACTTCGTACTGAAATTAACTTTCAGTCGTCACTTCAGTTCCACTCGAGGTATTTTACGCTTTTGCATTAAATTTATTCTAATTGATCCAAATTTGAACGTGGTTGGTGGTTGACAGCGTGTTGTTCATACATCAATGATTCAGCAGAACTTAAAGTCAATTTGTAGTTCGGAGAATTTATAATGAGAAATGAACAACTGACTCAAGTTGTCAGTCGTGATAGCTAGAAATCACGTTTCAAATACGAACTTAAAAAGAAAGAAGATGGGCATCATTATACTTCAACATGAACGCAATACAGTGTGTTCCGTGTGTTGGCATTTTGTGTTGTTATAGCTGAAGCCGGCGCGCATTACTATGCATTTTAAGTGCGTACAAGGCGTGGAATATTTCTTCTTCGTTCTTTGTCTAGAGACATAATTGAGGTTCTATGCCGATAATGTGTCGAATTATCTCATCCTTTAGCTCTTGACACCTTTTCTCTCCAACAACCCCAAAGAAAAAAATCCAACGGTGTCAAATCACATGATCTTGGCGGCCAATTGACATCGCCACCACGTAAGATAACACGGCCATTGAATTTGTCGATCATCCACTCTTGCCATTGCTTGCCACCATTCTGACCATTGACGACGCTTGAAATGGCTTCCTGATTCAATTACACTTTGTAAGCGTGTAAATGCAAGTCTTTATGTATAATGTTCATCAACGACGGGCGTGAGATATGTCAAATGAAATGCAGAAAAAAACTTGACGTTTAGGTGTGGTTCACATTCAACATCGGCCCTTAAAATTTAACCACTCTTTATATGGGTTGCACAACCGCAGTTTTTCAATTCTCTGATGCATGCATATTTCGTCTTTAATGATTCGGTTTATTTTGAATGATTCGATTGTTAGATCTAACTAAATTCAAGTTTACTGAAACCCCATAATTTTGTACAAGTAAATATTGTACACTCAAGACACAATAATGTTCATAGTTAATGGCACAACCTCACCGCATTGCTAACATTTCATGAAAAGTATAATTGGCAAGATGAAACGCAGACTTCACTGTTCAGTGTCGATGTAATGTTGCTGGTTCCTCGACACTTCTCTCTATATTATGAGTGCAAAGAATATAGCTAAAACTATTTATTCCTATTTCTGTATATTTCGATGGTTATGGTGTCTCAACCGGATTTAGACGAGTATGATGTTGTGTGCTGAGTATGAAAATATGTAGCAGTCGCTCTACTGCTTCAAGGAAATTCATAACGAAAAGTTCACAAAGCCATCTCTATTGACTGAAGTTTGAGGTGGGCCGTCACTGCGCACAATATTTTGTCCACAAAACAATCATAAAATTAACTTCAGTTCGCTAACTTTCATCAAATGTTTCTTCCCAACGAATTTATCACAAGAAATTGAAAACTAAATTCAATGCCTG
This sequence comes from Eristalis arbustorum, assembly GCA_916610145.1. Lineage (NCBI taxonomy): Eukaryota > Metazoa > Arthropoda > Insecta > Diptera > Syrphidae > Eristalis > Eristalis arbustorum. The sequence goes on along the minus strand of OU744316.1, from coordinate 94,501,945 downwards.
CGTCGCCAATTTGACTGAAGTACGCTTTTTAATGGTTTTGATTGACGTAGCGTTATAGAGAACCTACCAACATGAGCATTCTTGCTGGAAACCACATTTATTGTTGTGTCATTGTACTTGAACTCCTATTGTCATCCACGACTCATTGCAGACAGAAATGTGTCAAATTTATGAGAATGTATAAAACCATAATGTGGTCCTGACAAAGTCATTCAGACGACTCTAAATGTTCGGAACAACTTTTAGTGATTATAAGTGCCCATCATGAGTTTACCTCACATGAATGTTAGCTAACCACATTAAGACCGTCGTGAACAACATCTCTTCCATCTTGAAACCTGAAAATGAATATTCAAATCAAATTTCCTCATGAAAAAAATCGAAACTTAGGTGCACACAGAGTTGTTCGGAATACCGCAATTTCCAAAAAACCGTTTCACCCTCAAAACCAAGCGAGCATAAAACCACCATCAAACGCTCCACTGTCATGGTTGTGGAATATTTTTTCGACTAAAATTCTCTTTTTGTGCTTATGTGTTCCGCGTTATTTGTATGTAGTTGTGGGAAACCGCGGCGGGACTACTCCATTATTGCGGTTGGAATTGGATGGGATCGGTTGACACTGGAGCCGCGTTGAATACATCTGCATTGTATCCCATATGTACATGAAACCTATGAATGTTCATAATTTTAGAATGTAAGTATGATTCATTTTGCCGCGAATTGGGTCAGAAGTGCATGTTTTTGAAAAAATTAAAATGTGGTTGAGGAGGATTGTCTACTTAATTAAATTTACATCAATTTACACGTGGATTGGCTTTGAAAATTTTAGCTATACGCATTCACCTGACTGTTGAACTTGATTTCGATTTAAATAATTAACATTCCAGTGTCGATTAACCCTAATCGATGACAAGCTAATAATTCTTTTCTCTGGTTGGTTGGTTAAGCTGGCTACCCGGCTTGATGCATTTGCGCGTCGTTTTGATAACACACCTCATAGACCAAGGTTGTTTGAGATAGCTGAGTCCAGCTTGAGGAGGTCAGGAATTTAATGATGTGCGAGATTCTTTGGTTAGGAAGGGGTTCACCGAACGCTATATATCTTTGTGGGGGGCCGAGGCGTTGTGGGTTTGTGCGTCGACCCCAACCTCGACGTCACAGGTTCGAATCCAGCTCTGAGCAACAAAAATAAGTTTCACGACCTCAAAGAGTATTTCCTGTTTAGAGAAAGCTTCTCAAACTTGGCCGTTCGGAGTCGGCATAAAACTGTAGGTCCCTTCCTCGTGAAAGAACAATAGCACGCACAACACTAGTGGTTACTGAGAAGCTAGGCCCTGGCCCTCTATGGGCTGTAGCGCCACCCATATTATTATTATTATTATTATATATCTTTGTACGGCTAGTGCAAGACATTCACAAAAAAAGTAAGGCGGACTTTCCTCTGACTGGGTATGAAGGCAGTTCCGACAACGTGGGTTGAACGGTATTCCGAGTCCAGCAGCGTGGTTGCCTATGAGCCAGTGCCCCGTGCTTGCAGCCACGGCTCACTATTGAGGAGTTCTTCAGTTTTTCTTTTCAAGTAAGAGGGCCAGGTTTTTCTACAGAATTTGTGCTCGGACCACCTTCTACTAGCTAAGGACAGGAGGTGCTGGTATATGGTGGATTTGAGGTGGTTGATTGGGGACCCACCAACTCAGTGGAGGCATTGCCGGAAGCTCCTTGCTTGGCCAGTTTGTGGATTATGTCATTTCACTCTATGTTGCTCACCTACTACTGGCCTGTTTGAGTGCTTCCTTGCATTGTTGCACTAATTTGAAAAGGCATCTGCAGAGATGATGGCCTGCATTCCACTGCATCATTTACGTACGCAACTGCCTTGATTCAATTCCTTTATAGTTCGGCGAGAATTTTTATTGTTATCATCTATTGTTATCATCTATAAAAGTTGTGAGATAACGCCACCTTGAGGTGTACACCGGTTGATCGATTTGGTAACTTAACATTTACCCAGTTGTAACTGGAAAATTCTGGTTTTTAGACGGCTTCTTTTCTTTTTTGCCGAACTATAGAGAAGGGTGATGGTTGTGAATTATATTTTCAGTAGCAGACTTGACCTGAAGCGTGGTATGTTAGTTTTTAAAGTCAACAATGCATATTATTGCAAGATCCTCAAAAATGGTTGTCTTTTTAGCAATTTTTTTGGTGTTAGGTCACAGGATCGTTATGTTTTCTTTATTTCTCAGCAGTCTCTGGTCGGTTCTTGTCTTAGATTGCAGGGTATTTGCCTGCCAGCAAATTGTTAAATCGTTAATTCCATCCCAACGGCAAATGGTGACTGCACTAGATTTGAAAACCAGATAATTGGTAATCGTCGACATGTAGCAGTCGTTGCTGATGATGGCCTGAGAAACGTCGGTTTCAATGATATGTGGACTAACGCCGCCAGTTAAAAATCAACAAAAAGTAATTACCTCTCCCGGATCCACTGGACGCTCCTGTATCTCAAGTGAATTGGATTAGGTCCACGAAAAAGATTGATGCACTTTGATAAAACATCAATTTCATCATGTACCCATCCATGGTAATTTGGCAAAACAGACTAAATAAATGACAACCAATTTGACACATATATGCCCGCTATCCACTGTAATAATTGCTATCTGGTCAGCCTTTAAAATATAGACAAATAAAAATGTAAGTTATTAAGTTATAAATTTCCTGAAACCGATGTCAATGCCATTCGTCTCCGCCTATCGTGACATAAAAACTTGGTCGTTATATATGATCTTTCCGATTTTTACTGTCCAAACAACAAACAAAATTTCGAAGTTAGGAATTATTTTATCTACATCAAAGTTCCTTAATGAATTTGGCAATTCCACAATAGTTTCTGTAAATTAATTTACCTACACCATACTCCACAAGAAGAACTCCAACACAGTCGGTGGGTAATGATAGTGTGAGGAGAATGGTGTTCAATAGTAAATACAAACTAGCGCGTATCTCTTTGTCTTTACGATGATATCTACCATGTTTCCAGAACGTTCTTTAGTTTCAGCAGAAATTCTACAGTAAGTCCCACCTTGTCTCTTGGATATAATACTATTCTTATGGTACATTTCGTTGGAAAACACGTGACTTACACTTTCGTTCTTTGTGCTATAAAATTAAGATCAAATATGGTTGTTATATTGGTACACAAAGCGTACCGTCATCATCGCTCGTACGGCATTATTATTTAAGTTGATTTAATTTAATTAAAAACGGCTTTTTGAGTTACTTGTCAGACTTGTCAGTTGTGGCGAAGTCACCGCGACCTTCAATAGTGCACAATTTCGCATGCTAACACTAGAGACTTGATCTTCTTAAAGTTCCTACAACCAAGCATGACATTGACGTGTTTGAACCACATAGCACGCTGTAAATGAGCCCTTCGCTAGCATTTAGATGGAAGCGTTTACTTTGAAAAATGAAATATGTGCACTTCTTCAAGAAACAACATACAACATTAACGTCTTCGATAGAATGTCACAATGGGCAGCTATAAATTCGATTTAGTCATTCCTTCGTCTAAACCGGCTCTGCAGTAAATTCGAATAGTTATCTACGCCGACCGCGTAAGACAACGCTGCTGACAGAGAAAGACCACAAAAAATGGCACTTGTGTGTGACAACATTAACCGACTCAGGACGTATAACCGCCTGCAGCTAGTTAGAAAAAGAAGATTTAATTAAAACCACAAAGTTTTTGGAAAGAATTTCATCCATTTCGCTACTTTTCAAGGCAGTAGCTGACTGTAGTGTCATACATCTATATGGCTTTGTACGATAATGGGCTTGAATTATTGACATGCATTGGTATCGAATTGCCAATAATAATTACATTTTTTGGTGGTTGTCACATTACTTCGCAAATATACAAATATCAGACAATTAGTAAATATTCACATAACATGTACTTGTTTGGTTTTGAAAAGCATTGCTGTTATTTTATTTTCTTTACTAGAACGCGTTCAAATATAGTCGAAATCAATATCATTGTGCATAGCCGTTGGTCAACTAGATCAGAGTATACGTACATTATTACCACATCATGTTATGGGAAAATTTTGTATTGTCTGCAGGTTTCAACGTTCACGTGAATTCGACCGACAATTTATGAAAGAGATTTCTTCATTGAAAGGCTTGAACATAATTTTTGGACAGGCATGTTTTAAAATGATTTACAAGCACATCCACAAACGAATTCAACTGCCCTGAAAATTACTTCGCCGTACAGACCAAGGATCGAACCTAAGCAAACACTTCCATATGCAGGTGCAGGTGTATATAGGTCGACGCACATACCCACAAGAGCATGGACCAGTACGTCTGCACCACTATCAGAACAGAGGAGCAGGGAAGTTATGCTGTTGTTTTGATACTAGCTTTTTGTACGACTGTTACTATTCACCGATTGCAATTCTATTTTTAAAAACTAGACTCTCGAAAATGCATCTGCATGCATTTTAGATTTTAGACAATTGTGACGCAAATTATGATTAAGATTTTTTGAATTCGATTAATCTCCATAAATAATTGCTAGTTTGATTGTCCTTTATAGACTTATAAATGGTAAGAGTTAACGCTCATGATGTCTTGGCAGAGTACCACATTTTTGAAAAAATGTATAACTCTTTTTCTTTTAATTTTTTTAAATGCCTTGCAACGCGTGCCACTTGCAGCTAGTAACGACATAAAAATATAGCAATAACTCGAGGAATACTGCGTAATTGTTGCTGCTAAGCTGATATACTAATTTGTTTCCGCTTATTGAAAAAAGTACATTGCAATGTTCATTACAGTGAGGGTTACAGGTTACAAAAGTGATTCAACTTGTCCTAAAAAAAATTCTAACCAACACCAATTAATGGGGGGAAATGAAGCTGTTTTAATCAGCTGTATTCAAGGAGAATCAAATTGGAAAGTCTTCAGAAGATTGGAAGAAATTGAGCGAAGCTACTGACATTAATCAGTCTGGGTTCCCAATACTTCGTCTTGTGCGTGTAATCTATGCATGTTACTAAGCATGTATTCTGCATGAGCATTTGAGTCTCGTCTTGGGAGTCCAGAATTCTTCTTAGGAGCCTCAATATGTAAAACGCCCTCAAAGTTGTATGACAGCAAAAACTGTCTAGGTCTAATCATGAATATAAATTCAACAAACAACCGGTTTTTACACAGCTGTAAAAAGACTATAAGATGCAAGTAGGGACTAAAGACTCGAAATTGAATATCAATTCATATCAGTATGGTTTAAACGCATGCAATTGTACGGAGTCGAAATTTGATTGACTGACTCAAGGACTTCAGCTATGTACAAGCCGATCGGTATGTATTAGCTACACCTTACTAATGGTAGTCCCTTCGGCAGCTTCTCTTCGAGACATAATTCTCATCATGATTCAATTGTGGTCTACTCTATCCAAAACGGTCACAACGTTTAACAAGGCTGAGCCAGTCTCTCAGCTCTTATCTGCACCGCAACATTGAATGCTCCATGAGTAGGCCTGCCTCAAAATGACTTCCGCAGAGACTAGGTGGGTAGGTGGGTAGTTAAAGAGGCTTCGTGGCCATGTGTCACTTATGCAACCTATAGGGTACATTGTAACTTTGAATAGATATCTTATTCGGTTTTATATGTCGGTTGAGACTTCTTGTTACTAAAACCATCCGAATCCCTCTAGGAACTTCATGAAGTCCCCCACGTGTCCCCCACGTGTCCCCCAGCAAAGACGTACATTTCATTGAAACTTTTCTTATCCTTGTTAGATAGATTATTTTTCTTTCTCTTCTCTCCACCTTCTGCAGAAGTCATTGTATATTATGCTCGGTCGTGATGCGGTAGAGATTACTGCGCGGTGCGTGATAAGAGCTCCTGTAAGGTCCTTATATAACTTCGTTTTCCAGATTAAGCCACCAAGGCCTAGCAACATTCTAGATCTCGTCCTCCCACTTTCTTTTTTATGGGACTCACGTTATGAATGCGTGTCCGAAATTCACACAGCTCAACAAAGATTAGCAGTGATGAGGAGGAGGAAGAAAGCATGGTGCAGGTCGCCCTCGTATAACGCTGTACTTCTAGAACCCTCCGTCGATATAACGTGACTTAAAAAAACGAGTTTCCGTACTAACATTTTGCCGAGGAACTTTGTTCTCATGAAGTTATACGCCAGAGGCACTCATTGTTTCGGAGAAATAAGATGTTCAAAGACAGTCACATAGACTAGCGCAGACACACGCTTGTTTTTCCTTTCATTGTTTTATAATTTTTTAAGTAAATTATGAATCTTGATTTTAAGTTTGAATGGACAATAAATCTTCTGCAACGCGGAATTTTCCTGGAACGTAACCACCGCGTTATATGAGGCAGACCTCACCTCACCACGTCTTCCCCTTAATAAGCCACTTATTGATTTTCGGAATTGGCTCGACGGAATTCGCTAGTTTGCACAATGCGCCTATTTCGGTCTAAGTACGACTGCTGTCAAGCACCAGCAAGTCACTCGTAATCAAACCTAACTTCTTCGGAGAGCTTTCGGAGATTTTGGTCAAAAGAGACAAGACTTGCGAACTCTGTATCCACATCTTGACTAAATCTGCATTTCTGAGAAATTTCTAAGATTTTCGATAAAATATTGTCGCTAAACTTGACATTTTTACTCAAATCTGAGTGATATGTAATAGAAGACACTTCAAAAATTCCCCATCGGTAAGCGTGATGATTGCGAACTATGTCAAGGACATTCGCTGAGAAGTTGATGCTGTTTGCTTCAAATAGCACAAAATTCAGCAGAAGCCGATTGAAGTCATTGAAGTCAAATAATTAATATTAAAATTTGCCTCTTAAACAAGCAAATACCGGTGCAAAATGCAAGTGCTACTAGAACTTGACCGGCTTAGTTTATATAACTTCAGTCCCAGCACGTTCACGTTCACCCCACATTTTATTATTCTTCCAAATTATTAGACAATCTTATCTCACACTCCTTCATGCATTCGTATTTGTTACCGCTTAGCCCGATAAAATTAGGTAACAAAGAGAAGAACATAATTTGAATTCAATAACATAAATAACGTTTATGGAAAATCCCTTAATGATCGATATCTCACCCCTATCACTGTCATACAATATCCCCTTTATTCTTAAGGGACTTGCTGCGGGTAAACGTTTGCAACAAGTACTACATATATTTTTACCTTTTCGACGTGTATCTCCCACCCGTAAGAGTTATCTTTTTACGAAATAGATCAACTGATGGTGTTTCTGTAACTCGCATTTCAAATTACTGAACAAAGTTTGGTCCTCCGAGCAATCGAAAAGGTTGACAGGGGCCACAGATGTTGCTGTAGATTGAAATTGTGCCTCAGCGGCAAACATTGTATTTTCGTTTCTGGTTTTATTTGCTTCCTCTTCGTGTTGCTCTCATCCGACCGACGGCTACGATACTGACGATTTGATTCTGTAGTTCTGAGGCGAAAAGGGTTGATACTCAAGGAGTCATCCCTTTACCGGAAATTAATTGAATATAAAGTGCTCTTCTGTCGGAAGAGGGAAGTTTCCCGTGTTCCGGTAGTAAGAGCGGATATTGAAAATAGTCCTTCAATTGGTGGATGAAGCAGCTACAAGTCGGTTGAATTACCTTCAGTGATAGAAATAGAGACGTTCCTTGAGAATGACATAGTAATCCGACGCATTTATGAGAAAGGACACTGCCTGCAGTGGAACTTGTTGTTCAGCCTGTACAACTTTCGAAGGAGCGTGACTACCCGGAAGCTACTTGGCTCCAATCGACATGCCCAAAGATGCCCTCTGCAAATTAATTAATGTCCAACACTGAACACACAGAAAGCGAATGAGTTTGTGTCCTACACTAATGTCTTCCTATTCAATCCCCGAGTTGCACGGACTTATTTATTTAGCGAGTCTTGCGAGGGCTTTGGCTATATTAAACGTCTTATGAATTCTTCCAGGAGAAGAGACAACATCCGAAGGCATTCCTCACTTTTGCCTCACTTGCTGCTGCTCCAGATAAACATAATCAACTCGAATTTGATTTGCCTCCTACCTTGACCTGTTTTTCTTTCGTTTCGGCATTTTTTTTTTTTCTTCAATTTTGTTTGCATGTTCTTTCGCCAGTGGCGGCGGTCTATGGATAACGAAAAGAAAAAAGTGAAATAAATAAAAGAGAATTCATCACGTCGCTTGGTCGCGCTCACCCCTCATTGAAGCATGTAAGTGGCGGCGGCATTTGGATTTCCCAAGGGTGTGGTAAACAGCGCTTCATTATCGACACATCATTAAGAGGATCTCCCGAAGAAAATTAACTTTTTTTGTCTCTTTGCTCTCTCTGTCAGTCGACCTTTTAGTTTATTCATCCTCAGGTCGCTCGCACTTGTAATGACGTGCAATTGATAAAATAATGTGGATACTTTTTTTGTTTGTTGAAGAAGAACAGAGAAAATCGATTTGCGTGAGAGCACAATGATTGTCGATAAATTGGTGAAATTCTCTGATACCTATAATGATGCTGATCAATGGCGACCTTAATAAATGCATGTAGTCGACGAAAATGTTTATGAATAAATATTTCATATCCGCGTGGAAAAAGTGGGGGCAAAATTTGTTTTCTTTTACGCGTGTCCTTCTCTTAGACATTTAAACACGGTGTCGGAAGTTACTGGCGTGAAGAATAGATAAATGATGCTTACTTGCAAGAACCGTAGCTTCATCTTGGACTGTCATAAATTCAATGCCTCTGTGGATATCTGCTCTGTAAGGCAGCTATGGATGAGCTGGTAGGGTACAATCACTACACCACTTGTACTGTCGAAAGCTTACTCTACGAGTGGAATCAAGCTATTGTTGCCCCATCCACAAGCAAGTTGGCCTCTTCAACTACGTCAATCACCAAAGGATAAGGCTCCTAAGCATCCTTTATAAGATCTAGTTAAACGTAATATATGAAGAAAATCACTTTCGTTATTCCTAGAATTTGTTGGTATGAGTTAATGTACACAACATCGCTCGCGATGAAACCAAAAACCATGCACGGGGAACACAACGTTTTCAGTGTCTGCATGATCACTCGAGCTATTTTGCACACGTCATCAACATGACACTCGTTGCACTGTGTCTGTCCACCAGTGCACAAATTAACATGACACCACCAACCCAGACTGCACCGGAGAACACGCATTCCTGCACGTTTCCGTCCCATCATCCCGTAGCCGCATTAATCGATAACATACTTTGTTATTTTTAAGTCATTCAGTTCTAATTTTGATTCGTGATAAAGGGGTTCGCCTCCAGAAAATATTTTTTTATTTAACCCTTCTTCTTCTTTGTGTGGCGCTACAGTCCGGGGTGGACCTGGGCCTCAACCAACATGCCTCTCCAACTAGCGCGATCCCTGGCTAGCTGTCTCCAGTTTGCACACCAAGTTGGTTGAGGTCCTTCTCCACTTGGTTGCGCCACCTTAAACGCGGGCGTCCTCTGTTGCGTTGCCCGACATTTTCGGATTCGAAGATTCTTCGGGCCGGAGCTGTGGTGTCCATACGCTCTACATGATCTAGCTACCGTAGGCGTTGGATCCGTAGACGCCTAACTAGGCTCATGTCGCTGTACAGCCCGTACAGTTCGTGATTGAATCTCTTCTCCTCCAGAACCCGTCAACACAAACAGGACCAAAGATCGTGCGTAGAACTTTTCTCTCAAAGAGACCAAGGACTTCTTCATCCGCTTTCGAGATTGTCCATGCCTCCGGCCCGTATAGCAGGACTGGGATATTCAGGGTCTTATATACAGTCAACTTGGTTCTTCGAGAGAGGGCTCTATTACTCAATTGCCTCTTGAGCCCGAAGAAACAGCGTTTGGCAAGAGTTATCCTACGCTTGATCTCGGTACTGATGTTATTTGTACAATTTACTCCGGAGCCGAGGTAAGTGAAGTCTTTGACTACCTCGAAGTTATAGCTGCCCATTGTGACGCTCTGTCCAAGACGTCGATGTTGTATGTCCTTTTTTGAGGACAGCATATACTTCGTTTTGCCCTCATTCACCGCCAGACCCATTTTAGCCGCTTCCGTCTCAATGTTAGCAAAAGCCTCACTGACGGCTCGCTGAGTTCTGCCAATCACGTCAATGTCATCGTATGCTAACAATTGCACGGACTTCTGGAAGAAGAATCACGCTGTCATATGCGGCCTTGAAATCGACGAACAGATGGTGAGTGTCGATTTGCATTGGTCTTTTTGTTTTCACCGATCCCTTCTTCACATATGTACATTTATCACCAACTGCATCGTCCGCTGTCCTTCTGATACAGCCCTTCGTTTGCTTGTTAATATCAAGTGACCAGTCGCCTCAAATGATAATGACTGCACTTTGAGAAGCTTCAACGGTGATTGATGCTAGCAGCTACTACAAGTGACCACAAAACCTGGATGAAAAGCAATTCACAGCAGCTGATTCTTGGGCCAGAAGGCAAACATCAGTCGATTTTACTTTGATTTTTTCTATACAAGATATACTTCATACTGAATATTGTCTGTGACTCGACAGATGTGGAACAGTGCGTTCTGAAATTTGCTGAAATCCGAAATTAAACCTAGATCCCCCAGAAAATTATTCAACTCAAGCTGATCCATAGTCTGAATAGTTACTGCCCCTTCACACTTATTCAAGGTCCCGATGCTTTCTCGACACGAACAACAATCAATATTTACTGCTCCATCTCTCTAGAGGCTCTTGTAACTCCGACATTCGCTGGCATAAAACAGAAGGTTCTTGCATATAGCAGCTAAGATCAGCGGCAGGCACCACGATCTTCTCTACAAATTTTTGTGGGAGCCTGAAACAATTCGTGGATACTGTGATAAGTCCTCTGATAGGTTCGAATACATGCCAGGGAGGCCACCATCGATCCAATAAACCCATGACAATCGACACCAACCACGAGCTTTTAAACGCCTGCGAACTCTCCTCAGGACTCCCGCTGCTCCGTCAAGTTCTGAAGCGAACTCACAGAGTCTGACAATTTTGAAAAATTAATTTTAGAGAATGCGAGGCGCTGTCATGTAAGAAGATCGTAAGAAACTTGTATGTCAGTAACAGAGACACGATCTTTCGAAAGTTCGTACAATGGCTAGCATATATGGACAACATTGGCGTGATTGGTTGGACATTGCGAGCCGTCAAAAAGGCTTGGTATTGAAACTGAGTTGGGTAAAAATAAGCACAAATTAGATAAATATGAAATAAAAAAAGTAGATACATACATAGACCATATGTCATCAGTGAAAGTAAAAGCTAAGCTGTACGAATACATTCAGTACCGAGATTAAACGCAGAATAAGTCGTAACAATCGCTGCCTCTATTGTATGAAGTGTCAATTGAGTATTAAAGCCCTCCCTTAACAAGGAAGCCTGAGCAATTTGAAGGCCATATGAAGAAGTCCTTGGTTCTTTCGAACGATTTTTAGTCCTGTTTGCGTTGCTGGTTTCTAGAGAAGTAGTTTCAACTACGAACTGAGGGTTGTACAGTGACAAGAGTTGGTTAGGCATCAACAGATTAAACGCCTAAGATGGTTAGGACACGTAGAGTCTTGGAGTGAGAGCCAGCGTGACAAGCAGTAGAGGTGTACGATATCTATGGCGCGCACAATTGAAGATGGACTTTAACAAACTTATGGCTCGTAATTGGCTGAGTCAAGTTTTTGCCTGCGTCCCAGGTCTTTTCTTCTGTTAGTATCCATCGCACTTGGACCTAAGTCTCTAGGTTCGATCCCTGGTACGACAAAGTACTTTTCACGACCAACACTTGTCGAATAACTGAAAATGAGTAGTTCGGCGTCGGATCCTATCTACTCGTGAAAGAACAATAAGACGCACAACACTAGTGGCTGCTGTAGAAGCTAGGACCTGACCCTCTACGGGCTTTTCTGGTAATGGATAATTGAGCACTACTGAATATGAGCCTAATTTTGTAACTTTTTAAGCACTTCTCCTTTGGTTAGGTCGCAAACAATGTTTTTTATCTGTACAAAAATAATTGAATATATAAATAATTGAACCACGGTTTCAAACTCACTCATTGCTATTATTAGTTGTCTCGACAGATCCCCCATTGAGTTCTAGCAACTGTCATTTGTTTATTAACAAACTCTGTCGTTCTGTGAAGAGCGCAGTTAATCAGGAAGGAGAAATATTAATCAGGAACACGAATCAGAAAGCAATTCTGTGCATTTCTCACAGACGCCAATGCACATAGGTAAGTGTGAAAAAAGCTCGCGAACTAAAAACTATTGTCTCGAAATGCTAATTACGCCTATAAAGTTGCACGCGCAAGCCTACCCATTCCATGGCAACAAACGGCAGAAATTTATAATTACCAATACCTGAAAACCGCATCAAAACAAAAAAAACACATCAAACGTGCAACGTAAATTTGAATATGTCACCTCAATTTAACGTACAAATACCTTATCATCCCTCGAAGCAATGTCAAATGTGTACACAGAAGGAAGAAATATGTTTTTCTAGATCGAATTTGTGCACCCTTGGGCCATCACGTCATTAGCCAGATTTCGATTTACGGAAGCACTAAATCAATTCGATTTTGTTCCAATTTTGTTTATGCATTGAGTAGGTTTACACAATATTGACCTGAAATTGTGATATTTTTTGTGTCCTGGAGAAATCACATTTGGAATAATCTCACATTTAAATAAAGCGATGAATGTGAGTACTTCAATGGATTGCGACTGCCACCGCGGAGTTGTGAATATGGATCAATTCCCGACAGCATGCAATAATTTTTGTAAATCACGGCGCCACTCTATCGAATTACAGACTATGCTGGAGAATAGATTTGTATGCAAAAAGCTTGGCAAAGTTAGCAATTCGAAGTCGGAATAAAACTGTAGGTCCTCTCAACTGGAGAGGGAACGGAAGTCGTAACAACACGAGGTGTTGTTATAGAAAATACAGCGCTTTTTAGTGTGTTCTTAGGTGTTCTGTGTAGACTTCATTGGGCCATTGCAATAATCAACCAATTGATGTTGCTACCTCCTAACATTATTTGACTTCTTCGCGATATTCCACCTGTTAAGAAAGACAACGGCTAAGTATGCACCGCACCATACTGGAAGAACGTGTGTCTCTGGTTTTCGGTTATCCATCTTGAATTGCTTGTAACAATGGAGTGCCTTTCCGAAATAAAAAAAAATACTCCAACTTGCAGTAGCCTATTGGTATACATTTGTATTGTAATAATAATAATATGGATGCCGTCACAAAGGGCTGTTCTTCTCCACGAGCGAAAAAGACTTACAGATTTATGCCGACTCCGAACGGCCAAGTTTGAGAAACTTTTTCTAGACAGGAAATACTCTTTGAGAATTGTCATTGACGCGAAAGAGGTGTGGTTGGAAAATTATTTTTGTCGTACAGACCGGGAATCGAAACTACGACGTCGAAGTTCAAGTGCTGTGATGATGATTTTAATTACGATTATATTAATTAGGCTGGGTTAGCTTGATGACAATAAAACAACGTAGTACTAATTAATGTGACGGCCCGTGGCGTTGTGGGTATGTGCGTCGACCCCAACCTCGACGTCGTAGGTTCGATTCCTGCTCTGAGCGACGAAAACAATTTTCACGTCCCCACCTCTTTCAAGTTACTGACAATGATCAAGGAGTATTTCCTGTCTAGAGAAAGCTTCTCAAACTTGGCGGTTCGGATTCGGCATAAAATTGTAGGTCCCTTCCACTAGTGAGAGAACAATAGCACGCACAACACGAGTGGTTGCTAAGAAGCTAGGCCCTGGCCCCCTACGGTTTGTAGCGCCAACCATACATATATATATATATATAGCAGATATTATAAACAATTCAGAAATGACATTATTTAAGCAGCTTATTTCTTGCTGATATTTTGTGTATGCATTACGAGCAGTTGTCAACAAGTAATATTTTTCAATGAACACTATTATTAACATAAGCCTTTAAATAAAAAAATGCGTAAATAACCTCTTACATCGACACCGGCTAAATCGACATTTCAGTTATAACTACCAAATTCCTAGGTCTTAACGTTTGAAATCGACGGATACTAGGGCGACTGCAGTTTTTTCTTCAAACGGCACTGTTTGCTTGAGATCTGTGCACACACATATTTTTTCGGATATCCTCTTTTTGTTTCGTTTTAGGTTTGTTCAATTTACTACGGATTTTTCTGTGCGTCGAGTGGTGGTAAAAATTATTTTGTTTTCGGATCTCAAATTGTAGGTCCCATTCTTGGTTGCACAATGAGTCAAAAACGAAATATTTACTCTTGAAGAGAAAGCATGTATAATTTATGTGTTAGGAGCTGGGTAACTAAATAATCACCAAGTAGTATTGTGCTTCACACACCACTCTATCCACAATTTTAAAGGACAAGGAGAACATTAGAAAATAATTTGAGGATAAAAAACCGACATGATATTTATATTAATTACATATGAGGATTAACTCGAGGAACATGGTAGGGAGGGAGCAGAGGCAGGAGTAAGATGTTCTGCCGGAGATGCCGAGGAGTTTCCAACCAAATCGGTGTACACTAGGGTAGCGTGTAATTTTTAGCTTGAACAAAAAGTGAAGGAACCAAAAGTGCATCAGTTCTTCTTTGCTGACGATGGGGCCATAGTAAGTGATGATCAAACTTCCCTGCAGCGAGTACTTGATGTGTGGGTGGATGTTCTGGGGGGAATGGGTACCACATTAGCCAGAAAAAACTGAGTACCTGTGCTGTCGTTTCTCCGATTAACGCAGACCTATTGCAGATATTTTTTAGAATGGGAAAGTGCTTCAGAAGCGATCTACGATCAATAGCGAAGAAACATGCGATGACGATATCAACCATCGCGTAAGCGTAAAGTGGATGCAGTGGCGGGAGAACTCGGTCATCTTCGGTGACCGAAAAATGTCCCCTAAGCCGAGGAAGTCTACGTCAAAGAACGCATCGCTAAAAAGGTTGGTATTGTCATGTTCAAAGAAGATATCCTTCGAACAGCGTTAAGGCAATATCAATAAACGTTTCAACGCAAGCGCGAAAGAGAGGCAGGCCTAAAAACTCCTGGATCACACAAATGCAAAACCAACAGCATTTGATCGGCCTCAGTGATGAAGTGATCCGAGATGGGGAGGCCTGCCGATATTTCTTGAGGTCGAATCGGCGAACCCCACCGGCGCACCAGTAGGGATGCAGTGAAGTGGGAGGAAACAAATTTCTTCATATGCGATATATCGGTTACGATATACCGGGTACAGCGAACACTAAAGATCCCTGCCTAGCCAGTACATCAGCCTTTTCGTTTCCTCAGATGTCTCTACGTCCTACAACCCATACAGGAATTTTGTGCTGCCCTTCCAACGTCGCTATTTTAGTTCTACATTCCGGAAATAAAGGTGCCAAAAGCTTTGATGGCTGATTTCTAATGCCAACCGTTTGCCTTGGCAAGCTACTAATGTATGTGTACTTTGACTTGACGACGCACTGCCCGAAGTGCAAATAGTTCCGTATGAAGCAACTCGAATTCATCGGCAGCCTGTAGGCTTTGGATATATTCAGGAATTCCGAGAATCCACCCAAAGACACAAATGATTGCACTTCCAATTATGAACTGAAATCGACTACATGTATGTTCTAGTTACATATTCACTTCAAACGAGTCAATGGACCCGGAATTTCTATTACAGTTAATTATCAATGCCATTAATCATCTCAAGAGCGTCCTTTCAGCAGAATTAACCACACCCTTCCTTGGTTCCTTTCGCAAACTGCTCACTTGAATGACCTCAGGCAACATCTAACTTGTTGCTTGGACATACTTCATATCTTCACGTAATGCTATTCGCTCCATCCTTTGTTTCGTAGATTTTCCAACAGATTTTGATGGTGTGATGGGAGGCTCACTGATTTTGAGATTATGTTCCAAGAAAAACAAGACTGTAATATTTTCAAAGGAGAATGTACGATAACGTAATTTCTTGCGCAAGTAATTGGCCCCAATTTGTCGAGACAATTTTTTTGCCGAAGCGCTTTGAGTTCGCACCTCTTTGCCAAATTAGTTGCCCCGTTTTCCTTTCTTATTGAATGTTACTCCTTGTGCTGTAGTTGGTGTACACAAGCACTTGCAATATGCACGAATCGATCGATTTTCTTTGAGGTGCATTGCTGCCTGCAGGTTGTTATTGTTGTCGCTGGTGTTGGCGGTACTAAATGATGTACGAGTGTGTACGACTTGGTCTCCCTTTCGCAATGATTGCTGCGTCTGCTGCGCTAGGGGGGGCAGATATCTGGTTTGATTGCCTTTGTTAGAGGGCGCAACTATTTGATTGACAGTGGCGGTTATAAGGTTATCCATTGTTTCTCAGTGCACTGCAGACATTCTCCTCTCGACCTTCTGACACAAAGACATTTATTTATTCAGAACTTAAGTGTGTGCTTTGGAGATCTTCAATAATTCCGTTTGGTACGTCACTGTGACTGGGGTGATTGGATTGGTGCAAGGTACTGGTTCAATATTTGACTCATAGCATACAATAAATTTTCGCAGATGAGGAATGTGCAAGCAGTCCCTTAGTAAAACTTAGAGCTCTGGCTAGTTTTTGCACTTATAGTTGAATTCGGATTCTGAATGTCCATCATTTCCACCTAATGTTGCTTGTGAAATAATATATCCACTGGTGGAAACTTCGTTAAAATTCTATATTTCTTTGCCTTATTTATTCGCACTATCGTTGCACAAGGGGACGGTCAGCTGTCACCGATAAGAGGACTAACCAAGACACTCAGCGTCGAAATTCACTACACTCCAGGGAGATGACTTCATTTCCATTCCAGATTTCAATTTAGTGTCTTCTAAACATTCTGTAGGATAAATACTACTTTTATTACTTCGCAAAGAAACGCTGTAACTGTCGAAGTCCGAACAAAGCACACCACCAAGTCTAAATGTAAGGTAAACCTCTACTCGTTGGTACTGTAAACAGAAAACCTAAAATGTATGACAAACTCTACAAAGTTACATATGTGTACACTAACAGCGGCGCAAATGTAAGCGCTCTTAAGTGCTGCGTTCAATATTCGATACTTTTTGTGGGCCTAGCGAAGCCATGGTATCTACAATGAACCATCCTGAAGCAGTCCAATGGGTTCCGTGGAAATTGTTAGGAGAATTGCTGTAAGTCATGTGTTGTATTATTTTTTCCTTACTAGAGCGAACGAAGTCTTGTTGAATGGCCCAGAGGCCAACAATCCATTTGGTCAATTTTCGCTCAGGTTTAAACACGATTTTCGCAGAAATGGAGCTCCACCAGATGCGAATCCCCACTGAAATATCACAGAGGCAAGAGCGATGCGCGGCCTGGTGTCTTGTCATAAATCCTATCATTCTGCTTGATGAACGGTTTATATACTATTTATAATTCCAACTCTTGCCAAAAGTTGTACTCTGTATTTCAAATGTAATTGTAAGTGTAACTGTGTAACTGCTTTTCACAAAGTGCATTAACTAGAGGACTATGTTGTGAAACATGAACTTACCACTACGGGCTCTAGTACGTAAGCGTTGTATGGATCTATTTCTGGTTCCGTACAGCAACATTGCGAATGAAAAATGTATGTTGACATATCCTTATTATCGTCTGTGCACTGCAATTAAAACACGCTTAAATTGTTATTCGCGTCTTACCCAAGCTGTTTTAAAATTGTAAATTTGTGTTTGATGGACAAACATGTGTGTTGAAACAAAAATGTCAATTTTTTTTTTGTTTTATTATATAGAATTCCTCATTCAGTTATTTCTTTCTAATTTCAACAAAAAATGCATTTTGCATTTACTTAAGACTGCCTTACATTGCTTTTTATCCGAAATATTGACTTTGAATAAAGTATGCCGAAATTCGAAAACCTTCATCGTTCGAGTCCGAATTAGGGAGGTCTATAAGAATTAAGGTGGTGAAATCCGGGAGCCGAGCACCTTCGACTGAAGATGGGGTACCCAACCCCCGTGGGACGTCATTGGCGGCTGCAAACGAGAGAGGGGGAGAGTGGATGAGTCTGTATCAGGGCTCATCTTCTCTACGGATGGCGGCGGAGGAGCTTATCATCAGATTAGCCAACGGCGACATCCAGAGCTACCTGGTACACCTCCTTTTAGAGCTACTCTGACATATTCGGAGCTCAGATCTAAAAGGTTGCCTTCAAGGCATATATCGGGATTTTGGAGTAGAGTTGGCGGCGGAGGAACCCTATCGTGTAGGGTCAACGGCGGCACTCACAACCTCAGCGAGGTTACCGATACCGGAGTCATCCGGACCCTTCGCCCAAGGGTAAAATAAATGGGCCTGGCCTCCCAGCTGGGGGTTGTGCGTGGGGTTAACACCCTCACCACGTAAAAAAAATTTTGTTCAGAGACGACTATTTGCCTCGGATACTGACCGATCTACTGTTGACGACCCCAGCAAACGAACAAATGACCATGCTTTTCGGTTCTGCACGTGGAATGTGAGGTCTCTTAACAGGCCACGTGCAGCCGAAGAACTCGCGGAGGCCCTTGACTGCTATAAAGCAGATATCACCGCCATCCAGGAAGTGCGATGGAATGGGCCGGGCAAGAAGAGGATGAAAAACTGCGACATCTACTACGGTGATTGCAGCAGAGAGAGGCGCTTATTTGGATGTGGATTTGTTGTTCGAGGCAGACTTAGGCAAAAAGTCTTAAGCTTTGACTGTAAAAGCGAACGCCTCATAACAATCCGCATCAAGGCTACATTCGGCAACATCAGCCTGATATGCGCCCACGCCCCGACAGAGGACAAAGATGATAGTAGCAAAGATGACTTCTATGATCTCCTAGAAAGAACATACGATCAATGCCCCAGCTTTGACACCAAGATCTTTCTAGGAGATTTCAATGCTAAGCTGGGTAAAGAAGAAATCTTCGCTAAAGTCATAGGGAAACACAGCCTACACGACACCACGTCCAGTAACGGACTAAGGCTGGTGGACTTTGTCATGGGACGTAACCTCTCTGTTGCTAGCACGCGGTTCCCACACCTCAACATCCATAAAGGGACATGGCGGTCCCCAGATCAATCAACCGTCAACCAGATTGATCACGTTGCGATCGACGTCAGACACTCCTCCAGCATTCTCGATGTCCGAACTTTCCGAGGAGCCAATGTTGACTCGGACCATTTCCTTGTTGTAGCCAAGGTAAGAATCAGGATATCACGAGAACAGCGGAGTCGAGAACGAACACCACGGTTTGACGTCGCAAAGCTACAATCGCAGCGGACTGCTAGGATCTTTGCCGACCGAGTCTCCCAGAAACTCTCTGTTAGTTCGACACCGCCTGCACAAACCATCGAAGAAGAATGGAGTCGTTGTCAAGAAGCCATCAAAGAAGCTGCCACTGATGTGCTGGGTTTTACGACACCACCTAGAAGGAACCCATGGTTTGACGACGAGTGCAGGCAGGCACATGCAGCCAAACAGGAGGCCTACAAGGCAACGCTGCATCGAACAACGAGGGCTGTTCGTGAGCTCTACGAAAAGAAGAGAAGGGAAGAGCACCGGCTTCTCAGAAGAAAAAAGAAAGAGCGTGAGAAGCGCGCGGTCGAGGAGATGGAGAGGTGTTATGGCAGGAATGACGTCCGAAAGTTTTATCAAAGGGTAAAACAATTATCCAATGGATATAAAACTCGGACAGAAGCCTGTCGGGATGGAAATGGACATCTGGTAGTAGAGTCGCAGTCGATACTGAGAATCTGGAAAGATCATTTCTGCAGACTGTTAAACGGCGATGAGGACCAAAATACCGCTGTCAGGCAGAATGTTCCACTCAATCTGGACGATGACAGACGTGAATACCGTCCCCCAGACTTAGACGAGGTCAAGGTAGCAATATCAAGACTGAAGTCTAACAAAGCTGCTGGTGCGGACGGTCTGCCCGCTGAAATATTTAAGGCAGCTGGAGATGATCTGGTTGGGCGCATGCACCAGCTCATCTGCAAGATATGGTCTGAGGAAAGCATGCCCGACGAGTGGAATCTCAGTATCGTTTGCCCGATCCACAAGAAAGGAGACCCCTTCAACTGCGCCAACTATCGAGGGATCAGTCTTCTTAACATCGCATATAAGATCTTCTCTGCCGTTTTGTGTACCCGCCTGAAGCCATTCATTAATAATCTGATAGGTCCATATCAGTGTGGCTTCAGGCCAGGAAAGTCCACAACAGACCAAATTTTCACACTACGGCAGATCCTGGAAAAGACCCAAGAAATGCAAATCGACACTCACCAACTGTTCGTCGATTTCAAGGCCGCATATGACAGCGTGCATAGAGACGAGCTATACAACGCCATGTCTAGTTTTGACATTCCTGCCAAACTCGTCAGGCTGTGCAGGATGACGATGGAGAACTCTCGCTGCTCCATCAAGGTCGGTAACGAACTCACCGAGACCTTCAATGTCAAAAAAGGTTTTAGACAAGGCGACGCGCTGTCATGTGATTTCTTTAACATCGTCCTGGAGAAGATCGTGCGAAACTCACACGCCAACACTAGAGGCACGATCTTCCAGAAGTCCGTGCAATTGTTAGCATACGCCGATGACATTGACGTGATTGGCAGAACTCAGCGAGCCGTCAGTGAGGCTTTTGCTAACATTGAGACGGAAGCGGCTAAAATGGGTCTGGCGGTGAATGAGGGCAAAACGAAGTATATGCTGTCCTCAAAAAAGGACATACAACATCGACGTCTTGGACAGAGCGTCACAATGGGCAGCTATAACTTCGAGGTAGTCAAGGACTTCACTTACCTCGGCTCCGGAGTAAACTGTACTAATAACATCAGTACCGAGATCAAGCGTAGGATAACTCTTGCCAACCGCTGTTTCTTCGGGCTCAAGAGGCAATTGAGTAATAGAGCCCTCTCTCGAAGAACCAAGTTGACTCTATTTAAGACTCTGATCATCCCAGTCCTGCTATACGGCGCGGAGGCATGGACAATATCGAAAGCGGATGAAGAAGTCCTTGGTCTCTTTGAGAGAAAAGTTCTACGCACGATCTTTGGTCCTGTTTGTGTTGACGGGTTCTGGAGGAGAAGATTCAATCACGAACTGTACGGGCGACATGAGCCTAGTTAGGCGTCTACGGATCCAACGCCTACGGTGGCTAGGTCATGTAGAGCGTATGGACACCACAGCTCCGGCCCGAAGAATCTTCGAATCCGAACCTGTCGGGCAACGCAACAGAGGACGCCTGCGTTTAAGGTGGCGCACCCAAGTGGAGAAGGACCTCAATCAACTTGGTGTGCGAAACTGGAGACAGCTAGCCAGGGATCGCGCTAGTTGGAAAGGCATGTTGGTTGAGGCCCAGGTCCACCCCGGACTGTAGCGCCACACAAAGAAGAAGAAGAAGATAAGAATTAAGGTAGTTCGAACGAATTAACGAAGTAGTGTAAAATAAAAGCCGTTGTCAACGACCACAGTGCATAAGCCATTAAGAGCGCATACACTGCTGAGATTTCAACTCGGAACATGTCTGTTCACACAAGTTGAAGCCAATGCAGTTTCGTGACATCGGATATTGCATAGACAAAAAGGTCTCGCTCCCTTCAAGCTTCATTCGGATTGTAGCTTCACACTGTGCAATTAATCTCATTTTAAGTGTACTAAGGAAAATATCTGCAATTGCTTGTATTGAATATACCATTGCTTTGCATCGGGATATCACAGGTCACTCGAGCGACACAACAGGTTTTCGCCTAGTTCAGGATATCAGTGTGGGGTCGTTTATGTTAGCGTATAGTGGGAGGGCGTATTGTTACCTAACTAGTTTATTCTGGCGTGATGCTAGCGTAGTCATTGGGACTAAGGTTCAAATCCTGCGGCTGCGTTCTTGTCATCTTCGGTTCACCTTAAGTTCCACCGGTTATGGTTCCATGACTTTGAGTTGGCTGAAGGCTGAAGGAATTACCGGCTCTCCAGATGGCCTGATACCTGATACTCTTCAAAAGTAAAAAAGATACCCCATGAGGAGAGCAGACCCATTCACTTCTGTAACATACTGAATTCTTGGAGTAGACATGGTGCATTGAAAAAAATCAGAATTAGTGCAGTCAGTTTTTTTTAAGTATGAAGGAGTGATCGTTTGATGGGGAAGAATTTATTTGTTGTTCACGTATCGTCTTTGATAAAGGAGTTGAACGTCGAGGAGAATTTGTGCCCTAACCTTATGATAATTCCAACAAAAGAACCGAGCGAGAACGAGGAAACGATCATTAACATATAGAACATCAAGGACAAAGCCTTCCCCACGGCTGGTCAGACATCCTCTCCATCGAGGTCGCGCGGAAGTGAGAAAATCGGTGTAACAACAGATGGAAATGAGAACCAAAAACTTTGATAAAACAAATAAGCTAATCTGCCGTCAATAAATGAATACATTGACTCTAGATTACAGAATCCAATGCCACAGATTCACTCTCAAAATAATATAAATATTTGCTAAGCTATGATTTTGAATAATAAATAATTTGTGATACGTACGTACATACATCGACTATAGTTATTGCAAATGTTAGCAATAATCTATACAGTCAATCATATGTTATCAAGAACAGAAGCTGTTTGTTGTTTAGCTTGGGAAATGTGTAATGTGGGTGAATGAAAAATTTTGTGTAATCGTGTTGATGTAGGGCTCCACGTGAATGATAAGCTCTTAAAATCCATTAACTTACACAGTATTGGAATGGTGTTCGCATGAATAGAAGGATCATGGGTCAAAATATCATTAGCTTTTCGGAGAATTGATATAAGCTGGCATTAGGTATTGACTTAAAATTGAAATCTCATTTTTCCCGTGAAATACGTGTGTATAATGAATGGAAATGGATTTTATGTAGGAATCACTGTATTTTGCTGGCTTCTCTGCTCTTCATTCATAGTTCACATTTCAAATATTTCACACATTGATTTATTAATTGATTCCAGGAATCAATAATCTCACAACCGACCTTCAACACTCAGCATCCACTCGTCGATTTCAAGGCGGCATATGACAGCGTGCAATGTATACAACGCCTTTTCTAGATCTGATATTCCTGCCATGCTCGTCAGATTATGCAGGACAAAGATGCACAACTCTCGCTGCTCCACCAAGTCCGGTAATGAACTCCGCGAGACCTTCAGTGTCAAAAAAGATTGTAGACAATGCGACACAATATCATGTGACTTCCGTAAATGAGGGCAAAACGATGTATATACTGTCATAGAGAAAGGACTCACAATATCGTCGTCTCGGACAGAGCGTAACAATGGGTAGCAAGGTAGTCAAGGACTTCGTTCCTAGTGAATAGAAACAACAACATCCGTACCGAGGTCAAACGCAGAATAACTCTTGCCGTTCACTGTTTCCTTGGACTCCAGAAACAATTGAGTAATAGAGCTCCCTCGCGTAGGACCAAGCTGGCTTTGTTTAACGTCTGCTCTACGGCCCTGAGGCATGGGCGCGATTAAAAGCGCTTGGTCTTTCCGAGAAAGAAATTTCGCGTGCGATTGTTGGTCCTTTTTGCGTTGATGGTGACTGGAGGAGAAGAACGAAGAACCTTATAGGCTGTACTGGGGCTACAAGGCTTATGATGGCTTTGTCATGTAGAGCAAATAGACATTACAGTTCCTTCCCGAAAGATTTTCGAGTTTGAGCCGTTGTGACAACGAAACGGAGGATGTCCACTAAAGTGATGTGCACCCACGTGGAGAAGTACGTCAACCAACTGGGTGTGCAAAATTGGAGGCAGCTGGCTAGAAATCGTACCGGTTGGAGGGGCGTGTTTGGTTGGGGCCCAGGTCCACTCCGGACTGTAGCGCCAATCAAAGAAGAAGAAGCAATGATCTTCGGCCCACTAGGGCATTGTACACGTGTGCTCTGTCTGGACTTTTATAGGAATAATATTTTTTTGATTATTATTGAGTTTTTTGGTGATAATGACATTGGTTGTATGATGTTTTGACTTTTTCTTTCTGTTGCGTTCCCCAGAATGCCTACATCGCTGTAAGGACCGTACAGTTAATGGTTGGATCTTCTCCTCTAGAAGGACCAAGGGTAGCACTCAGAACCATCTTAATCCGTTTTTGAGATTGTCCATGCCTCTCCACCGTATAGACTCACCAACAAGGCATAAATCCGCCCTAAGCTTGAGTACAACGCTCATATTTAGTTTGATGCCCCCAAGATCACGCTGCACATGCTAGATAGAATCCAATAACAAGTGATTTAACTTATAGGAGATAACAATATCGCGGGTTTATTAGACTCGTTCGATCATCGACGACCAGTGTCCTATTTGTCCTTGTTTTATCGTTGTTTTAGTAAAGGATGCTCAAGTGAGCTGGCCAACTGTAAGAGCCTCTTCATGAATTCACCCGCAATACACGTCTCGCCAGGAATGCTCATCAGTTTACCCTTAAGCCTGCTTTAGGACGCACAGTTAAATTTAGAGACTCATTCTTAAGTGGCAAGCTCTGCCCAGCCCAATATATCCCATGGACTACAATACGCAGATTTTGAAGACCAATGTGCACTGATCTCTCTGTCTCTCCTTATAGACCTTCAGCCCATGCTGTATCTTGACCACGGACACTTAAGGATATAGTTAAGTAATCCCTGTAGCACACGTGAATTATTCATATATATACTGCTGAGCCACGCCTTGAGCCCAAAGAGGGCGTTATTCTGTGTTTAATATAGCTTTTCGTGCTATTTATCATGCTTAGGTTAGGTTAGCTTATTAGGCTGACAGTGAAATTGTCAACACAGTTAGACCATTGTTTGTTCATTGGGATACCCAGTGCCGTAAATCCGATCGCAAATTTGATCGGTTAGTGGACCAGATTTGAAAACCAGATAAAAGCATATTAACTGTTGCTTCCACTGGGAGTTGAACCTGGGAACCCTATAACCAACGGCAGGCACTCAATCAACTGCGCCATTCACCCGTTCATCATGTTTATTTCAGAGCCAAGGTAGCCGAAGGTCTTGAACTCCATGGAGGTTATAGCTCTCTAGACTCTACCAACAAGCCTCTCCAACTAGCGTATCTCTCTCCAGATTCGCACTTCAAGTTGGTTAAAGTCCATTTGTGTGCACCATCTTAAACGCGGTCCCTTTGTATGGGTCGGTCTACCATATGCGGCAACGCAATATCGTTTCGAAGGCCGCCATCGAACTCGTTCAAAATAAAGTACTTCGTCTCGAGTTTTATCAAATCCGCATAAATTGTATGAACGTTCCCAGTGTGGATCCAGTCGCCTTATTTCTCCTTCACCTCAACACAAGCTCATTTTGTTGTCAATGTCATTTACTTAGCCCAGCTGGTAAACTGATTTATAGAAGATAAAGTTTTCCGTCTCCACCGCGTTATCTTCTCCAGTTCCAGACTGAAGGGAACTCGCGACAGAAGATATATGACACATTACATAAAGAAATCTCCTTACCGAAATCCGCTTCAGACGAACGGATCGTTGGACATTTTTAACTCTTCACTTTTATTTCCGCTTTTTCTTGAAGTCCTTCACACCGTGACCACGTTCGAAGTGTCGCCGCTGCTGCGGGTTTTCATGAGATGCTGACCCACTTTTCTGAAAGTTTACTTCAATGGCACGGTTCATCCGAATAAATGTCTTCCACTGTAACACTCGCCGGTTTTATATCGATTTTTTTTGCGATGTCTTACACCTGCCTTCTGTTAAGATGGTTCTTGGAATACTCTCGGTTTAACCATTCGAAGGAATAATTTTTTGTAGGTTTTTCAATCAACGAAATATGCGCATAATCGGTTTCGTGGAAAGATTTATGTTTTTAACGAACCCTTTACACAAATCCCTTCAATCGCCTTGACGAGGATCACAACGTAAACCACTGCAAGCGACAAATAAAACTACACAACACCCCTGTTCGCACTTTACGCTTGACTTCGTTCGGTATTTAAGCTAGCATATTTTATTTTTGCACGGCATGTCGCCGGGCATCCTCGTGTACGCCTGCATTTACATATTTTCGGTGGTTCGCCGTATCACCCTTTAGTCACGTCCTTGCCGGCGGAGGCGAGTTCACGCAAGAAACGAGATACATTTTTCAGCTTTACTGAATTAAGTAGGTCGTCAAATATTTAACCAACGCAAGCTGTCATCTGCCTAGTTAACCTTCATCCGCTCACCTAACCGTCCCGATGCATACATGTTTAAACATTTAAATCCCACTCTCTTTGGCGTGTATCTTATGCCGTGTAGGTACACCTTTCGACACGGCTAAGAGTAAGCCCATTTATTGTGTTACAAGTAAGCCAAAGGTTTACACTTGTACTTCACCGCAGTTGTGCCAATGACTTTACATATCCGCTAAATCCTAAATATATATTCTTTTTCTTCTCACCTCCATATGGTGACGCCACCCCCGGCGAGCATATTTATGTAAGGTTATTCCGGGTTTCTTTCTGGCGTGGATGTTATTATTTTCGTTTTTGTGTCAATTTCTCATACATTTCAGTAGTTCATTATGCAGGGATGTATGTGCATACACACGCGGACGTACGTATTAGCACATAAATGTCGGGTCTGGGCGTGAAATATTTTTTCCAGCTTATCTGAACGCATGAAAGGGGAAGCAAAAATAGAGATAAGACGTTTTCACATTTTTTTCCTCTTTACAAACGTCCCCACATGCAGGTGGAAAAGGCAGAAAGTGCTGGGATATAAATAAAACTTTGCGTTGAGGAGACTTATAGTGCACAATTTGTTCAGTCGTCATTTTGCTTCTGTCAGCGGTTTTGGGAAGAAAGTCGGTTAATGTGGTTTCGCATGTGGCAATCCAGTGAAGGTTTTTAAATAATCCATGTTGAAATTGTAATTATGCACTTGTTTGTGCATGCATGTCTATGCACGTATTTTCTTGGCAATTACCACCGACGTGTGCCCTTTACCTACATTCGCGGCTGGAGTTTTTCTCGCACAAATAGAGTGGCACAAATGAAGGTCTATGTCGTCATTAAATAATATTTTCCAGAAGGCTTTCGTGGCAGTTTTTTTTTTTTTTTTTGAGAACTCTCAGCGAATGATCAGAACTAGTAAGCGGCGAAACACGGAGAAATCCATCTTGTTCTTCAGAAAGTATATACAGTGGGTGTCATTAATATTCGTTTTTTTACTCGAATGTGTGGCAAATTCTTTTCCAGCCTGGCAAATTCCATAATTTTCTTCGAAATTAGCAATTTCTAAAAATCACTTACCATTACCACAAGATGCTGAATTTATGCGAAAAACTATGATAAAAATACCTTCATTAACATTCGTTATTTTTATTCGCATTTCTTTTTGCGGTTAAAATAGATTCTCGTCCTCAGATTCTTATGATAGTGTTAATGGTCTTATAAAAAACATCCTCAAGTACTTAACAAAATAAATAATGCCGCGAAGGTAAGAACACTTCCCTTGAAAAACGGGCGTTGGTGCTGAGTCAGCACTCAAACAGTGAAGCATGTAATAAAATCTGTGACAACATAAAACGGTTCAAGAAAGAGTTCATCAGGTTCAAGCCCGTGTCGAGTGAAAGAAACAAAAAGGCCAGTCCCATAAATTATCACGGCGCGAAGAATGCACAATTATTAGAAAAAATAAAGATAAGCCATTTGCTTTTAACTCGTAACTGCAATGTGCAGCAAATTAAAGTAAAAAACCGAATAAAAAAACCCATAAATTGGAAGAAAGCTTGAGTAGTTCCTATAAAACTTAAGCTAGACGTTTTTCTGAAAAATAGTAGCATTCTGACTCAAAAGCAATTTGGTTTCCGTGACAGTAAGAAAGATCGATCTTTGGTCCTGTTTGCGTTGATGGCGTTTGAACGAGAAGGTTCAATCACGAACTATACGGGCTGCACAGCGGCATGCACCTAGTTAAGCGTCTTCGGATTAAACGCTTAAGATGGCTAGGTCATGTAGAGCGGATAGACACCACAGCTCAGAGGACAGAAAACGTCCTCGCACTAGATGACGCACACAAGTTGAAAAGGACCTCAACCAACTTGGTGTGCGCAACTGGAGGCAGCTGGCGAAAGATCGTGCTGGCTGGAGAGGCATGTTGGTTGAGGCCCAGGTCCACCCCGGACTGTAGCGCCAATCAAGAAGAAGAAGAAGACAGTAAGAAAGGAAATAAAACAGAGCTTTAGCGAAAAAAAATCGACTGGTCTTGTATTACTAGACTTAGAAAAAGCTTTTGACTCTGTTTGGCATGACGGTCTTATCTATAAACTCATAAATTTTTGTTGTGTGTGTACCTTACAAAAATTATGCAAATTGCAAAATGCCCTCAAAATAACATTTAAATTTTTTAAACACTGGAAGGTAAAAATTATTGCGGACAAATGTCTTTTCATTTCTACAAGAAAAAGATCACTTTGCCATTTTCCTCAAAATACCTTTCAAATGAATAACCTTGACATACCATGGACAAGATCTGTCGCCAAACCGGATTTTGCACAATGTAGCGACTTTTTTGAAGCTGTAGTGTGATTTCTTTAATCTAGTACTGGAGAGGGCAGTACCAGTACTGAGCAGATCTAAACACGGAAAGTACTATATGCTCCAAGTCAGTCCAGCTGCTTGGTCATACAGGGGACAACGACATCGTTGTGCATTCCTAGCGTGCCGAAGTAGAAGAATTTTCGACAGTTGACGAAGAGGCGATGTTGGTCTGAAAGGCAATGAAGACAAAACAGACACCTCGGGGCAAACGTAAGCTCCACAAATGACATCACATTGGACATTCGACCTAGAACCGCCTTTGGCAACCGATATTATCTTGGACACAACTAGGTTCAAAATACATAACTTGAAAGACCAATATAATTCTCAAGTCCTATTTTTCGCTAGTCCTTCTGCTTGAAGCTGAAAGCTGGACGATAGGCCATATTTGTCCCATAAAAGGATAAATTCTAGGTCGGACATATGGTCCAGTCTGCGGCGAAAGAGTGGCGGAGAAGGCAGAACCGTGAGTTTTACGAGACTCTTCGATGTATTTTGGAAGGCGAAAATCCGTCGACTACATGGGCAGGTATCAAGGGCATCAGCATCAAGGCTCCAGCAAAGAGAGTCCGAGACTTTGGCCCGAGAAGAAGACCAAATAAACACTATTTGTAAACAGCTTCGTCTTGATGACTGGAAGTAGCGTGCCCAGGACCAGCACAATACAATGACTTGTGGACGCAATCCAAATGAACCAAAAAACAATTTAACTTACGTACCTCTCTTAGACACAATAGCTTGCAATGGACAAGTTGTTCGTTATGTGAAACTGGGCTCTGTGTTTTCTTTTTTTGTGGCTTAACATTATATATTTTTTCAAATCTTGCCAATAAGAAAAGATAAAGTAAAGACATCGCTTCTGGCTATTCCTATTCTTATCGTAAGGGGGCACTATATTTCACACTTACAGCCGGCGAGGAGTGGACATTTAAAGAAAGCTGACAGCTACCAAGGCATCAATAGACTTAATGGTATGACTTGCCTCTCAAGGCAATAGCTATACGATCCAACAGTACCCCGTCCTAAATTCCTAGGAATGCTGCTATTACAGGCAATGAAAGAGCCGAGGAGGCAATCCTCTATTGAAGTAATACAGGCAGGTACAGCAAAAACAGATACGGCCTTTAATGAATCCAAAAGAGACAACTACACTCTTGTTTCTTAAAAGGAATATAATAAGCAAGATCGTAGGGATTAACGCCTGTAAACGACTATAATCTTCATGATTTTTGTAGGGTGCACTTCTCATGAAGGCGGGTAGATATATAGGGCTCGACGAGGGGCTTGTTCATCTCAATACCAGAATTGTACATATGCCTTTGCTAAAATTGAGAAGCACCTCAGTTCGGTGTGCGATGCTCTGTTATAGTAAAGTCACTGATGCAAAGATTGCAAAGTCTATAACTTCGTGCGGTTTTGCTAAAAATGGTGTAACTTGTATAATTCCATTGGAACATGCGTTGGAAAGCTACAGTCATTGGAAAAAGTTGTTATTGATCATAGCTTCAGACGGGCAATACTTTGATTACTACTAGTGTTTTTCTGAAATAAACGTTCAAATTTTGAAAAAAAAAGCACTAATTATAGACCCATAATATTAGTATGGGTAGCGCTTCCGCCCGTAGTTTGCCAAGTTTGAGAAACTTTTCTACACAAGAATTGTCTTCGAGCATTTTCAGTGACTCAACGGCTGGATGGGGCTGTTGGTTTAGTGCTTGCCCTTGGTTATGGGGGTCCCAGGTTCGAATCCCAGTGAAAGCAAAAGTTAATATGCTCTTATCTGTGGTTTTAAAATTTGGTTTAGTCACCTTTTGCTGTTGGGATCAAATTGACGGCAGTGGCTACCGCAATGGACCACAAATGGTTTGAGTGTGCTGGAAATTTTGCTGGCAGCCCAATAATCTAACCTATTGTCAGTAACTCAAAAGAATGACTGACTGACTCTATAGTGGTGGGCATGTGGAACAACATTTACTACAGTGCTCTAAATGCTCAACTTGCAGAGACCCACAACGTACCAAAGGCTTTTTCCAAGTCGACAAGCAGGGCACAGTCTCGTGTACTTGTTCCACATTATGTCGGATACCTGTTTGGATGCAACATATCCTGCCTTAAATTTGACGATCTCTTCAAAATCGGGTGAAGGCTTATTGACCGTAGACTTGCTGCATTGAAGTTTTCTTGCAGCTTTGAGGAATCGATATTACCACAGGTATATGCCAGAATATGTGGCGGCCGGTGGCGTTGTGGATACGTGCGTCGATACGGCGTCGTAGGTTCGATTCCTGCTTTGTGCGACGAAAACAATTTTCACGACCCCACCTCTTTCGAGTCACTGACAATGCTCAAAGAGTATTTTCTGTCTAGAAAAAGCTTCTCAAACAAAGCCGTTAGGATTCGGCATTAAACTGTAGGTCCCTTCCACTAGTGAGAGAACAATAGCACGCACAACACGAGTGGTTGCTGAGAAGCTAGGCCCTGGCCCCCTACGGGCTGTAGCGCCACCCATATTTATTTATTTATATGCCAGAATATACGCATTTTTGAATAAAATAGTGCACATTTTCACCACACTTTGGGTTGGATCCCGAAAAACAATGTTCTATTTTTAAATACGTCGCACTGGTTTCTTCTCTAAATATTTGCGAAGTGATTGGCATAGAGAATATGCTTGATTGGATAGCTAACATATATTCGACAGGGATTCAAATTTAAGTATTTATTGTTAAGTCAATATATGTAGACACAGCAGCATCTATTTTCCCGAAAGATCATTACAGGCTACATTAGCGAATTAATATTTTTTCTATGCAGCTTATGGTCAGATTTAATACGTTAAACGTTTTCTTTTTTCCTCGAGAGATATATACACACACTTACTCTTCAATAACGAACACTTAAACCAGCCCTTTTCTCAAAGACCGTTTCCATTTCCCTTTTAAGCCCAATTTTGCTTGCATCGCAGTTTTGCCTTTACAATCAACTCTTTTCGATTTTTTATGTTAAACATTTCAGTTCATCAGTCATACCTGTTAATTGGATCCCGGTAAATTGGCTTCTCACAACTGGGTGCCGAAAATTTCATTTTCACGGGACTGCTTTCAAAGAACAAGCCTCATTTCGTCCGCCGCAGAAGAAGTAATTTATTTTCAGCATTTTTGTGTGTGCTCTAGTACTTACTTCCTTCCTTCCTTCCATTTGTTCACTTCCCTTCTGGTTTCCTTCTTTAGCACTTTGAAGTCTTGAGTATTTTCCTTTTCACATAATATATGCACAACATTACCGAGTGTGTATAGCAAGTTCTCATCTGTTGATATGCCTTTCTTTTCGTTAACTTTTGCTATTTAATAAAACATAGTCACTTGAAGAGCTTCCCTTCATAGTTTGAAACTATTTCGCATCATGAAGGTGTAGTTAAGTATTCGGAATATTCTCAAAATACTTCGACGAACATGTTAGGTGCTGCAGTAAATGAGTAAACGAAAGCCTTTGAGATATTTCAGAAAAGTAAGGATCAACTACAAGGCGTTGACAATTTCAATTAATTTCAAACAATTGCTACAAGCTACACTGACGATCAAAATCATTCTGTTGGAACGTAGTTAAACTAATAAGTTAATTAATTTCAATCGGCCCAACCAATTTAATTTAATTTTTGCCCCTACTTAAAGGCAAGCTTTTAGCTCAAGTTAACAATATTTATCTCCAATTTTAAACGGAATCGGATTTTCATGAATGCTTTCAGTTTTGCGATCGTTCATGTTCAGACTAGAGCGCATCCCACAGAAATTGATGTCCGCCATGATTTTTAAATGGCATAAAGCTGCATGGTAATGTCATGCCAGCGTAAATCGAGAAAGAAAAATAGGAATTATAATCAATTTTAATATTTAACGCTATTAGAAATTTAATCGGAATCCGGCACTACACTCCTTCTATATTTGAATAATATAATCAAAGCGTATTGTGCATAATCTCGTTAACACGGCTTCCAGCTGTACTACATTCCAAGTAATCGCAGTCGTCAGCGATGATTAGGCGACAATTACGTGCGCTCGCAACATGGTGTCTTGCACAAGCTGCACATCGTCCGACACCGCGGGGAACTTGCTGCGATGCCAGTTTTAACTAAGAGAACTGTATCAGCGTAAAATTAGTTTTGCACTGGACTCGCACTGAGCCAGACGCGAAGCAGAGTAATTAGGCGAAACTCAGCGATAAATACACACGATGGTTGAACTAATGACTACCTTCACCCTCGTGGTAGACTGAAGCCCAAGCAGAAAGAGTACCGCCTGTGACTGAAGGCGATTAGTGACATTTATTTAATCGTCTAGTATTGGAAATTAATTGCTATTCAAACGAAGAAAATTCAGTTACTTACATCAGTCGCATTCGTGAGAATAATTTCCGATTTCCATGGATCATGATTGATTGTTGAGCGTCTCAAAAAACTATGTTCAACTGTCGACTTTCGACAAATGATTCCATCCACCGTCATGCCACCATTCATCCAATAAATTGTCACACTGAATTAAAGTGAATCCATCCATCTTGCTGACATTTGTCTAAGAAGGGACTCCGGCAGTTGCAAGTTATGATAATCAGAGAAGTCTTCAATCTAGTGGGTTTTTTTTTATGCACACAGTGGAAAGACAGTGCTGCAAGAGAGCCCGTATATATTTAAATAAATGCTTGTCGCCAACTTTAATGGTCGAAGGTTAAGTTGACTCAAAATCAATTAAGCTCAACGGCGGCATATATAAATTAACATAATTTATAAGAAATGAACAGATGGCCTAGTATCTTACTTAAATCAACCACTATCCGTCGTATCTTCGACTAATAGGCTCGGTAAGGCATTTCTGTTAACGACTCATAATGATATATGCACACGAACTTTCGGTTCTGCACGTGGAATGTGGGCGTGCATACATCTTCGTAGACAATGAAGTACTGGTATCCGAATGAGGGCTGGTGAATCGTAACACGTGTGTTTCAGAAAACCATCCAGAAGAAGAATGCGGATTATTAACACAGGATTTTTGCCTTCTGGACTACATCCACATCCTGGTAAAACTCGTAGAGTTTGGGATGCGTCTTTTCTTCATTAACCTTCGTGGCAGACGGAACCAATCGACGCAACATTTTTCTTTCGAAGACATCAAGAATGAGCTCTGCAGTTTTGCTTATTTTCCAGCTTTTAGCTCCAAAAAGCAGGACTGGCAAAATAATAGTCATGTAGAGCATGATTTTGATCGTTCGCGTCAGGAATTTCGACAGACCAAGTGACGGATCTCCATTGTGATGTCTTTTGTGGAGTTAACGTTTGCTCCGAGGTAGACAAACTTGATGTGGCAAAATAAGAAATAACCAATAAATCCAGAACAGGAGGCGTAATAATGTGTCATTGGACCGCAATGGCGGAGCTTGCTTATAGGTTTAAAGCGAGCAGGCGCATATATTTACGTACCTACCGATCTCAGACCAGCACTAGAGGCATGATCGGCCAGGAGTTTGCTTAGCTTTCTTATATTCAAATGGGAGTCACAAAAATTAGTCCGGCGGTGAATAAGAAAAATATATTATGGGACTTGTCCAACTTTTTTCCATCGAATTAAACTATACAAAATGTGGACTGACCATGTAGTCGTCATAGTTCCAAGGTTTATGCGTCCCTGAAAGCTTATCAATTAGCAAACCTATACGCCCTTCTTCTTTTTCTTTCCTTGACTGGCGCTACAGTCCGTGGTGGACTTGGGCTTGAGCCAACATGAATCTCCATCTAGCCCGGTCTTGTGTGATTTGCCTTCAGCCACGCACGTTCACCATATTGGTGTCTCCATCTTGCTGCGTGCGCCGAAGACTTTCCGGGACAGATTATTGGTATCCTTTCGCTCCAACTGAGACGAGTGATTTGAACTCGTTTGACCAGATCGATGTCGCAGTTCACCGTTCAGTCTCCTCCTTAAGAATCAAATAATAATTCGAAGACTCTTCCTCTCAAAGCGACCAAGTAAATCCTCGTATGCTTCTGCACCATACAGCAGGTCTGAGACTGTATTCCTTGGTTCTTCGAGAAAGGACTTTATTCCTCAGTGTCCTTCGACGTCCAAAAATACAGCGAGTGGCCTGTGTGATACTCCGTTTTTTCTAGATCGTGGTGTCGTCGTTTGCGTTAACTTCGGAGCCTAGGTAGACAAATCCTTTCATTACTTCAAAGTTATAGCTGTCTATAGTGACGTTTTGTCCAAGACGTCGGTGTACGAAAACCCTTTTCGTAGACGGCATATACCTTGTCTTACCCTCATTGACCGCAAGCCACATCTTTGCAGCTTCCTTCTCGATGCTAATAAACGCCCCACTGACAGCCCGTTGTGTTCTTTCGATGATGTTAAGACAGTTGCATGCTTTGTGAATGACCGTTTTTCTAGTGTTGATGTTTGAGCTCCGCACTATCTTCTCGATAAATCGCATAACAGTGCGTCGGCTTGTCTAAATCCTTTTCTGACGTCAAAGGTCTCTGCGACCTTGACGGAGCAACGGGCGTTCTCCATTAAGGTGTTGTATAGCCCATCTCTAGCAATCAACTTTATACTTTTAACCTTCTAAGATTCGACCACGATTAATACCAACCTCATACTCTTCTTGGACTTAAATTAGAATAATTGTTAATGTATGGACAATACGTCCTGCTCTTTATAACAAGAGAAGATAGTCAAGCAACAGATAACTTTCTACCGTTCAAGTCGAAATTTATTACTACAGATACCATCTAAGACCGTGTACAGACAGCTTAAACAGAAATCATCCCACAAATGTAACTCTAATGTAGTTAACTTTCAAAAACTTTCAAAAAAGTTTAATATTGAAATGTGAAAATGCATATAGATCAACCTCACTTTGTGTATTCAAACAATATTTTGGGGCACTATGCGACAAATCAAAATAATAATGATAATGTTCAAGGGCCCACCTCACGAGTCACTGACAATGCTAAAAGTGTATTCCTCTCTAAAAAAAAGCTTCTCAAACTTCGCCGTTCGGATTCGGTATAAAACTGTACGACCCTTCCACTCGTGGCAGACAGCTACTTTAAGTCATTGGTTTATGCCAACAAGCTAACGACGAATGCCGTTTCGGCCAAAATGTGTGCCCGAGTCCTTGAAAAATGTGTCCACTATATCGACCGGTGCAAACGTGCTCGCGGTGTCGCAGTAATCGTTATTGATACGTTACTGAATAGACACCATCCAGTCCGATAAACTAACCCCGACCCACGATTTGGAAGCCAATAATACTCGTATGGTTCGTTGAATACAGATCGCAACACTGAGAGCAGTGGACCTTCAGCATTTGTGCGAAATAATGCTCAAAAAGTAAAATGTCCCAGAAAGTCCTTTCCGGTCACAATGAAGCAGATCGCAATCCAAATATGTTTTATTTAAAGTTAAAAAGATCTGGTCTAGTGCCTTCGCATTGTCGGGTTAAGCCACCTCAGAGCTCTCCTTAAGAAGACTCCAAACTTTCAATTTCATTTCCTCAGATACCAACCATCACAGGGAGGTCACCATATTAACCATACTGTTCTTCTTACGCATGCAACTCACACTCAGCCGCCATGGAATGACTTTAATTAAAAATGTTTCACTTGGAGTCCGCCCACTTGCACAGACATTTTGCAAAGCGTCTTTTATGAAATATTTCAGACGGAGTTCATAAGTCTCTGACGTTTTAATTTCCAAATTGCTTTCCAAGAAATAATTCATTGGCTTGGAAATTGAAAATTACTCGCATAAATTTAACAAAATTTGCTGCTGTTTTACTTTGCTTCCTCGACTCCTCGTCTCCATGCCATGCCATGCTAGCAATTACACACCAGACTCAGTTCGCCATAAAGAACTTCAATGAACCGAAACCACTTTTGAGAGAAACGCTTCCATGTACAATTGTAAGTTTATTTGTCACACACGTTTTCAATCTTGTGAATGCTATAGACAAGGCGGCAAACAAGAAGAAATAAATGGTTATCTCTGTAAAGTATCGCGACAAAAGCCAAGATTGCCGAAAATATATATTTTTTGTGTTTCCTCAACCCAGATCCAGAGGAAAACATTTCGTACAAAGTTATGGACCACAAATACGCAAATTGCCACAGCTTTATTGCGATGGACTTGCGAGTTATGACGAGAGATTTACTGTCTGAGCACATTTATCCGATGTCTTTAAAAAAAATAAAACAAACACCCAACCGCCGCCTCCTGGTTAGCATATCTGGACAATTACAATTCGGCTTTGTTTCTAGCCATTCACTGGCTGTGGATGTACATCCTGTCGTGGTGATGTGCGTGTGTGGACACCTATTTATGAGCATATTCACAAACATAGAAATGGGATTATAATTTTTTTTTGTTTTCGTTTCCCTTTGTGTGTTTGCTTGATAAAGCTGTTCGTACGGTGCGGAGTGTCCTAGGCTGACCCCGACCCGATGTTACGTAGATCTTTTTTGTGTACGCCATTATATAGATTAGGTTCAGTGGGAGGGACAATCAGATTAGGGGGTAGACACACACAGTTGGTAAGTGCGGTGCCAAATGACTTGGAATTTGACTACTCGTCGTTTGCACACGTGGTGGATCGAAATTTCGTTTTGGCTTTATTATTACTAATGAAACGAAGAGGAAATCATTTCGCATCGCGTTTCGTTTCTTGAATGAAAACCCCAAATAACCGCATAATTTTCCTTATCCCGCAATGGGTATCATTTGAATTTCTAATTTTAATGGTCGTAATGCGAAAGTTTCAAAGTAATGAACTGGCTACGTTGTCGTCGGAGGAAGCCATCAAGCGGAAGTAACACGTTGCAATCCAACAATCTGAACGAAATGATACTCGCAGCACAAGCACTGTGGCAGTGGCCAACCTCACTATAAGGAATTCGAATTAACAACCAAAGGGTTTCTGGCCACCTGCCACCAGTGACTTAGTAAATTTGCACCCCTCCTCCGGTGGCTTTCCCTCTAGTCTGCTTTAAATTCATTAACAAAGGGAGTATTTGCGGTTGCAGAGAATGAAACAATGTTTGGCTACATATTCGGTTAGATGGATATTACCTTTGGGCACACCCACCCACCAGCCCGTCATCGATGCGATGGATAAGGACTTAATGTAATTCCGGAGCTGAGAGTGAGTCCCTGATGGGAGGTGCTTGGGGACTGACGGAGAAACTTATGTGCAAATGCGAGAATTGCGATATTTTTCAAGCAAACTTCAGCAATGTGGATACAGAGTGCCGTCCTGGGTGTGGGTGGGTAAGTGGTATCCACCCTTGTGGTGTAATTTGTTGTCTTCGCATCTCCGGCTACGGAGTTACTTTATTCCTGTGTGTGGCTGAAGGAGTATATAAGATTTGTAATTGAGAGCCCTCTTGAATACGGTAAAGCAGAAGGACAACTATTGCATGTGACAGAATGGGTTTTCCATTTGATTTTGGTTATTTGCTTTTCGTATTACTGGATCTTTTTACTATCTTCACTTTTCGATGGAATAAGATTACTTTTAGCATTTGTTTATGGATCTGCGTCGGTTGTTTGCCTGGCATGACACATACATATGGTGGACGCATTGAATACAAATGGATTCATTTGGATATTGATTGGCATCACTGGATGGTCTCGGTATGGAGGACGAACACGAATTGAATTTATTCTTAGTCAAGTCAACAGAAATCTGATGATTGCCACACTTAGGGTCTTATTAGCTAGGAGACTGACTCCGGAATGAATCCTTTTTGGGGACGGCCGCGTAACGCATGACCGTGCAATCAAATGATTATACTGTGCACTACATTATTAATCAATGTGTACTAACAGAATGTGACTTTAGCATCATTTCTGCTCCTGTCCAAGCCATCGTCTCTAATTTATCATTTTTTGCGAATAATTGGCACTAGCTGCGCAAAGGAGAGATGAATTAAAAAGTGCCTCCAAAGGAAAAGTTGAACGAGAAATTCCGGGTGTTCCTCGGAAAGGTTCACAGCTTTACTCTTGTGTACCTTTTGGAAAATTTAAATAATTCACCTAAATACTTAATTGCTTCCTTTGTGAATTTGTTCGCTTAAATTACTTAAGTTTGACTGATGCTATGACGAAGAGTTTCCTATCGGGTTTAATGGGTGGACGTTGAATCTCTCACTTGTAAGGGTCATTTTAATATTATGAGAGATTATATTTTGTGAAAGGGAATTAGTTGACTTAATTTATTTATACGTATACCATCCACTTATACCATTCGGCAATACTCGCAAGTTTCAAAAGTATTAAATATTTGAGAACGAAGCTGACGGAATGGACAAAATTGCAGATTAAACTAATTCAGAGCTTTTTTGTGTGGCGCTTCAGTCCCGGATGGACCTGGACCTGGACCTCAACCAAAAAGCCTCTCCAACTAGCGCGATCTCTGGCTAGCTATCTCCAGTTTCGGACACCAAGTTGGTTCTTCCTCACTTGGGTGGAGGATTTTTTGACTATTTGGCGGTAACTCGAGAACAGTTGTGGTAGTGTGCAAGTATTTTTCGAATAATTATTTTTTTTTTCATATTTTTCTTGCATATCTACTTCACTTTTGGTAAATCTTCTTCGATTTTTGAAGCAATTTGCTTCACTTTCGTGCCTCTGCATTCTTATCTCTGCTAGTAATAAGTCCAGGACATGTTTCTTGAATTCATTTTCTTAGCATTATGCCTTCGATTTAACTGTTACAGTGTTCTTGAAAGTGTTGTTTACTCTCCTTGAGCCGTACTTCCTCCAACTCGCACATACCTTAATATCCCTAGACAATTTGTGAGACCCCACTTAATCGTTAATTTGACATTCACATAACTTAATGATTTAAATTAAAAAGTCCGGTTGTCACTATTTTCTTGCCAGCAGAGTTTATCCACATACGGAAGTCTTATATAAGAAAGTGTTCGTCCGCTGTTTAAAGTGACAATG
This sequence comes from Eristalis arbustorum, assembly GCA_916610145.1. NCBI lineage: Eukaryota > Metazoa > Arthropoda > Insecta > Diptera > Syrphidae > Eristalis > Eristalis arbustorum. The sequence goes on along the minus strand of OU744316.1, from coordinate 94,462,281 downwards.
TTGAAATTGACAATATAACAATTAAGTTAAAATGTGAATTTTTAGTGTTACGATAGATAGCGATATCTAGACTGAAGTCTAACAAAGCTGCTGGAGCGGACGGATTCTCCGCGGAACTGCTTGAAGCAGCTGGAGATGACCTGGTTGGGCGCACGCACCAGCTCATCTCTAAGATATGGTCGGAGGAAAGCATGCCCGATGAGTGGAATCTCAGCGTCGTTTGTCCGGTCCACAAGAAAGGGGACCCCTTTGACTGCGCCAAATATCGAGGGATCAGCCTCCTTAACATCGCGTTCAAGATACTCTCTGCCGTTCTGTGTGAACGCCTGAAACCCTTGGTCAACAACCTGAGTGGTCCTTATCAGTGCGGTTTCAGGCCAGGAAAGTCCACAATAGACCAAATATTTACACTTCGGCAGATCCTGCAAAAGACTCAAGAGATGCAGATCGACACCTCCACCTACTTGTCGATTTCAAAGCCGTAAATGACAGTGTGCATAGAGACGAGCTGTACAGCACCATGTCTAGTTTTGACATTCCTGCCAAACTCATCAGGTTGTGCAGGATGACGATGGAGAACTCTCGCTGCTGGATGGCTAGATGGCGCACACAAGTGGAAAGGACCTCAACCAACTTGGTGTGCGCAACTGCAGGCAGCTGGCGAAAGATCTTGCTGGCTGGAGAGGCATCTTGCTTGAGGCCCAGGTCCACCCCGGAATGTAGCGCCAATCTCAGAAGAAGAAGTCTTGACAATTTCTAAGGGTTAAGATGAAAGAAGGAAATGTCACATCTTTAATAACGCAAGCTCTAAATTTTAAACTTGTATTCCTACTTAAAATTGAAAATATCTATACCTACCATACTCAAAGAAAACAGCTACATTTGGGAAAACCATATAGTCAGTGTGCCATGGGTTTTGAGGGGAGCTTCAAGAAGTTTAGATGTCTAGTGGCTTGATTCATGTGGGTGCCTACGAAGGAAAATGCACAATAGAATAGAATTTATGTGTACAGCACTCTTGCACTCTTGCTGCTGAAAATTCGAATATGTAGAAATTTTAACAGTATGTAATTATTGTGCTGTCACCGACTCCGAATTTCACGACGACTTCCGGGGCATGTTTGACTATGACTGCACCATGAAGTCGACCAGTTGGCAGACCCAGAACGAGATGGTTGAACCAAGTCATCTAGATGTTCTGCATTTATTGTAATGAATAAGAGTTGATGGCGGAGAATCGAGAGGACGTTAATAATTAAGACGTAGATTCAAAGCCTGGCTCACTTGCTTAATAGCTCACTTTTTAATATTTACATCCTCCGAAAATATTTTGAATTTTTGAAAATCTGCCTTAACCTTACTACGTTCCTCAAGTGTAGTGAGCAGCTTGGACGTAGACACAAGTTCGTTGCCGAGCTCACACTATTTTTATGAAACTAGATACACGCTAAATTAGCTTTAACATTAGGAAGAGTAAAGACACTTCAAGTCATCAAAAAACATCCAAAATTGAATCCAAAGTGGAATGGAATTATCAAGATGGTTAGCGATTTGTTTGTGTGCTTGTGAAATGTTCGGTGAAATGTTCGGTCCCGATATGAAGGCGATTTTCGATACTTCGACTTGACCATTTTCTAGTGTATGAATGAATATAAAAAATGAATGCTAATAAAACATATATCGACCACCTTCAGTTTACGCGTGTATTTATTAAGTCGGTAGGACATCAAATAATCAGATAGCACAGATGAGGACTCACAACTTCCTTCAAATGAGTTAATTTGTACATATTAGAACATTGATTGTATTAGCCACACTACGAAAATGTATATCTTGCTGGCACTTTCCACCTGTGCTCCCCTAGTGCTCACGACGGGCAGGCCATTAAATGAAGTTCATAAATTGTTTTCACTCGACGTAAAAGAACATCAAAACCACAACGGACAGCCTTTCAACCACATTTCAAAACAGTGCCTTATTGACAGCCCTCAGTCAACACAAATTTTTCTCATGTTCCTCAAAAATTAATCATTGATAATATATTTTCATTAAGTCACCCATCATTTGAGCTTCGTGAGAAAACTTGATTAATGATCATGTTGCCAAGTGAAAACGTCCGTCCAATTTGTATCCCTTCACTGTCAATAGAACACGTTTCGCATAATTCCGCCATCAAGATAAAATACTGCGCCAGTATTGATTTCAAAAATTAATGAATTGTAATGACCGCAGGGTCTGCCTGTGTAAATGACACAACATTCTACCTGTCAATGGAAAAATACGGTGCAGATTCTCCGGTAGTGTCCGATGGAAGCGGTAATTAAATCACCTTTCACCCCAGCCTGCCTGTCGCCAGTGCCAGCATCTTACTCTTATAAATTCCAATAAATACTTCCGTCCGACACATAATCCCATAAGTTTATTTCCCAGCAGGGCCCTGCCCCATTGCTGTCCGGAACAAAAAATTCACCTTGGAATATCCAAACTCACCCCCATCGCAAACAGCACGACCGTTTCCGTGAAAAAAAAAGGGAAACACAATCAATTTATACGTGGACACATATATTTTCGTTTGTAATATTGACCAGAGGTTTTCGGATACAGACATTAAGGATAGGGACTTTTCATTTCGTGTTCTGATTATCATGTTCTTGCACTTTTTGTTCATTATACATAGATTCTCTCGTTGGTTTTTCAGGCACAGAGCAATCATGGACAACATCAAATGAGCTGTCGACAGTTGTCGTTGGACAAAACATGCAACCCTATTTCGAGAATACAACACAGCGTTCAGTCATAGCAGCAGTTGGTCGAACAGCAAAGTTACACTGTAAAGTGAGAAATTTGGGCGATCGGGCGGTAAGTACATTTGTGTAAAATTAGTTTAGCGTGCAGATATGTATCTACATGGTAAACATCTGTCGCAGCAAGCATTTGCCCAACCCAATTTCCTCAAATATTAAGAATAATCAATAGTAATTTGTGGGAGAACCAATATTGCGTAACATTAGGCGGGTAACGTGTTCCTATCCTCATTTGATGCTAAAATAAACTAATTCTGCCCGAGGTTGGTGCATGCCCCATCGGGTAGGGGTTAGAATATATCCGAGGTGAGGCATCTCTACCTTCTGCAAACATGGCTGATCGGATGGGCAGCGCAATTTTTATATTCACTGTGGTGCAGCAAGTGTCCATGGAGGGTCTGAGCATAAGAAAGTGCTGCCTTCCATCGCAGACGGTCCGTTTACGACAAAGCTGGTTCCATTCACCACGACCACGCCGACTACATCCACATGTTGGTACAGCTCATAGATTTTGCGGTTGTGTCTCCTCCTCCATTCGCCCTCGTCGCAGACGGGACCATATATCCGACTTAGAATCTTTCTTTCGAAGGCACCAAGAATTCTGCAGTTCCGCTTATCGTCCAGTTTTCAGCTTTATAAACTGGCAGAATAAAAGTTTTGTAGAGCTTAACTAACTCCTCATCTTTCGAGGAGGTAGCTCCGAGAAAACAAATGCCTTTACTACATACCTCAAACTATTTTACCTGTCGACTGTGATGTTTTGGTCAATTTGGTGTGCGAGGCATCGTTTCTTGCTGGGCAGCATATATTTTGTCGCGTCTTTTTGGACCACAAGACCACCTACCCGAAATATGAACCTAATATTCCAGTCGTCGGGCATGCTTTCATATTTCCAAATGCCTTAAATGATCTGGTGCTGATGGTAAGCCCCTTAGCCTGCGGCCTTGTTGTTTTTCAGAATTTTAATGGATGTGCCGACTTCTACGAAGCTAGGTAGAAGGAATACTTGATCGACTTGAGTTAGGATTTCCTGATACCCTCTCACTCTTGCCTGCTCAAGCCAGCAAAGCAGCTGTTGGAAGTGCTGCTTAAACACATCCACCTTACCCCGTGGGTCCGTAACTTGGTTACCCTCGCAATGTCGAAGATCCTGGGTGTCATTTCTAAGGCCTGAGGCCAGGCTCTTGCCTTTCTTATAAATGGGCCTGTATTTTTTATTTGCCTTAGACTCTTCGATATCCTTGAGCTGGGAAGATGCGATAGATCTGTTTTTTTAGGTCAGGAAGCTTTTTCTCCTTCTATCTTCTAGCCCGGTGCTCCTCTTGTGCTGCTCTTGTTTTCCGTTACAGCGCTTTTTGGTATGATTCCTCGGTTGCTTGTTTTTTCTTTACACTCTGCATAATACCACGGGTTTCTGTCGGTGGTGCTAGGTAACTCCGCTACCTCTTTGATGGCCGATCGGCAATGCAACCACATCTAGGGAGTAGACATACCCGTACTCATCTGGAGTAGCCACACCCGAGAATTTCTTACGTAGCTGATCTTCATAGCCTCTGGCAATCTCCGATGTGTTCAAGCGTCCAATATAAAACATTTCCGTCGTTAGCTGGTGTAGTTCTCTGACATGACAAATAATATACATGGTCATCGATTTTTTGGTTTCGAAATCAGATTTCAATAAAATGCATTTATGATTTATACTGGCTATTTCAAATGGAACTTTGCTAGAGTCATCGGAAAACACAGCCTGCACGACAACACATCCGGAAACGGACTCAGGCTGGTAGATTTCGCCTCGGGGCGCAACCTCTCTGTGATGAGCACGCGGTTCCCACACCTCAACATCCATAAGGGGACCTGGCGGTCTCCTGATCAATCAACCGTCAACCAGATTGATCACGTTGCGATCGACGTCAGACACTCCTCCAATATTCTCGATGTCCGAACGTTCCGAGGAGCCAACATCGACTCGGACCATTTCCTTGTTGTAGCCAAGGTAAGGATGAGGATATCGAGAGAAGTACGGAGTCGAGAAAGAACACTACGGTTTGACGTCGGAAAGCTACAATCGCAATCGACCGCTAGGAACTTTGCCGACCGAGTCTCCCTGAAACTCTCTGAAAGTTCGACGCTGCCTGCACATTCAATAGAAGAAGAATGGAAACGTTGTCAAAAAGCCATCAAAGAAGCTGCCACTGATGTGCTGGGTTTCACGACACCACCCAGAAGGAACCCATGGTTTGACGACGAGTGCAGGCAGGTACATGCAGCCAAGCAGGAGGCCTACAAGGCAACGCTGCATCGAACAACGAGAGCTGTTCGTGAGCTCTACGAACAGAAGAGAAGGGAAGAGCACCGGCTTCTCAGAAAGAAAAAGAAAGAGCATGAGAAGCGCGCGGTCGTGGAGATGGAGAGGTGTTACGACAGGAAGGAGGTCCGAAAGTTTTACCAAAAGGTAAAACAAGTATCAGGAAGATATAGACCTCGGACCGAAGCCTGCAGGGACGAAAATGGACAACTAGTAGTAGAATCGCAGTCGATGCTGAGAATTTGGAAAAATCATTTCTGTAGACTGTTAAACGGCGATGACGACACAAATTCCGCTGTCAGGCAGAATGTTTCACTCAATTTGGACGATGATGAACACGAATTCCGTCCCCCCGACTTAGACGAAGTTAAGATAGCGATATCTAGACTGAAGTCGAACAAAGCTGCTGGAGCGGACGGATTGTCCGCGGAATTGTTTAAGGCAGCTGGAGATGACCTGGTTGGGCGCATGCACCAGCTCATCTGTAAGATATGGTCGGAGGAAAGCATGCCCGATGAGTGGAATCTCAGCGTCGTTTGTCCGGTCCACAAGAAAGGAGACCCCTTTGACTGCGCCAACTATAGAGGGATCAGCCTCCTTAACATCGCTTATAAAATACTCTCTGCCGTTCTGTGTGAACGCCTGAAACCCTTTGTCAACAACCTGATAGGTCCTTATCAGTGCGGTTTCAGGCCAGGAAAGTCCACAATAGACCAAATATTTACACTCCGGCAGATCCTGGAAAAGACTCAAGAGATGCAGATCGACACCCACCACCTATTTGTCGATTTCAAGGCCGCATATGACAGCGTGCATAGAGACGAGCTATACAGCGCCATGTCTAGTTTTGACATTCCTGCCAAACTCGTCAGGCTGTGCAGGATGACGATGGAGAACTCTCGCTGCTCCATCAAGGTCGGTAACGAACTCACCGAGACCTTCAATGTCAAAAAAGGTTTTAGGCAAGGCGACACGCTGTCATGTGACTTCTTTAACATCATACTTGAGAAGATCGTGCGAAACTCTAACGTCAACACCCGAGGCACGATCTTCCAAAAGTCCGTTCAACTGCTTGCATACGCGGACGACATTGACGTGATTGGACGAACACAGCGAGCCGTCAATGAGGCGTTTGCTGGCATTGAAACGGAAGCGGCTAAAATGGGTCTAGCGGTAAACCAGGGCAAAACAAAGTACATGCTGTCATCACGAAAGGACGCACAACACCGACGTCTCGGACAGAGCGTCATATTGGGCAGCAGAAACTTTGAGGTAGTCAAGGACTTCGTCTACCTAGGCTCCGGAGTAAATAGGGACAACAACACCAGTACCGAGATCAAGCGCAGAATTACTCTTGCCAATCGCTGTTTCTTTGGGCTCAAGAGGCAATTGAGTAACAGAGCCATCTCTCGAAACACCAAATTGACCTTGTATAAAACCCTGATCATCCCAGTCCTGCTCTATGGCGCAGAGACATGGACGCTATTGAAAGCGGATGAAGAAGCTCTTGGTTGTTTTGAGAGAAAAGTTCTGCGTACGATCTTTGGTCCTGTTTGCGTTGATGGCGTTTGGAGGAGAAGGTTCAACCACGAACTATACGGGCTGTACAGCGGCATGCACCTAGTTAAGCGTCTTCGGATCCAACGCTTAAGATGGCTAGGTCATGTAGAGCGGATGGACACCACAGCTCCGGCCCGAAGAGTCTTCGACACCGAGCCATTGGGACAGCGCAACAGAGGACGTCCTCGCACTAGATGGCGCACACAAGTGGAAAAGGACCTCAACCAACTTGGTGTGCGCAACTGGAGGCAGCTGGCGAAAGATCGTGCTGGCTGGAGAGGCATGTTGGTTGAGGCCCAGGTCCACCCCGGACTGTAGCGCCAATCGAAGAAGAATTTCAAATGGAACAGAATACCAAGCAAATGTTGCCTACATAGCCTATACGGATACGCAGCTTGTTTTTTTATTTTGGTCCATGCCTCAATCCTCATTCGGTTATATTGACCTACAAGTTTCTTGGCCTAGTTCTTTCCGTAAGCGCTGATACAGGTTACAGTCCTGCCCCTTATTTATAGTTATCTGAATTCTTCTCTGGCATACATGGGACTTTTAGTGTTTTTGAGGGGACTGTCGTTATTTCATGCTCTCCTCGAAGAGTGAATCCTTCGCAAGACACATGAATTCCTTTTCTATCTCTCCTTCAGTTGCGGTTTCTACATAGGAAGCAACTGTTTCAGCCTGATCTGAATTATCTTCGGCTGGCTATATTCTCTCCAAGTTAGGGTCTGGAATGACTCATCTCCTCCTCTTGATGTTAGGCACCTCTGAAAATGTAACTCAGGGAATCTGTTTGCTTTTTCATTGCTTCAAGGGGCCGCAGCTCTATTCCGATGCTCAGGACATGCCCGGTTCCCTCTTCACGACCATACAGCTCGTTGCATAATTTTGTATTGATCGCATTGTGTCAATAATTATTGCCCACGACTCTGTTAATGTCTCTCCTCTTTATGGAAATGTAACTTCGCAAAGTATTCATTTTCATGATTTGCCGCTTCCGCTCCACCACTATAAATTCTATTGATTTCTAGTCATCAAAATGTTATTTATCATTGCTCGTGTTTTGCGACCCTAACTAGAAAAAGAGGGAGTACTCTGTAATTGCTTTGGCCTCCTGACATCCCGCACAACAGAAAATGTTATTATATATATAATAATTCGCGACTTCAACGTCTGAGTCACTGAAAAACTCGATTGATCAAAGAGTTATACCTGCCATGGAAAAGCTTACAAATCTTCGCCGTTGGGAATCGGCATAAGACTCTAGGCCCCCTCTACCTGAAAAAACATGAGCATCCACAGTATGAGTGTCTCTGCTATAATCATTACTAATTACACAAGCGACTACATGAAAATTAATGTAAATGCAACCAATTAAAATATAATTGATACATACATACCCCGGACACAATTAATGTGAAATTAATTCAATTGATTATTCTTTTACCACACACAGGTATCTTGGATACGTAAACGGGATCTACACATCCTCACCATCGGCATCATGACGTACACGAATGACCAGCGGTTCCAAGCAATGCATCTGGACGACACTGACGAGTGGATTTTGAAAATTGTCTCTGTGCAACCGAGAGATTCTGGAATTTATGAGTGTCAGGTGTCAACAGAACCTAAAATAAGTCAAGCATATCGCTTAACGGTTGTGGGTGAGTAATAATGAGTTAATTAAATTATCACCCCTAGCAGCGGAGCCAGCTGCCACTAGCTCACATTCAAATCAATAAATTACGCTTTCCCCCCGTTTAAACTGCGCTCATCCTTTAATCGCTACTCGATCCTTCGATGTACCGCTGAGTGTACAGCGTACAGTAAACGTGCAGACAAATCATATCGACTTTTATTTGCAGACTCTTGACTTAATCCAATCGTCGAAGAGCTAAAATGAAGATTAAGGGAATACTGAGAGAAGAGAATAGAACAAAGAAAACGCTTTTTTTTGTTCACCCAACATGTGCAATCGGCTTTGCCGCTCGCTGTGACGGCGGCTGAGAGTTTCATTCGTTTTTCTTTTCCCTTTCTTTAAATTCGGTGGGTGGCGGGCCAGATATCGACTTACTGGTAGCTTTTGGTGTGATTCCGGTGAAACAGGAGAGCCATGAAGTAATCATTTCGGTGAAATTTAAGGATATTTATTTTAGATGCTCGTGGTATTTTATTGATTCCTCTCGGTGTTTTCTTATCGTCAATTCGATTGTTATCATTAGGAAGAGGATTTAGAGAGAATTTCACGGAAATGGGTTTGGTTTGTTTTCTCAAACTCCCAAGGACCGACCTCAGCATGGAATATAAATTTAAAGTTTGGTTATGGCCATTCATTTTAATTGCCGTCCAGGACTCACCAGCTCGAGGGTTCTTTCCTCTTCGTGAATTTCATTTCGTGATATTTACACTTCGCTTTAGTTTACATTTTAGTGAATTTTTAAGCGTTTACGTTTTTACTGTAAAAAAAAAATCCAAAAGCTTTGCAAAATGGAATTTCCGTATTTTAACAGAGTTGTTTTTACGGATTATTTCTTTCGATTATTTACAATGACTACTTTTAAAGTGACCAACACAAAGTGTACAACTTCAGCCACTCTTACGACCTAATTGTCTGTCATCACGATGAAAATACATCGGATGCTATCTTCTAAGGTCCAAAATGAAGCATGGTCTCAACAACTAGGCGATCGAAAATAATCTGAGCATAAGCACACCGAAATCGTTCTCTTTACTAGGAAATATAAAATTCACCAAGTTGACCCGCCCTACTTTTTAATGGCACCAGTCTATAATCCCAAATAAGGCGAAATATTTATTGATCACGGCCCTATATGAGCAAAATAAGCCATCGGGCATAGATGGAGTGTTCAACCTTCGTGACACACTGACTATTCAAAGCAGTGAACTCAAAGTCGGCTTACATCTAAATATCTTATGTATAAGCTAGCCTGCATTTGAAGATATTATTGGACGTTTGAGAAGTACACATACGGATGCAATTGAAACCCTACTGAACCCTAGCTCCCAATGACATGACTTCGCTTTTGGATATGAAGTTCTAAGATAACAGACTCTTACACCCACACTAGTCTTGACTACACCTCACCTAGCTGCATACTTTCCAGACAGAAAACTTCTAAGAACTGATTTCGGAAAGACTATGACCTTTGGCAATGCTATTCACCTCTACACAGACGGATCCAAGACGGTAGATGGAATAGGAAGTGTCATATTCACTGAACAATTAAACCTAAAAAATTATCTTCGTCAACCCTACCACAGCAGTGTCTTCTAAACGGAAGTTATGGCGATTAGCGATGACCTCTCCTAGTTGACGTTAAACGTGATTTCCGCCCGCGATTTATGTATCGTTACGAATAGCCAGGCAGTTATAAAATCTTTAGCAGTTCTCCATATAAGCTCTAACGTAATCATTAACTGTTGCCCGTCTTGAGATGGGCGAGAGATATCAGAAAAACTTCAAATTCGCCTGCGCTAGAAACAAAATAGGAAAAAAACTGCATAGCTTGCGAACTCTCTAAAATCACTACAAAACTGTCAGTCAATGAAATCTCTTGTGATGTAGGTACTCCCTTAGCTATCTTCAAGTTACAGCTCAACGTTCTTAATAAATAAAAACATGTCACCTGCTGGAAAACAGACATGCGCTACCTCCAGGAAACTGTGGTGGGTATAAATGCTGGACAATGCCTTTAAGGACTTTACGCAATAATGCTAGGACTTTTCTCAAATGACTCTTGCAGAAGAGAATAGTGGTAAAATGCACAACACCACTCTAGATGCCTCGCACTTGCCTCGATCAGACATTTGACTCCAAGTTTTTACAATATCTAAGCTACCTCAGCAAGGCACAAAAGTGGCTTGCTGTCGTAGAAAACCAATCCAGATTCCCTGTTTTTTACCCACGTGGCAGTAATAATGAGCCTATTTTAGCTTAAGTGCACAATATAATGTGACTTGAAGCCTGACTTTACCTAAGGTCGCCAAAAGTACCAACGTTAAGCACGTATAAATCTATTAATAATCATTTGTATTAGTTGTTATTCTACTTCAGTGGTCTAATAGACTTAGGACATTGTAACACAAATATTCGGCGCTGATCATGAAGGCTGTGGTACCTGATGTTGAGTTAAAATATTTGTCACAGTGAAACACTGTGCCATAACAAATGGTCGGTGACAAGAATAGACAAGCTCTAAGAATTTTAACGTGCTGTTGTTGTGTATATTGTTATATTCATTGTAACATGAATAGTGAATCCAGCAGCACAACTCCATTATCTATCGATCTGAGATCTGAACATAGTCCTTGCAGCAAGATTTTTTGTTACATAAAATTATATAACAGCCAAAATAGCATTTGCTCCTGATAATATGTGGAATTAAGCATATTTGCGTCAACCAAACAGTGTGTTCTAAAAAGCTTGTTGAGGGGTACTGCCAGAGGCACAGAAAATGGCCAAGTTTTTATAAGAAACATTTTAGAACTCGAACTGTCGGTTTAGAAGGTAGCTGAGGGTTTTGAAGTAAAGTAATAGTGGTTACTTAAAGATATTAAAGAAGAAGAATTATAACTGCTCAAGGGGCTATTAAGCCCTTAACAGTCCAGGGCTAAGACATGGCAGAGAGTTAGAGGAGGTACCTGTGCACATTGCTCTTACATATCTGCGGATTGTAGTCTGTGCAAAATATTGGTCTATCGAGCATTTCATTTTCGTGTAGTGCGGCTGAAAAATGGGCCTCTAAATTTAACTATGCGTTCAAAAGCAGTCTTAAGGGGCAAACTGATGGGCATTCCTATCGAGATATGTGATGCGGGTGAATTCATGGAGAGGAGGAATGCAATTGACTAGCTCACTTAAGCCATTGTCTTAATTAGTTTGTCTATAGGATAAATAAAGTTTGTCGCAATCCAGTGATCGAACAAGGACTCACCTAACAATATTATTCGGGATATCTAATTTTTTCATAAATAAGTGTCACAGTTTCCATATTTTTAATCTTTCTCTTATAATAGCTTTGATGTGAGCTATAGTACTTAATTGGTTCTTATTTTACGGAAATTACGATATAATACAAATTGCATGGGTACAATGTAGATACTAATTTGATGGATGGACTTACCTACATTTCTATGAATTCGTGACCCATGAAGACCAGTTTGATGATCTGATCTGATCTTATTTAAATAAGACTTACAGGTAGGTAATAGGTAATGGGGTCAGAAAATGATTATGATTATGAATAAAACCTCCTCTGAAATGTGTTTTCATATCGACGAATATAACCATGACTCGCAGGAAGAAATTGAAGTGGTTCTGGTAGAAAAATAATGTCTTGTCATTTCTCTTTCCCTTCTAAGCTGCACATGCCTTTCCATTCGCCCTGAATTCCCTAAATTTAAATGCCGAACAATGTTAAGATACCACTGTGGTATATTTGTCCATTTTGTTCAGTGTGAATATGTCACTGTCCTGATGATTCTCTGTCCCTACGAACTGTTTGTCTATCCCGGCCCGACGTTGTACAGAAAGAGGGTGCACTATACCTCAAGAACCTACTGAACTTCATCTACAGATGAAGATGACATTTAAATCCACTGCGTAGCTTGCAAGATCTGAGCCTCCACCCCTCAGTTACGAAATCCTTTCAACTTTATCATCATTACACGTGGCCCACACTTGAGCATATATTAAAATTCGCGTTAAAGAATCGCTTCTTAAACACACTTGTCCCTTAGAAAGTCCAATCATTAATTTATGTACATCGAAAGAAAACATCCTTCTTCAGTCCCTACTCAATATATTCTGCTTAATAAAACGCTGACAACAGGAATTCCGTTCAAACGAAAGTGCGCACTAAGAAAGGATTTTTTTTGAAAATCGATAGCTAAGTGGAAAAGAGGGAGTGTTGGGCTATAACTTTCTATCCGGGATGCAAGGATGGTGCCGATGGGAACTCGCATAACGGACATGGCTAGTTACCAGTAATTAGTATGTCCATGGGAACGTAATGGCATATGTTTACTTTACAATCTATTGTTACTGCTAAGGAACAAGCAATTCGCAGTACATGTGAGACTGTAGTCAATGGCATTTTGATAGAAGAATATTGCTTTGAAAAAATAAATGCGTATAGTTTTCGTACGTAATTGGAGCCTCAAGCATAATCGCTTCACTTCACCGGTAAGTAGTTACTTTTAGTTAACTATGATTTTAGCATTTCTTGAAACAACGAAAGCTAATGCGTAATCCAGCGCCTAAACAGTAACTAATCCTCTAAGTCCTCGTCACTCAGTGCAATAATAAGAATAAGCAATTAGGTTCATATCGTTTTAAATGTCGCTTAGACGATACATTACTGCCGTCGCTTTTTGTCTGGATGGTTCACAGTTATTTATGTAGCCCAGCGACTGTGTGTCTTTCTGCATTCAGTGGACGTACAATGGCGCATGGTTGCCTCTGGTTGCTTGCGTCATTAGCTGAAATCTGTAATTTTCCATTCTCTTACATGGTACCAATTTTCTACGTAAGTGCCACTAAATGAACAGAGACAAGGACACTCCTGCTGCTGCCAACCTTACACCGTACCACTGCAGTGCAGTCTATCTAATTGAGTTTAAATGAACGCATGCAGTCCACTGGTTGAGGGACAGTTGAAAGTGGTATATGCCCGGGAAAAAAGGTCGGCTGCAGCGTAATCATTTGTATTTCACTGCTTTCAGCAGTACGCGACTTCAGGAGAGCTTTCATCATGAGCAAAGTGGACAAAGTTAAACAATGCAAGACCTCTCATGGTTACTTCATGGTTGCCTGCCATTATTCGCTGCACGAGCTCGTGAAATGGATGCATTCATTCAATTGCACATGTGATGCCACCATGTTACCATATGTCTACCACTATTATGGTACTAAGAATCTTCAGCTGGGTGCGATGGCATATATTCATTTTTTGTTTAGATTCTGAGTGAATCTATTGTTTGTCGGTGGTTGACTCATTACCTAGTTGTTTGTGCAAGTATTATAAACATAAATTTGGAAATTGCAGTTTAGGCAACTGTGGACGATTTACGATATGATGCGGCGGGGTAATTGCTCTAAAACTTCATATAATATTTATTTTATGAACTTACTGATGACAAAGCATTGTACAACGAAACCCGCGTAAGATGGCCAGCTGCGGTGCACGGATTTTTGGCCAAATTAAGCATGTGGCCAACTTATAAGACGGTGGGTTTTTTCAACACATTTTAATAAAGAATTTCGTTTTGAGTCATATGTGCATATTATAACCAATTATTTAAAACAAAAAATAGTAAAAAAGTGTTTAACACACAGTATTTCTTTAACAAAATCAATACGAACTTATTTAATAAGTACATTTGTATGTACAGTAAACGAAACAAATATATTCTTAGCCATTTCATTCTTTAAGCTTCGGATTCGGCCAATCTCTTGTATAATTTAACCTTCATCGGCTCTTGTAACATGATCTACTACATTGCTGATGCCTCTACATCGTTTCCAAGCAGAGAGAATCCATATACTGGCGAATACACTCACCCATCTTACACACCCAAGTTTGCACTTCCTGACCCGCACTCATCTATTTTTGGCAAGACTAATAGGAGCATTTAAGATCTTTATAGTGTTTTTACATTTTGGATCCAAGACGAAGACTTTATCACGTAAGCAACTAGGAAGGAAAGAAATTAGGAAACCATGTTGCTAGGTATTTTGTAGACGTATTGTAGACAGTGTTGCGATCTTCGTCTTTTTTGTAAACCTCTGTAATCATATTTTAAACTTCTTGAAAAAAGGACTAACTACCAATACATTGATAATCATCACACACATTTAAAACCGTCAGGAAAAAAATAAATGTCCAATGAATCAACAAGAAATGAAAACAACTGGTGGTGCCACTGGGAATGTGGCTCACGTGGCAGTCAACGAACTCCGTTGTTCTCTTTGACTTTGTGTTTTTATTTCTGTTTGAAAGCAAAGGAACCTAATGAAAAATTTCGCATCACGTGGCAAAGGTTCAATATTCGGTAACCCAAAATAGTTCACTGGAAATACTTTTGCTAATAACAAACCACGTCCATGTCGTTCAATCACCCGATACGCTCATGAAATATTTAACACGCGAAGCATGATAGACACACGTATGTAGATATCAACATTGGAATCATGCTAAGGATGGCATTGAAGTATTTTATAATGTAGCCATTATTTCCGACAAAACATTTGCCATTTTTCATTGGCAGCGTTTGAAGTACAATTTTATATGGGTTTTTACTAGACAGGATTGATAAGAGCTCTTTTGCCATTCGAATTTATATTATTTCTATCATTGCTTAAATTGATTTTCAAATTGTGTATGAAGAATGTACTAAGAATCGCGTTTAGCTTTTTTGGGGTAACATTTGGAACGCTGAGAAGCTAGGCCCTGGTTCCCCTACGGGCTGTAGCGCCAGCCATATTATATTATTATTATATTATTTGGAATGTTCGAATAAAATTTTCGTTTAATGTACAATCTTGGATCTAATCTAATGGCGCTGGCTTTTTAGAATAGGCCAAGGATCCAGCGCAGACTCTTAAAGAAATCTACAGTTTTATGATTACGATTTTTATACAAGATCGACGAATAGGTTGTGGGTGTTAATTTGCATCCCTTGGGTATTTTCCAGTGTCTGCAGTAGTGCGTAAATGCCTGGTCCATTATGTATTTCCCTGGCAATAAGCAATATTGACATGAACCTATCGACTTGCTAAGTGTGAGGGTTCAGAGGAGCTCAAAAAAGAGTCAGAAAAGATCTTGTAGCTATGTACATTAATAAGTCGATGTTTGGCGCATTCAAAGGGGTCTCCATTCTTGCGGGTGTGAGGCCTCTGTCGGGGTGTGAGGGTAGACCAGGCTGATGTCCATCCTCGACGAAACGCTTAGCCCGAATATTTTAGGGTAGCTCTTGAAGGGACCAGTTACTCCCGGATGTCACTGTCGACTAACATGTTGATCAGCTCCTCCGCTCCAATCCTCTAAGAGAAATGGGCACTGCTACAGATTCAAATTACCACCTGTCACGGCTGCAGCCACCAACGATGTCCAACGGGGGTCATGTCGTGTCAGAAGAGGGTGCTCGGCTCTAAAATTTCACTATGTAGAGGTGACAGCAGGAGCTCGTTGACGTTGATGATATGAACGCTTTTCTAGGTTCATATTATTACTTTTTACAAAAGCTGTCTACGTAATCACAATTAATTTGTCCAATAAAAGGGTTCGATCACTGGATTGTGACGAAATTAAGCTCAGCACCTCATTATTTCTATGCATTAATTTATTCACTTATACTTTCATTTGTTATTCTATCTTTATTACACCTTAAAATGACCACATTTACTTTAGGCGTGACTAAAGTACTACGCTTAGTGAGTTACATTGTTCTTCCAAAAGTTGGTACCTTGTTCTTATAAGTGGAATTCAATTCTCAAAAGCAAAAAAATACACAAATAATGGAATGCCAAGCATATAATATGAATTATTTGATATTTTATAAATTTGCACAAGTAATTCATTTTACGCTTTTCCCCCTCTTCATTTTCATTTCATTTTATTTACTTTTCATTTTCGTTTCATTTCCTCTATTAAGTTAGGTCTTTAGAATTAAGTTAGGTTAAGATAAATAAAAATTTGTTATTTTAAGAAAAAATCATTCCTGTACAAGCTTATAAGTTTACCCTTAATTGTGCAGAGTTACCTGAATAAAAAATAAAGAAAAGTAAAATCATCAAAAAACACTAACAACCGTCAAATAAACGAATGATACAAGTCTTTAATAAAGAAATAGTTTCTTCTGGCGTCATCTATGATTTCGATATATCATCTCGTCCTAGTCAGTGATAACGGTGGTATTTTACTAATAAGTTTTAATACAGTAAGTTGTTTTGTTTTTGCTTCATGAGTAAAATCTTACTAAGGTGAATACTCACTAGCCAAAAAAAAAAAAACTTTTACTATACTATTCCTTGCTGCCCTTCAGGCTCACTTTTATAGAAAATCCAAAACTAAACTGTGCTACTTCGGCTGCCATTCCGATATTTATACTAGCCAGCATTCTATCTAGAAAACCCTGTCGCCCTCTGGCTATGGTATTTTCCCATGGTCACTCATGTATGTACATTCGGGGTTGATTTTGCATTACTTCACGGTGGCGCTGTCACGATGACATCCAACACAACAATCAGCAACAGAATTTCTCACCGGCACTGTGTACATGAACCCATTTACTCCATATGTTGAGGTGGTGGTGGTTTTTGTGCAGTGTTATTATAGCGACGGATTATGGCTACAACCTCGAATGGTGTTCGATTATCTACCACAGATGGTTTTGTGGACACGTCACAATATGTACAACGTTTAAATCAAACCTTTCCTGTTTGTTTCAAATAATCGGCTCCTTTCTAGTCTAAGTGTTTTCGAACTCTCTTGTGCCTTAATGCTTATTGTTAAGTGGACACTTAATAGCGAACTAATGTACTTACAGTCCATTCGGGAACTCAGACCTCAGGTGAATAGCAAATATTGTGGCATCACCGGTTATGGGCTTAGATATTGTGTGGAGCATGATACGTTAGTCACCTCGTCCAAGCTGGCTCTGGTTTTTAGAAAAATAACGACAAGGAAAAGTGCACTGGCTTTCGGACAGAGTCGGCATTACACAAGTAAATTCCCGTGTTGTATTTTGTTGAATCAGTATGACTTGATCTCCAATCGAATTTAATGGGTACCTTCGAAACCCTCTCAGAACCCTGATCACAAAGAAATTTCGTCAAAGACAAAAGAACATCCAATCCAATTTCTTGTGTTTTGATTTTCCGCAGTTAGCATGATTCAGTGGTCTGCCATGACATCACTTCCAGCGAAGTCGCCGCATTGGTTTACTGTGCGTATAGAGTGCTATTAACAACTTCATCGTTGTTATTAATGCTTCTGAAATCTCTTTTCTTTGGCCGTTTTTTATGGTCCCTGATTTGCATTCGAGGAATCGTTCAGACCTCGTTGTGTAGGTTTTACGAATGAGTGATTTTATTTGTGTGCTCAAAGGTTTTTCTTCTGTAATAGGCTTTGATAAATCAAATTATAATAAAGGCAAGGATTAAAAGGGGCGAAAGATTTCCAAGAAGGACTACATTTAAATTCTTGCCTTGAGCACAACACTCTGGAGGGAGTTTGAAGTCATAATTCATAACCCTTTATTGTGATATTCCGGTTAAATTGGACTATGATATCATTGAGGGATAGTTGTTCAACCCTCTCGATGTTCCTGGTAGTTGGGTCAGTTCACTGGAGGTTCAAATTACGACTTGGGAAATAATTTTGGTCAACATTTTTTATAAGAAGATCGCTGAATGAATAAGCAATCGCATCATCAATAGATTTTTTTCCAGGTATCCTGTAAAATGAGTTTCAAAAAGGTGCCCCTTTTTAACAAGACCCAATGCCCGATTCACAGTTGAGGTGTCCTCAACGGAGTGAAGTCAAGTGAGCAAATAAAGCTGAACGAAAAACAAACTTAAATTCGCATTGACCTGTCGTTGGCAGCAGTCAACTCTAAAATAAAATGTTACCGAAAATATCTTGACAGTTACTAGTCAAGTACAGTTACTAGTCAATCTACAGTGTCGGTTAACCTCTTTCTATCTCGAGCAGTGATCGCTTTACTGAACCGCAGGAGATTCTCGTGGCTGCGAGTGACGAACGGGATGTATCAGAGTCGTGTTCCCTCTGTCCAGCGTACAACATGTTAGACAGTGGGACATCCTTCCATATCCTATATCAAGCCAATGGCATCGAAGTAGAAGAATTTTTCAGGAGTAATAAAGCCGTTGAGGTGCACTTTTTCATGGTACATGGTATATATAGGGTAGGCGGTAGTTGGTAGAAAACATAGCTAGTGCAGTATGACTTCTGATCAGCTTTATAATAAACTTATCTAGTCTGCCTCGTTGTACAGGACCTCGTTGGACACTCCTCCAGTGTTCAAGATGTCCAAACGTTCCGAGGAGCCAATAGACCCAAGACCATTTCCTCCTTGTGGCCAAGTTAAGACCCAGAGCAACGAACTCGAGAAAGAACACCTCGGTTTGACGTCTGAAAGCTAAATTCGCAACGGACTGCTAGGAAGCTAAACCAAATATACAGCTCGGCGGCATAAGCTCGGTTCACATAAACGTAATTTTTTGCAGTGGACAAAATTCCAAGCAATGAAGTTGAAGAAAGTAATCTCCGTTGAGAAACCATCAGCAACACTGGGCAGTGACAAGCTGCTTGATAAATTTCACTATTTTTTCGTAACAACAATATTTCAAGCATTCTGTCAATACTTAACGGTAATCCAATTACTCAGTTCAGACTCGAAAAAATCTTAAATTTTCCCACACAATCTGCAGTATTTCCCACAAGGTGATTAATTGTAAATAATCTCTTTTATTGTATATTTCAGTGTCCAAAGCGAAAATTCTCGCTAATCCTGAGCTGTTCTTCAAAAGTGGTAGTGATATCAATTTAACATGCATAGCAACACAAGCACCTGCACCACCCTCATACATCTACTGGTATAAAGATGGTGATTTAATTAACTACTCGCAGCGCGGCGGAATCAATGTTCTAACAGAACGGCAGACAAAAACAAGCAAATTAGTGATAGCTCGTGTGGTGCCGTCAGACTCTGGAAACTACACGTGCACGCCCAGCAATTCAAGTAAGTATCTTTACGTAGCGTACCTTTATATTTTCACGTCCACGCATGTGTATGCATGTTGATGCACATGCAATTATACGACTAGGTGCATACCAAGGTTATGAATTATGTAAGAGAGTGCTGAAAGTGTTGGCGTACAAAGTCGCTGCTGCAAATACGTTTCAGCGTGACCTTCCGCTACAGTAACGCCCTATCGGTGTTCGGAGAGAACCTCTTTTGCATTCTGCACAAAACCACGCATTTATGGAAAACTGATATTATGTTACATGGTTACTAGCATTTTCCATAGTATCTACTAATGAATGCATGTTCATGTGGAAATGCGAATATGTGTGTAGTGTGTTTCGCTTCTTTTAAAACTGTGCAATGAGTCAGATTTTCTAAAAATAAATAAATATAGAAAGCTGTAAGCAGGATAGTGCAAGTTCAGTTTGTGAATACTACGCATCGGTAATTGCATCCTTATGAGGATATGCTGTGGGGGATCTGCTCATCTTTGTAACCCGAAGACGGAATTGGCGAAGGTGGAAGCATTTTGTGATTCTTTGAGAAAATACCTATTGATTGTGATCGAAAACCTGGGTGAGCTAGTTTTTACTTACAAATACATGGTGGGTATCGACTTGAAAATGCTAGGTCTTGTGTATTGACCAATCAGACTGTTGACGTAGGGTTTCAGGCGTTTACACAGAATGGCAGAAAATATTTTACACAATACATTCAGGAGACTTCTTCTTCTTTGGCTGGCGCTACAGTCCAGGGTGAACCTGGGCCTCAGCCAACATGCCTCTCCATTTTGCTCGGTCTTGTGCATACTGCTTCCAGCCACGTACGTTCAACTTATTTAGGTAACCTTCTAGCCGCGTGCGCCAACGTACGCATGGTCTTCCTCTACCGTGTTCTCCCTAGAGGTTAGAGTCGAAGACTTTCTGAACCGGAGGACTGGTGTTCATTTGCTCGACGTGACCTAGCCATCTGAGACAAGGGATTCGCACCCGTTTGACCAGGTCAATGTTGCTGTACAGCCCGTACAGTTCGTCGTTCAGTCACCTCCTCCAAACACCATAAGTATATACGGGACCGAAGATAATTCGTAGGACTTTTCTCTCGAAGCGACCAAGAACATCCTTGACCGCCTTAATTAGTGTCCATGCTTCTGCGGCATACAGCAGGACTGCAACTATCAGGGTCTTATATAGAGATATCTTGGTTTTTCGAGAGATGGCTTTATTCCACAGTGGCTTTCCGGGGAATTATTCCTCTATAATTGGCAGATTTTAGAGGGTATCATTTCTTTTGCGTCGGGCAAACGATGCTGAGATTCTATCCGTCAGACATACTTTCATCCGACCAGATTGCACAGAAATGTTGATGGACCTTACCAAATCATCGCCAGCTGCTTTAAAAACCTCGGCAGGCAGTCCATCGGCACTAACAGCCTTGTTGAACTTCACTTTGGCGATTGCTACCGGTCGGGAGGGCGGAACTCTTGTCCATCATCGCCTATATTGGATGGATTGTTCTGCCTGACAGCGGTAATCTCGTCGTCATCGCCGTTATGCAGTCAGCAGAAGACGTCTTTCCAAATTCCCAGCACCGACTGTAATTCTAGTACTAGGTTCCCATCCTTATCCTTCCGTTCGGTTTTTTCTCTCTTAAAGCCACTATGCAATGGAAATTTCATAACAGGGTTTCCTGTATTTTGTAAAGTAACCGTGCGTTGCTTCAAATATATAAGCCAAGATCCTCACGCAAAATATGTCATAATGTGGGCTGAGCGATGCCCAATTCTTGAGAACGCAGTGGAATTCACTGATTTGGATCGTTTGCTACGGACGCCCAATATTTTCGACCATTCGATTAAACCGTTGTCTCACTGATAGGGCACCACCACACAATGAATATGAAGACTCCGCTTTTTACATTAAACTTATTATTGTCTGTCTACTAGGGCGAGAATTACTGCCGAAAATTTAAGCTTATTCTGGTTGTGGTCACCGATTCCGAATTTCGGTAGAAAATTTGTTTAATTTACAGACTTTGCTCATTCGTGTTCCTTGTCATGATGAAAATGTCGAGCTTACTGAATAAATTGGCAGTGACAGTTTGGTGATTAGAGAAAGACTGCTCGCATAAATAATATTCAAAGTTGTCACGTCCTTATTCGAAAACAATATATTCTGAATATCAAATGTGTTCTTAGAAATCTGGTAACCGTGGATTAATCAGCATTACATTACTTTTTAGAAGAGTACATTATTTACATTACTCATTGGATCTACATTTAAGATTTATTTTGTTTGGATTCCCTTTTGGATTTGATATATGCTGAGAACACTGTAAGCTTATTTTTTATGTTCACTGCATGTGAGCAAAGGGTTGATAAAACAAAGGCGAATTCCAACTATTGTAACTTGGTGCGATTTGCACTTGTTGCGAAAATAAAAGTCAAACTCAATGAACTCAGAAAAAATGTACCATATTTTGCAACGCATTATGTTATAAGTCTACCTTATTATCTATATCGTCAAATCCGATCAAAAGTTTTCTTGTCTGTGGTTAAACTTAAACTAAGAATTTAACTCAGATGAAAGTTTAAAAGAAACTGTGAAACCAAATAAATTCCTGAACTGCAGCTTAACGGACACGCTTGTGCTACTTTGTTGTTTGTCATTGGTGCCACCAGGGCAGGGAATGGTGGATGATGTGCGCTTGAGCTATAGCTGCCTTCTAACGCTGTCGGTCCTGCGATCGCATGATCCTTAAATCCTAGGTTCATTATTTCTGTTTCGAGAATTGGAAACAAAAAAAGAAATCGGTAAAACTTGATCGGGTCCAAGCAGAACAGACATTCTTTGCAGATTCTGCTCCTCGTGTGAAAGGGTTTACAACTCACTGAATTACATATTTTGTTTCTTTGGAAAAAGACCTTGCAGTATGTCCTGTCAAGTTCATTGTACTGTCGAGTGGTCTAATAATAATAATAATAATAATAATATGGTGGCGCTACAGCCCGCAGATAGACAGGGCCTATCTTCTCAGCAACCACTTGTGTTGAGCGTGTTAATGTTCTCACACGAGTGGAAGGGACCTATAGGGGAACTCTTTCAGCATCTTTGAATCGAGTCTACGACGTCGACACAGATACCTACAAAGCCACGGATCACCACTCTCGAGCGGTCTTCTTATATTAAAAAAACTAACTTACTCGCCCAAAACAAGATGTCTGTTTCTTTAAGGACCCCAACAAGGACCAATTACGTCAGAAAAACCAACCCAATCGGCGGGCATCTACGTTTAAGCTCTTGTTGGAGATGTATTGAGTATACCCATTATTTCCTGCTACACATCTCCTGAAAGGAATCAAAAAAGTCTCTAAGCCGTTTTTCAGTTGAAAAAAAAAATCATAATTCTTTTTGATTGATACGCCACCAATAACGCACACAATGCCTCAACCTATGGGGGTAACATAAGCACCTTTTGGTGGTGAAGAATGGCTGCGGCACATGTATTAAAATGCGAATTCCATGTTTCGACTTAGAATCGTCATTTAACGGTATGAAGACATCCACATTCAACCGCGTATGTACATACACAATTCAACGAGCGTACATAAGTCTGTAACACATTACACAATGGGAAACCCACAAGGGATTAGAAAGGCAATAAAAAAGCGGAATATTTGTATGTACTTCGAAATTCAACGGTAATCAAATTCTGCTCAATCCCTCAAAGATTATATAACATTCGTTGAAATTAAGAACAGGGCTCGTGTCACCTTAACATTGCACTCGCCGATATGCCATGTCTCACATTTTTCATTACAAGCTTACTCCCACCCGTTGGATGGAGTAGAGTACATCTTTGTGTGGATGGAGAGGTTTGCCCGCTGTTTTTTTGTGTTCTCCCCTAGGAGACATCTCAGTTACATTTCCACCGACGACCGTGAGAGCAACAGTGAAATTATGTTTGTCAGCGTCTACGTAACATTTCCAGCAAGGATCGTCTTGCATAATTAACGTGTTTTTTAGATGCTTCCTTGAAATATTATTTATCCAGCAGTAGCACTATCTCAGCGCAGTGTAAAGTTTCCTTCTTCATTTTATGGTCACGCAGAAGCGTGAATACACACGTAGGAACTAAACCGCATTCCGTGAGCCACTAATCCCGCGAGACCGCTATTAGCTCTTGTTTCACGGATCTGGTTTTACTCTTTTGGGAAGCTTCTACTCATTGTTGGTTGCACGATTCCGTCGACTTGTTAACAAATATTCTACTCGGAGTATTACGCAACAAAAACATTTTGCAGCTCCGTGTCCTCTAACACATTTCTACATTGTTGAACCACTGTGCTCAGCTAGGAGCAACGAGAGATGGTAGCTGCAATCCACAGTTGTCCGCGGTAGTTGCCAAGATATATGCAGTAAAGTTCAAAATATTTGAAATCACTGGCGACCTCTCAGATTTTCACATCGACATACACTGACAAATGCTCCATTTCCCAAGCCGTTTCGCTACGTTGGCTTTTATAGCTGACTCCACTCCGCTGATGTTTGGCTTTCGTGACGATGACGACATCAACAACAATTCAGATGACTGGCACTTATCCTCTTACATGTCATCAGCCGAAGTACATGGGTATTCAAGCATACTCCGCTTGTTGACTGAACGAGGATTCCTTGTAAATTTCTCCTTGTTTCATTGGAATGTTCTGGATTGGGGTAATTAAACTATGCGCGGTGAACAGTTTTTAAGAGCAATGGTGGCGTCGATTTTAACATTATACATATGAACGGCAAGCTATCTTGCGAGATTTTTGGCACCGGATTACCAGGCGTATACTTAACATTCTAGTATGAGCCTGGTAGGTGTTGTCTAGTAATGATTTCACCTATCAGCTGCAGCAACTCCAGCCATCAGTCAAGTAGTAGTAGTTGTTAAGCGACCAACCACCAAAATATTTACTCACTTATCACGCCAGCGACCATCGAGGGTCCGCGCATGAGCAATTGCTGCCTTCCATCGGTGATAGTCCTGGGCACTCAGTCACCAAACCAAACTGTCTTTCATTCACGATGACTTGGTCTCCTTACCAGAGGATTGGTTTTATTCTCCTTATCGAGCCAGGAGGCTCAGATTCGAAGACGCTCTTAGCTGGAGCGTTGATGTCCATGCGCACGATTTGCCCGAGCCAGTGTAGTCGACGGATTTGTGCCTTCCGGATTACATCCACAACCTTGTACAGCCTTGTACAGTTCGTGGCTGTGTCCTCTCCTCCACTCGCTTTCCTCCGACGTAGAAATTTTCCTTGCTTTCAGCTCCATAAAGCAGGACTGAAGCAGCAAAAAAAGAGTCTTATAGAGCATTATTTTGGTCCTTCGAGTCAGCAGCTTTGAGCCCAGTTGTTTTGTCAAACCGAAGAAGCATCGGTTGCCAAGTGTTTGTTTCTATTCGTCTAGTTCTAGTTTATGTTTTCCGCGAGGTAGACTCGTAGGTGTCGTAGGTGGTCCTCATTGACCTTAAGGCCAGCTCGTTTCGCCTTTTCTTTAATTGGCGTATCAATTTTCGAGATCCGAATTCGGCCATCGCTTCGAATAATTCCTTGCGATGAATGCTGTTGAATGTATCGATTTGATACGAGCTTGTCTTCTTTGGGATTTGCAGGGCCGGAAGCCGGACTGGTACGTCCCGATTTAGATCTTCATACAGTTGTCTGGGTAGGATTTTGTAGGCGACGTTGAGTAGGTCCTCTGTAGTTGGTGCAAGAGGTAGGGCGGTCTTTTTTGTGGATGGGGCATATGCAGCTGATATTCCATTGATATCAAGGCTAGTGTGTACAATTTAATTAGTTTTAGTAAGCGTCTGGCACAAGTGAAAGAACAATAGCACGTACAACATGAATTGTTGCTCAAAACCTATGCTCTGCCTTTCTAGCTGTAGCGAGTAATATAATCTAAATACTCTCTGATAACATCTCTGAACGACGAGGTTGTGTGGCAAATTCTTATGTCTGCTATGTTCGATGAAATAATACTATGAATAAGGAAAAGTTAGTTCTATCGAAGAACCTCAAAACCTCAATAAAGGCCACACATCTTCTGCATAAATAAAAATCAAAGCTTGACTGTTTGCTTGTCCTTTATAGACTCTTAAATGATAAGAGATAGAGCATTAATGTCTTCGGCAACTTTGTTCAGAATTGTCTGGAAAAGGTTTTGGCACCAACAACTGTTTTTTAGCTTTTTTTCCAAAAGCGTAGACATATGTTTTTCTAAATGCGTCATAACGCACGCCTATTGCAGCTTGTATTATTACAAGTTAGACCTCATCGCACCTTTGATATTCATATTCCCATCATCACCAAGTAAACCATCAAGTATGATGTACATAATGCATTCGTGGATGCCATTCTTTAATAAGCACTAATGAAAGGAATATGCAGGACCAGCAATTAACATTTGCCTCAAGGATGTGTTCTTTTGTATTTCTAGATTTTCTCGATACAACAAAATGTATGTGTTTAAATTCAATTCTGCTTGATGTTGTGAAAGACAATATGAAAAACGTTATTGACTGACGCTCTGTGTCGTGTTTGTCCTCATCACCATTCGAGACCTCTTTCATAGTTTCTTCACTTTCCCAAAAATTGTTTGCTGTATCACAATTCACGGTAGGTAATCCACTTCTCAGGTAGGTAGGTAAAGGCAGTGGTTCGGTAAGAATCTAAATATGACCAGTGTGTGTGAAGTATATTGTATCAATGTCACTAGATCCCACTTGCGATATTTAATGCGCATAATGGTTCTGTAATGTCCTTCGCAGAAATCTCGTCAAGTGATTTGAAAATAGGGTCTGCCAAGCACTAGTTGTGTGACTCTTACAAGTGCTGGGCAAGTGCAAAATGAATGTGTCAAAGTGTCCCTCTTAACTATGTTGTATACATTGCGAAGTTTTCTATCAGCCTGCATCCCGCCATTTTCTATCAGCCAGCATCCCGCCATCAATTTAATGTTGAGTCCGCCAAACCTACCTTGGCCCTTATTTTCCTCACTCCATGGGTATAGCATGGTTATCAGTCTAGCTAAAGGGTGTTGAGACATTATTCTTGACTGCTTGAATTGGGACATGCACCCCTTCTGCCAACGAGCACTGAAGGGCAGAACCTTGAATAGCTAGTTCATCGGCCTCATTATCTGAGTCACTCTGGCAATAGCATAAAGAATGTTTTGAGACGATCCTATAAAAACGCAAGCACAGCCTGGTATTCCTCGGATGAGGCAATATCTGGCTGCTCGGCTATCAATACCAATAGCCACTTTCTTGTTGTGATAATTGGGTGTATTTTGATTTCACGACATGCTCGGACTTGCAAATAGTTACGCTTGGTATAAACTACAATAGTTCGGCAGTCTGTAAGCTTTAGAAACACTAAGAGCTTCTGACAATACACTCACACTGATTCCGCCGGTGGTCTTAGAGTCGTCAGCATAGATTTCACGGTTAAGATACTAGCACACATGGCCGACCCACTTCTCAACTTAAAGAGCAGAGATATCCTGCGTACCATTTTGTTCCTCGTCCTTTTAACTTTTTGGTCAAACCTAGCACCAAGAGCAGTGTTAAAGCTTTAACACCGCTACGTTGTACTAGCCAAGGGCGGATTAGAGGCGTTCCACTATAATTGCAAATTCAATATTGGCACACCATTTGACTCCGCATAGAAGTGCGTTAATTGCCCCGTAAATAATCACCAACATAAACCGCGACCTAAATTTGAAATTTGATGTGTTTATTGAAAGTAAATAGTTTAATAGATGTTAGCCCAGCAAAACAGGCAATCTCTGCCCTTCACGCAGTAGTTATTGCAGCTTAATTAATTTGCGTGCCACTCGCAGTGATATTTTGGTGGGAAATGAAGCAGTGAAACTATATACAGTGTTGTAAAATACGCATTGATGAAATAAAAAAAAATACCTTTTTGAAGAATTGTTGCCATGAAAGTTGGAACTTTATCAGCCCGTACACGCCTCCATTCACTATTACTGGCTAACTATATACTCACAGTCGTGTAATAATATTGATCTCAATTAATCTCTCCATTAGCACAGCACCACGCCCTTTACCAGGAACGTCTGTTTCCATTTCGCTCACATACGATCGAAGAGATAAAGCATGCTAATTAAGAGAAATTAAAATCTCCTCTGAAAATAGTTATCCACCAAAAGAACGACTTTTTGCTGGATCGCTACACACTGGCAAAGCCTTTCGAATATTATATTTAATTCTTACACATAATAAATTGTATTGATGTGATAGCATATACATCG
Source organism: Eristalis arbustorum (assembly GCA_916610145.1). Lineage (NCBI taxonomy): Eukaryota > Metazoa > Arthropoda > Insecta > Diptera > Syrphidae > Eristalis > Eristalis arbustorum. The sequence continues at coordinate 94,434,496 of OU744316.1, read as the reverse complement.
GTATGCTGTCCTCAAGAAAGGACATACAACATCGACATCTTCGATAAATCGTCACAATGGGCAGCTATAACTTCGAGGTAGTCAAGGACTTTATCTCCCTCGGCTCCGGAATAAATTGTACGAATAACATGAGTACCGAGGTCAAACGCAAAAAAAACTCTGGCCAACCACTGTCCCTTTGGGTTCAAGAGTCAATTGAGTAATAGAGCCCTCTCTCAAAGGACGAAGTTGAAACTTTACATAAGACACCGATCATCCCAGGCATACTATATGGCACGAAGGCATGAAGGATCTGAAAGGCGCATGTCCTCGACCTGACCTACAGAAAAGTTCTGCGTACGATCTTTGGTCGTGTTTGCATCTGGGGGAGAAGACTTAATCATGAAATGTAGGAGCTGTACAGCGATATAAGTCAAGCCAGTGGCATACGGATTCACCGCCTAAGCAGGCTAGGCCATGTAAAGCGTATGGAGAACTCAGCTGCGGCCCGCAAAATCTTCGAACCCGTACCTGTGGAGACTTCCCTCAACCAAATGAGAGTGTGATATCGGAGACAGCTAGTCAGAGATTGCGCTAGTTGGAGGGCTTGTTGTTTAAGGGTCAGGTCCATCCCGGACTGTAGCGCCATACAAAGGTGAAGAGTATGTAATAAGCCTATTTGCCGCAAGAACTTAACATTTTATGACCGAGACGAAAACAAAAACAAGTCGTCGTACCTCGACGTCGTAGGTTCGATCCCTGCTTGTAGCACAAAGTAATTATTACGTTGCCGTTTCACTATGCCCGTCCTGTCTAGAAAATGCTTCTCAAACTCAGCGGTTCGGAGTCGGAATAAAACTTTAGGTCCTCTCTACTAGTAACAGAACAACAGCACAACGCACAACCCATGTGGTTGCTGAGAAGCTGTGCCTGGCCCTCTACGTCCTGTTCTATTATAATTGTGTGGAAAATGTGGTTATGAGATGTAGCGAGTCCGTCTCCATCAGAATCAAACGCTATTTAACACCACTCTACTTTTCTCACTTCACCAACGATGCATGCACTTAAAGTATGACGAAGCTCAGCTGCAATCAATAAATTCAATTTTTTAAATTGACTTTCTCTTGGCATCAACCTTGCCACACACAATGCGTGTACACTTTCATTAAGCCTAATTAAAACTTTCATCAATCCATTCATTTCAGTTCAAGGTTAATTTAATTGCCAGAAAGTTGAAATCGGATGAGTAACCCATAGGTAAGCAGAGAATTCTCCTGGCAGCTTTCATCGGTAGCTTAACCTTTCACGTTTGTTCATATATCCCTCTGTTTCCATGTTCTGCAAGCGCCAAATGGATATGATGGAGTTGTGTTTATTTAATTATCTCATGAATGAGTAGCTTCATGGTATATGTGCGTACACCAAGGAGCTGTGAGTAAATTTGAGTTTATTAAAATATTTTTAATGGCATCTTTGTACCACGGGGGTAGAAATTGTGTTAAAAAATATGTTCTGATATTTACGCATAATTCGGTGGATGCTGTATCATGTTTGGGAATATATTACGTATTAAAATCTTTTGGCCAATTAGCGATGTGATAAGTCATTTCAATGGTAACACGCGTCGAGAAAAGTTCGTGCAAGTAAATATGAAAGACAGAAAATCATCACGAAAATCGTAGTGCAGTATTTGTGATTTCGAGTTAATTGGGCATAGCACTTCAAGATCCCAGCCCTTCTTCTTCAATTAGTAGCGACATCGACACGTGGAGATGACGCACTTCTTAGCTTGTACTAAGATAGAATTGAAGATCATTGATGTGAAGCAAATAGAAGCAGTGACATGATTCGAATCTGCGAGATACCATCAAATATGTACGTACTTCCGCCATTAGACACCAATATTCTTTAAATTTTTCATGGCTAAAAGCTAAAATCTCCTTATAAACTTTGCTTTGGTCGTGCTTTCGTCCCGTCATCAAAAGTGACCGTCGAAATAGCCTTATCTTATTTGACATGTACTATTTCTCATGTTTAATTCAGAATAGGTATAGCTTAAGTACTAAAACCTTTGAGAGGGTTATTAGAACCATAAAAGGTCTGAGCCTGAGCAATTGCTGCCTTCCATCGGTGACGGTCCTGGGCACGCTGCTTCCAGTCATCAAGGCCAATCTGTCAGAGAGCTTACTTTTAGTAATATAGTTAAAATTGTGAAAATTATTTACATCAGACTACTACTTTTATGCCAGATTTCACAGTGCGAGCTTAAGTGTAGATCCGATGATACGCTCGGTAACAATAGAAATTTTGATTTCAGTGTATAACTTAAGTGATGGATTCCACTTAAATAGACGTTTAATTTAAGCCACCAATGGCTAGCTGTCAATCCTGAGAGTATATAATTGCCATTTGTGCATTAACCAAGCGTGTTTTTTTGACTACTCAGTACTCAGCTTACTCAATAAAACGCTTTTTTGCTAAGTTTAATTTTTCTTCTGAAAGTTGGTACGTGAGTTTACGTCGATTGCATTGGATGTGCAAAAGTTTGCAAAAGTCAAAAATAAGTGAAATTTATTCTCAAAAGAAAATATGTCATAAAATAAATAATATGAATGATTTGATATGTTCTATATTTGTACAAGTAACATCAACAAATTTCGATTATTCGATGAGAAACCAAATGAGTAAAAAAGGCGATCAGTTATTTTCGAGCTGTACTAGGAACCGCCTCCATTTTTTCCTAGTGCTGAGCCTCATTTCTATGTGTATCAAAACATTTTATTCCTGCTTCCACGGAATATCTATATATGTCCCCTGACACTTGCATAGATCTCAGCTTTAGGTTGACTAGGGTAGAAGTGGAAATATGAATACCTACATATCTGAGAGTTAAACCTGCCTATTAAGGCTACAGGATTTTGCGACTCTGAGACGTGTAAAAAGATGTAATAGCTCCATAAGCTTATTTTTAAACTTTTAAGCTTTATACTTGCAATCCCTACTGAATGCGTCTGTTCAAGATTAAAGAGTAACAGTCTTCGTGACATAAGGCTTTTGGCTAGGAGGTCACGTTAATCACTTACTCACGTTTACCTATGGCATATCACTGGGTAGGGACAACTATTAGAATTCAGATTCCTTTGCATCCAGACCATTGTATCTATTTCTCGCTCCATCCAGAGCTTCGTCTTAGGTTTTTTTTCTTATGGAGTTAAGTGGCATATATGCACAAGAGATGGCTAGAGAATCTTTCGTTTGTATGAATGTTACGTTTCACATCGGAAACTTGACAAAATCACACTACCAAAATTGCGGTCCGAGGATTATGTTATTTCCAAAAGGAATACCTTCTCTAACAAAGGTAAAAAGGGCATTACGCGATGATTTCTGAGAATTCGACTTTTAAATGGTTGAAAGGGATGAAAACTTGTAACTCAAGAACGGCTTAACGGATTTGAAAATGATTTCCCAAATATCTCAAGGATTTATTGAGATTTCGACAATCCCCATGCGTTGCTCTGGAGCTGAGCAATGCCCAACTTAATACATAACCCACGTATCACATTCAAAAATGTTCTGTCAAAATTCACAAGTTCGTATAGTCGCGTGAGTACTTGGGTTATCGGAGCGTTGAAATGGATTCCAGTGAATTTTCGGATGCGCTGCAGTATCGTTACGTTGTGCTTCTGCCCGCTAAAAAAAATTCTATTCTAGGAATAGTGTTGGATGGGAAAAAAAGAACAGACTTTTTGTGGTCTGGTTTCCATGTTAACATCACGTACATACGTCAATCCAATGTGTTATCATAGAGTACACATGCTTAGGTAATGGAATGGGACTGGACTGTTTAACTACAAAACGACTCATTTTGTAGAGTTTCGTCCATTACGAAGAAATCATGTAGACATAATCGTTCATCTCGTTCGAATGATCTACACACAATTTAGGCATGTCTTACGCCTTGAGATTTACATCAGCAAAGTTGAATCGACTCAAGATTCGGCACTACACATTTACATAAAACATTCGGTGCCTAAGCAGCATCGTTTGAATGGACAATTTCAAATTTTATAGAATTTTAAAACTCTTGGGCATATTTGTCAAGTTAAGGACGAAGTTTTACGCGATATGTGAGTCAGAGTCATACAAAGTAAAAATGTCGAGAGCTCCCGTAAATCAATTAGCTCTTATCGGCGTTTGCTGATACTTGCTAAACTTATGCCTGTTTTCAGTGATAGCCTATCGACTGACTTAGCTTAATTGTAAGTCCGACCTTAAGCTTCATTCAAAGTTATTTTTAGCCATGGCCATTGGTAGCTTAAGTCAAACCATTTAAATGGTATTTAGTCACATAACTTCCAATGAATAAAATGAAAATTCTATTGATTCTGAGAACAGCGACTTAAGATCGCACTGTGCACTAAAGTTGCACTTACATGCTTGTAATGACAGAAAAACGGCGAAAAAATTATGGCATAGGCGGTTCAATTACTTGATTTGTAGATGATGAGGAAGTGATTGGCCATGTTTCATGAAATTGATATTTTGGAGTTGGCGGCAGCGATCTTTAAGAAGGATACGGTATTTTCGCCTTCACATGCTTAAAGTTACTATGCAACTAACCCTTGTCGTTAATAGTAATAATAATAATAATAATCGTAATAATAATAATGGGTGGCGTTACACCCCATAAAGCGCCAGGGCATAGCTTCTCACCAACCGCTCGTGTTGTGCGTGCGTGTTCTCTCACGAGTGGAGGGGACCTACAGTTTTGTGCCGACTTTGAACGGCCAAGTTTGAGAAGCTTTTTCTAGACAGAAAATACTCTTTGAGCACTGTCAGTGACTCGAAAGAGGTGGGGCCGTGAAAGTTATTTTTTGTTGCACAGGGCAGGAATCGAACCTACGACGTCGAGGTTGGGGTCGACGCACATACCCACAACGCCACGGTTCACCACTCCTGTCATTGCAGTTCTTATTTCTGGTGGTTTTTCCAAGCGTTTGCTTGCACGTCAAGAGGAGGTTGATCTTTAGTCTATCCTTTAGAATATTTTTATTCCCAAGGTTGTACTATTAGTGGCCTAGATCAATAAACATTAACTGATTGGGTGTTCCTTCACCACTTCATCGAGAGGTATTGTATATTACTATATCTTATTGAAGTTGGGGACGGTTTATCCGGAGGTCGAGCTCTATTAGAGCCTTTCAAGGCCATTGCTTATGTGCATTAGTGTGAAGGGTCCCTTGATAGGTCGACTTCTAGACTTCTCTATGGTTTTGTTTTTTTGTACCAGGAGTAGAACTCTATGCCTTAGTTATCCCTAACATAGCGCCCCTGCTGGCTCCTTTATGATTTCTGGGATACCGTGAAATTCTATAGTGATGCCGTGCATTCTATGTGTCTTTGGGAGATCGAGCCGTCGGGATGTGCGTCGGTGTTGATTTGCCTCCATCCACTGGTTATATTGACTTCGGCACTCACTGTCTTGTGTTTGTCTCTGCATCATGATATCTTTGTCTGCATTCATTATACATGTCTGATTTGTACATTCTTTTTGTGCGTTTGTATTGTTTATGTGCTACCAACAGTATGCGTTTATAGAGAGGTCTGTAGATAGCATAGCCAGTTCCACTATCGAAAACCATATACTACGTTCGCGACTGGGCTATTTACTATATTTACTTGGGCGCCCTGCCAGGCTGATCTTCGGCACGGTTCGTTTGCCACCTTGAGGGTGTGGGAGGAGGGATGGGATCTAGGTATGGTTGGTATGGTTACAACTTAGCTTAGGTTATTGCGCTGTCAGCGAAACTGCAAGGATAACTAGATGATTGTTAGTCCATTCTTATCCCGAACGGCAAATGGTGAACTCATTTGCTTTCACAGGGATTCGAATCGTTGGTCCCAGCAACCAATGGTACTCCATGTCTTCTCATGGGCAAAAAATACCCACGAGTCATTGAACTTTACTAAGCCTTCGAGCCGCGTCAAGTGCGTATGTAATCAGCCGAAAAACCTCAGTCGCAAATAAACTTTCTGCTTTATAAAATGTCAATACAGCAATCGGAAAGCTGATAACAGTCCTCTACAAATAAAACCCAACCTCCTATTTACCCACGATAGTTATGGATAGCTTTTGAAAATAAAACTACATTTTGAAATACTTCCACAAATCAATTCAAAAGTAAATATCATCACCATAGTTCATTTCTCGGAATATATATTCAACAGACACGAACGGAGGAAAGGGTTTATGTCGTGATTGTTGATTTTCTCATACGTGATGTATCATAACAAGTGTAAACACATCAGTACCACCACGCATCAGCGCCACATACTCAGTCTCATCCCATGCAGAAGATTAAATCCAAACACGTATTAAATCCAATTTGCGAACATCAAAGTTAAAGTTTCGTTAATTGGTATTGACTTCACTATCATTCTCATTATTCCACATATTACCTGACGGATGAAAAGTGCCAATGGACTTGAAGACAGCACAATTTTGCGCTTGCAAGGTCACGAATGCTACACGTACGATTTCTTACGCCTCCGCAGCTATGAGCGGCATAGAGGCAGAGAACTTTCACACAGTTTCACATGTAACTAAACAAAACAGGATAAGAACGTCCATGACAAAATTCCAATCAAACTTTTCTAATTGAATTTGTTAGTAGTTCAGCAGAATAAAACGACAGGACCTAGGCCCTTTCATCAATTTACCTTTTGTTTACGTACTGGGTGAATTAATTAGGGGACGCACCTTTAAACTGCGTAATCATAATCCGAGAGAACAAAAATTGAACGGGACACTGGACAAAGACCACCCTTCTAATAGGGGAGGGTTTTAGCATCCACTTTGCAGAAGACGGAAGTTATGTCGTTGCCACCGTTGGGATGCAAATTTCCTCATCGGTTATTAAAAACGAGAAAAAAGGAGGAGAAAACAAACAAGATTTGTGTGGGAGACGGAGCTGGTGTGATGGGATATTTAATAACTACCTCTGTTGGGTGTAAAATAATGATAAGGGTTAGACATCGTTTTAATATATGTACCTACAGCGCACGTTGATATGTACATGTGTGGACTAGAGTAGATGCTATGTATTTACAAAACATTTCACTTATGGCCATGACAGCAGCGTGCCTTTGAGCACAGCTCATTAACCTTGGCAGACAAATATGAGTGTTTGGAACTCATTGACACATAAGCAAATACACTAATTAGGTGGGAGTGTTTTTGTTCTGTGCAGATATGTCTGCACCTCTCTTGATTAGGAGCAAAAGTTGCCTTCGGATCGGCAACCACCAAACGTGTGCTTCAATCTGCCATCGAACTGTTGTCGAGCAGAAAGTCACGGACACATCAATTAAATTGAAAAGCTGGGGCCATTCAGTTGAATTTTGATGAATCATGTCCATAGAAGAAAAATACAAGTTTTTTTCTCTCTTGCGACTGTTCATCTACTAGCCAAGCACGAACGGAAGCTAGTCCCCGATTGGCAAATGCCCTGTGACTAAAATACTTGCCGTTCGTGAAAATTGTAAGCTCAGCTGTCTTGGCACTAACAAGCGGCTCCTTTTCAATCTTGATGATAATCACAGCCTTTTCTTCTATTTATTCAAATTGAAATTCCTTCTCCTTTGTCATGCATCGTGGTCTGTTGAGAAAGTGCGTGCGATTCACAAAAGGAATAAATCACTGAAATCCAAAAGTCAACCAATGGAACGACGAACTTTCAAATTGATTGATTTCCTAAGTTACCCACTCAAGACAAATGAAAAAAGGGGTAATCCTCCAGAAAAACGGGTGGTGAGGGAGTGAGATAAGAAGGTGGTGACGAAAGACAAAAAGCATGACAATCTCTTAACACCTCAATCACTGAGAATATCGATCGAGAACGGTGGAAAAACTAGTGAGACTACGAAAAGCGAATGTTGACAGAATACTTTGTTTGACTATTTTTTTTGGCAACTTCCATGCAATTAACTTCATTTTATTTCGCACGTCTCACGGGTAAAAAATCGGAGGACTGCTGTTATTTGTCTTCATAACCTACGTAATATTAGGAGGATGGATAAAACCACACGAAACTTAAAAAACAACACAAGTTGATCAAAATTTGGGCCTACATGTGTTTCATAATGAGATCGGGAAACAGATGTCAGACAGATGCTGTGTTTTCGTATCCAGTCTTTAAAACTAATTTGTATGAAGTTTCTCATAGCGTTCAATGCATTCTTGTAGGAGTATAAATTATTTTCAATAACTTCTTTCGAGACATCTATCCTCGTCATGTTTGTCATTCACACAATTGACGCTTTGATCAATTTCTGTCAAATCTTCTTCCCAACATTCATTCAACGTTTGAACGTGGCTGTCACACATGTGTAATTTTAAGTTAATTAACTTGATCGCAACCAGTTTGCTGAAGGGCAAGGACAAATTTTAAAGAAAATCCAAAGGGCAGCACATTAGTGGCCGAAGAAAGCTCTACTACATTAATAATGTTAGCCATTAGCAACAATTATTTAATAATGATGTGTTAATTTGTTTTTTTTGTTTCGAAAAAAAATATGTTTGAGTCAATGGCGCTAGCATCCAATAGTATCATCCGCCTAATTCTGTCTTCTACCAAAACACAACAAGCATGAATAAATAGCACCAACCGTTTATCCACCAACACCATCCACACATCGCACCATCTGTATTCCAGCACCATAGGTCGGACGCACTTCTAGTGAACCAGTACCATGGGACCGTGAACCCGCAAGTGAAGAATTTGATGAAGCGCCAGCGAACCTTCGAGAGCTTTTCACATTTTTGGTTTGGTACAGTGGCTGTCATTAATATTCGGTTTTTTACTCGAATGTGTAAAAAATTGCAGTTACTGGTCAAAACTAAATTGTTTTAGCCCGTTCTTTTTCTCCTTGTTAGATTCCTTAATTTTCTTCGAAATTAGTTTTTTGAATAAAAATCACTTACCATTACCACAAGATACTCAATTTACTCCCAAATCTATGAAAAAAATAGAGAATTTGAAATGCCTGGCCTATTTCGCTCGATACCACAATAAAGTTGTTTAGAACATTGTCGCTGGTCCAACGGTTTACATTGTGGTTTTTGCAAAACCCATGAACTTATTCGGAATCCCACGCTTGAAAGGCGAAGCTATCTTTATTTTATTGCAAATAATATATAATATTGTCGTAAAGAGAAAAAGAGCTAAAAGTGCATTTTTCTTCTACTCAAGTGTTCCTAATATGCATAGTCAGTTTTGTTAATAGCTGCGGTCGTGTCAATCGCTTACCATTACTGCTCAAAAGACTTTAAATGCATTCTCGATAGTATTACAACTAGATGGGTGTAGAGACACAGACCTAACATCTACTCATATTGTACTTACTACTGTTCTATCACTAGTTAGTAGGACAGACAGTTGTATGCAAATCCAAACGGCTACGTTTAAGAAGCTTTTTCGAGAAATGAATAATCTTTGAGTATTATCAGTGATCCGAAAGAGGTGAAGCAGTGAACTAAGAAAGTTAGTGAATTTGGGGATTATACTTGCAACTTCTGCTGTCGACGCATAAACTCAACGCCACGGTTATCACTATATACGCTCCTGAGATTCTACAGGATATGAAGTAAAATAGTCCGCCACGTACACACCTACTTACATCCATTGGAGTTCACTTACCGAAACAACTTTCAATATTAATTTCAAGAAAGCTTTATAAACTGAAGTTGTGTGGGGAAGAGTCTAAGTCAAACTAAAACGTTACATACGTTTATACTGTACTACTGTATAATAATATCTACTGTCAACCTTTACCTTTGTTGGTTGGCGTTATTTGAATGTGCTAGCAACTCGTGGACAGCGAATATCGATGGTCGATGGTCAGTTGTCCCCTTTGTGGCTTGCGATTTTTGATGGATTAGCGATTGAATCGTTGTTGCCTAGCGTTTGAGGAGCACTTAATGGTCAGAATGTGCACATTTATGAAATAAATCCAATCTAAAGGGCCCTGAACATTTAATATTGATACCCAGTGCAGATAATTTAGTCCCAATGGCAACTAATTACTGAACCAGATAAAAGCATATTAACTTTGCTTCCACTTGGATTCGAACCGGGGACCCCCACCAGCAAGGGCAGACACCCAACCAACTGCTCCATCCCAGGCCCTACTTTAAGTTTGAGCCCCGAAGCTGGAGAATTCGCAGTTTTGAACGTTCCTTCGAAAAAAATCGCAAACACTTGTATCAAGAACATATATCATCATCTGCAGCAACATCTTTAATTTCAGGCATCTTCAATTGCAGGACTGCCAGTAATTGCTGCTAATCTCTTAACGAAATAGGAAGAAACTGCGATGTTACATAGAATTGCCATGCGGTCGGACTCGCTAGTAAGGCTACAAACTCTGATTAGAACCCAAAGTCCATGCCCGTCGTTACTGTTGAGCATCTACTGTAGCTAGCACCTGCTTAAGCAAATTGTCGATGGTCAACAGGCACATTACGCCTCATAATCAAGCAACTGTGGCGAATGCTCGACCCTAAATGATTAATATGAGCAGGCGCAATCTTAGAACCCTCATTAGCATCACAACAGGACATTGTGCCATTGGAACTCACACATCTAGAACATGCTCCGTCTGCAAAGTCTACAATGGCCATTTTCTTCGCTTCATCAAAAGCACAAACTTGCTTGCGAAATGTTCATGTATCCGCATGGTAGCACAATGGGCCTAACCTGGGCTTAGCGTGGCTGCTGAATTCCCGTAAACAGCTGTGAGCCACTTCAACCATACGGCCTCTCCAACACGCATGTTACAGCTTCGGGGCTTAAGAAGCCAGACCAACGTGCCCGTTCGGTTAAAATTTGCAGGTTGTCTATTTTTCTTCTAAATCAAGTCTATCGTATTTTTCTGTAAGCTCAGAAGCAAGATGTAAGCGCAGGACATGGACTTAATTAACCGACGTTAGAAATGTATATATAAACATGATGACATGATATGATTTTGGACATGTGACCACCGTGACTAGGCATATGTACATGGCGTAATATCTAGTTATGCACGAAAAAACTAAGAGCCATGCCTCTGTTACGCTCACAGCTGACTGCCACAGAAAACAATGTTGCCAATTTAAATTGTAGAATACCCACTCGCCGTAACCTAAAAAAAAACAGACCACGAATGTCTGAAATAACTTATGGCTAATAGGCTCAAAATTCAGAACCGGAAGTAGAGTATTCCGTTTGAACTGCACAATGCATGAACAGGAAAAAAAGCACATTTGAACTCGCTGCAATATTTATTGCGGATAGTTCATGTGTCTTCCATTCTTTATGATATTCCATTTCGAAAAACAGCGATGATTTAAAGCCGACTCGGCCAACAAAAAACCACTTAAATTGTAATACGCAGGCAGCCGCGTGTGCACAAAAACTACTGAATTCCGGTTTCTGAATACCCTGTGGGATCCTGCACGTACGATAAAGAAACACACATTTTTGCGTATTGCGGGATTATTTTACAGTCAACACTTTTATCCTATTCAGACAAAATTGCTCTTTCAATACCTGCTTCCAGCGCTGTTTTTGGTTTTTTTCATGCAATGGATGTTGGCAGGGAAAAATACCGCTGCATGCACGTGCATATGCCATTCTCAAATCAATCATTTTAACGCTTTCATGTGAAAATCAATACAAGCATGTTTGTCTGTCTACGTCTGGAGGCAAAACAAAATAAAAAAAACAACGCCTCCGTACATTAATACGACATGGTGTAAGAAGTTAAACACCGCTGCAGTTTAATGTTATTATCTATTTCAAAACAACGACGTGAGACGTTCTCATTGCCTTCGGTGATTGATGGCAATAAATGTGCTCTCACTTCATCTCTGTACAAAGAAGGTGACGCGAGGCGGGTTTTTCTTTTCAAGCAATGAATGAATTTTATGAGCAATGGCACGCATCGGATCTACCAAGCGTACAATCACAAATCGAAGCATTAGGATACAATTTTCATTACCGGGCATTATAAATCAGGGCCTTGCGAATGTGCGTAGCAACGCGTAAGCACTGAACAGCATATGCTGCGCCTAGGACAAGCCGGCTATAAAGACGATATGGAGAATGACTAAACGCTTACATTTAATTTCACATGTGGTGCTACACGATCGCTGTTAGAGTTTTATTGGCTCAATTTTCTGGTTATATGAGTTTAGGGCGTTTGTAAGCAGTGATTTTCTTATTTTCGTCAATTGAATGCAGAAGTTTTTCAGTTTATGTTCGCGTCGTCGCGACTGAGTTGGAAATGTTTGATTAATGTTCCGGGTGAGTAAGATGTTTTGCTTGACAGCTGGTTGCGGATGCTTAACGGGAGAGGCTTTATAGATTTGTTAAAATTATATCAATATTTTTGTGGTTGTTTTGTGTGACAGATTGCCCTTTGGATAAAATATTGATCGCTTTTCTTGACATTGAGGAATTAAAGGAACCATTGTTGAAGGCGGTCGTAGCCGTATGTGACACGTATTAAAAAACCACGCCGATGTTGACATGTCAATTTTGTCGTTGCTGGAAATCAGTCGATTGAGCACCACTTACTTCTTAATGTCCATACATTCATCTTACGCCTTAATTTTTTAGTGTATATTAAGAATATTGGTGAGCAGAAGGAAAACAAAAGAACTGTCCAACTGACACGTGGAATTATATTGTTATGTTTATGTTTATTTTACACTACTTGACGAATATTACATCATTCAAATGTCCTTCATTGGCATTCTTGGGGTTTCTAAAAATATGAGAACATCGATTTCAAATGACTTTTCGAAAGGGTAATAATATGGCCAACTTGTCGGATATTTGTTTTTGAAGCGATAAAAGTTTGGGAATATTATGCTAGACGAGAGAAATCTGAAGGCTACAATACACACTGTCCCAAATTCTGCCATTCGCAGTCCGCATGAAACTGTAGGTCCCTTCCACTCGTGAGGCAACAATAGCATACGTAACAAAAGTGGCAGCTGAGAAACTCGGCCATAGCCCTCTACCTGCTGTAGCGTCACCTATGTTATTATTATTATTGGTTGACAACAGTTCAGAGCTGTTTCACAGACTTCTTGAAACAATTTGTTATCCTGATATCTTGGATTGATTCTGACAACTGAATCTTACTCATTTCAAGAATTGTGGGCCAATGATGACACCAGAACTAATTGCACGTAGTTTTGTTTTTAGTTCAATCGTGTCTTAGCAGTAACATGTAGATTTTTACTATTGCAAATGCGGAATTTCTGTTTGCTCGTCATTGCGTAAATGTTGATTTGCGGCATAGTAGGTTTATCTTGAATGTGTAGAATATGCCAGAATGTGCGGTAAGACAAGCCCAAATCCTTTACTGGTCAGGTGGTGTTACTGTCTCTCCATCTAGTTGCTTTAAGTTTCGTCCGCCAAGTTGGTCCTTCTAGAACGGCGAGCCCCACCTTAGACACGGGCGTCTTCTGTTGTCTCCCGGACCCCCTGATATCGTCTACATAGTAGATCCGTAGTATCTTGGCTATGCCCATGACGCTGTTGAGTCCATACTGGTTGAATCTTCTACTTTATATCCAATCAACGCAAGCACACCACAAGTAACACCTAAGGCTTGTGTTTACTGCTTACAGCATACCAGGTATATCTACCACCTTGAAGATATACCTGCTAAATGTGAGACGTCAGTGGCAGTTGTGCTTTTGTGACACTTCAGTCTAAGGTTTGGCAAACGACTTATTAACGACTCGATGTGTCCTCAATATCCTCTGCGTATTTTTTCTGGAAGATTGTACTAGACAGACACGATTAGGCTAACTCGTCTCCAGGCCAGCCGTTATATCCTGGTTGGGAATCCAGCCAAGCTCTCCCAGTTTTCGATCAGGCTGAAGCAGCTCATAGTGAATGATTCCTTCCCAATCCCACCAAACGCTCAGCATAACCTTACGAGTTGTCAATCCTGGCTTTGCGACCACTTGTTGAGCTTAACCACATTTGCAACATGATCTTTTTCGCACATTATTGTCGTATTTGATCCATTTCCTGTTTCCAGTTACCATTTGCTTCAGAAATGGCTCGATTTCATTTCGTTCAGCAAGGAATACTTACTTACTTAGCGAACCAATGTTGTGCTACACGAACTGATACAGCATCGTCTCCGTAAGCTTCACAAATTTCCTTTGTGGCTTGCATGGCATTCGTCCTTTTTTATACAAAAACTTCAAAATATAGAATTTCTTAATTTTTGAACAGCTGTAACAATTTCCACTCATATTTGAATAGCTGTAACTTTTTTCAACGTCTACGAATTAAATTTGTTTGTAGTTTAATGAAGCTTAAAATGTCAGCTTTCCAACACCTTATGGTATATGGTGGTAACAATGTGATTGGTAGCACTGGTGATAGACTCGACATCTTTTGACAAAATACGAAAAGACCTTTTCGATTAGCATTATGTATGCGACATATACGCACTGGTACACGCATCTGCCTCAACGGACAGATATAATGATAATATGGGTAGCGCTACAGCCAGGGTCTAGCTTTTCAGCAATTACCCGTGTTGTGCGTATTATTGCTCTCTCACGACTGGAAGGGACCTACAGTTGGCCGAATGGCCAAGTTTGGGAAGCTTTTTGAAAATACTCTTAGAGCATTCTCAGTGGCTCGAAAGCGGTGGAGGCGTGAAAATCATTTGTGTCGGACCGGGCAGGAATCGAGGTTGGGGATGACGCACAAACCCACAACGCCGCAGGCCACCACAAGGGTGACATTAGTTTCTTAATACCCTTTGTAGAAAATTCATCAAGTGAGAGAAGGGTCTACGAAACCATTAACAAATGAAATATGGCAAGATCTTCCTCGCTTTAGTCTTAATTTTGCAGGATACTTAGTTTTGCATGATCTCCTATTGGGCTGTGTCCCGTACAAGCCACCTTTGGCAAACATTCCTAATTCGTAGCTCCATCTCCTTTGAGTCGCAGTCACTAACAATAATGGTGGCAAAAATCTGTAGGACCCACGCACTTGTGATGGGAAAGAGGCAAGCACAACATGGTGCTATAAAAGTTGTACCTGGTACTTTTGTTCACATCGCACTGTCGAATGCAATAGTTTTGCAAAACCAGAATCAATAGTAAACTGGGATTATTTCATTTCCAACGTCTCATTTCACTTTGTATCCTCATTTATATGCAATTGTGAACAAAATGCACGCCAACAATGATTTAC
Source organism: Eristalis arbustorum (assembly GCA_916610145.1). Taxonomy (NCBI): domain Eukaryota; kingdom Metazoa; phylum Arthropoda; class Insecta; order Diptera; family Syrphidae; genus Eristalis; species Eristalis arbustorum. The sequence goes on along the minus strand of OU744316.1, from coordinate 94,419,236 downwards.
AAAAATAATAATACGTATACGCCACCGAATACCATTCTCCTTAGAAATTTGTACGAAGCCGCAGACAACTGCTGCGCTCTTAGTCGGAATTTCAATATATCCAATTTGTTGACTGATTTCACAATTCTCCCTAACATGCTTATAATTAACTTCCCAATCGCTTACCCTAGTTCAGTCGTCGTGTACAGAGCGCCCTATTGGGATCGCATCTCCCTTGAGCAGCAATGTTGGTACTTACTACCTCCACGACTCAGAATGGGATCGAAGTAAGCAGATGCACGGCGTGTGTGCACGTATTTCTTTTCCAAATGGAAGCCAATAGTGGCTTAATTAATTTCCCGACATCGATATCTGTTTGCAAATTTATTTGACAACCCCCGAGTGCTCATTTGCATATGAATGTGTATAAACGAACTATATACCCGTGCGCATCCCACTCACCAGAATAAATTTATTCAGTTTTAATTTAATTTTAAACGTCCATTCACCAACTGTGGCAATCAATTTTCAATTTCATCAAAACCAATCTTAATTGATTTTCTTAAAACAAAAAAAATCCAGAACCGTTTTCTGTCCAACATCCCAACAAAAAGTGCCGTGAACAAAAACTTGAAATCGTACCGAAAATACAATCACATACTCACTTTCAGAAAGTTGATCAGGTCCAGATGGCCCACTACTGCGCCACTCTGAGGCCGGCAATAAAATCAGACAAAAATAATCGATTTTAATGGCAGAGAAATTGCGATGCTCAAATTGAACTGAATCATGTATCATGCATATCCAACTGACAAATAAACAAAGACTCCTAAAAAATAGGAACAAAAGCAAACGCACAAAACTCAAACACAATTTAAAATTCATTTCACAGAATTGTGGGCTCCTCTTTTTGCGCCTTTTAGGCTTGTCAGTCCTTTACAGACGGACGCAGAGTGATTTATCACTCCTGCTTGGAAGGTTTGGTATTTGCTTCTGATTGAGATTCAATTGGGTTAGTCCGAAAAGTCCGTGACGAAATGAGCCTTTTTAACGAGTGTGTGTGTACACACGAGTACAGTGAGGCACAAAAAACTGTATTTGAATTGCTTAGCTGTGTGTCCTTAGGCCTGCTGAGAAAAGTGAAAGAAAAAAATAAAGGAAAATGCTTTGTGAAATCCAGTACCTGGATTGCTCTTTTAATTATGGCAAACATTTTGTGCTTCTAATTTCACAGTGAAGTGGGTGTGGGTCCCTTTTGTCATTTTTGGTGTGTCGGAATGGCTGATGATTTCGTGCATAAACCCAAAAAGATTGGGTGAGTGTTTGGTGGCTTAATGCTGTACGATATTATCAGCTGCCATCAGGGGCATGCAGATTATAAACATCGACCCACAATCTACTGAACAACACAGCTTTCACATCCGCTTTTGGTTTGTTTTGGGCGAACAATTTTTGGTTGTGTTTCCACCTAAGACAACCTTCCGGCACTATATCGTTAAGATATAGCACATGTATAGCACATGGACCGAATGACTTTCTTGATAAGAGGTCAAAAAACATATTCAAATCTCATTTTTATTAATATTCTTGTTCTTCTTCTTCTGGCGCTACAGTCCGGGGTGAACCTGGGCCTCAGTCAACAATATTCTCCAGCTGGCACAATCCTTAGACAGCTGCCTCCAATTTCGCACTCCAAGTTGGATGTGGTCCTTCTTCACTTGACTGCGCCATCGGCTTCGTGGCCATCCTCTATTGCGTTGTCCCACTGGTTCAGTGTAGAAGACTCTGCGGGCTGGAGCATTTTTGTCCATGCGCTCTACATGGCCTAGCCATTTTAGGCGTTAAATCCGTAGAGGCCTGACTAGACTCATGTCGCTGTCGCCAAATAGGTGGTGGGTGTCGATCTGCATCTCTTGAGCTTTTTCGAGGATCTGTCGTAATGTGAAGATTTGATCGATGGCGGAAACCGCTCTAATAGGGACCTATCATGTTGTTCGCGAATGGTTTCAGCCGCTCACACAGAACGGCAGAGAAGATCTTGTAGGCGATGTTAAGGAGACTTATCCCCCGATAGTTGGCGCAGTCAAAGGGGTCTCCTTTCTTGTTGATCGGGCAAACGATACTAAGATTCCACTCGTCGGGCATGCTTTCCTCCGACCATATCCTATAGATGAGCTGGTGCATGCGCCCAACCAGATCATCTCCAGCTGCTTCAAACAGTTTCGCGGACAATCCATCCTTTGTTCGGCTTTAGTCTCGATATCGCTACCTAGACTTCGTCTAGATCGGGGGGACGGAATTCTCTTCTATAGTCGTCCATTGCGTGGAGTGGAACATTCTGCCTGACAGCGGTATTGGTGTCCCCTTCGCCGTTAAACAATCTGCAGAAGTGATCTTTCCAGATTCTCAGTATCGACTGCGACTCTACTACGAGTTTTCTCTCTTCGTTGCGACAGGCTTCTGTTCGATGTTTGTACCCTTTGGATAGTTATTTCACCCGCTGGTAAAACTTTCGGACACCACCACTCCATTTCCTCGATCGTGCGCTTCTCATGCTCTTTATCTCTTTGAGAAGCTGGTGCTCTTCCCTTCTTTTAAGTTCAGAGCTCACGAACCGCTCTCGTCCTTCTATCCAGCGTCGCCCTATATGCTGCTAGCTTCGCTGAATGCGTCTGCCGACACTTATTGTCAAACCATGGGTTTTTTCTAGGTGGCATTTTAAAACCCAACACATCAGAGGGAGATTATCTGATGGCGTTTTGACAACGGTTCCACTGTTCAGGGGGTTGGAGGGGCAGGGTTGGATTCTATGAGAGCTTCAGGGAGACTCGATCGGAAAAGTTCCCAGCGGTCGATTGCGATTGTAGCTTTCCAACGTCAAACTGTTTTGGTCTTGCTCTACTCCGTTGTACAATCGATATCCGAGTTCTGACCTTGGCTACAACAAGGTAATGATCCGAGTCGATGTTAGCACGTCGGAACATTCGGACATCGAGGACACTGGAGGAGTGTCTGACGTTGATCGCAATGTGATCAATCTAGTTGACGGTTGATAGATCAGGGGACCGCCAGGTCCCTTTGTGAATGTTGAGGTGAGGGAACCGGGTGCTGGCTACAGAAAGGTTTCGACCCGTCACGAAGTCCAACAGCCTGAGTCCTTTGTCGGACGTGTTGTCGTGTAGACTGTGTTTTCCGACGACTACAGCAAAGATTTCTTCCTTGCCTTGCTAGGCTGATGTTGCCGAATGTTACCTTGATACGGATTGTTCGCTTATGTATCTAAAGCTTAAGACTTCTTGCCTAAGTCTGCCTCGAACAACATAACCGCATCCAAACAAGCGCTGCCTTCGCTCTTTGTAGCAATCGCCGTAACTAGGTTACACTCACAATTTCGAAGAGCCTGGGTGACTTTCCTAAAGCCTGTGACCAGGCTGTTGCCTTTTTTTAAAAAGCCCGTATTTTTGTTTGTCCCTAGACACTTCGATATCCGTGAGCTGGGAGTTTGCGAGGGAACTTTTCCTCAGGCGTAGAAGCCCGGTACGCCTCGTGCGCTGCTCTTGTTTTCCGTTGCAGCGCTTTTTGGTATGCCTTGTCGGTTGCACTTTTTCTGCTCACATTCGCCATCATACTACGGGTTTCTTGTCGGGGGTGGTAGGTAGCCTAAGGTAGCTTCCGTTACCTCTTTGATGGCCGAGCGGCAATGCAACCACATCTCGTTGGCACTTGACGTAGGCATATCGGAGATTCTCTCACTTAATTGCTCTTTGTAGGTTTCGGCAATCTCAGGTGTGCTTGGGCGCCCAATGTCAAAAGTTCCCTTTTTCGGCTGAAGCAGCTTTCTGACATTGGACAATCGAGCACTGAATCTTGTTGCAACAAGAAAATGGTCAGAGTCGAAGTTTGCCCCCTGAATGTTCGCACATCCAGGATAATTGACGCGTGTCTTCCGTCAATAAGCACATGGTCGATTTGGTTGGCGGTTCCAGCATCGGGGTATCACCAGGTTGCTGTATTACGTGCTGTCGCAAAGTCTGTGAGTCGGAGGTAATTATCTGTTGTCGCGTCGTGGAGGCTGTGCTTTCCGATCACTCCGCCAAACAAGTTTTCCTTACCGATTTTTTTTGAAGTCTCCGAGTTCGATTTTGACGTCGTACTCCGAACAGGCACCGTCCAAGAGGTCGTAATAATCCTCTTTGACAGAGTCTTCAGCTTCGTCGGTAAGGGCGTGTGCACGTATGAGGCTGATGTTGTAAAATCTGCCTTGGATTGAAGTCGATGATCCTCGAGCTTAGCCGTTTTCCCACTACGAATCCGCATCCAAATATGTGCAACCTTTTGTGACAGCTGTAATATATGTCGCACTCTTTCTTTTTCTGTCCTATCCAGCAAATTTCCTAGGGCGCAGTAATATCCGCTTTATACTGCGTGAGGATATTTTCCAGTTCTTAAGCTGCCCTTGGAGTGTAGTCTTCTTACATTCCAGGAGCATACTCGCAAATCACTGTCCGCGCCGTGCCGTCGTTGGTGTTACTCTTCCATAACAGATATTTTGGTCTGTGGATGGGTTGTTAGCCCTCCGCACTACCGCTAAAGAAACGCTGCATGCATTGGTTCACCTCACAACGGGTGTTGTGAGAGCTATCCAGGGGGCGCTGCTTGGAGGCTGCATGTCAACTTAATCTATGCATTGACAAGGATCGTTGCTGGCATCCCGCCAAGCGATCAGCAACTTTGCCTTTTGAGCATTGACCCTGGTCTTGGTAGGTCTTGGGTCTTGATGGTAAACGGTAGGATCAATTAACTGGCAAATTCTTGATGTCACTTCACGTTGGATTCATGATGCTGTTGAGTTAGATAACTCTTCCTTCAGTAATTCAGTTGCATAAGTATATATGGCTTTAGAGGTTGTACGGAGGGTTGTTTTATTGTAAATAGCTCCGTTCACGTATAGAGATGATTTTGTTGTATTCTTCATCGTAGTCTGTTTTCATATAATACATGGCTACACTATCGTCATGTGGTACTGGTTGGAGTTCCTGGTTCCCTGTGTTACCCTTTTTACGCTCCAGAATATTTATTTCAAACGTATTGCAAATTGACTTCTATGTTAAGGTACAAATTCTTAGCTCGTAAACATGTCCACGTTTCCTTCTTATTTCTTATAAAATTCCATTAATTAACACCACTCGGGTTTCTTTTCTCTCTTCCCTACAGACTCCGACAGTGTGTACGTTCATGTCATTAAAAGCGAACACCGTGCAGCGATGCAACACGAACACGCCAGTCGATTGCAAATCCCTAATTGGATGCTTACACTCTCATCACTATTCTACATCGCACGAAGTTTTCACGTTTTCGCGCATGTGTTTCAACTCATCGCATCAAATCACATCGGTTGTCAGCTAAATCGACGAGAATCCGCAGCCAGCAGATAACATACCGAAGTCTCTTAATTCATGACCGACCTCAAAACAGCAAGCGTGAATGAATCACATTGAATGCCCATAGAGTGTGAAAGCATACAATTTTTTCTTTTTTGTTTTCTTTTCGAACATTTCAATTATAAAAGGTATATATATATAAATTATAGGTTCAAATATTATGTAGAATCCTATGCTATGTAGATATAAGAATTTGTACATAAAACTATGAAGATGATAATAAGAAGAGAATAATGAACAAGATTAAGTGCATAGTTAGTTAGATGAATACTCAACAAAATGAAAGTCATTGTAAGATAGATAATAATAACGTAAGTGTGAATTGTGTATGCAGAGACAAGAGACAAGAGACAACCAATCAGTAAGATAAAAACCAATCCAATCCATGCAAGCGAATAATCTTCATCGTCGTATTTTAGGTATCATGAGACACAATCAAAAATTTGCTGGAATGCGCACACACTAACTATATCGCCAGTTGTATTCTCTTTTAATAATTCTTTTTGCTGTCGTAAGGAACGAACAAACTTCAGTTTTAGCCTGGAAATTGATTCACATGTTGCGATGGAATTCGAAGTTTTTTTTTGGATAAAACGCGATTCTTTCTTAATTGTAATTCCGTCCCAATGGCTGCCCTGAACTATTTTCTTTTTTTAGATTTAAGCAAAACTGACTGCTGACACACTTATGTGGTGTATTTCGTTTGTATATTCTGCACACTTTAGTTCAATAATTTCCACCGTCAACACTGCACATAAGGCGAAGCAAAGCCGTGCCACCCATATCCCACCTTAAGAGACAAGTCAAGCATCAGATGCTCTAAGTGCGTTGCTTTAAATTCATATCACTATTTTTTGTACAAAAAAAAACCTTGTTGTCGGTTTTCATCTTCACCCCGCCCAATAAGACGTGTGCATTCAGAAGTTTAGACTCATTTGCGAGAGATCATCACAACGATGGTGTGTTGCCGCGGGAAACCTTAGCTCATACTTTAAGTTAAGAAATAACTTAAAACACACATACAGCGTAGTTGAATAAGAGAACGAATAATAGGCAATGGTATGGATTCCAAAGTAAACTTCAAACATTTTTTACGTACCTTTAGTTTTAAATTAAAATGTTAACACAAAACAAAAAAAACAAAAACATAAACAAACGAAAATTCTAATTTAATTTTTTGTATGTAAATAAGAATGATGAAAAATAAATAAATTATTATTAAAAAAAAACACAAAAACCTCTTCCGTATTTTCACCTGACAACTTTTTGGAAATTCTGATTGTTCTTTTGCCCTGTTTAGCCGTGGCGCAACCGTTATCAAAATGAAATGCTCACCTAAGCGGGATGAAAACAACGAACAGATGTGGCACATGTTGCCGGGAATATACACACGAATGTATGCTGAGTGAGAATTTCCAAATTCTATGCCGAATAAATTCCACAAATTCTACCGTTCCAGCATACGTATATAACAAATTGCAATGAGTATTCTATTGAAATGTATTTGTAGATATGACAGCGAAAGACCTGGCAACCGTTCCCGACGGGGACGCAGAAGGTGTGATGTGTGTGATGTATAAGAGCCCCAGTGATGATGGAATATAAGCTTATTTGTAGGCGATGCTAAATATTGGATGACTTTAAAAGTAATGGAGCCACAGACACAGAGGGGAAGCATGAATCCTGTGGAGGATTTGTTCTGTCTTATGCACAAAGTCATCTTTTATTTCGCCTGTCATATATGGTATTCGTCTCGATTATGATTAAAAAAATTCCTTTGTTCTGATCGTTTGCATCTTATTATTTGAGAAGTGAATATGAACGTTAAAAGCTTATAATGGTTTCGTGAGACATGTGTAGAGGGCATGAACAATGAAATATTATCCCGCTGAATGCAAGATGAGTAATTTGACGTCTACAATGACAGAGTGAACGTGGGAGCAAACTCAAAGTAGATGCGTAATAATAAGTACCTATCATTGCGTAATACATAATTTGATTAAAGGAATGAATGACAGACAGTTTTTTCGCTGTCAAAATGTATGTGAGTTCCCTTACGCGCTTCGGGAGTCAGTAAGTGCAGCTTGATGGGTAGTTAACATCCCCGCTGGTGTATAAATAAAGTGCGCTTCGGTATAACCCCAGGATTCTTTACACTAGGTGACATTTGCTGTTAGATTTGTTATTGAAATACGCCACATATTGATACCAAAACATTATGGATGTGAGCACCAAAAATAGTTAAGTAAGTAATTAAGTAAGTATGTAAGTAAGTAAGTAAGTAAGTAAGTGAAAAAGTAAATAAGTAAATAAGTAAGTTAGTAAGTAAGTAAGTAAGTAAGTAAGTAAGTAAGTAAGTAAGTAAGTAAGTAAGTAAGTAAGTAAGTAATTAAGTAAGTAAGTAAGTAAGTAAGTAAGTAAGTAAGTAAGTAAGTAAGTAAGTAAGTAAGTAAGTAAGTAAGTAAGTAAGTAAGTAAGTAAGTAAGTAAGTAAGTAAGTAAGTAAGTAAGTAAGTAAGTAAGTAAGTAAGTAAGTAAGTAAGTAAGTAAGTAAGTAAGTAAGTAAGTAAGTAAGTAAGTAAGTAAGTAAGTAAGTAAGTAAGTAAGTAAGTAAGTAAGTAAGTAAGTAAGTAAGTAAGTAAGAGAATAAGTAAGTAGGTAAATAAGTAAGTAAGTAAGTAAGTGAGTAAGTAAGTAAGTAATTAATTTATTAATAATTCATAACAAAAATATATTTTATGTAATATGAATTTAAGAGCTATAGCTAAGCCGTCGCCTGGTTAGCAGAATTTCGAATTGGTTTTTTAAATCATTACGCACAAATTTAAGTTACAATTCAAGTATATTCAGTCATTAACAGCATTTTATATTTTTACATTTATAAAGATTGGTGGTCGCCCGTGACGTTGTGGGTATGTGCGTCGACTGTAACCTCGATGTGGTAGGTTCGATTCCTGCTCCTTGCAACAAAGCTAATGTTCACGACCCCACCTCTTTCGAGTCACTGATAATGCTCAAAGAGTATTTCCTGTCTAGAAAAAGCTTCTCAAACTAGCCTGTGTCGGCATAGAACTGTAGGTACCGCCCGCTCGTGACAGAACATTAGCACGCACAACACGATTGGTTGCTAAGAAGCTTGGCCCTGGCCCTCTATGGGCTGTAGCGCCACCCATATTATATTATTATAATTATAAATTGACTTTAAGAAACTGATTTCCAGTTACATTCGTTTAAAAGTTGTACGTTTTCGAGCATTGCTAATGTCTGTTTTCAACAAAGGCTATCGTTTGTGGTCTGAATATTGGGGATATACTTATAATATAAAAGCAGTCTTACTTCGATTTCAGATTATAAAGCGTACAGAAGTGGTTGAACTTTCCATGATAGGGGCTACCATTTAGTGAAAGAACTTCACATCTTACTCTGAATATCAGAGATATTTCATCATAACTAAACGAGTCATAAAAATAGTTCCTCTGGTTCAGATAATAATTTCGACTCTCGAGCCTTTATTTTTAACGTATTTAGGGTGTTGTTCTCGTTTGTTTGAATAATGCCGCATAGTTTATTTTATATTCCCAAATGGCAATCTCCAAATGACAATAAAACAAGAACAAACAAAAAATGTGTATTTATGAATTGTTTTTGGTTTTTTTTTTACAAAAAATTTAAGTTTCGAATTCGAAAATGTTTTCAAAATACTACACATTTGCTTTTATATATTTGTGCCAATATCCTACTAACTCCCAGGTGGGATACGACACATAATAAAATGGAGGTAGATTCTTATTGGCGCAACTAACATTTAATGAAAATATAAGTCTGTTTCCGTATAACAATATTTTAAGTTTAATGTCAAATCTCAAGAGATGCATCAAGATCGGTAAGAACTCACCGAGACCTTAAATGTCAAAAAAGGTTTTAGGCAAAACAACACGCTGCAATGAGACATCTTCAACATCATACTTGAGAAGATGGTGCAAAACTCACTCTTCAACACCGGAAGCACGATCTCCCAAAAATCTGTTCAACTGCTTGCTTACGCGGACGATATTGACTTGATTGGACGAATCAGCGTGCCGTCAATGAGGCGCTTGCTGGCATTGAAGCGGAAGCGGCTAAAATGTGTATAGCAGTAAACGAGGGCAAAACAAAGTACATGCTGTCATCACGAAAGGACGCACAACATGGGCAACATGGGCTCTATTAAAAGCGGATGAAGAAGCTCTTCGTTGTTTTGAGAGTAAAGTTCTGTGTGCGATCTTTGGTAATTTTTGCGTTGATGGCGTCTAGAGGAGAGGATTCAACTGCGAACTATACGGGCTGTACAGTCACTTGCACCTAGTTAAGCCTCTTCGGATCCAACGCTTAAGATGGCTAGGTCATATAAAGCGGATGGACTCCACAGCTCCGGTCCGAATATTCTTCGATACCGAGCCGTTGGGACAACGTAGCAGAGGACGTCCTCGCACGAGATGGCGCACTCAAGTGGAAAAGGACCTCAATCAACTTGGTGTGCTGGCTGGAGGCAGTTGGCGAAAGATCGTGTTGGCTGGAGAGGCATGTTGGTTGAGACTCACCAGCCCGGACTGTAGCGTCAATTAAAGAAGAAGAATTGATGTGTCAAGAACTCGAATTTAGTTTTGACGGTTTTGCAAAAGTTTTGAGTTATTTTTTTTGTTATTTTCTGAATTCGTAGTTCGTAAGAATAAATCCAAATTAAATTCCTATGAAATTATTTTTTTTAAATTACATGTTGTGTTACTGCTGACATTTGGAAACTCTCACATCATGAAGAACGAAACAATTGTTTTGATTGCGTACTTTACTGATATTTAGTTTCTGCGATTTTTTTCACACCGACTCTTTAAAATATGAGTGTCTTCACAGAAGGTACTGGAACAGATCTAATGAGTATTCTTCCTTGCAAGTTAGTTCACAAAAATGCATACAAATTCTCATCCCAGCAAAATGCGCACCAACCAAGCATTTCCAATTCATTTGTACAGTTTCATAGATATTTCCTTGGATAGTGAATCGAGTATTTGTTGCAATTGGTTTTCTAGAGAGAACGTACTGATTTTTGTTGGATTGTTTGAGGATTCGGTAGCACAACTCCAATACTCCGTCTTCACAGTTTGATTAAATTATCCTCCATTTGAGATACTAGGCACTCAAATTGTTGTCTCCTTGCAATTTCCCATATACAAGTGAACATATTAATTAACTTGTGTTTCATCATTTGGGTTCTAATTCTAACTAAAATATTTATTAAACGTCCTTTGTCGTCACCCAAAAATGCAAGTGACAAGATCTGTCACACTCTAACTCGCTTTGTAACTAAGATAACTTTTGGGTGACACGACTAAGAAAATAGGGGTGAATAGCTCTAAATCATTATATTTATGTATATAGGTAATATTAATAAGTTGTGTACTTATTCATCATTTGACAGCATCACTGCATTTAAACAGTCCTCTAGTGTTCTAGGTATGTGCGTAGACCATAATATATTTGGACCAACGTGCCTAGGTTTCCCACCTCTTTCGTGTCACTGATAATGCTCAAAAAGATTGACTGTCTAGGAAAAGCTTCTCAGATCCTTTCCTGTAGATCATTTTTAGTCGTGATAGATCAATAGCACGCACAATACGAGTGACTGCTGCCCTCTACGAGCTGTAGCAGGACTGATGTCATTATTATTATTTGAACGGACCACAATAAGTATAATTTATTAGTATTTCTATTTCCCAAATTTCCGCTTTTTATTCACTGCGACATACTGTCCGAGGGTACAGTAAGTACCTGCGTTACTTATCTTGTTGTTCTATCCGGAAGGGGATCTACAGTTTACTACCGATTCTGGGGGCAATATTTGAGAATTCTCAGTGACACGAAAGAAGTAAGGCCTTGAATAGCAAACGTACTGCGTTTTGGCCAAAAAATGTTGAAATCCTCAAATCAGTGCCATCTCCTCTTCAAATCAAGGACAGTTCGATCTATAATACCATTGAAACTTAAGATTCGCCCTATTTTCATTATGGGAGGTGTTTTAATTTTGTCTGATACTGCGAATAATTTATACAATATAGAGCGCCTCTTTTTGAAACTACATAAAATCTGAGTTAGTTGGTCGTGGTGGCCAACTCATGTCTCAAAAAGTCAGTTTGGATAAATCTACTCAGCTACCCTCCAGTGCGCATCGGTACCGAAAGGATAAATATATTGCGTAAACGATTAAGTTGTAATTTTTTTAAATCCCATGTCTGATAAAAAGATACTAGTACATTACCAACATTCTAAACGACAAACCTGACATAATTTCATCTTTTCATTATGCCTTACGTCCCTAATACCAATTCGCATTTCGTATACTCTGTTAATCAGAAGAAAAATCGCAAGGTAGCAAAATAATGACGAAGAAGGAGCAGGAGCAAAATTGCCCGTGGGGACAAATAATTGACTGCTAAAAGCGCGTCTTGCCTTTACGTCCCACTAAAAAGTGCACATAACCTCGGGAATTTCACAAAATACCAACGAATATTCCTTTTTTTCCTTGGAACCGTACTAATTTTCATTTTTCCTTTACACTCCTTCGGATTTTCTTTACGAACTAAACTAGATTAACTATACGCAAAAAAGGTGAGAGAATTTTCAATAAAAAAATTAAATCCCTCCACTGCTGCACTTAAAATCTCCGAGAGATCAGTTCCTTGGATAAATTCTAATTCCTTGAGATTTTAAGTCTTTAAACCCCGCTTCCGAGGGGATCGCTCAGTTGAGATATGAAGTAAGCTAACACTCAATATACCCTTTGACTGATGGCCCCGGAGTTGGGCGTACGAAATGGAATCCTTTTTGTTTTGAATTTTCGAAGATTCATGCCGGGAGCGAATGTAATTTTTCGGTATAAGAAATATGAATCAGGTGGGAAGAGGAGATAAAATCACCGTCGTTTACTCATAATAAAGAGCTTTTATTTCTCAACTAAGTTCATCAATGTGTGCGTAAGATTGGCAGTGTAGGCCAGTGGGAAGGATACCTTTTTTCCGCATTCATTCAGTGAAATTGTAATGTTGCTTCGCTAGAGGTTAACAATGGTTTTTCATTTTTCATTTTTCTTTTTTTAAATCTTCGACCCTTCAGAGAGAGAAAAAAATATATCATCAAGGTGCTGGTGCGGGTTGCGAATTTTTTATCCCTTTATCGACGCTTTTTGGTGGAGTCCTTTTTCGCAAATTTAAGAGAATATAAATGAAAAGGGGACAAATTACTTCAGGCCTTCAGTGAGCAATTGATATTTTTTCGTTTTTTGCTCTTGCAAGTAAAAGAATTTCCTTATGCCGAAAACCCAATTTCGGAAGATGAAGATTGACATATACACATAACGGAATCCCAAAATATGGAAATTAAAAGAAGACTGAATTACCCCTTTCCGTCGGACTAGGCAAAGGTTCACCGACTCTTTTTTTATTGACGATATGAGAACGAAAGAATTTCTGTTAGAACAAAATTGATTATGTTCTTTTTGTAAATTGGGCCGCTTATCCTTGTTTGGTTATGGGATTTATGAGTGAGTTTGGTTTGGTTTTCAGCATCGTTTGCCTACGATAAGAGGGCTGGTCATGTGCTTGAATCATTTATCAGCAGTCAAGCAACCACAGTTGGGGCTGTAATTTCATCATCATGAGCGGTAATGTTCTACTTTGGTATCAATTATGACAGGCAATGGATGTGTAAGCACCATCACCAACTGCTTATGTGACTAAACGTGTCTTGGCCAAGCTTTTGAAGCACGCTGCTTACTTCACGGTGTCCCTAAGGCCTAACCCTAGGAATAAAATAATAAATAGATATAAAGTCACTTCGATAAGTCGAACTCCAATATCTCCAACAAAATTGGATGTACTAAGACTGAAATTTACGTGTAATTTTTCTTCGATGACTCGAATGTCTTAATAACTCTAAGAGATTATTTCACGTCAACTTCTATAAGTTGAATTCTAAAGACATGTAGTTGTCTTTAATGTTCGAAGATATGGTGTATATAAAAGTCTTTCCGGTGTCAAATCAATGTGACGGATGAGCTTATCTAAAGTTTTTCAAAATGGGGAATAGGGCTTAACACTGCTACTCTCATACCACCATATTAATTCCTGAGCGATTGCTCTTTCTAGAGCACCTAATTAGAAATTCTTAAGGTTTCCACTCCACTTACAGGGAAAAAAGCTAAAGCTGCTGTCGAGAGTGTTCAATTCATGTTGTGATGTGAAGTGTGGTGAAACTTGTGCATGAAACAAAGTCTTCGACATCATCATCTGCAAGGCCTTCTGTGAAAAGGTCTTGTAATACAATCAGTAAGCTGCCTTGGCATTTCTGCTCACTATCGTTCGGCAAGTCATCTTGGAAAGACACACCACAATAGCGTCTCCAAATAGTTCAACTGCATTACGTAAATCAGCGTTCTGTAAGAAATGTTCTAAGTGCGATTCGAGGAACTTACGATGCGCATAAATATTGCCAATACCATTCGCAAAATTTCAGTTTCCAGCACGTAGTGAACAGACTATAGCAGCTGTAGCTGAGAGTGCACGTGAAGACCGTGACGAATTGCTTCACCGTCGTTCCCAGTAGCTTGGCCGTTATCACGCTATGTTACCGGACTATGTGCTTCCTGAAATTCAAGATCATGGTCTGGGTGAGCTCTGGTTTCAACAACCTGGCGCTACGAGCTAGACAGAGCGTGAAACAAATCACTTGCTGAGAAATCATTTTGGTGAGTACTAATTTCACGTTTTGCTACGGTGAATTGGTCACCTATATCGACCTTGGACCATTTTCCTGGTCTTCAGGAATAAACCACGTACGATTAACGCTTTGGAAGCCAACATTACTCCTGTTATAATCGATATAACATTCGTTATACTCGTACGAGTCGCCAAGAATTGGACCTTCAGACCACCTCAGACGTTGTCGGGACGAAGATGCCATGTTTTCTTCAATCCTTTCTAAATGTGTGTTTTATTGCGTTGCATAGTTTTTCATATACGCTTAAGTAGTAAAGTATACATATAAGATTAACCAAAAAATTTGGTTTGGTAAAGTGAAAGCCATCGTGAATCGTAGTAAAAATTTATGTTCAGCTCCGATATCTGTGCATAGTTTTTTGTGGCTTTTTAAGACACATTGTAGTACTTGATTAAATTTAAAGCTGTGGACAATGATTGGGCCCACAAAGCACTTTTTTTGCACTTTTTTTGTAACGAATGGAAATGCTCAATCTTCTCCCATTGACCTTGAAAAGGTGGGAAGAACAGAATAAAAGTTATTCGACTGTAATAATATGGCTAGAAAGTATATATGTAGTATGTAACAAATTACTACATAGTGTTAGTAGCCTTATCAAATTACAAAAAAACTTCTTGTTGCTTAGAAATATTCACTGAACTAATTGCTTATTATATTGGTTGTCAAATTGGACAACAAATGAATTTTCTAAATTCGATCTTAATCTTACTTAATAAATTGCTCAACTCAATACTCTACTACTTACTCAATGTGTAACACTTAGACCCGGCCTAAGCATTGCATAACGCTTTAGCTAATGTTAATTTATCAAAACCTATTCTCGTCCATTTCGATCGGAATCGGGCAACATGCAACATCAATAAGACATACACTCGAGTCCCTAACACTTGCCTTTAACTGTTCTATTATTTAACAGCTGTAAGCCCATGTCGAACAGTGACCCGTGGCGTTGTGAGTATGCCAACGCACTTAAAACTCGACATGGTAGTTTCGGTTCCTGGTAATAAGAATAATTTTCACGACCCCACTTCTTTTGAGTCACCAAAATTGCTGAATTAGTATTTCCTGTCTAGAAAAAGCTTCTCAAACTAGGCCATTCGGATACCAATACGACTACGAGGTGTTCCTCGTCTTGCGTAGCCAACAAGGTCACGAATGTTGTTTGTACCATTTTGTTCCATCACGACCTAATAGCTCTTACTTGTACAATAGCTCTTCCAACTTGCAAATTTGAGTCCGCATCGGAGTCATCTTCAAAGGGAACATAGTTTTCATCGCCATTTCCAATAAAGTTTCTCATTCGCTCTTCTTCGGTAAGCTAACGTATTGTTCTCTTTCTTCTTTAAATGATTCACAAACAGATAAGAAATGTTCAAGAGACCCAGTGGCCTACACACGTAATAAACAAAAGTTATTTGTGCAAAATTTCGCAATAAACAAATTTCTCCATACAATATGTGTAAAGTTGCAGGTCCAGTTCTCCTCACCCAATTGGATCTTCAATTTATGATAAATGGTAAAGCTTTAAGCATGTGTACGAAATTTGGTGCACATAGCTCAATCAATTAGGAAAAAATGGTTTTGAAAATGCAAAACGTCGGGCTGGACCTACTCATTGACAGAACGGTTGATTAGTAGCTGTATTTCTATGTCATATTAAGGCCTGTAGCGTTGAGAGTCTGTGCATCGATCCCAACGCACATGAATATAAACATCGTAGGTTCGTTCCCTGGCCTGTATAATAAGAATCATTTTCACGGCCCCACCTCTTTCGAGTTACTGACAATGCTCAACGAGTGCTTCAGTCTAGAAAAAGCTTCTCTAACTTGGCCGTTCTGAGTCGGCATAGAACTGTAGGTCCCAAATACTCGTAAGGGAACAATAGCACGCAGAGGCATGGATTCTTCGACGGGCCCCGTTCTTTACTTCCTACCGCACACACTTTGGGAAGCCCTACTTTATGATATATCAGTACAGCAGTACATCCACTATCTAGAAAACTACTCTAAGGAAGTGTGGAAAAGGAGCTAACTACTACATAAAACAGTGTTTGTAGACAATTTACTTATTTCTTGGTTCATAACAATCCAACACACATTTATGGAACGACTAATTTTGAATCAATAAAAAAGAGCCGAGAAGAAATTGTAGGTTTCCATGTGGGAGCGAGATACGTTCGAGAAACAGGGTAGGGCCTCTTCTGACCATGGTTAGAAATGAAATTAAATCATCGTTAAAGAGGCTATGTCTGGTGCTCTTAGGAATTTGTACAACTTTTCATATTCAATCATTGTATTCGCCGAGGAGAGGACGCGAAGGGTCAACAAAAAAATCACGAAAGGGTTTATAAAAACATAATTGAAAATTCTGAGGTGACAAGCCAAGGTCCCGCAAAGAGGTTATCATCTGGGAATCCACACTTTTAAAGGGTACTCGTTCTTGTCACATAACAAGAGATATAATTAAAGACAATAAAATTGGGCAAAATTCTGATAAAAATGTTTCTATTAAGATAACGGATCGAAACCTTAACAATTTTCCTATATTCGTCTGTCTGCCCGTCTATCACAACATCCGCAGGCTTTCATGAAGCGATTGAAGCGAAATCTTAGAATTTGTTTAAATAGGGACCGGCACCGTCTTTAAGAAACGCTTGTCTGATTGCCGCGGTTTAACTGCTTGGTGATGCTCTTATTATTTGGAACTGCCGATGTATTTTAACGCATCCAATCAGTTGCCCTTTCATCCACCCACTTAACTAGAACTCAGCCTGCCGTTGCAGGAATCGAAAAGTGCATTTCTGCAGTGCCTTTAGGTTATTCCGGCAACACCTTTTTATGCAAAATTCCTGACCGATTGACTGCAAACAGAATTGCACAACGGGAAAAAAGTATTTTCGGAATGAATGCTCGAAATAAACATGCGAAAAATATCACCCAGAGCAGCTCCTCCGTCCATTGTTATTGAACCCATTCACGATGTCCAAGGATACGAGTGTCCATGAGATATTTTTACACAAATTGAAGATAATGTTGGTGAATAATGGAAAGACACGTACCAGATATTGGAATCGACTAGTGAAGAATAAAAGGACGACCGTCAAAATATGAAGCAGATATATTTCACAGGTGTGTGCATCGGATTCATGTTGACGTCGGTGATAATGGAAATGGCATTGGAAAATTACAACTCCTATGACCCGGATGTACACTGATATCGATACAGGATCAGATGGGTTGGCGTTACCATATAAAGCTTAACAGGTATTTTTATTACATTAACCATGATAATTGAAGTGGTAATTTATTCAAGAGCTCATGCATGATGGAGGTGAGTGCACCATCATTTCCATTTTTTTTTCGTGCGTATGTATGTATGGCCGGTCGCTGAGAACAATGCCTGTGACGGAGGAAGGAACTATGGATGA
This sequence comes from Eristalis arbustorum, assembly GCA_916610145.1. Lineage (NCBI taxonomy): Eukaryota > Metazoa > Arthropoda > Insecta > Diptera > Syrphidae > Eristalis > Eristalis arbustorum. Next base: position 94,401,582 of record OU744316.1, on the reverse strand, counting down.
ATGCGAAAAATTTGCATACGGGCGAGGATGTGTGTATAAGTGTGTGAAACTTGAATTTATGGAAGTAATTTCTGCAAACAGGTTATTCATTGATTTTATATCCAATTAGAATACGTTTTAGTGTTTGAGTCTAATAGATATCGCAGATACTTTATATCTGAAGTTGTAGCAATTATGTTATTTTTTGGTTTTTATTAAGTATTTATTGAATAGTAAGTGCATTAAAAGTAATTATATGAAGATGTTATTAATCACAATGATGGTTTATTTAATTAAATGATTGGCAGGCAATGAGTTTGATTTTTGTTCCAACCTTGTTCCAACAACACAAGCGCGAGAGTCCTTTTCCTAGTTGATGGTATTTTTTCACTCTGTTCTCTCATGGTTAAAAAACAAATCAAATTTCATAATTTTGAGCATGAGCAAGTGGAAGTTAAAAACTCTGCACCATCTCAATCTTCTGAAGGCACCGCGAAGAGAATGACGCGCATTTGACCACTGAAGCCTGCTCTGGGAAAACTGGTACCTTGGATTATCAACTCAGGAGAGGGCTCGGTGTTACTGCAGTCAGGTGGTATCTTCGCTATCTGAAGAAAGGCCGAGTGCCTGAGAAAGCCGAGCATAGGCTCAACCCAGCTCGGAACCTTCCACTTCATAAAAAAAGGAACATTAGCTACATTTCTCCTCCCGTGCATGCGGTATAAGTTAGGAAATAGGACTCAGGCAAATTGAACATATTGCAAAGTGTTTTGCAGACACACAGTGTTGCGATACGAAGGTCAGATTACGTGGGTGTGCTGCCATCGAACTGAGAGCACACTTAAACCACTGTTGGTCCGTTGTGATACCCAGTGCCGTTAATAGGATCCCAACGCCAAATGGTGACTGGACCAGATTTGAAAACCAAAAATTCGACCAACGGCGCTTTCCAGCCGTTGTTGGGTTATTTATTTCTGGACATTTGATTGGCTCCCTATAGCCTGCATGATGATTAAACAGCAGCACGGATATTTAATCTCATCAGGAGAAAAATTCTATGTGGTATATATTACGCTGCCTGCGAGGAAGGTTAATAGAGACGAAGATACAACCACAACATCTGCAGAATATGCCGCTGCTAATGATTCTAAAAAAAGAAACCCGGGATCACACAGGCTAATTGTTATCGGTTGCGTCAACGCCAACCTCGACGTCATAGGTTCGATTCCAGCTCTATGCGACGAAAATAATTTTCCCGGCATCGCCTCTTTCGAGTCACTGACAATGCTTAAAGATTAGTTCCTGTCTAGAAAAAGCTTTTCAAACTTCGCCGTTCGGAATCGCCATAAAACTCTCGTGTGAGAACAATAGCACGCACAACAGGAGTGGTTGCTGAGAAGCTGGTCCTCTAAGGGCTGGAACGCCACCCGTATTGTTATTATTATTATTATAAATCGCAGACACATATGCCAATAAGAAACAGAATCGCTTTTGTTGCCTCGATTTAATGGATATCTATGCAGTCAAGCAACCGAAAAAGGGTGTAATTATATCTTATCGACGCAGGCGCAACTGCCACCAGCGACGGGCCTGCCGAATCTAATCAGGTTCTGGGTTTGACGTTGAGTTCTTGGTCCATTATTGGGGTACACACTAGCTCGTGAATATTTGCCGTGCTCAGTCTCCGGAAAAATGCACCCGAACTGGGTAATTATTTCATTTGTTTAAATTTAGGTCATCTAGTCAACTGTGACATTGTGCAAGCACAAACACTTTCCCCAGCTATTTGGGTACAACGCTCGTCCTCTGTTTACTCCCGGTGTGTGGAGTTTCGCTGTGCCTTGGAATGTATGCGCTCACTTGCATATTTACGATCACGGTAAGTATCATCCAAAATGGGTAGAAAGGAACTGCAGCTGTTTGCAACCTTCGAGGCCCTAGCACATGACACACGTGCATGTATGCCACGATTTAATTCGGTCTAGCCATGGAGGAACGAATTTGACCAGATGCGAATTAAACACGCACGCTTTGTCACTTAAACACTGCTCGGCATAGTTAATTAATTAAGTGTTTGATGAAAGTAGTACGTACCGTACGCATATCTGCAGCGGCCGGAGCCCGTTCCACCCAGCGGCAGCAATATGCTCGTACACCCATGCACGTGGATGTACACTCGAGGATACGTCTTTCCGTCTTTCCTGGTGCAGGTATCGGTTGTCAATATTAGCATAAATTAATTGGAATTCGCTTGCTGAATATTCCAGCAGAGAAGATTTACGCAAATGTAGTTGTAGAAAACGTTGACGACAACTCTTGATGTCAATCTTGAATGCAAATCTGCGAGTGTATTCAAATCCAGACGCTTCAGCTCAACATATGATGTACTCCTGTATCCGTTGCTTTAATTCTGCCATACGCATTACATGAGAATCATTTCGTGGTAATCAATCTTCTCACATAAATTTTACATGTACCAGCTGTTAACAGTGTATGTGCTTAATGAAGTCTAATTTACTTTGCATTTTGTAATGTATTCATGGATTTTTGTATCATTTGTACGAGAGCACGGGTACAGATGGATATGGGTTTAGTTAAGCCACGGCCCGAAGGAGTCCATTATCATGGAGTCGATGGTAACCAGCTCGTTTCAATTAAATCGGAATTGCTAATAGCTAAAACGGAAATTAGCAGATTCAACCAAGTGCGAGAGGGTGCATGGCTCGAGCAGGATGGGAATGAAATAAAATCTTGATTGATGTATTTTACATCACGTAATGTAAGAGTCTTCGTCAATATGTAACGATTTCAACGGCCATAAAGTTGAAGATTTCTAATAAACCTGAGACCTTGAGCTAGGGACGTCGCCTTGCGCTCTTATAAGACGGGGTTGCTTCAAAAACTAATGCCAGCCGGGTGTACATATGAAGCGACATATGTATGTCCTCCAGTTAGGCTAGGTTACCTAATCTTTTTGATTTGCGAATTGTGATCCATTGTGTTTGGAGTGTGCAAAAGCAATTCGAACATGCTCGCTTTATAAAAGAACTTGATACATCATCGGGTTAATAATAAGAATAACATAGGGGTGGCACATTCGGAGCAAAGTTGTTGATTGCTCCCCACATGACGAGATTTCTGTAAATGCGCAGGTCAAGTAGACATACAGCCTTCTTGTGGCGACGTCTGGATAGCCTCTGCAGCAACCGCTTGGAGGTGGGCCAATGTATGCAGCGCCCCCTTATGCACGGACTTAATTTCGGACCCGGTCCGCCAGGTTCGGGGGCTACGCGTGAAGGTAACTTCACCACCGTGTAAAAAATTATAGTTACAAAGCAGCAACAAGCCTCGGATATGTATGAACTTACCGATGACGTCCCTAGCAGACGAAATAAGGACAATGATTTTCGTATCTGCACTTGGAAGATCACAACGCTTAATAGACCACGTGCAGCCGAACAACTTGCAGACGCCCTCGAGCGCTTAAGAGCTGGCATTACGGCAATACAAGAAATACGATGGTACAGGTCGGGCAAAAGAAAGATGAAAAACTGTGATATTTACTACGGCGACTGTTACAAGGAACGTCCTCAGTGTCCTTAAAGCAAAGCTGGGCAGGAAGGGCATCTTTGGTTTCGACAACGTGTTTAGGCTAGTCAACCTTGTGACGGGGCGCTACCTCAGTGTACAAGCACATGGTTCCCACACCTTAACATCCACAAAGGAATACGGCGGTCTCTAGATCAATCAAGATTCAATCAGATGATCATATTGTGATTGACGCAAGACACTCCATCAACATTTTTGACGTTCCGAGGCGCTAACATTGATTCTGATTGCCTGCATCCCGCGAAATCATCAAAATGCTGGCAAGCAATTCAACGTCATACGGCTACAATCGCAAGACATCGCCAGAGAATTCAACGATCAAGAGAGACCTCTCGTAGAGTCCCACACCGCCGACATCAAGTGCTGTCGAATGGGGTTGTCCTCGGCTCTCTGATACATATAGAGGCCATCCGCTGCACATATTCGAGGGGTTTACAATTGATGTTCCTTCTAGAGCTGTGCACCATATAGCAACTAAATTGTTTACAGCAGTATAGAGCCGTGGAAGCCATCCTGTTGCGTACCATGATGTTTATTTTCTAGCTTAGTTTTGTTTCTGGAACCAGACTCCCCAAGTCCCCACATATAGCGGAACAATCAAACAGGAGTTTTGTATTTCCTGGTGAAGAAAACTAAATTCTATTTTTTGCGGGTATGTCGTACAAGCTTTAGTCCATTTTTTCTAGTTCGAAGAGAGCGGTCTGAAGAATGTCCATGTTAGTGCATATTCCCCAGAGAGGCAGCAATGGCAACATAGTTGGCACAGGCAATAAAATTGCACCCCGCCTTTTCTAAGTTCACTAAGAACTGAACCCTGTGGTGCACTTTTAACAGCTTTGTAGATCTTTCTGTCGCTCTATGCATGAGTAGCTGGTAAGTAAAAGTCACAACGAACTTTTCGTTCCAGAGCTGGGGTAATTACCTGAAATTTTATGTTGTTAAAGGATCCTTCAATGTCCACTATGGGTGAATAACTTAAGGTCGAGGTTATTTTCTTTATTGCTGAGAAGAGAGCAATGGGCTGTTCCTTCTTTTAAGCATGCTCAGAAGTCGACAGTTCGTCTGTTACGACTATTCGCCTGATGTGTAGGTCAGTAAGTTTCTCTAAGGTTTTGAGTGGGAAGGATGCGAGGTTTTGCCTTTGGTATAAATGTTAACTCTCGACGGGAAATTCATGCCAGTAATATCATGTAGTATCGAAGAATAGGTAACCCTTTCCACTCGAATTAGTGGCCACTCTGCTATTGTAGCGGCTAATTCTCACAACAGCACGAAAGAATCTCTCCGCGTCAGCTTGCATTCGGGAAGTTGTTTCTTTGGTCATTACCTAGATTTAATGACCACGACTGGAGTGGAAACAAATACTAAGTTAAAAGTCACTAACTTAGGTAAGTCATATATTTCGCGCCAGGCTCCTTCAATTTATTAAAATATTTAAAAAAACCACAAAAATAAAGCACCACTCCAACTTCCGGTGGAAAATTATTTATTTCATTTAAATCTGTAATATTTCTCAGCAACTCCACCGACAACGCTTTATTAATGGAACCTGGACTCGGTGCATTGGTTACTCAAAGAAGGTATTCTACCACAAAATTCCTTTTGACTTTGAGAAATGATCTGAAATTTTATTTATGAAAGACAAACGGTCGAAATGAACTTTTCGTGGGTGTAGTCAATACATCGTTGGGCATTGTGTTTTGTGTTAAAGCAACCAAACCCCTGAGCATCGTCATCTGGAGCTGCTGGACTGCTGGAGTTGATAGAAACGAAGCTCTTCACCATGTGTCATTAATTTTCTTCTCGGCGAGAGAGAGAGAGAGGAAAAGTTTCCAACTCAACTGCTGAATGCCTTTTCCCACATTGCTTAATTCGATAGATTACCGAGCAAGATAAATTCTAAAAGCAATTTTCATCAAGTGCTTTGAGGTGAGGAGCTGTTCTGCATTCAGGAAAATATATTCCCGTAGCACAAACGGTAATGATTTCTAAAAGTTTGTCACCTAGTCTCCGTTGTATATGAGGAAGCTCGGTGGTGCTGAGTTCGTTTTGTTGGACGGTTTACCTGCAGTAAAAGGAAACGGAAACCTGTTAATTGATTTGGTCATTTTAATTGATTGGTTCAACTTGCTAAGCATTGCAATCGTATTGTGTTTTTTCCGTCACCTTCGATACGTTTGTTGCACTCACTTCGGCCGTAAGCATTTCCTGGGCCACAAATCTTCCTGCGGGTTTTTGGAGGATTGAATTGAGAAATAAATAGATTCAAGTTGGGTGAAAGTGGAGTTTTATACCACCGCAACTAGTTAGTTCTCTGAGGGACTGTGAAATAAATCGAGGACTGCAAGGCGAATTTAGACGGAACTAAGTAGAGTGAATTGGGTGAATTTGGTGCAAATGAGCGCAATTACCAACATTGCTGAGATTAGGAATGTAGCTAAGTTAGATCAGGCTAGATATTTACTGTCTGTGGAAATATGGTTTCAAGACGAATTGTTAGGAGTGCAGTCAACTAGCGATAAATTTATTCCGCAGGGAAAAATATTCCAATTACTGAGATCACATATCTTAAAAGTTTGAACGAGTTCCAGCTGTTCCATCGGATGTAGAGGAAGAGTGGCGCCTGTTTTCAACAGCTGTCATTACCTCTGCATGGGACGTTGTGGAGTGAAGTAACTTGAAGTGGCGGCTGATGGTGAGGAAAAACTACGTGGCTTAAGTCACCCGGAGTTCAAGATGCCATCAGAGAGAAGAAGAGTACTTGCATGGACTGCATTCCCTAAGGGGGATCTGGTTCTCGCGACGGGTACACTGAAGCGCGAAGAACTTGCAAATTGGCTGTGCGAAAATCTAAAGAACAGTGGGCGAAGAACAGGGCGAGAAGCTGCAAAGCAACCACAATATTCTGGCAAACAATTCGCCGACTGAGAGGAATACAATTCAACATCATCAAAAGAGTTCAACTCAAAGATGGTGTGCTGCTATCGGAGGTTTATATTTTCCGCAGATGGAACGAGCACTTTTCGGAGCTTTCCAATCCCAAACAGAACACTGATGGTGACAGACCCATGATCTTGAGTAGGGCGGAGAATAGTCCAACGGTGGAGGAAGTCATTTTGGCGAATTGAATCGCTAAATGTGGGCAAATCCGCCGGGGTGAACGAAATCCGGTCAGAATTGTTTAAAACAATGAGTAAAGAGGAATTTTGTCATTAAGGTGAACTAAGAGCGACCCGAGACACCTAGCGATTGGCAAATGGGGCAATCACCCCTCATTCACAAAAGGAGGACAAATGAGATTGCTTCAACGCCAGGGGCATATCTCTTTTAATGTACCCGTAGCGTAGACATTACGCTAAGGTGGCACGCTCTAGAGTTGTGATCTGATTATATGACATTCAGTAAATTACGTAAAGAATTCTTAGTGCTAAATAAGAACCTAATCATATCAACTGAAAACAATATTAGACATGACAGCAAATCGTTTTGGAAATTTATTAACACCAAACGGAAATCAGTTGGAATACCAAATTTTATACATTATAAAGAAGAAGAGTCTCATAACATAAATTCTACAATAGAACTTTTTTCAATCTACTTTCTGTGATTCTAATTCAAATTCAAGAATCAGTAGCTCCACTAGTTTAGTAGACATTGGATCGATATCGTTAGATTCGACTGATATCATTCAATCTCTTACAAAATTAAAGTCAAGCTTTAACTGTGGAGAAGATGTAATACCAACAGTCATTCTCAAATACTGTTCCTCTATTACTTATTTTCAATCGGATGGGCTGTTCAAAGCATTTTTGGCTCCAATCCATAAATTCGGCTATAGAGTAAACGTCGAAAATTACAGAGGAATTTGTAAGCTTTCAGACGAGAAAAGTGGACTTCTTAGTTAAAGAACATATCTCGGTTGCTCAAAATAGCCTTACACCGGGTCGCTTAACATCTACTAACCTGTAAATCTACTCACCCTTCGTAGTAAATGTAGATGGAAAACAACAAGCTAAATAGTTGATGCAATATATACAGACTCTAGTAAGGCATTTGACTCAGTTAAACATTCATGGTTAATTAAAAAGCTTGAAATCATTGGGTTTCACTCTGTGTTCCTCTATTCGCTTACATCTCTTCTTATAAATCGCACACTGAGAGTTAAAATTAGAATTGTTTCTCGGGGGTTCCGCATGGAAATCATTTAGGTCCTTTACTTTTAATAATTTTCATTAATGACATTACTTGCTCCGTAAATCACAGCAACTGCTAACTATTCGCCGGTGATTGAACATTTATAAAAGAATAAAAGATATAATGCATATCTCCTCAATCTGATATTGATATTGAACATCTGCAAATGTTGCAATAACAACAGTCTAACTCTCAATTTTCATAAATGTCAATCAATAACGTTCACTAAATCAGCCTTTCCTATACAATTTGAGTACTCCATTGGTTCGACCAAACTTTCCAAAGCGAATTGTGTTAAAAACTCAGTAGTAATGTTGAATTCATCATTTTCATCAAATTATATATTATCTAAAGCCAACTCAGAAATCGGTTTCATCAGGCGTAATACCAAAATATTCACTGATCCATTCTCCATATTATCCCTGTACGCATCCATGGTATTCTGAACGCTTTGAAAAAGTTTAGAAAAGATTCACTTATGGCAAGGTGTCAATAGCTTGGTATACAATCTTTAAAATTAGACGCACGGTATACGAAGTAATATTCGTTGGGGTTATCTTTACAAATCATATTAAATGTCCATATCTGTTGACGTTAATTCAGTTTTACTTCCCCTCTAGGCCACTCCGCACTCTTCAGTTACTATTTAACACTGAGTACGGAAGAAATTAACCTGCTACAAGGGTAATTAGAACATTTTACCAATTTTCACACGATCTAGACTTCGGAGAGTAGACTGAAATTTAAAAATTGAATTATTTAGATTATTTACGTTCTAGTTATAGTAAATTAGATTCTTAATATTACACTTAATGTAAAAATGTTCAAAATCTGTTAGTACGTAAGTATCTTATGGATAAATTAATGAGAGCTTATATAAAACTAAGATAAACAAAGGACCGAGTAGGAAACCCTGTGGTACCATACTCTGGTTCGAAGTCAGCTTCAGCCACTTAACTTTTCCTGACGAATTCAAATTTCTTAAAAACGACACCGACTGGACATGAGTAAAAAAAACTTCCTTATCAGCATATTATCCAAATTCCAAGTAAGAATTCTGCCATAAGCTTGAAGACTCGGAATGTACACAGGCGGCCCGAATGCGGATGAAGTGAAAAGACCGGCTCCTGACTCAAAAATAATGTCATATCCAAAGGGGACACCCGGCGGAGGTCCCAATAAAATTACACTTTCTACTCAAAAAGATCCCTTGATGTTTCCACCTATTGTGGCTGTTCATTGAGAACCAAGGGGAGATTCACCCCCTATTGAACTCGCTACAGCCACCATTTTTTTAAAAACTTATGTAATTAAAATAACCAAGTAACGACAAATGACTAGAGTCACAACATGTCACAACATCTATAAAGCAAAAGAAAAATAGCCAGCACTATTTCTGTCTGCTCAGACTATGCAGACCTTAAATCTGCAGCTCTCATGATTTTAAAAAAGGATACTGCGCTATCCGCATACAAGTTCATTGAATGTGTGCCCTGTACTGATAAGCCAGCTTGTATACTGCTGTAAGAACTCACACCTAGCGTTCCTTAGGTTCAGAAATATGTCAGAAACGGTAAGTAATAACTCAGAATGCAATTAATCAGTTGGGTAGTTGCATAAATGTCCGATTGAGGAATGCAATCGGATTTCGGTCCACGTCTCTGCAGTGTGTAGAGGGTCGGATGATGATTCATGTTCGGCCATAAGGTAAAGTGAAACATTGATGACAAGGAGTTGTCTCCATGTGTGTCACACAAGAAAGAATTTTCAAAAAAATGTTAACTCTTATTCCAAACCGCTCCGAGAGCACAGGAGCATCGATTATCATAGATTGCCGTGTTTCCGTCCCGACCAGATCCTGTCCACTAGCTATAATCAGATGCCATCAGCAGACTTATCAGTCAGTTCATCGGTGACTCATTGCCTCTATCAAAACCACAAATGAATGTGCATAGTCGCTAGCTAAGCATCTGCACAATGCTCCCTTCCCGGAATCGTATTATTATCATCCGATGTCCAGCAGCAGGAGTTGCTGCCGATTTGTCAATGAACATCATTCGCTATGACGAATAATGTCTCCTCTATGCCAAAAGCAATCAACGTGAAACAAAGCATGGCACGAGGGGGCCGCACAGTAAGGCCTGTCATAAATACAAAGAATAATTTCGAGAATTATCCTGCATCGTTGCAAAATCCATAATCATACACGCCCCAGCAGACATCCACAATGGGATGGGGACATGAACTTTCTTAGTGGAACTGGAACTGGAGCTGACACTGCTGAGCGAACACCGAATGGCCATATAATACAAATGAATCTTCGTACATAGAGATAGCTTCGACGACGAAATTTATTGGATTCCGAGAGATATGGCCATCCACGCTTTTGTCTCTCAACCAGAACCCAGTCATTGACAGGGACACACATTCATCACTATAAGTGGAAGCCATATATTATTAACAATCCTTTCGAGAAACCATGCGTACGAACTACTAAGACAAAGGTGATCCATCAAACGGTTTAAATAGGTTTTATTGGTGTACTATCATGGGTCCTATAAACGACGACGACGATGACGACGACCAATGTGCAGTAGCTCACGCAGTAACTGCGGATGACAGATTGTTATGAGCAATATATTTATGGCGATACGTACGTAGAATGCATACGCTCGCCAAAACCCCGATGCAAACCCGAAATTTTTGAAGGCCTTATTAAGCCCCAAGGAGCGGGGCATGGATTTATACTTAAGTATATCCGTCAACGATAATAAAATGGACAATTGCTCGCTGAAGCAAATTGGTTAGAAGGAAAAACGCCGCTCTTAAGATAAGGGACACGCTTCCGCTGCGGGGATTGTTTTGATTATTTATCTCATCTATTATATTAAAGCAAACAAAATTGGGCACATTTTTATGTCTCTTCTATTACAATCCATCTGAGGCCACGGACGGCGATTTACAACTGTCCATGGTGAAGGCTGAAATCGAATATTTTGAGAAGCTATTCCCGATAAGGATGTGGCTTTTGAAGTGCTAATAAAAGCGAATGTCCTTGTTCGTTGGTTGATAGGGATCGTCTTTGGCTATGTATGTAATGAAAGGATATTTTAAATATTCCTCTCCAACAGAAGGCCATCGCTCAACGTTTAAATGTTTTACTGAGTTATTTGCAAACGCTCATTTTGATATGTGAGAAAATGGAGACTATTTGAGGAATTACCATTTACTTGGAGGTCAGTTGTGGTTTCTTCAAGGATTTGCTTAATGACTCGGGTTCATTTGAATGTGCCACGGGAACCCATTGCACACAGAATTAGCAATCTTAGGACCACCCATATTACATATATTAGGTATGAAGCAGAAAGTTTATCTGTCTAACCCACAAAGGCTCCAAAACAACAAGTTGCAGGGCTTTGAACATTCTAGCTCAAGTAACCACAAGATGTTGATGCTGATTGTCAGCATTTAGAACTTGGTACGGTTAGAAAGTAGCAAATTCAACCCAAAATCAGAAATAATTTTTACCCCCTACTGCTCTGTAGAGAATTTTTCAATTAAACCATTGAATATTTTCGAGAGAAAAGTCGTGGCAGCTGAAGAGGCTTGTTGCTTGAGGACAGTTCTGGGCAGACGAATTGAAGCTGCATTAGAAGACGAATAACCATCATACCAACAAAATAGAAGCAAAGAAACTGACATTCACTAATCACGCATTATGACAATTACTTAGTCGTTATAGTCGACAGAAAACTAAGCTGGAAACAAAACAAACAGGTCGCTCATCACGTAAGACTACAATCGTCTGGACGACATCGTTTTGGACGATTCTCTAATGCTTCGTATAATACATTTAATTGTCAATTGACGGCTGTACGATTTCTAACTTACACTCTTTTCATATGAAATTTTTAATAAAATAGAAAAAATGCGTCTGCATTACAGTTATTTGTGGAGTTATCAGAAATATGCAATGCACTTGCTGACTTAGTTTGTTAATTAATAAGTCAATCAATTGCCTAAATGTTATTTTATACTTACGTACGTTTACGTTTTCGAATTTTTATTTGAAATGAATAGGGAATTTTAAAAGTGACAGCATACATTTGGTTTTCTATGCTACATTTAATGTGTTTAATAGTTCTCAAACTGTATACTATTTGAACGAATGGCGACACTACGAGCAGATTCGATTGTATTTTTACACAAAGCAAATGTTAAACGACGTCATGAAACAACTATTGTCTTATAAGTTACTGGATGAGAACCAAGGTACTCATTATCAAAATATCAAATAACACACATATATGGGTAGTAAAGTGAAGTGACGCTCCTAACTTCTACAGCAACCATTCGTGTTGTGCGTGCTACTGTTTTATCACGAGTGGATAGGACCTACAGTTTTGTGCTGACTCCGAACGGCCAACTTTGAGAAGCCTTCTAAACAGTTATACTATATAAGCAATCTCAATGACTCGAGAAAAGTAGGACCGTAAAAATTATTTTTTATAGTACAGACCAGGAAATCTAGACGTCGGGGTCCAAATACATCGCAGTGAAGCGCACTGTATACTTTGCAAGAAAAGTCGGAAGCCAGACCAAAAATATCACATTGTACATTGCAATAGCACTGCCAATACGATGTATGGCCTAAGATTAGGTTTAGCTTAGAGTGCCCGCTTAGGGCCAGTAAATTAGAAGTAGAACCACTGTTCGTCCAACTAGTTTTAAGCATTTTTGTCTAGTATATAAGTATGTCATGAATAAACAAATAAAAATGAATTGAAAATGAAGAAAAACTATGTGTGGCGTCAAGGTCTGATGAACGATACTATCATCAAGCAACATTCTATTTAAGTAAGTATTTACGAGATGTCTACGGCTACGAATTCCGAAATAAGATTAATGCATGGTTTCCCAGTAAAACCTTATTTGCTGGTTTAACTCAGTATCGAACTTAAACTTTACTCAATAAGATTTCGTTTCCACAGTCAGTATTTTAAGGGTGGCCATGGATTGAGTGTCATTGTGAACTATTATATTCACCATTCAAGTGGAACATGAAAACAAGAGTTATAGCCATTGAAGATAAACAGCGCCCCAGTGAAAGAGCATATGTGCTCCTCTAAATATGTGTGTGTTCTTTGTTCTCTTTAGCAGCTTTTTCTACATATATTTTGGGGTTGAAATAGTACCAAAAATACACGAATGGCAATTATGAACTCCATAGATTGACACTTACGCCGTGGCCACTGGTGGTTTAAGTTAAACCACTATTCAAATGGAATCTATCGCTTAACTTCTACTGGGAAAACGAAATTTCTTTTGATGAACTTAGAAAAATTCACAGCAGACTGATCTAAATCAAATGATGGCGTAGGTATATATGCCAGCCCGCCAGATACTTGCACCAGAACCAGTGGAACACATTACAAGCAGGAGTAACAGTTGTTCAAAAGGCAGCCTTACGCCTGTCATGATATGATAGTACAGGGAAGTGTCTTTCAGATTGGATATTTCTTACAATGTGTTTGGCAGAAGCTCAAAAGACGAGGAAAAATAGGATAAGCTATTCTACATTTTCTCCGCAACTGTTGCACCGAAGTAAAAATGGGGACAACGACATTCTTGGTCGCTTCGAGATGAAAATCCTTCGAATTATATTCGTTCCCGTTTACGACAAAGGAGTTCAGAAAATATGAACGACGAACTTTACGAACTGTACAACGACATTAACCTAGTCAAGCGGATTAAATAGACAGAATGGACTCCAATGCTCCGGCTCGGAAGCTCTTCAAGTCCAACCTCCGGGGGACAACGTGGTAGAGGAAGACTTTGGTTCCGATGGCGTGTAGGCGCATAGCCCAAAACCATGCTAGATGCAGAGGCACTTTAACCAGGTTCACACCGGACTGTAGCGACGGCCATGGAAGGAGAAAGGCCTTCGCAATGCTAATATGAGTGAACTTCATCGGTTTTGTCAAAAGTTGGCCTCAATGAAAGTGTGACTGCTGCACTTTGAGGCACTTTAACCAGGCACTTTAACATAACCTATCATAAGAATTAATGCAGGAGCCTTACTGGTGACTGCTACCTGCAACAACAGGGTAGTGCAGTTTATTAGAGGCGAAAGGTTCAAATCCCAACGAAAGGTAAGTTAATACGCTTTAGCCTGTTTTAAATGTGTATCACAGTGGTCAAGTACTAAGTACTGGCGATTTCGCTGGCAACCTATTTAACTAACCCAATCTGACTGCTACCTGGACCCTGGAATTTGGACCAATTATATATTTGAAACTTGTACTTCCAACCAGGTGATGCTACATCAGACACAAATCTTGATGTGGAGTTAATCAAAATATTATTCTTCCCCGAATAAGCAATGATATTGACTGTTTGATATAATATGTCGTTTCTCGTCTTATTTATAGGGATATGTTTCGAAGACAAAGGGGACGTCACCAAACAATGTAACTAGAATCTTAGTTTTATTTACGAGGAGTAAGGCAAAGTACCTGATCGAAGAAACCCGACCATCGCTTCCTTCATTGTTTATTTGGCAATATTTCAATTGTTTCACTTGTGTGATTGCTTGTCTAGGGAAGTTTTCTCTTCCAGAGAGACAGCAAATATGCATCACCATTCCACCACGCAGCTGGGAAAGTGCCTTCTGCAACTTTAGTTTTACCCCGCGGTTGCCACCCACGATGGTCAGAACAATAAATAATCTTCGAAAGTTTGCAATTACTACGAGACAGGTACCATAAAGTTCGGTAACGGCTACTCTACCAATTGCTTATGACCAGCAGTACAAACTTAAAGTTTTGTGTGAAATGGTAAGTGATGGCAAGTCAGAATTTATGTGCTGTGAATTCTGAAGTGGGTAAATAATTAAGAAAAACCTGTTTCTTTTTTAAAATGCCACAGCCATACAGACAAGGTGCATTCTGTCCATCAACCACGAATAATCCGTCTTAAATTCCCTTCCGCAACAATGATTCTATGAGGTCAAGTCGACTGATGAAACAGCTTCTACTTCTTGGACTACTTAGCCAGTAACTTTGAAAAACCTTAATTAGAATATGGAAATTGTTATAGCGCTGGAGAGACAAGGCGTCTTAGCTTCAGCGCAGAGAACTTTTTGCAGGAACTACCCAACAAGAGGTTAACTCAAACTTTGATGTCTAGAGAGAGAGATCAATCAACTGGCTTTTTGTCAGCCACTCACAGCTTGACAGTTGAAGTAAAGATGGACGGGCACTATCCTCCGATATTAAACCGACATCACTTAATCTCTTGGTTTCAGAATAGATAAGACAAAAAGTAGAAGGAGATATTGTAGAAAATCACCGTACGGTACTAATAAAATTAACGAACGGATGACTTCACAACTAAAAACGTTGCTTAACTCTTTGCAACAGTCAGAAGTGGTTCACAAACTAAGTTAAATGATGGGTGGTCCAATCGTTAAAGTACTAAAATTTAACGAATGAAGCTTGAATGTGACATGACATATTTAAGATCTAGAAAAATTTGAATGATTTTAATTGTTGAATGATCATACATTTTTCATTCATGCTGTTTGACTAAATATTCTGAAGAATTAAAGAAAATTTAAAGAAAAAAAAATTTAAGGCCCACGGACCTTAGGGTTTGTTAATCGGCCATAACCACACATAGGAAAAGGTAGATCCATAGTTTCATCAGCAATGTGTAACAAAAAAAACTAAGGAACCATTAAGTAACTAGGTCGCATGAAAACTAGTGTAGCAGCGGTGCAGGTCAATTTAGGCTCAATGGTGACTGCTTTGGCTGCTCTGGTAGAAGTGATGAAAAGAAGTGAACTTCTCGCTAAGCATTTATACCGCGTTGTAGGGTCGGAGTTGTCTATTATCTCCAATCCTGCGCATGGTGTTAATCTTGGGAGATACTCTTTGATACGATCCCTCTCGAAGGTAAAGTAGCGATTCGCCACACTGTGTAATGTTTAAGCCGATGGGTGTGGTACAAATAAGACTTGTGTTGATGTCGGATAGTAAATTGTGGGATTAGAAACCAGATAAATCTGTTGCTATGGCAGAACACCTGCAATAAAAAGAATAAACTAAAAAAACTGCTTGACAGCAATTTTTGAAAGGCTTTCAGAACAGTATAGTGCCTTGAAATATGCTCTTGCCTACTACAATGTAATTTACAATACTGTGGCATTGTGGTTATGCACGTTGACCCCACGCACTTGATCCGCGACATCGTAGGTTCGATCAAAAAAATAACTTTCACGGTCCCACCTCTTTCGAGTCACTGACAATGCTCTAAGGGTATTTCCGGTATAGAAAAAGCTTCTCAAACTTGGCCGTTCGAATTCGGCATAAAACTGTAGGTCCTTTCCACTCGTGAGAGAACAATAGCACACACTACTAGAGTGGTTTCTGAAAAGCTCGGCACTAGCCCTGGTTATTGTCCATTTCTTATATGCCTTCGACTATGCGGTGCCTTGCATTTACACTAATTTATTTTGTTATTTGTTATTAATATTTATTTAAACAAATGTAGTGTGTTCAGATTCAGTAACTAACAATGCTAAGTCGGATAAGTTTCAATTGTGAAAAATGTAAATATATTTTAAATTTGATTCAAAACACATCGCGAAAGTTTAAGAATTTCCCCATTTTTATTTTCTATTCCAAATAAGATCTTAAATCGCCATATCTGACGACATATCAGAATGGCCGTGTTTCTCAGGTTTCTCTTTCTTGGAAATGCATTTTGAACAGGATCTGCATGTTTTGGTCCAAGGCGATGGTGTGTGATTCGTCGTAAAGTTTCTTGTTACTGTCATGTTTTCGCCGATCTCTCTCGGAAAAAGGTTTGTCCTTCAAACAACATTGTTTTGGAGAGTGTAGTGCTCACTCTAGATAGTAGTCTACTAGATAGTAGATATTAAAGATTGCCACGCTTTCGAGGCAGTCGACAAAGTATTTTTCTTCATTCTTCTATTTCTTGCAGTCTTTAGAATAAATCGATTGGAAATGACAATAGTGTCCACATCGAATGCCAAGATTAAAATAAATTTTCCAAACGTTATTATAACAATATTTGCTTTTAGTTATGAAAAAGTCATGTAGACACAACAGAGACAGCAGGCATATACCGAAGTGAAATTCTACGAATCCCTTTCGTTACATTCTGCTATGGAACCCTAAAAAGACAGCAAGTTTGTTCACAATTCCCTTATATTGAGATAAGATTTTAATATAAACAAATTACTTTTTTTGAAAGGCACACAAATAAATCTAGGAATTCACTCTAGAGCACAAAAGGAAGAATTTAGAGCAAAATTAATAAAAAAAAACAGCCCATCGTATACTAGCTACAGAAGAAACACTTGAAGAATACTTTAAAGTAACCCCAATTTTATACTTCATGAGCTGAGTATAAAATTCATGACATGGCATTTTAAAAAAATTCGGATGTCTTGGTTTCGGTTTTTCTGGGGTTATTTTGGTTACTTTTTGGGCTTACTTGTACGACGGCACGACATTCTTCAGACATCTAGGGATGAAAATATTAAAACACATACTGTCTCCAATATCAGGCTAACGTAGTCATACAGACGAGCAGTTTATTTTCTATACACAAGTAAGAGCAGTCGGAATAATGAATATTTCAATTTGCATGAATTTGGCCGAGGGAGTGGGGGAGCAGTAAGGCATCTAGTTTCGATCCGAGCAAAAAGACTTTGAATGAATGTGTATAGATACACCTACTATATGGTAAGCACAGATTGTGAGTGAGTTGTATAAAATTAATGGATGCGCAAGACTGATGAATGCTGCTCTACATTCTTTATTGTCCACATGTTATGAGAAAATGCACAGTAAGCAGTATAGAAATATGTCACATAATTGAATGAACGGAGAAGTTAATCGTCGATATTCAAAGCAGTTCAGTAAATTAGCCTCACAGACAAAATTCTGGGAGAGTATTAATAGTGCCCAGTGAAGAGAATCGAATTCTATTTTAACGTCGAATCTAAATATTTAATTTTTGATTCAAAGGATAGGCAAGTGCCTTGTTAAGCGCTTCGACTGCCACTTCTTGCTCATCTTGAACTATAGTGCCACTCAAAGAAGAAAACACAATTGAATAAGGAAACTAAAGAAAGAGAAAAAAAGGAAACCCTGGAGGGTTTTCCAATAGGGATGTGGAGATGTCGAAATTGAATGAAATAAGTTTTGAGTGAGATTTTTTTTTTTTATTCGAAAGGTCTATCGGTGCCTTTTTATTGCGTGGGGTCATATAATATTCCATCGTCAGGTTTCAGTACATATACGAAATCATGAAAATAGGGGGGTGGTAGGCTTATTAAGACCGCTTTTGCAGTTAGAAGACTTCACCCCTACTAAAGACTCGCGCACATCAGTTTTCATGTTTTCAAATGTGTATTAATCCACTCTGAGACTTTCGTATGAATTTGGAGACATTGAGATTTTCACCGAATAAAATTGATAGTGCGGTCCCCAGATCAATCAACCGTCAACCAGGTTACGTTGCGATCGACGTCAGACACTCCTTCAGTATTCTTGATGTCCGAACGTTCCTAGGAGCCAATGTTGAATCGGACCATTTCCTTCTTGTAGCCAAGGTAAGGATGAGAATATTGAGAGAAGTACGGAGTCGAGAAAGAACACTACGGCTTGACGTTGGAAAGGTACAATCGCACTCAACCGCTAGGATCTTTGCCGATCTAGGCATGCAAATACGGTGCATTTGCATGCCACTTCATTACTTGAAGTAAAATCGGATGCACCCAAAAAATGTAACCTTTCTTCTTTGGCTGGCGCTACAGTCCGGGGTGAACCTGGGTCTCAGCCAATATGTCTCACCATCTAACCCGGTCTTGTGCTAGTTGCTGTCAGCCATGCACGCTGGCAAATTATTCAGGTCCCCTTCTAGCTGCGTTCGTCACAACATGCCTCTCAATCTAGCTCAGTCTTGTGGTACGTTCATATGATTGGGATTCTCTCAGCTGCATGCGCCACCAGAAGCGTGGTATTCCTTTACCGCGTTGTCCTTCAGGGCAGGAGTCGAAGAGTAGAGAGTCCATCCGCTCTACGTGTCCTAGTCATCTGATACCAGAGATTCACACTCGTTTGACCAGATCGTTGTGTGCTGTACCGCCCGTACAGTTTGTCGTTCAGTCTCTTGCACCTTTGGTATAAGAAGATAACTCGAAGGATTTTCCTTTCAGCGACCAAGTATATCCTCGTTCGCTTTAGTTAGTGTCCATGCTGTCGCTCCATACACCAGGACTGGGACCACCAACATATTCATTGGTTCTTGGAAAGATGGCTTTATCCTCGATTGGCCAACGTGATCCTCCGTTGTATCTCCGCGGTGGTGTCATTGCTCTCGTTAACTTCGGAGCCTAGGTAGACAAGGCATTTTACTGCTTCCCAGTTATGACTGTCTATAGTAGTTTGTCTTGTCACTGGGCCCATCTTGGCCGTTTCCTTCTCAGTGCTCACAAGCGCCCCACGGACAGCCCGTTGTATTCTTTCGATGATGCCCATGTCATCGTCAAGTGCGAGCAATTCCATCCTCACCTTGATTTTCAGACTTTCAGTAATTAGTGCCATCAAAGTGAATGCTTTTTGTTGGCACTAATTACTTCTGAACGTCGTAAAAAGTAAGAAATGATCAGTCTCATCCAGCAAACATGTGTTCATTAATGCATCTTGCCACCAAACCGCACTGCAAAATAATTTTCTCAAAGCCAGCTTTAATCCATCATTACAAGCGTAACACAGCCCACAAATTATGTTTGACGCACATTAAGCGTACGATTATTATTTATAAACGTTTTAATCATGCAATGAATTTAAGCTGTCATAATTTTGTCTAATTCCGCTTGTGGATTCTCCGCTCTGGCATGAAGTTACTGCCAAATATTATCGCTGTGCCTGTGCCACATTTGCGTACATATGCGTGGTGCTAAGCATGCAAATCCACGTCAGTGAATATATGCAAAGAATAAATCGCCACACAACCAGAGCACAGATGGTTACCCCTGAGGACCAGTGCTTTCGAAAAACCAAGGCAAGTGTACGTATGTGCATTGTGAACGTGTACATTTTTGATGAATTGTTAATAGGACATGCGATTACCCAGAATTGTAGAGCACCTGTTACAAAGACATTGCTTTGTTGCTTGTCGCACTTTAAAGCAGTTATCGGTTTCTTTATGGCTGCAAATCCACAGCTTTAGGGTGACTGCTTCTATGAAAGTGGAGAACTTAAGATGTGCACTTCGTGTTTCTGTTGTTTAAAACGACGTGTGAAAAAGATGCTAAAAAGGTTGTTAAGTTTCTAATGCATGCATATCAATTTCGTTTGTAATCATGACTCTTGATCATGCTCAATAGGGAACTGAGTAAAATGAGTTGTTTCCACCAAGCTGATTCTGTACAAGAAGCTCATCAGATTTATGACGTAGAATGCCAAAGGAGTATCAAGAAGCTTTGCTTTGGACGTTGCGTCTTTATGTGCGAATATAATTAATCTTAGGTAAATGTTCTTCTTTGTTCCGGGCTACTGTCCGGGGTGTAGCTGGGGCTCAAGGAACAAACCTCTCCAGCCAGCACGATCTTTCTGCCTCCAGTTGCGTGCATCATATCGGACGTCCTCTAATGCGTTGTCCCAATGACTCGAAATAGAAGAAATTTACCTTTCTTCTGCACGAACTTTTGTCTTCGTGACACCATAAGTTCTACAGAAAAATGAATTCTTAAGACATGTGGTTTGGTCTTGGTCTAACCTATCGTTCTGGGTCTGCCAAGGAGACGCCTCCCTAATGGAGTCGCATTTAAGGCACGCCTCGGAAGACGTGATGATGCGGACATTCGTGCCACGTGTCCAAACCGTCGAAGCATTTCTCTTTTCATTCGGAGAAGTAGCTGCTCGACATTGGTTTATGTTTATCATGAGAATGGTCGTGCTTTGTAATTTTGTATTTGCATTCCAATTTGAATATGCCCGTAACATCAATGAGGTTTTGGATAATTAGAATAAGCCATCTTTTGACTAAAAGTCGTCATCATCAGGCGCACCGTTGGTTAGGTGTAAAACATATAACTTCTGGTTTGGTTTAACTAGGAATATTTTCGTCATATCACCAATTCCTTTCATTTTTCAAAAAAAAAAAGTTTGGCTTAACAAATTTGTGTAGTCCTTTTGGAAAACCCAACCAACCCATCCGTCCTCTTTGGAAAAAGGAGTAGAGTAAGACCACGATTCAGGCGGTGGTCGCAAGTGGAGAGAGACATCAGCCATCTACAGGTGCGAAATAATAATCGAAATCAACACCAGATGCTTTCCCTGCATGTAGGTGCCACTTGCGAGCGCCACCTGAATTGCCACTCTACTGCGTTTTCCCTAGAGGACGGATTCGAAGATTTCCCGGGTTGGCACCTGATCCTGACCATGCCGCCTCAATGTGATCTCAAACCGTGTACCATTAGCAGCACAGCCGAAAGTTTCATTTATTTCCGCATCGGCATTGCTCAACAGAATAATTGCACAGTGAAGCGGAATCGGCTTAGGAGAATTATTACCCACTTCTACCAGCACCTCAAGGTAACAACAATGCATCGCAATATGTCATAGGTTACTTACTGAATTTTTACTAAACATAAACAGATTTCCATTTTGTTAATTTATTAATCTAATTATTTCCTTTGTAACTCAATAAACGTTCTCTAGTTAATACTTCGCGCTTAACAGGCGGCTCATGTGCATTGTGCACATCACTTAAAGACTCTATTACGTTCCAACAAAAATACTAACGAGTGTGGTATGTCGTGTTGTACTATTGTGTCTACTTTGTATTAACTGTCTATAGGAAACTTAGATTCAGCAATTCAAAAATTCAAGAGAAGAAAATCGTTATTTTTCTATTGCCTTGAATGGCCTCAGGTTTACTTAGCAATTGTGAATGACCGCAGTGAGAAATGATTTGCATGTGCTTGTAGCATAGCCACGAACCATGACTGGCGACATCTGTTGAATAATTTTAGTATTCGCATGCTTAGTAGTCTTTACACATCAAGAAATGTTGCCAGCTCCCCTTTGGCATTTGTGTTGTGAGTAGGATATATTTTTAGCGGCATTTTGGAAAGCATATCTGAGCATCAACATATTGATAATTGATGAAATATACGAAAATGAAGAAAAAGAAAATACTACCAAAAGTTATGTGGATTGTGGGTTAGAGCGTGCAAACAAAAACGAAAACAATTTCATCTATCAAACTGGTAATACCCAGAAACAACAACTTTTCCTGAAGATATTTGGAAATGGAGTTTTTAAATTTGAATATGAAGGTGACCTTTGTACATTAAAGTAACTTCTTAAACGTAACGCCGCAAGACTATGATTACCACATAACGACTTCTGCAGCAGATACATGGACAAAAAAAATAAGAGGAAAACTCTTCACACCTACTCTACAGCTGCTTTAACTTTAATAAACACGTTCGTACAAAACACTAGATGGTTCCGAGAGTAACGGATGGTAAAGGTGGCAAGGAGGTGGATTCTCCTGTACAGCCTTTTATAATCATGTATATTATTAGGTCAAGTCGAAAAACATAGCTTAAGATTAAGAGTAGCTTAGAGTGCCCGCCGAGGGCCAGTAAGTTAGAAATAGCATTGTACGGCCAACTAATTTTAAGCATTTTGTCTAGTTTATGAGTTTTGCCATGAACTCCAAAATAAAAATTAAATTAAACTGACAAAAATTACGTCCGAGTCAATTGAAAAGTTTATTGTTTGACTGCAATAATACATACGATTTTTGAAGCGCTCGGTCATTCCATAAATGTTCACACCCAAATGAGCAAAATCGTTCGTCTTGATAGTAAGATTTGTTGTATCTACTGTCTGCTGCTATTGACGCGGTTAAGGCGACCGACATAAATTTAAAGGGGCCATTACAAACTTAGTCATAGAAATTGGAAATACAATTTATTTATATTTTTTGAGAATGGGTCTATGGTCATTAATTTCTTCCCACAAATGTGTTTACTGGTCATAAGCATTCCGTTGTCAGCAAATTTAAAGAAATTAAGTATCTCAATTTTACAGCAGCAATACTTAAGCTGTCACGTTGTCCGCCTTTCACTTATCGGACATCAAGCTTTTCCATTTCTTTAGCAAGGGAGGTGAAGCTTTTCCTATGTCTGACCTCTCTTGCCAACAAGATGGAAAAGCTTGCTGTCGAAATTAGTTCGTGTAAAAGCACTCTCAGCAAACACGATTTGCAGCACCTGCGATTACAGTGAACATTGAAAAACTGAACCCTCTAAAATATGAATTACCCCAAACCCTGAACACTGCATTTTTTACATTGACTGCCCTAAAATGAGAACAGAAGTTTTTTCAACATTTCTACATAAAAATACACTGAATCTTTAAGACCTCTTGGGATCCCCAAAAATATTGACTATGTGTACCTACAGTATTTGGGTTATCATCCCTCATTCAATTACTGATTTTTAAACTGTGCGTCGACCCCAACCTCGACGTCGTAGGTTCGATTCCAGCTCTGAGCGACACAAATAATTTTTAACGGCCCCACCTCTTTCGAGTTACTGACAATGCTCAAAGAGTATTTCCGGTCTAGAAAAAGCTTCTCAAACTTGGCCGTTCGGAGTCGGCATAAAACTGTAGGTCCCTTCCACTCGTGTGAGAACAGTAGCATGCACAACACGAGTGGTTGCTGAGAAGCTAGGTCCTGGCCCTCTACGGGCTGTAACGCCACCCATATATATAAACTCCATAATTTGGGTTGATCAACGTATTATTTTCTTTGTTAATAAATATATAAAATTTAAAAAGTCCATAATATGTAGTATTAAACAGAAGAGATATTTAATTTTGATGTGTGAAGGCGTCTAAGCCTAAGAGAAATGTGTGTAAATTACAGGGGAACTTCTTGTTCAATAAATCTTTTATTTTTAAAACATTCTACTATACAACAGAAATTTTATCAATTTTCCTAATGAGCGGTACCAGTATGTGTAAATAATAATAGTAAACATTCAATTAGCTGTTTGGATCAAATTAACTGCGCTATCACTGAAGTTGTCGATCGGTGGTAGTAATCTGGATTATTAAAATGGACCAACAAAAGCAATTGGTTTTTGACTAAGTAAATTGCTAAACGCTGTTAAAGAAGCCATAATTGTAGTTTATAAGTTCGTAGTTTCTCTTACTCTACACCATAACCCTTTCATCACACACGAAATGGTTGAACTTGCTCTTATCTGAAAAAAATATATCCACACTGGATTTATTTTTCTTTGCAAACTTTTGACGAATGTTGCAGTTGTGCATGATTGAGGAAGGGCTAATTTCTAGCCACTCGACTGTTTAACCCTCTTAATTTTTTTTGCTCGATAAACAGTAGACTCATAAACATGCTTTCCACATTCAACCAGCAGCTGATTTACAAACTTAGGCCCACTAAAGCGGCTGTTATCTTTGATTTTTCTAATAATTATACGTTCTTCGTGCCGTGATAATTTGTGGGACTGGCCTTTTTGCTGTTTTACCTCAAAACGACCTTAATTCGTGAACCTTGCGATCACCGACCACATTTGGCTTCAAGTTCAATTTTGCTCAATTTCATTACATGCCACACTGTTTAAATGCAGGATTAACACCAACTCCCGTTTTTCAAGCGAAGTGTTATTTCCTTTGCTGCCCCTTTTATTTTGTTTGGCACTTGAGGACGGTTTTTTGCGGACTATCATAAGAATCTGAACAGGGGCAAAAAAATGCTGATAAAAAACATAATATTAATGAAAGTTTTTTTCATAGTTTTTCAAATAAATTAAGAATCTCGTGGTAATGGTAAAAGGTTTTTATTATAAAATTGCTAGCTTCGAAGAAAATTAAGGAATCTACCGAGCTGAAAATGAATGGGTTTTGACCTGTAACTGCATTATTCGAGGAAAGCCCGAATATTAATGGCAGTCACTGCATGCAAAACTATCCAGGAATTGGAATTGAAAAAACAACTTCTCAAACACTTCGTTCGGATTCGGCATAAAACTGTAGGGCCCTTCCACTCGTGAGATAACAATTGCACGCACAACACGAGCGGTTGCTGAGAAGATAGACCATGGCCCTCTACCGGCTGTAGCGCCACCCATATATCTACACCTACACCTATCCAGGAATCAAAGCAAAAAGTAGATACAATCCAAGAAAATGCTCTAATTCGAGAGCAATATTAGGCATTGCAATACAATAGGAATATGATTTACATCATTAAATGTTACATTCCGAAACATGAACACATTCGGTTTAAATTAGTTCTCGTTTTCCAATGTTCCAATTTTTCTCCTGAACTACTTAATAATCTTAGTCATATAGCTTATCATTTTCGTCGAATTTAACAACTATTTGATGACAAAAATGACATTTGTTTTTCTTCAGACTTCGGCAAGTAGAATTTGTTGAGTGCGTTGCATGTCGATTTAACAAAATTTTGTTTCTGCTGCATAAAGAGGTAAACAAATAAATGCCTTCCATTTTACAATCCACATGTTGCACCCTCTCTTCACTCACCGCACAAACACAAACTGTTATCTGCAAATTGAAAATTGACCACCTTCAACCGTGGTGATGCATTCCACTTGTGGCTTGCATTCTCTCTCACTCCCACACGAGCTGACCCGCCGGTATTTTCATAACACGCAACGAATTCTATGGCCTGAGGCCTTTGCTCTCGCGCCACTGAAACAACGCCCCCAAAAGTCAAAACACTGCCACGCTGCATACAAAGAACAAAGTGCACAGGGAATCCCGTCAGACTTGTTTACCCTTTTAAACATGTAAATAAAGCAATGAAAGTAGACCCAGAACAGCTGATGCAAGAATGCTGACCACAGCAAGAAAAATAGGAAAACACACACATACACCTAACGAGCAAACAACTCAAGAATCTTGTACCGACGCGACGTAAACATAGTACATACAGCGCATGCGAGTTCACCATATCAGAGGCGATTACGTCATTTTCTTTCTGAGTTCAAGCCAACCAGACATGTTTAGACGGTGCGGCCCTTCCATGATTCAAAAGTAGTCGTCGTTTTCACTCAGTTCGAGTGGCATGCAATAATTCGTGCATTTGGATCCGTAAACTTATTTTATATGTTCGCATTAAATCCGTCGTGATATTTATTTGATTTTTGAACAATGCCATCGCGGTGTGAGTTTTTTTACGACCGGCCGGATTCGGTGTACTACAGTGGTGACGTACTGAATGGGAAAATTGTCTTAACCACCGACAAAGTGAAAAGTGTGAGAGGTAAATGTGCATGCGTGCACCTGTATATCTTAAGTGTACTAGAAAAAAAACACATGTGCAGGGCAGTTTAAAGGTGGAACTACAATCGTTTTTTGTTTGTTTTTTTCTTGAGTGTTTTTTTCGAATGAATATGAATTAGTTGAAGCAATTCAGTGTGTATCGGGTAATTAAAATACGATAGCATACACATGGACCATATAATAATATTGGTTGGAGGGGTATACACCCCACATACATTCGAAATATTTGTAGACATGTTTCTACATTATTTTTCCGTAGATATTGTTCTGAAAATAGAGAGATAAATTAATCTTGTGTAGAACACGACATAAAAGCGTTTCATTGGTGCTACTTTTGAACTCTCTATTTACATTCAAGCGTTCGTTCGCATATGCGGCCATGAACTGGGGCATAAGCTGATACGTACATAAAAGTATGTGAAGGTCGCAAATACCATCAAAAATATGTATAGAACCACACGCAAAAGTCGAAAAGTAATAAAAAGTTAGCTTTGGTGTTGTACATTATGAAAAAAACGATAATCAAATATAAATAAAAGGAATATACAGTGACAATCAGAAGTATTTGCTCATTTGTAACAAAAACCACCGGCTCACTCGTAGTAATCGTCGCTTCCGAAGACAATTATCTTATGGAATGAGATCGTAGAATTTCATAAATATATAAGGAAACAAAGTTTACTAGAGATATCAGAAGACATGTATAATCTCCAATTCCCCAAATTTATCAGTTGGTAAAAGTAAACATAACATATTCGGATCATGTGCTACATCGTACATGGCAAGCATCGCACCCACATTTTTTTTTAAATAGCTGCACAAAGTAAATGTAGATAAGAACCGGAAATTAGTTTTGATTAAAAAGATGCAGTGCAATTGTCGGTTTTGCGGAAATGAAATTCTTTCTATGTGTGCGTGTGTTAATTACTTTATAATGATGCTGATGATTTCTAATTTCATCGTCAAATGCGTTTGTAATTTGATTGGACGAAGATAAATAAAAATAAATTTCCACGTAGTTTGCCCCGGACGTCAAGTATAACGAAACATATTTACTTCGACTTGGCAACTTTTTTGTTAAATGGTCCATCGGCATCAATTCTTCAGTCAGCTTGATCTTGTAAGGCTGCAAACTAAGATCGTTACGCAAAATACGCCATAATGTCGTCTAAGCAATGCCCAATTCTTGAGAACGATGAATTGCAAGAATATTTGCGACCAACCGTTGTCCCAGAGACACTGCAACATTACACAAAAAAATTGTAGATTCAAAATGTTGAACTAAACTTGTTATTTGCCTGTCTACCAGGGCAAGAATTCCTCATCTTCTTTGTGTTGCACTACAGTCCGGAGTGGACCTGGGCCTTAACCAACAAGCCTCTCCAACTAACCCCATCTCTGTCTAGCTGTCTCCAGTTTCGCACACCAAGTTGGTAGAGGTCCTTCCCCACTTGGGTGCGCCACCTTAAACGCGGGCGGTCTCTGTTGCGCTGTCCCACAGGCTCAGATTCGAAGATTCATAGCGTTGGATCCGTAGGCGCCTGACTAGGCTCATGTTGCTATACAGCCCGTTGAATCTTCTCCTCCAGAATCCATCAACTCTCAAAACAACCAAGAGCTTCTTCATCCGCTTTCAAAAGCATCCATGTCTCTGCGCCATAGAGCAGGACTGTTATGATCAGAGTTTTATACAAAGTCAATTTGGTGTTTCGAAAGATTGCTCTGTTACTCAATAGCCTCTTGAGCCCAAGTAAGCAGCGATCGGCAAGAGTAATTCTACGCATGATCTCGGTGCTGGTGTTATTGTCCCTATTTACTCCAGAGCAGAGGTAGACGAAGTCCTTGACTGCTTCAAAGTTTTTGCTGCCCATTGTGACGCTCTGTCCAAGACGTCGATGTTGTCCTTTCGTGGAATACCATATATTTCGTTTTGCCCTAATTCACCGCCAGACCCATTTTAGCCGCTTCCGTCTCATTGTTAGCAAATGCCTAATTGACGGCTCACTGAGTTCCAATCACGTTGATGTAAATTTGTGGTTTGAAGCAATAACCATAATTTTGGTGTTAGGTTATTTGTACTTGTCCATCAGCATTTCTGTCTTCATATTCTTCTGCGTTCATGTTGATTACTGTCGCATCCTAATTGTCTGTCAACTATGGGGCCAATTTGCTTCTAATAGCGTTACAATCCGATGGTGATCTGAACCTCAGCCAACAAGACTCTCTAACTGACACGATCGGTCCCTAGTTTACGTCCTTCTCCACTTGTGTACGCCTTTGGTTTCATGGCATTGATCTCTCGCGTTGTCGCACTGGTTCGGCGTTGAATACTCTTCGGGCTGCAGCAGTGCTGTTCATGGATTCAAGTCATAGCCATCTTGCATCCATAGGCTGCTGGCTAGACTCATGTCGCTGCACAGACCGTACAATTCATGATTGAAATTTCTTCTCCAGAAACCATCAACGCAAACAGGACCAAAGATTTAACGCAGAACTTTTCTCTCGAAAAGGCCACGGACTTCTTCATCTGCCCTTTAGATATCAAGGTTTACGCGCTATAGAGCAGTTCAGGAATTATGATCGAAAAAGGGCAAAGAAACAGCGAGTTATCCTGAGTTTAATCGCGGCATTGATGTTGTTCTACCTGTTTTCTTGGGCGTCGAGGTAGGCGAAGTCCTTCAAAGCTGTGTTGCCTATTGCAACGTTCCATTCGATGTTGTGCGGCCTTTCTCGATGATAGCATATGCTTCGCTTTGCCCTCATTTCAATTGTTTCGCTGTGTTCGTCCAACCACTTCAATATCATGTAAACATGCTAGCAATTTTGAGGAACCTTGGAAGAGCGAATCTCTTATGTTTGCGAGTGAGTTTTGGACGGCATTCTCAAGTTTCATGAAAATTAAATGACAGCGCGTCACCTTATCTAAGACTATTTTTGACATCGAAGGTATCGGTGAGTTCGTTTCTGACCTTAACGGAGCGGCTAAAATTCTACATCTACCATCCACTTGCACAACCTCACGCGTTTGACAGAAAAACTAGATAAGGCTTGTGCCGGTCGTCTCTATGAACGCTGTCATATGATACCTTGAAATCGTATAATAATAATAATAATAATATGGGTGGCGCTACAGCCCGTAGAGGGCCAGGGCCTAGCTTTTCAGCAACCAATCGTGTTGTGCGTGCTATTGTTCTCACACGAGTGGAAGGGACCTACAGTTTTGTGCCGACTCCGAACGGCCAAGTTTGAGAAGCTTTTTCTAGACAGAAAATACTCTTTGAGCATTGTCAGTGACTCGAAAGAGGTGGGGCCGTGAAATTTGTTTTCGT
This sequence comes from Eristalis arbustorum, assembly GCA_916610145.1. NCBI lineage: Eukaryota > Metazoa > Arthropoda > Insecta > Diptera > Syrphidae > Eristalis > Eristalis arbustorum. The sequence continues at coordinate 94,372,076 of OU744316.1, read as the reverse complement.
CGCTCAGAGCTGGAATCGAACCTACTACGTCGAGGTTGGTGTCGACGCACATACCCACAACGCCACGGGCCAATCGTATAATAATACTTAATAAATCATTTATTTGCTAAGTTAAGAACGTTGGAACTCTGTTTTTTCTTGTATGGGTGAGTATGTAAAGAATGTCGCCAGTTGTGATTAATTATGGATTTGAGCATTGCGGATATTTTGTGTTTTTATGATAGCATCGTTATCAACAAAAAAGCGATAGCAACATAAAGCAAAATCATGTTTATTAGTTTCTGATTTTTTTTATAAAATAATTAACAAACATGAAAAATTAGCCATCTGAATAATATTTAGACAATGGTACATATATATATTTTACTAAACAAATAATTATATTTTCTCTGAAGCAGACTACATTTTTATTGAGCTTGAAATTAGAAATGTTAACTTTATAAAGGCCAAATCATTTGACTAATAAGAATTGGTACGCGGTTTAAGGCGCATTCATATGAAGGGCGAATTAGAAACGTGAATTTTCAGAAACAACCATTTTCGAAGCTTGAGACTGAATTGTCGAGTTTTTTCTTCGACTAAAATTTCAACAAAAGTTAGTTTTAGTGTCCTAATTCATGATTTAAAAGTTTTTCTGTGTGAATCAATCATTCCCATTGCGAAGTGTCAAACTGAGTTCGTAATACACAAAATAGTGAACGCAATCCACAACCACCACTACTAAAAAAATCGCAGTGAAGTGTCAGTATCACCCGAATTTCTCTGCGAATAAAAAACTATGTCAATATTTCGCACACTTATGTACATGTGAGCAGATAGCGCGTTTGACAATTCAAATGCTATAAAATGCATTTTACAAAAAAAAAAACGTCAAATAAAATCCTCACAAAAAAGTAATAACTTACACAAATAATTATCAATTAAACATAAAGGTAGTTCAAGCGCCAACATTTTCAAGTACTCAATGAATACAAAGTATTCAAGAATCATGAAATCAGAGTAGCCCCATTTAAAACTGGTCTAGAAGTATGAATCATCAAAATAGTTGATTTACGTGTATTAAATTTTTTTATTATTTTATCACAAATATCGAAGTCAGACCGTGCGTATGCGCAATTGGACCTTACTCTGGCTTTCGCAATAATCGCTAGTGATCTCCACTTAGGTGCATTCTACTTTCACTATGCGCCATGAATAGTATTAATATTAAGTAACATCTCATTTGAATAAAACAATCTATTCTTAGAATTCTTGTTAGACAGATGTTCGTCAAAAACTACTTGGCATTTTTATTGGATTTTAGTTTGGCTCGTAACTTGGTCACGTCGTCGAAGCTGTTTAATACTCCTAGCTAGTTTGTAAAAGCAGAGCATGCAACGATGTAGTGGTGTATTGATTAATAGCAATTTGGATAATCAAATGCGATTCAAATTTAATTCCAAAGAGAGAATTTATCGCGTCGAAAGATATTAAATGTGATGAAATATTTACAGCAGTAATTTATCAAATGAAATCTTAAACCAGAACCCGTGAAGGCAATATTGAATTCAATTGAAGAGAAAGGGGAGTTACAATACATTCCCATTGCACTGCAGCTGCAAGCGCACAGAAGATACTCTTTCTTCATCTGCGTCTTCAGAGCTACCTTGCGAAAATGAATGAATAGATTATTATGACATTCCATCTAAGAGAATAACATGATACTCTCTTTTTTGAACTGCAAACTAAAACCAAAGTCTTGTGAGATACAAAAAAAAATGTAAGTTTTGGTCAACCGTTTACTTTATTTTTTCGACAAAAAGTGAACTGAGAATTAAACTATTTATACGACATTCGGTGGTGACATATGCTGACATATGCAGATGGACTTCAATGCAGTGTTGATTTCAGCTTAAGATGATGTCATTGTGTTGCGGAGTGAAATGTTTGGATGTAGATTAGGATAATCGTTGGTAGATGGAATGCTGGTCTGCTTAAAGACTTGAATTCAGATTTACAGATATTATGAAGAAGGCTGGTGAATGGGGCGATGATCGGATGTTTCGAAAGTATCATCCGGCGTGTGCGTCGTTGCTATTTTGATTCAACGTATTTGTCTTTAAATTGCCTAAGTCCATTTTACTTCCAGTATTGAATGTTGAAGACAATACATGTAATTCTGAGTAATTGTGTTTTTTAATTTTTATTCCATTTCATTTATTTATTGATTTTATATCGCTGTACCTTGTTGGAAGTTCAGAATAAACATTTTTAATGCGTCTAAGTAAATATGCGATTAATAAATACATAATGGCCCGTGGGTACGTGCGTCGACCCCACCTCGTCTCCGTAGGTTTGATCCCGGATCTGTGCGCCAAAAAAAATGTTCACGGCCCCACCTCTTTTGAGTCACTGACAATATTCAAAGATTATTTCCTCTCTAGAAAAAGCTTCTCAAACATGGCCTTTCGGAGTCTGCATAAAAATGAAGGTCCCTTAAACTCGTGAGAGAACAGCGCCAACTACCGAGGGATCAGCCTCCTTAAGATCGCGTACAAGATACTCTCTGCCGTTCTGTGTAAACGCCTGAAACCCTTTGTCAACAACCTGATAGGTCCTTATCAGTGCGGTTTCAGGCCAGGAAAGTCCACAATAGACCAAATATTTACACATCGGCAGATCCTGGAAAAGACTGAAGAGATGCAGATCGACACCCACCACCTATTTGTCGATTTCAAGGCCGCATATGACAGCGTGCATAGAGACGAGCTATACAGCGCCATGTCTAGTTTTGACATTCCTGCCAAACTAGTCAGGTTGTGCAGGATGACGATGGAGAACTCTCGCTACTCCATCAAGGCCGGTAACGAACTCACCGAGACCTTCAATGTCAAAAAAGGTTTTAGGCAAGGCGACACGCTGTCATGTGACTTCTTTAACATCATACTTGAGAAGATCGTGCAAAACTCAAACGTAAACACCCGAGGAACGATCTTCCAAAAGTCCGTTCAACTGCTTGCTTACGCGGACGACATTGACGTGATTGGACGAACACAGCGAGCCGTCAATGAGGCGTTTGCTGCTATTGAAGCGGAAGCGGCTAAAATGGGTCTAGCGGTAAACCAGGGCAAAACAAAGTACATGCTGTCATCACGAAAGGACGCACAACATCGACGTCTCGGACTGAGCGTCATATTGGGCAGCAGGAACTTTGAGGTAGTCAAGGACTTCGTCTACCTAGGCTCCGGCGTAAATAGGGACAACAACACCAGTGCCGAGATCAAGCGCAGAATTACTCTTGCCAATCGCTGTTTCTTTGGGCTCAAGAGGCAATTGAGTAACAGAGCCATCTCTCGAAACACCAAATTGACCTTGTATAAAACCCTGATCATCCCAGTCCTGCTCTATGGCGCAGAGACATGGACGCTATTGAAAGCGGATGAAGACGCTCTTGGTTGTTTTGAGAGAAAAGTTCTGCGTACGATCTTTGGTCCTGTTTTGGGCTGTACAGCGGCATGCACCTAGTTAAGCGTCTTCTCTAGAAAAAGCTTCTCAAACATGGCCTTTCGGAGTCTGCATAAAAATGAAGGTCCCTTAAACTCGTGAGAGAACAGTTACATTCACAATGTGAGCGGTTGCTGTGAAGCTATATCTTGGGCCTCTACGAGCCGTAGCGCCCCCATATACATACAATGGGTAGTCGAAAAAGTCTTTTCATATACATATTGTCAATAAATGTCGATGAAGTCGTTTATCTCCAGTGCTACCAATCACATTGTGTCTTACCATATGGTGTTGGAAAGGTGACACTTTAAGCTTCATTTAACCAAAAACAAAGTAAATTCAGAGAAATTGAAAAAAGTTACAGCTGTTCAAATGTGAGTGAAAATAATGAAGAAATTCGCTATATTTAGAAATTTTTGTATAAAAAAGTGACGAATACTATGCATGCCACAAGGAAATTAGTGAAGTTTACGGGGACGATGCTGTAACAGTTCATTAGCACAGCAATGGTTCGTTCACTTCCGTTCTGGAAATTTTAATGTGAAAGATGCATCTCGCTCTGGTCGACCTATCGTTGGAAAAGTCGATGAAATTATGGAAAAGATTGACCAGAACCTTCACATAAGGAGCCAAGGAACTAAACATTCATCATCAAACGGTTTTACATTTGGATCAATACAGTTTATTATAAATACAAACAAAAAACGAGTTTGATTAGAATTACGAAAATACTTTTCGATCATTATTAAGTTAATATTGGCGACATAACTTAGCAGATGATCGCATTCATTGACTCGAAAGTGCTATAAGGTTAAGGCTCTGTAGTAATAGGTCCAGAATAGATGTTATTCATTGAATAAATACTACTTGAAATCTAGCTAGATTTTGTAAACATTTAGTACCATGTCAGGCGAGAGAATCTTGGGTTTTTACTCGTATCATTACAAAAATAATCCGAACTACAGTCTCAGTCATTGCGAATGTTGAGCCGTGTAATGTAAAATTGTTAAACGACAAGAACGCCACTTGGAGTAAGACGGGGCTGCTATTCATTGCACAAAGACCCAATCTGATATCTTTAAGTAGTCCTATATTTTTTTTACAAAAACATAATATGATTGATATAAAATATGCTTTTATTGATAATCAATTAAAAACCAATTATTATTGCAGGAATATTCATCACAATTAAGGGTGTTGCAAAAGTTCGCTGGACAGAAAGAAAAAGTCGTCACAATCATCGAACCAACAAAACCGAGTACTATACCGTTTACTACAGTGGAGATGAACAGTATCTGCATTCCGCCGTACGTGTGGAAGGGGAAATGGATCTCCCACCCGGAGTGCATGAATACACCTTTACGACGCCACTGCCACCGCAAATTCCCTCTTCCATAACCGATGAGTATGGCCATGTGGCCTACGAAGTGGAACTGAAGCTTGATCGGCCAATGCGATTTGACAGTGTCTACTCGAATTCCTTCACAGTGATACGACCTTTGAATCTCAACATGGATCCTTCAGCTTTGGTGAGGAAATGTGAATTTTGACAAATTTCAATATTTGATTTTTTTCTTTTCTTCCACCTTAGCAACCGACAGTGAATCAAGAAGAGAAATATTTTTGTTGCTGCTGCTGCGCATCGGGTCCCATGAAATCCGAGCTGCGTACTGAATTTTCAGGCTACGCACCAGGACAAAAAATCAATTTCACCCTTCTGATTGACAACGAGTCCAATAACGACATCGATGGATGCAGTGTGGAACTCTTCCAGAACGTGGCATTCAAGAGTCAGACGCCTGAGGTCAAGATCAAAAATGTGAAAAATGTCATCGCAAATGTCGGACTAGGTGGTGCAATTAGATTGACAAAAAAACTGCACAAGGGTGCCATTCAGGTGCCCCCACTTCCGCCCACGACAATGGGTCCAGCAGATATTATCAGCGTGTCGTATTACTTAAAAGCCGAAATCGAGACTGGCTGCTGCAGTGCCAATGAAGACTTAAAGGCGAACATCACAATCGGAACTGTTCCCCTGATTGCGAGTGCAACCAATCCAAACAGTGTTATAACTGTTCAACCTACCGCTCCCTCGCACGATATGGGCGATGATGATGACGATGATAAGCCACCTCAATATGGCTCTGTTGGTATGTAGATTGAAGACACATCTCTCAACTCTCGATGTTGAATCCCTTCCCTTGCAGTTCCTCCGTCATTTGAGGAAGCAACAGGAATGAATAAGCCATTCATCGATGCGGACGCCGATGAGAACCGAGTACACGATCCGTTTGTGCCAAAGTACCCAGTGTATCATAATTTTGCAGCTCCGTCAGCACCGAGCGACGAACGGACGAGCTTAATTCAAGAATCTCAACAGACGACATCATGGCAATCACCGCCAGTGATACCGGGGGCGCCTTATCCAATTGTAGCACAGCCAAGCTTTTCGCAGGGAAATGCTCTGCCGTATCCTGTACATCCGTTGCCGAATATGGCCCCATTTCCGGAATCTAACTCATCGCCCGAGAAGGGAGCCGGACCCAACATTGGTTGGCGGGCATAGTTAAGATATTTAGATTTTTTGCATTCGGTTTTGCTATTTTTACTATTTTTATACAATATTTTTCTAAACAATAAATCAACGACTATGATCAGTGAGGTGTGACACTGGTTTACAATTCAATAACCAGTTTCACAGTGAAGGTTTACATTTAAGTTGAGGTCGAGGTTTTGGGTTAATTAGTCCAGTTTTACTGGGAAAGTGACTTCGATTGGGAAAAAATGTCTAGCCTTGACCTCACTTTCTATTAGTGCGTGTACCGAGTGTTTTCTCGACGCATTTGCTATCCTTTGTAATTTAAAAAGCCTTTGGTGCAGCCATTTAAAACATTTACACCGCGTCCAAGCTATTTTCAAATTTTTCGATTGTCTATATGATCGAGTGTTTGCAGCGCATTTGTCCACATTGTTAATATCGAGCTTAAACACACCAACTGACGCCTATATTGCTGTCACAATTTGTGATTTTTATTAAAAATCGCACTACACAAGCAGATCACGAAGGCTGTGAATTATCATGTTCTCTGTCCAAACATCAAACGTTTTGAGCCCGAAGTAGATAAATTTGTAAACAAACAACTAGTTGTGCGAAGTTGCAGTAGGTACTGAAGCTTAAGTGGCAGAATACTGTCGTTAACTATAACTTAAACTCCGTTCTAAGCTTAAATGAAGCTGTGAATAAGTCATTGAACCCAAAATTTAAATCTAAACCCACTGTGAAACTGGACATAGGTTAAGTAAAGATTTTTGAATGTAATATATTATTTTTGAAAAATGTGTGCTTTAGCTAAAATTTAATACTTAATTTTGAAATACAGACGTGCCTTTGCAAAAAGAAACACTACCGTTTAATGGAATTTGTTTAATTTTGTATACGTACGTACCGTGGCGTGGAGTGGAAACTTTGAAATGGTAACTCGGAAAAATTAGCCACATGCAACCGCTTTCTAGTGGTGGCCCCTGGCGTTGTGGGTATGTGCGTAGGTTCAATTCCAGCTCTCGGCGACGAAAAAAATGTTCACGACCCCACCTCTTTCGAGTTACTGACCCCACCTCTTCTCAAACAAAACCGTTCGGAGTCGGCATAAAATTGTAGGTGCCTTCCACTCGTGAGAGAACAATGGCACGCACAACACGAGTGGTTGCTGACAAGCTAGGCAATAGCCCCCTACGGGCTGTAGCGCCACCCATATTATATTATTATTAACCGATTTCTAAAATTACCTATGTATATTGTGTATTGCAGAACACAAATAGGAAAGCAGTTCTTTAAAGAGAACATTTACAGAACTTATTTACAGAACTCTGTCTTCGAAAGAAACCTTCAACACAACTGCACGTAATGATCGTCTGTTAGTAGGTCCAAAACTACAAGGATAAGTTAAAGTCGACATCGTTCTGCTCTGGAGATGATTCAAGTACACATTTACAGCCGACATCGGGAAGATGTACCTATCGTACCTATCGGCAAACCGGAAACAAATTATCAAATGATTGTTTGCACAAAAAAACAGGATAATTAAGGGATTTTAGGCTAAAAACAGACTGAGCTCAAGCTATCCAAGAAGAAATGTAAGCGAATGATCCATTCGGCATCGGCATAATAGAAATAAGAAAAGAATACGTGAATCGAAAGAGTGAAGGAAATCTCGATCAGTCGAATATGAGAATATGGATGTACAATTCATGCATGTCATAAGCAAACATACTTCGAGGTCTACTACGAAGACACTCATTATCTCCATATGCTTGTATGTGCTTAGCTCATCATTCAAATTAAACAAAAAAAAATGTCTAGTTCGCTAGCCGTGTTGTGCCACTGCAAAAAGAAGAAAGCTCACAAAAAACAGCTGAAAAGACTGGTGTTGGAAAGTCAACAGTGATAGCAGTACGAAAAAGAAACAATTTGGAGTCTCCGGGTTAATTTGGAGGGAGACCAAGAATTCTGACGGATAGTGACGCTTATGAAATGGAACGGTTGCTTCGTAAAAACTCCAAGCTAACACCTAAAGAGGCTACACTGGCCATTAACAAACCAACAAGGGAATGGACAGCCGGAAAATCATTGAAAATAATAGGGTTAATTGCGTCTGTTAGTACCAGAAAAGAACGAGAGAAAAAGAAATTTAAATAAAATATCAAAGGTGTCAGATGTGGATTTATTTTGAAGCTTTATCTTGAAGCATGCTTTTTGACAGTTCATACAGGTCATCCTGTTGTTTGAACACCTGTCAAACATTCATAACACTGTCCCGGAATATTTGTACTTAGCGCTGCACAAGTGTCTGCTTGAACACAAGTGCTTGTATGAATTAAATGCTTGCATACCGCCTGCCTGTCTCTTTCATAGTGCACAGATTCGTCTGCTCATCCTTATTGAATTTGGGCGCACTTTTAAACTTAGATGTTCGTTTCACAGAAACATAAAACCTGCAAAGATTGAAAAGTATACATTCTATCTCCATACACATCGTTACCTCACTAGCAAACTCTCCATCACTTTGTTCTTCTTCTTCTTCTAACGGCGCTAGAGTCCGTGGTGAAACTGGGCCTCAGCCAACAAGTTTCCAGCTGGTACGATCCTTAGCTATCTGCCTTCGCACGCCAAGTTGGTTGAGGTACTTCTTCACTTGTGTGCGTCATCAGTTTCGTAGGCGTCCTCTTTTGCGTTGTTCCACTGGTTCGGAGTCGAAGAGCAGCAGCAGCAGTGTGGAGTAGTGTTGTCCAAGCGCTCTACACAGCCTATCCGTCATAGGCGTTGAGTCCGTAAGCGCTCGGCAAAACTCATATCGCTGTATAGTCCGTGCAGCTCGTGGCTGAGTCTTCTTCTCCAGAAATCATCAACACAAACAGGACCCATATATTTATGTATAGTTGGCGCAGTCAAGCTCAGTCAAAGGAGACGTCCTTTCTTGTTTATCGGTCTAACAATACTAAGATTCCACTATTCGGACATGCTTCCTTCCGACAATATCTTACAAATGAGTTGGTGCATGCACCCTACCAGCTCATCTCCAGTTGCCTTAAAGAGCTCTTCAGACAGAGTCTGTTTGTACCACCAGCTTTGTTCGACTTTAGTCTCGATATCGTTATCTTGACTTCGTCTAGATCGGGGGGACGGAGTTCTCCTTTATCGTCGCCCATTGCGTTGAGTGGAACATTCTGCCTGACAGCGGTATTGGTATCCTCTTCGTTGTTAAACAGTCTGCAGAAGTGATCCTTCCAGATTCTCAGTATCGACTGCGACTATGAGTTGGTCCTCTTCATCAAGAAAAGCTTCTGATGAATTTGTTCGTAAACCTTAAAGGATATAGTCCTAGGTGATGCAGAACATTGAAAAACTGTTAGCTTTCTCTTATTCTCCATTAATGAACTCGGCGTTTAACGTTTTTTTTTATCCAAATAAGTATTCTGTTCCTGCTGCCTCGGTCTTCATCAATTTACGATCGCATGCAAGAGCATCCAACCAATCCTGAAAAAGTCACTTTACGAGCTGGCGGCGCAACGTCGTCGGTTCAAATTTCATTCTTCGAGTTCAATAGACCCTCTGTAGGTACGTCCCACAAATGCAATCCACGTCCGAATGTAATGCGTTTTTTTTTCCCGAAATTGGATCGGAGGCTACGGTGTACGTTAAACGTGCCCCGATAATAACCTCGTGAAAAGTGCAGTAGGAAACAGGGCCAGGGTAGATTGCCTAGCTTTCAGTGTACCTAAGGCTGACAACATACTCTGGCTGTTCGAACGACAGCCCATCAACACTAGCATCGACAATACGTATTCAATCGAAGAACAACATTTCCCAGAAGGAAATTCAGCATGAGCAGTTCGTAGCATGATCATGGTCTTCTCACATGGAGTCACTGACACCGTGTTAAGACATTCTTTTGAGAGGCTTCTAAAGTTGCAGATCCATGCACAAAAGAAATCCACAAACCACAGCGCCCCCCAAAGTCAACATAAGCCATGCCATCGGTCAAATGATTTATGGCCCAGAGTCTTTAACGTTTCAGTTGCGCAACACACAGAGAAGACAGAGCAGACTCTAGAGTAAACAAATTTGGTCAAAAGAAAGCCGATTTCATTGGAAACATTTCTAAAATAATACGGCAGCTATGAAAAAATATAAGCTAATTTATTGCACTATAAAACAATTTCCAGCGAAAATGTGTTGCATCGCATTTACTGACTAGTTATCGTTATTTCTTTGGTTATCTCCATTGTGGTTGGTGTCATTTCCACCTCTTCGTTGACCTCGTAGTACATGTACTTTGGCTTGAATCCACTTTTTTCATCATTCAAGCTGTGTTTGTCTTCCTTCTTAAAATCAGCTGACGCCATGTAGGAGGCTTCTTGGAAAGATGAAGCTAAGAGGGGGTACAGCTTAAGTAATTATTCAATAGATGTATAAACAAGCGTACTCACCATGCACGTTTATATCCGTGGAGGAATTATTAAGTCCAGCTTCCATTGAACTCGAACTAATGATGGCAGCTGGAATGGCTGTTTTGATTTCTTCTTGGACTTGTTTCTCATTATGGATCTCCAGTCCGCACTTCTCATCGGTTTCGAATGAAGTGGTTCCAATCAAGACGGGTATTCTAACCATTACACCACGTTCGCCCTTAGCTGGCACCACAATTGTTTCCACTTCGTAGCTAACCTGAAGGACGGCACAGTCTGTGTCGCATGTTGGGGGCAGGGGTGGAATTGGTATGCGCTCGAGAAATTCACGAAGAGGCATTTTCCCAACAAGGCCGCTTACTAAATTGGTAATGTTGAAGCGTTCTGTTTTCGTCATTTCACGCGGGATCCTCGCTTTGTATACGACTACTTGGTTAAGTGAAAATGTGATATGCTTCAGTGGTATTTGACCCTCGTTTAGCAGCCTTGCGTATATCGATATGGTATCACCGCAAACGAATCCAGCTTGGGGTATGTTGACATACAGACACATAGGCGTTTTCCAATACTCGGCGCAACATTTCTTTTCGTAGACCTCCATATCAAGTGGCAGCTGGAAGGGATTTAAGTATTCGTATTAATTAATTACATTATTTTTAAATTAAGAAATTGGATGGTTCCATCTTAGTACTACTAAATCTCATTCCATCCAGAAAAGGAGAGCCAATTGGAAACAACGAAGGATCGTTCCTTCATTCAATGGTTCAACGGATTTTATTTAGGTCGCTAAGAACATTGAGGAGATGGCTAAGGAATGCTGGAACCGGACGGATACAACGTACATGATGTGGGAAACTCTCTACTCGTGAGAAGTGGACTGTAGACTAATGGTTGACCATATTTAAAAAAATAAATAACGTAAACTCTTATCACACCTACATCATGTGAACTGCCATAATCAGCACCTGAAACACGCTGCTAAAGTCAGGGAGTCCCATGGAAAGAACAAAAGAGTAAATGCTTCGAGATCATTACTGCCTAAGCCTTCCTCCTCTCCACGTGACTTGGGACAAGTAGAGGTGCTTTGAAAAGGTTGGAATTTTTTACTTTTAAACTCATGGTCCGGGATAAGGGTTTGGTAGAGAAAGAGAGACGACGTTCGATGCTTCTGAATATCCCTACAGCGGCCTTATGATGCCTTAACACCTCTTGGAGTCTTTTTTCAAGGATTTTATAAATATTAAGTCTATTTTTTCGATTACCAACTATTGTAGCAGATTGAAACTTTGTCGATTAAGGAAATTGTATCCTGACTAAAAAAACAATCTGCTGTCAGGTAAATGTCTGGTCATCTATTCCGGCAGCCAGGTAACAATCAAATATCTGAAATCAGTCACCATCAACTCCAAGACTTCACGAAATTGCTGCTACTCCTGTGGGTGCCGGGACACTGTGACTTTCAAGAGTATTGCCAAGGAGACGAACTCGATTAAAATGGTACGAACTGTGCAATCTTTCTGGATCGTGACCCACCATCCATCCCAGCAAACGTCTACTAAAGTAAGACAAACTTGCGCAAGCAAACCGTAGTCACGGTCATACTGGCACAGGATGCCCCATGAACAAACAACTCTGGAATATGTCAGACCCCAACGATCATTTAATCTGATGCATATGAACAGGCCTAATTTTGGAACCCTCACTGGCATCATAACGGGGCATTGCGCCGCTGTAACCTAAGCCTCTAGAGTAGCCATCCCTACATAACGCAGAAGAAACCATTGTCGCTTTTATAATTTGACTGAATTAAGCTGTGTAAGATTCGGGCACCTTCCCCGCTTCATAGATGTATAGAACCGCGTGGTAGCACAATGGGCCTGAGCTAGCTTAAGCCTGTACATTTTTGTAAGTTTGTGCATTTATTCTAAGACTGCGAACTCGTCCTTGTTTCGTAAACATCCTGGAAGAGTTTCGCTAATTTTCAGCTTCGATCTCTGTCAATGCATTTATGGCGGTATTTTTGTCGACGATTGTAGAGCAATGTCCACAGATGTTCCCTTACCAATACACAAATTATTATTTCAACAACCATGATCTACTTGCTATTTATTACTGCTACTTGAATATTACAAAACTTACTTTTAGCACCAGCGCCTGTGGTCTTAAGTCAAAAGCCTTTATCACTTGAAATGTTTCTGTCAGAATCTCGTCAGTCCTGCCAGAGTAATCTATGACAACCTTAATTTGATATCGAACATAACCGCATGGACTTTCATAAGACGTTGGACTCTTTTCCGGAATAGCACAGGAAAAACTATATGTGTAGTTACCAACGGGAATCATGATCGATGAGGCTAGACAAGGAAATCAATTATGATTGACGAGATCGTTCGTACTACGATTACAACTTACTTACATTCATCAGAACCAATGAGATATGTGGTTGTGGCAATGAAGTCCTCACGTCCGTGTACAATGTTGGGCTTGGCAGTTTCCTTTTTAGCTGCATTCCATTCAGTCTGTGCGTAGCCATTTATTTTTAGTGCCAAAGCTGAGGAGGTGTTCAAGAATATAGGTGTTTTGTTTAAATAGTTTTTTTTTATTTTAGTAACAAATTATAACTCATGGCTAATAAACACATGACAAACCAGTAATCAGTGGTCATTAATTAAGTTGTCTGCACGAGAAACGTCAAAGTGGAGATACAGCCATACACACCGCAGAGAACAAGCGGTTCACAACAGCAGCAACTGTTGAAAGTGCTCTTGTTCTCTCATGAGATCAGTGGGTTTTAAGTCAATATTGTTATTTTGGTGTTTTAATATACTTGATGTAACATCCAGACTAAGGCTTTTGATTTTACCCGGGTAATACCCAATTCTGCATTTTACCGGCTGGTCTTGTCAGTTACCAGAAAATTACTTTTTTGATGAGAAATCGAAAATTGTTGCAACAACAAAAAACCAAATAGAATATAAAATAAGTGGATCGATGTTTTATTGTGTAATGTTATCATCTTCTAAGACTTCTAAGACCGGGTACCCAAAGTGATGACGGTAATACGAAAGTGCGGGAACCCGGGTATCCGTAAAATGTTTCGGGTACCAGGGTTTCAAGAGCTCTAATTCCAGACAGTTGGCAACGTTGACCAAAAATAAATTTGTTTATCGATTTAAAGCCCCGTACTACATCAATAGTCACAATTTACTATTCAAAGTGATGGCCAAATTGGGGATCCCGAGAAAATTCATCCGATTATTTCGCAACACTCCAACAAACACACGATGCACGGTGCAGTTTGGCCCAGAGGACTTCCGAACCGTTTGAAAGATGCACCGGATTTGGTTAATGTGGCTGACTGCTGTGCGAGAGGACAGAAGCCACATTTTTGCTAGCTTAGCTACCACGTTAGTGTTTTTGATTAAGCGAAGAAGACGACCGAGTTTTATGTTCACACATCCACATGGACGCATAGTAAAATTTAGAAACTCGTTTTTCAGCCGCACTATACGAATTTAGAATGCTCTGCCAAGCCCAATATTTCCGCACAGGTATCTCCTCTCCCTCCTAGGCTTATCAGGTTTAGTGATAGTTTTTTTTTAATGAATGACTTGCTTGAGAGGTACGACAGACACACTGAATATTCTCCTCCATCTTCCACCACTGGTAATAATCGGAAAACAAATAGCAGCCAGCACAGCCTTGAGACTCAAAACACTTCGACTGTAGTCCGAACTCAACATCGGTCATTCTCAAGGAATTCAACTTCCTTCCCAGCGACACCGACCGCGGGTATCTTCGAGAAGAAATTCTCGGTCAGCATTCCCACCAGATTGGACTGGATATCTGATAGGCAAACGTTGGATGATCCTCTGCGTATTTTCACAGATGGATTGAAGACTAACGATAGTGTCTATTTCCAAAATCTCAACATTGCTAACTCTTTGGAGCTCCCTGATCACTGTAGCGTTTTTCAGGCAGAAACCATAGCGATTATAGAGTCGATAAATATATGCTATTGAGCAAAAAACAATCCGCCGCACACCATCTAGGCTAAAACGTTACAATCGACAGCTAGAATTTCGAGGTATAAAAGGAATTTTTTCACCTCGGGGCAAAAGTAAACTCCACGAATGACATCGTAGTGGAGATCCGACGTAGAATTTGTCAAAACAACTGGGCTCGAAACTACTGACTCGAAGGACCAAAGTCATGCTCTACAAAACCCTTATTCTGCCAGTTCTACTTTATGGAGCCGAAAGCTGGACATTAAGTAATGCAGAGCTGGTCTTGGTCTTGGTTTTCGCCTTCGAAAGAAAAATCCTACGTCGAATATATGGTCCCGTCTGTGAGGAAGGCAAATGGAGAAGAAGACGCAACCGCGAACTCAACGAGCTGTACAAGGATGTGGATGTAGTCCGGAAGGCAAAAATCTGTCGACTACACTGGCTCGGCCACATCGAGCGAATGGACAACAACGCTCCATCAAAGAGGGTCGTCGAATCTGAACCTCCTGGTTTGAGAAGGAGAGGAAGACCGAACCTCCAAGGATCAAGCCATCGCGGATGCAAGTGGTCTTGATGAGTGGATCTTAAACAAGAAACTATTCGAGTGTTCAATTAAAAGAGTCCTGCAGTCCGAACCTTCTGCTACGAGAAGGAGAGGGATGAGATGCAGTATGTTACGGGTCAAGTCCTGAAGCACCATCAGCCACTAATCTGAGAAATGTGTAAAACTGAAACCTACAGATCGTGCTCACTTAATTTCTCTAGACATACAAATGCTAAGTTGCATGATAATGATTTTCAAGAATCTTGCTTCTAAGTCTCCCACGCCCAATACTGCGCATTGTCAGTCATTGACCCAAACTGTAGGAAAGAACCCCGAACAGACCGGAAATTTTTGAAAATGCGCACGACCGTTGAATCAATGATATCCCGCCATGTTTGACTTGACCAGTCTTAACAACCGCCGCCATCTTCTCTGATAACAGGGAATTATTTAATCGATTTGTGATCAATGCCTTATCAGCGTCATGATTACCATTTATACTGTAAGCAATAAATCTATATTTGTACTTATTGGCAGTATGTTGATCAATGTCAATATATTTGGTCTAGTTTAAGTTGGAATGCCCGCATTTAACGTGGAAAGTAGTTTCTAATGTGGGAAGTGTGTAGTCTGGGATGTGTTCACTTGATACACAGATTGTTCGAAAGACTCAAGTGGAGATGCTACGGAAATGATGTTGCTTGTAGTTCGAGGCATATCTACACATTCCCTTGCGTAGGGCAACATTGAAATGAAGACAACACAAGAAATGCATTATCACCTACCACATGAGATTATTGTGAATTTGACTGTAAAAGCTATTCTGTAACCGAATTTGAAATTAGTTAGTGCTTATCAAGGATCCGTGCGAAGTGAGCTTGATGATAAGCATTCAAATTTGTGCGTTTGTTGGATCATTATGTATTCAATTCTCACGCCTAAGGTGCAAACACAAAAATGGTGTGATCACGGCACCATTTTGCATCAAATCACCAACATTGCTTAAGAAGCGTCATAGAAAAGTAAAAGAAAAGCTTTTAATGTAAAAATCACACAGCCACAGCACAATGGCACGCACCACCCGAATGGCTGTGGCACGAGAACATATACGGGTCCAAGTCCGCACCGCGATTTTTTTTTTTCAGATCGACAGTAGACCATGTTCAAGTACATATTTATCAAAACATTTGTCCCCACTTCACTTACTATTCTGTTAGATAATTCATGCTATGACCGATACGGAAGTTAACAAAATGTTGCCTATTTACCTTTTATTAGTATCCGTTCATCCAACGAAAGGCAAATTCGTCCGGAAATGATTTGACCCGAATAGTAAACTCCGGCCCCGTTCGTTATCACGTCACACTTGACCGTCATGTTGGTGTTATGCAATTGAATTGAATTCTCTTCGATTTTCAATTTGACTAGAATTGAGACAGCCAGACGCAGCTGTCATCAAACGAATACTAAACACAAGAATCGGAACCCATTGAAAGGGTTTCTAAGTATTTATGAAGTTTGCTTTTATCTTATCGGTTATTCAACGTGAGCTTAGTATTTATTGTACACTGTGAAGATTAGTCAGGCGATATAAATAAAAAAATATATATTGGAGAGACACACACTATTATTCACCAATTTAGACTCAATATTATTCTGTGTGCTGCCTGGTCTCAGATAAGGAACGGTAGTATGAGCCGTTGATGTTGTACAATAAAAATGTATTTCAGGTACCTGCATGTGGAGGTTGACGTACGCATGTACTCGAATCAGCGGCGGACTGTATCACCATTATAATGTAGCTTCGTGAACTGAGATTTTATCAAACACTTGTAATTGTTTCGGGGAACTACTCCTCGCAAAGTGAGTCATGGTGTATAATGTGATAGATAACTTGGGGCTATGACGTTGGTCAATCAACACAATTCCTTGCCGAAGACAAAACATGCAAGTGTACTTTTGCAATTGAATCTAATCATTAGAAACGTAGACAAATACACCAAATTTCCTGGAGTTTCGAAGCGGAAATATGCATTTATGGCCACGATGAGCGTTGTGAAGAACTCGTGAATGGGCTAAGTATTTTTAAGTGTATCGACAGCCAAGTTGTGTCTAACACCACTCAACCCGTTAACTTCTTCTTTGTGTGTGTTCTTTGACAGTCCGGGGTGGACCTGGGCCTTAACCAACATGCCTCTTCAACTAACGCGATCTCTGGCTAACTGTTTCCAGTTTCGCACACCAAGTTGGTTAAGATCCTTCTCCACTTGGGTGCGCCACCTTAAACGTGGTGGCCCGTGGCTTTGTAGGTATGTGCGTCGACCCCAACCTCGATGTCGTAGGTTCGAATCCAGCTCTGAGCGACGAAAATAATTTTCACGGCCCCACCTCTTTCGAGTTACTGACAATGCTCAAAGAGTATTTCCTGTCTTGAAAAAGCTTCTCAAACAGCCGTTCGGATTCGGCATTAAAACTGTAGGTCCCTTCCACTCGAGAGAGAACAATAGCACGCACAACTCGAGTGGTTGCTGAGAAGCTAGGCCCTGGCCCCCTACGGGCTGTAGCGCCACCCATATATATATATATATATATATATATATATATATATAGAGTCCACTTGGTTCTTCGATAGATGGCTCTGTTACTCAATTGCCGCTTGATCCCAAAGAAGCAGCGATTGGCAAGAGTAATTCTGCGCTTGATCTCGGTACTGGTGTTGTTGTCCCTATTTGTGCCTCGGGTGTTTAAGTTTTCGCACGATCTTCTCAAATATGATGTTGCAGTCATCATGACAGCTTCACATGACAGCGTGTCACTCTGCCTAAAACCTTTTGTGACATTGAAGGTTTTGGTGAACTCGTTACCGACCTTGATGGTGTAGCGAGAGTTTTCCATCGTCATCCTGCACAAACTGACGAGTTTGGCAGGAATGTCAAAAATATACATGCCGCTGTATACATCGTCTCTATGCACGCTGTCAAATACGGCCTTAAAATCGACAAATGCTTGCTTTTTTCCGACCATATCTTGCAGATGAGCTGGTTCATGCGCCCAACCAGGTCATCTCCAGCTGCTTTAAACACTTCCGCGGACAATCCGTCCGCTCCAGCAGCTTTCTTCGACTTCAGTAGCTTTGTTCAAAATTGTAGCTGTCGATTGTGACGTTTTGGCCTTGGTGGTGTGCGACGGATCGTTTTTTACTCGACAGCATAGGCAGGGTCTATGATCACAGGGCCAAGTTGCTTATCGCTCTCAACTTGGCGGGATGCCAGCAACGATCCTTGTCGATGCATAGATCGAGTTGACATGCAGCCTCCAAGCGGCGCCCCCTGGATAGCTTTCACAACACCCGTTGTGAGGTGAACCAATGCATGCAGCGTTTCTTCAGCGGTTGTGCGGAGGGCTAACAACCCACCCACGAAAAAAAAAAATAACTGTTACGGAAGAGCAAGCAGCCTCCGAAAACGGACACAGGCTAGTCAATTTCGACTCGGGGCGTAACTTCTCTGTGATGAGCACACGGTTCCCACACCTTAACATACATAAGGGGACCTGGCGGTCTGCTGATCAATCAACCATCAACCAGATTGATCACATTGCGATCGACGTCAGACACTCCTCCAATATTCTCGATGTCCGATCATTCCGTGGATGCAACATCGAATCGGACCGTTTCCTTGTTGTAGCCAAGGTAAGGATGAGGATATCGAGAGAAGTACGGACTCGAGAAAGAACACTACGGTTTGACGTCGGAAAGCTACAACAAACGTTGTCAAAAAGCCATCAAAGAAGCTGCCACTGATGTGCTGGGTTTTACGACACCACCCAGAAGGAACCCATGGTTTGACGACGAGTGCAGGCAGGTACATGCAGCCAAACAGCAAGCCTTCAAGGCAACGCTGCATTGAACAACGAGAGCTGTTCGTGAGCTCTACGGACAGATCAAAAAGAAAGAGTATGAGAAGCGCGCGGTAGTGGAGATGGAGAAGTGTTACGACAGGAAGGAGGTCCGAAAGTTTTACCAAAAGGTAAAACAAGTATCAGGAAGATATAGACCTCGGACCGAAGCCTGCAGGGACGAAAATGGACAACTAGTAGTGGAATCGCAGTCGAAGCTGAGAATTTGGAAAAATCATATCTGTAGACTGTTAAACGGCGATGACGACACAAGTTCCGCTGTCAGGCAGAATGTTTCACTCAATTTGGACGATGATGAACACGAATTCCGTCCGCCCGACTTAGACGAACTCAAAATAGCGATATCTAGACTGAAGTCGAACAAAGCTGCTGGAGCGGACGGATTGTCCGCGGAGCTGTTTAAGGCAGCTGGAGATGACCTGGTTGGGCGCATGCACCAGCTCATCTGTAAGATATGGTCGGAGGAAAACCTTCCCGATGACTGGAATCTCAGCGTCGTTTGTCCGGCCCACAAAACAGGAGACCCCTCTGACTGCGCCAACTAGCTAGGGATCAGCCTCCTTAACATCGCGTACAAGATACTCTCTGCCGTTTTGTGTGAGCGCCTGAAACTATTTGTCAACAAGCTGATAGGCCTTTATCAGTGCGGTTTCAGGCCAGGAAAGTCTACAATAGATCAAATATTTACACTTCGACGGATCCTGGAAAAGACTCAAGAGATGCAGATCGACTCCCACCATCTATTTGTCGATTTCAAGGCCGCATATGACAGCGTGCATAAAGACGAGCCATACAGCGCCATGTCTAGTTTTGATGACGGTAAAGAACTCTCGCTGCTCCATAAAGGTCGGTAACGAACTCACCGAGACCTTCAATGTCAGTAAAGGTTTTAGGCGGCACGCTGTCATGTGAAGCTGTCATGATGACTGCAACATCATACTTGAGAAGATCGTGCGAAACTCAAACGTAAACACCCGAGGCACGATCTTCCAAAAGTCCGTTCAACTGCTTACTTACGCGGACGACATTGACATGATTGGACGAACAAAGTGAGCCGTCAATGAGGCGTTTGCTGGCATTGAAGCGGAAGCGGCTAAAATGGGTCTAGCCATAAACCAGGGCAAAACAAAGTACATGCTGTCATCACGAAAGGACGCACAACATCGACGTCTCGGACAGAGCGTCTTATTGAGCAGCAGAAACTTTGAGGTAGTCAAGGACTTCGTCTACCTAGGCTCCGGAGTAAATAGGGACAACAACACCAGTACCGAGATCAAGCGCAGAATTACTCTTGCCAATCGCTGTCTCTTTGGGCTCAAGAGGCAATGGAGTAACAGAGCCATCTTTCGAAACACCAAATTGACCTTATACAAAACCCTGATCATCCCAGTCCTGCTCTATGGCGCAGAGCCATGGACGTTATTGAAAGCGGATGAAGAAGCTCTTGGTTGTTTTTAGAGAAAAGTTCTGCGTACGATATTTGGTCCTGTTTGCGTTGATGGCGTTTGGAGGAGAAGGTTCAACCACGAACTATACGGGCTGTACAGCGGCATGCACCTAGTTAAGCGGCTCCGGATCCAACGCTTAAGATGGCTAGGTCATGTAGAGCGAATGGACACCACAGCTCCGGCCCGAAGAGTCTTTGACACCGAGCCATTGGGACAACGCAACAGAGGACGTCCGCCAACTAGTGCGAGATGGCGCACACAAGTGGAAAATAATCTCAACCAACTTGATGTGCGCAACTGGAGGCAGCTGGCGAAAGATCGTGCTGGCTGGAGAGGCATGTTGGTTGAAGCCCAGGTCCACCCCGGACTGTAGCTCCAATCAAAGAAGAAGTAGTTTGTAATTAATTTTTTTTTAGTTTTTTTTAATTACTTAGTAGTCATTCAAATGGTTAGTGGTCACTCGAGTGATTAGTAGTCTTTCGAGTGGTTAGTAGTCATTCGAGTGATCATTCGATTATTAAAATATCTCGATTACTAAAGTCTCGATTCTTGAAATCATTCGATTATACCCATCACTAGCTGATATCCACGACTACACAACCACCATTATTTTGAGAATTTTATTCCCGTTTAAAATGTGCTCATAACTTCCGAACCGTGTGTCGTACCGACTTAAACATTGTCTCATTCAGCATCTATATTTTAGAATGTTTTTTGTTGAAAATTTCACAGCTCTGCGACGTTTAGTTTTTGAGCCTTTGTCGGTCAGATACACAAACTGTCTGCTTTATATATAGTTATATATATTGCGGGAAGAACGCAAATACCTCTCCAGTTTCCGCATTCCATCAGGTTTCCTTTTTTTGGAAGCTTAATGATCATCCCCCTTTTCCACTCCTGCGGGATTTGTTCGTTATCCCAAGCTTTGTATATCACCGGATGCAGCAAGTCTGCTCATACATTCGGTGTAGCTTGAAATAATTCCGCAGGGATGCCATCAATACCCACTGCTTTGTTTTTCTTGAGCGACTTGAATGCTGCTATTATTTCGCTTTTACTAGAAGGTCCGGTGCGAATTAGGGCATTTGTTGGCACAGAGTACTCATCAGAGCTCGATAGCATTCCGCCACCGTCTAGGTGGTTTAAGACAGTCGCAAAGTGTTATCTCCATCTAGTGAGTTGCTCTTCATCCGAAATAAGAAGGTTACCATTCAGACTCTTCACCGGGTGTTGATTGGAATTCTGACCACCTATGAGTTAATTGGTAAAATATTCGCTGCTTCTTCAGCCCTAGAAGCCAGTGTGTCGATATACTGACGTTTGTCTCGTCTTACGCTACGCTGCACTTCTTTCTTATTCACCAGGTATTGGGCTTCTAGTTCGGTTTTCTCTACTGCTGAGGTTGATGCAATTCGAACTTTTATTGCTATACGCTCATCGATCTGTCTCTAAGCCATGTACAATGGTGTTTCTGTTCTCTACCGACATATGTGCTTGCTCCAGTCACAAAAGCATTTCTCACAGCATACCAATGGTCATCCACGCTTTTCTGTCTTAAGCTGCTGATTGCCTCTGCTTCTAAGGCAAGATGGTCCCTAATTTGTTGGCGTACTTGGGGAGCCTTGAGCCTGTCGATATTGTACCTGGCATTGAGCAAATTACGGCGATTGCTATTGACACCTGCCGTACGAAGTCGTATACGTGCGATCATAAGGTGGTGATGTCGCTCGAGCCCAATGTCGGCTCCACGTCTGTTTCGGACGTCGAAAAGACAGTTTTAAAAGCGGCTGCTTATCGCAATGTGATCGATCTGGTTAGATTTTCGCTGCCTATCAGTTGATACCTAGCTGATCTTGTAGCAGGCATTATGCTTAAACAACGTACCACCAATGACTAGGCGGTTGACGCAGTCCACAAACCGTTCGCCGTTATCACTGCGGTCTCCAACGCCGTGAGCTCCCATAACGTGTTTTAGCATAGTGTTGTCGCTGCCTACTTTGGCATTGAGATCTCCCATCACAATTACGATATCGCCATTAGGCGTTTGGTTGACGGCTGCACCTAAATGACTGTGGAAGTTGTAATTACCATCCTCATTGGAGTCATCTGTCGGAGCATAACACTGAATAATGGTTATTTGCCTTACTCTACTCAGAAGCCTAGCCGTCAATATCATGTCGCTGTGAGGTTTCCAGGATATGAGACTGCTTCGTTCATCGACTACGAGAAGGCTTTCGATAGCTTGAATCGAGCTGCTATGTGGTCGGCCTTGCGCAGTAGAGGTATTCCGGAAAAACTAATAGCTATTATAATTCTCTTGATGTTCCGATAGGCACCTTTAATTCAATTCCTTCCGCCCTCGTTAAAGTTATTTGTTTTAGCTATTCATATTCGGTACAAGGCGCTGCCTTTCCCCGCTTATTTGAAAGAATCAATTTGGCCAAGACAAAACTGCAATGGTAGCCTTAAGTTTAACTTAACACACTATTATATTTAATTTGTCCCTAATGCATTATCATTATAATACAAATTCCGAAAGCAAAAGCTTAATGATAAGCACAACTGAAGAACTTGTTTAAGAGAGGCTCAAATTGCAAGTCTTTCCTTGACAGTTCCGAATTAGTCTCATTAATTGCGAGTTCTACTAGTACTGCCAAAGTCTAGTGCTGCGCAAATATTGGAAATAATGAATTTTAAAAAGTTGGAAATCCACAGCTATCTCAGCTATACTGGCCTTCTTCTTCTACTTCTTGGATTGGAGCATAGTCCTGGGTGGACCTGCGCCTCAACAAACATGAATCTCCAGCCGGCACTATCTTTTGCCAAGCCCGTCTTCAATTTCTCACGCCCAGTTGGTTGAAGCCCTTCTCTACCTGGGTGCGCCATCTATCATCTCAGATACGGAACTGCTATCAGAAATTGTTACACCTAAAACCTTGCCCAAACTTCATAATTTATTTTATTATGTATCCCAAAACAAATGAATTGATCGACCAATCAATTCCTCACCATCACAATCGACTAATTAAAAACACCAAAGTCATTTGGTATATTTCCGTATCAGAATTCATTTCCAAATATAATTTACTCCTAATTTATATATATGCATGTGTGAATACATTAAATACTATCATTTACAATCACCGCCAACCAACAGCGCGTTCAAGGAAATCAGGCATATTTAAGGGCTTCTGTTGATGTTTTAGCAGTATCCAACGCTGGCGTTTGTGTTGAATTGGCCAACGTTTCCGGCACTAATGTCCCGTCAACATTGAATACCGGATACCTAGGAGTAAACCGAACGGACTGATGGTTTTCATTCGGGGACTGAACCTCGTCATCGTGTATTTCAGTGGTCATAAACATGGCTTCTTCATACGTCGGGGGAGCTGGAAGACATTCAGGGTTAGACTAAACACTTGCTGGGCAACGAATTTCTTACGCATTTCCTTTTCTGGCGCTGATGGAGCAATGTTCACAACTCCATTTGGCAGACTTTCTGCTCCGGCAGTGAGTCCGAGAACACACGCTGAAGTTGACGGCGCATCCATAGCCCTTGGCTCAGGCATCGCGGCGCACTGAAGTGGTACGTTCCCAATGGTGATTGGTATGACTGCCTTGGGATTCTTTACCAGGCCGTTCATAACAGCGATCACCGCAATTTCATAGGAGATGCGAACGATTTTGCTGAAATGTTCACACGTCGGCGCTGTGGCCGGAATCCGGACTATTTCGGTGAAGTTCCGTCTTGTCCTTCGAGCCACAGAGCTGGACTTTGTCTTGACCAAGGAAATCTTCTCTGTCTTCGTGTTGATGCGAGGAAAGTCTGATGTGTATGTGGCCCTTAAGTTAAGAAGGACTAAGATTTGTTTAGCATCACAGTTGGATTGGTTATTCACATCAACACTGACTAAGACCATTTGGCCGGGGACGTAGCCCCTCTGTGTGATGTCCACCGTGAGGAGGACTGGCTTCGCGGTGCTCAAACAAAATCCCTGCATAGCTTCAATATTTGCAGGCATCTAAAGGAAAAACAATCGCATTTGATTAAACGAACTGCAGACAACGTGGAGTAAGAACCTTACCTTTAGCATATTTGACTCCCGATTCAGATCTAATTGCTTAAGAACTGTGAACCCGAATGTGTATGATTGATTTTTCGCACATGAATTGATCAGGAGTATTTTGACGACGTAACGGATGTGGCCGTATGTTCCCTCAAATGAGGAGGGACAATTTTCAGGAATGAAGCTTTGGAAGGCAAATGTGTGGGTACCAGCGTCAACGGTAACATCGTATCCTAGAAGAGTGGGGTGAGCCATAAAAGCGATCACATATCAACAAGAACTTACCACTTTCCGAGCCAACCAAGAACGTGTTCGATGCAATGTAGTCCTCCCGTCCGGAGAATCGACGCTTCTTGTGATGGTGTTCTTTACGAGAGCCAGATCTGCGATCTTTCCAACTCGCTGACGAGTAGCCGCAGATTTTTAGTTGAATTCCTGTTGGCAGAAAGTGAGAGATTGGAAATGTGTTAGTAAACCATTGCAATATATTGCACACACTCACTGCCTGTGCTGGGTTGGCTTTGAAGTTAATTAGGTGGAAAACACGTAGAGGGTGAAAAATGTATAATCTTCGATATCTCAACATTAGGATGTAAGTTTATTCTTAAACACAGATAATTGTTTAGTTTCTTTTGACCACATTTCAAAAGATAAAATGTGTCCTTTCCTTTGTCTGATTGTCTAACATTAACGAACAGCAAAAAGAAGTGCGGGTTCGAATGGAACCTTAAAAAATATGCTTTTAGTAGGTTAGGTACTTTTGGCGTTCAGTGCTACATGTGGCTTTGGGATGCTAGTGTTACTCAGCATATGATTTTCATTACCTTGACGATGTGGGTATGTGCATCAACCTGAACCCCCACATCGAGGTATGTACAACAAAAACTAATATTAATGGCGGCGACCAAAAAGTGATATGTTTCCTGATCTAAGCAATGGCTTACAAAAGCCTAGTGAAATAGTCTTGGTGCCTATTGGCAAATGTGCTTACATTTTTGCGTACATATTTGATTCGATTAATGTCCATACTTCAATTGCATGATCCTCTAAAGGGGAGATCTCTAGTGCTACTCCAAGCTACACGATCCTTGGCCCTAACTCCTCAGGATTTATGCTCAGGCGAGTTTTTAGGCTTGGTCAAGAGCCGCCTTTCTGATAGAGTCGCTCCTGAGGGATTTGCATATAAATCACGCATCGGAAGATGTGACGATGTGGAAATTCCAAACCATGGAAGCATAGCTCATTCCGTTCGGAGAATTAGCTGCTCTGCATTCAGCTCCCTATCCCAGAGTACCATAACTCCCACAACAGCACGAAGAAATCTCATCTCGGTAGCTCCTATTCGCGATCGTTTTCTGTCGGTCATTATCCATTGGCTTTGACACCAAGTTCGGCCTTTCTGTTTGCAGGTCTTCCCAGCTG
The DNA here is from genome assembly GCA_916610145.1 of Eristalis arbustorum. NCBI lineage: Eukaryota > Metazoa > Arthropoda > Insecta > Diptera > Syrphidae > Eristalis > Eristalis arbustorum. The sequence continues at coordinate 94,346,221 of OU744316.1, read as the reverse complement.
TTTCAATATTGATCCAGCTTGGCCAATCCTACAGGAAAGCTCATTCAATCACTCGTGAAAAACCCGGAGACCTCTCCGCCTGCTTCGATTTGAGTTATCTCCACGTGGTGTTGTGGCTTTCATTTGACTTATTGAAGTAGAAGGGATGGTATCTTGCAGTTCTGCATTTAAATAATGCCCAAATCTTAAACACTGCACTTCAATTTTACTGTGTCTCATTATACTGAAAGAAATTGCTAACAGCATTATTTGATCCAGCCTGTCATATTTACTTGCACTTACTTCCCTCAACTTTATTAGAACCGTGTTACCATTTAAATGATTAATCACATCACAAATCGCCTAATTGTGTTTTTTTTTGTTCTTTCATTGATATCTGTCACTGATTGACCAGAACACAAAAAAATATTTAAAAAATGGCTCTCCGACCAAGAGCGAAAAAATGATGCTGATCTAAATCGATTAATGACTTGTGACTTTTTTTCAAAGTCTCAACAAGAGGCTAAAACAGCTTTCAAAAGGTTGAGAGTAATGTTCGATCACTGCTGGCCACGGATATAAAAGTGTCACCATTCGTGCTTAAGACGAATGCTGAAGGTTTCTGGCCGGAATGGAGAACGAACGAAGAGTTGCTGTGAAGAGCTTAACAAAAGCACATCTCAGCAGAGATCCAACATCCCAAGTGGAGCTGGATAGGCCACACCCTACGTAAGCCGGAAGTGAATATTGCAAGAATGGCCCTCATCTTGACCACTACAAGGAATGCGCAGTCGCGGTCGGTCATGCTGGAATCGTGGAGAAAGAGAATCGACAGGCCGGTAATTCATGGTCGGAGGTGATCATGTTGGCCCAAGACAGAGTAGTGTGGAGGTCATTCGTAGAATTGCTGATATGGCCTTATTCTCTATAGGAGCAGCCCTTCAATGGATTTGTATTTATATTTGTAAACACTTTGGGGATTAATTAAATATATTGTTTCATTGTTTCACAATTTTCCTTTACTTTTTATGCATACGCATTGAATATAAACATACAATGATAATAAAATATTCACGGATTCGGCCTCAATTACTATATAGTGGCGTGTTAAACGCTATATTCTTTGGCGAGGTCCTTATTTGGCTCTTCAGTTTCCAATCAAAAAATTATGCACGCTTTATTTCTCTCTTTACCGAGAATGTATTGCATTCTTTACTTCAAAGAAATACAAAAATAAGCCGCCTTTAGTGGTATGGCGTCGTGAGAGATATGTTACTCAGATGGGACATACGAATATGGTCGTTAGCACCGATGCCATCGTAAAAGGTTTTGAGTGTATATATATTGTAAATATGTACCCGCTCTCTACGTCTATGTAATCTAATATTCCTCAGCAAAAATTGTACAATATCCCACCTCTTCTGTCTGAGTCATAGTGACAAAAAAGTCGATTAAAAAGTACAATATGCACCACATATCAAATAAATATGTATTTACTCTTTATCTATATCCAAGACCAACGAGTTTAAACAATAGATTAAAATAAGAATATCATGACTTTTCACAAAACTGTTTTGTTTTTCTACTGATTAACGTGGACACTACGTTTTATGCGTACCTACATATCCAGAATTTCTATTTTATACCATCTGTGATCTGTTTTGTGGTGTGTACTTATGAACAAAAGGCAATCATTTCAACTACTCGAATACAATATTCTTGACAAACCAGTTATCAAATTAAACCAACGTTAATATAACAATTTGCATACAATGAGCTTATTTTTAACGTTCTTTTCTTCATGGCAAATTAACTTGTGTATTTTTTTAATACTGATGTTTCTGAGGAATTTTTAAATTTTTGACTCAAATGCAGATATTTTGTCAAAGTAGCTTCACAGATTCGGTCACAGCAGCCCATCCACCTGCCCAGAATGTGTGGGCGCAGATAGACAGAAATAAGTGTTTTAAGTAATCACCTGTCGTTAGGCTTATATCACGAAGACATTTAATCTTTGGACCATTTTACGACGCTGGACCAGACGCCTTCAGTATGGACCTATTTCTCCACCTTGGTAGGGTGGCGAGGCCCATCTAACACCTCTGCTACTCTTTGGGTCATAGCACCCGAAGAACAAGATGATAGAGCTAAGATCACACATTTCCTCCTATAATTTTAAACTGAAAGTTCTGCTTTAATTTTTGCTTCTTTTGATATTAAATCTGCTGAAGATGAGGTAACATCTACAAAACTCTGACTAAGAACTAATCGCAAACACTGATATATGGTCGTCTTGCATTTTTAAAAAGAGGTAGTAGTGAGCGATGGTCGTTTGATAATACATTTTGATAAGATTGTTTGGCAATAAGTGCTGTTCAATATCATACAATACTTTCTTATGAATAAGGCATTCTTTCTTATTCTAAAAATGGTGTTGAGAACGATATTTTTTAATTTAATAAAATGTACAGCTATCGGATACATTACTTACTTTAATAAAAATAAATTCTTTGAATGGTACGGTGCATTAAAGAGGAAATATAATTTAATGGTATAGATACTGATGGATATGAAATGAGATGCAAAACGTTTAATTGTAAACAGTAACTATTTTCCAACAGCAACCCAAAAGCATATATATTTATATATACAGTCACACAACAAATTTGATGTTTCTACTTCAGTCTGACTGCAGAACATACAGCTTCAACTTTTGTATACAAAACTGAATGCCGACAGTCAAAGGCGTCCGTAAGTAGAAATGACAATGCAGCTTCCAAAAAGTGAAGTAAATCGAATAAAAAAAAACAAAATATTTATTGCAAAAATCCTTGCCAACTACTATAGATGGCCTCAAATTGAAATAGTCAAAAAAATCTTCGCCTACTACTGAATGTGGACCTGGTCTATGTCACACATGACACACTTGACGATAGAAGACGGGCTACAGACTGGGAGATTTTCGCGAAGATATACCATATATGAACTGATTACGCATAACAGAACATAAAAAAAATGAGGATGTGCTTCTATACTGCGCGGAGGCATAGGCAATCTCAATATCGGATGAAGAAGCCCTTGGTCTCTTCGAGAGAAAAGTTCTCCGTGCGATCTTTGGTGCTGTTTGTGTTGACGGGTTCTGGGGGACATGCGCCGATGATCCGATATTAAAGCAGACAGTCTATGGATCCAACGTCGGACTACTCAGCTCCGGGCCGAAGAATCTCTGCATCCGAATCTGTGGGGCAACGCAAAAGAGGATGACCGTTAATTGGGATAAGCATTGGGGTCGACGCACATACCCACGAGGTCACGGGCCACAACTTGTCTTTACGACAAAAATAATTTGACGGCCCAACTTCTTTCGAATCACATTCTGTCAAGAAAGGTGACGCGTCTAAGGTGGCGCACCCAAGTGGAGAAGTGAGGAAGTGTCTGCGGTCAGAAATGCTATTGGAACAATGAAAGGAATCATTCGATAGAGTCCTTTGAGAAGGAAATGCATACCAACCATTCGCTTGTTCTGTAAAACGAAGTGGATAGCAAAATATAAAAGTATTCGGATTTTCAGAGCAAATATAGTCACATTGTGATGGAAACGCGGCGCATCACAAACAACGTATAGAGGCTTCCAATTATATTACTCCTATTCAAATTCCACATTTCTAGTTTGTTTGCTCATAATGGCTGAGTATTCATCGATACTTGAACCTGTTGCTAATGTTTTTTACAGGAAATTGACCACAATCTAGCCCGTGGATTTGTGAAAATGTGCATCGAACATCAATGTAGTAGGGATGGACCCTCGTCTGTATGACTTTTAAGACAATGCTCAAAGAGCACTTCTGTCAAGAAAACAGCTTCTCACACTTGGCCGTTCGGAGTAGGCATAAAATTGTAGTTCCCTTGCATTAGTGAGAGAACAATAGCACGAACAACACTAGTGGTTGCTTTTTTCTTGATAGAATGTGATTCGAAAGAAGTTTTGTCGTAAAAACAAGTTGTGGCCCGTGGCCTCGTGGGTATGTGCGTCGACCCCAATGCTTATCCCAATTAACCCCAAGAAATATCGAAGTTTGGAGGCAGTGGCTCTCTATGAGCGCCGATAATCCGATGTTAAAGCAGGCTATATAAAAATTAGTCAGAAATACCTCTGCTTTCTTGGCAATTTTTCCGCCGAGTCGACTATATGTTACATCTTTAAAATGCATTCTGAGAAATCTTCAAATACTTGAGATGTTTTAAAGCAAGTGGAAACGTTCTGACGGTCAGTATTCTCTGTTCTTTGTATGGGCCTTAATATTCCATATAGCTTTACTTGCTTCCTATCGCTCAGCACTAACGGAAGGGTGAGACTTGACTTCGATCAACGATGAATGACACGAGACTTGATGGTTTATGCTTGATGTCTCAGAACACCGAGAGTTCATTAAGCAACAAGATGGATTCTACAATGATCCTCCCCCGCAATCCAAGGAGGATATGAGATCGGATCTAAACAAAAACCGCTTACAAAATGCAACTTTTTTACAGTAATCGTTATTTTACACCCGATTTAATAACAATACGTAAGTAGACCTTCAAGCAAAAGTAAAAATGTCTGCACTCCCCCGTGGGCGGCTATGCCGACAGTCTAGACATGCATCTCTTTACTCCAGTCCTCAACTGATCCACATTATCTGATAGCTTTAAAAAAGAAACGATATACGATTGAATTCCCGCGGATTTTTCGACATTGACGAATTCAATCTACGTCCAATTTGAGGAATGAACTAAGTTCGAATACATCTAAGTCTTACCAGCAACAAATATGCAGACATTATCTTTTTAACTGATATGCCTGTGTAGATAAATATTATTCAATAATTCAGACGAATTAAAAAGAGATTGATTGTTTTTTGATAAACCCTCTCCGCAGATAAGTTAAAATTTTAAAAAGAACACCGTTTATATACCCACGAATATGTGTGGGCGATAGATTAAAAGGTGTACATACATTCATTTCTCCTCCAAAAAAAGAGCAATTGTCTGAATTTAATTCCGCTTCGTGGAATAATCTTTTAAGTATGTCTCTTTGCATTTATTTTGACCTTAGATTTATGTCCGAAAGTGTTTATTTTTTTGTCGGATGTAGCTAGCTATTCATATTTCCAATTAGCATAGTGGCCTTAAATGTAAATGGCACAGACATCGGAGCTGTGATACCTTTATTTTGCAATCAAAGTCACCCATGATGGTGTTATCTAGAATTTATGTGCAGATTTTTTCCATTAGAATTTAATTGATATCACAATCGCCTCTATCTGTAATGTGATTAAGCTTTATGGAATCGAATGTACATTTGCTAATATACTCTCTACGCACTTGTTTCAGTTATCTCCGCGAGCTGATAATACCACTGCTACACACGTTCAGTGTTATAAATATCGGTTAATTATAGAGTATAACTCAAAGTCAAAATTTTGCGATTTATAAAATAGAGAACATCTCGCCATGTTGACTGAACGATATATGTACGCACACATGTCTAACGATGTAGTAAATATTTTGATCACATCATCACTACCCGCTGTCATCTTCGGACAACTCCAAAACATGAACACACTCAACAATCCAACCAACCTCTCAGTTTTTTCTTCTTGCTAAAGCCCAGGACCACTCTGCCAGTGACTGCTTGTCCGGAAAAGTAGATTCCATGCAGGTTTTGATCGAAGAACACTTCACAAGTTGTCATATTTCACGTATGTATTTAATATATATGCAGATACTTAAAACGTCTTTATCAAATTTCGCATGCTGTATGAACCCATGCGTCTAGAGACTACCGTTACCGCCGTACGTACTGCCGATCAACTAGCCTCGACTAAGTTCGAAATAAACTGGTTTTTGTTTACCAGATTGTAAGTGTTTTTGGTTACCCCTACATCTGTGTTGGATGCGACTGACTATCTTATCATGCCGCGCAAGGTGTGTTAGTTACATATATCTCTATTAATAAACAAAAAATTATCACGGCATTGCCACTTTCGGTTTAAAAAAAAATGCCCGGTTTCTCTCAATATCTGTGTGTGGGATATAGCTTTCAGTGATATCTCAAAATTGTCGTCTTTGATTATGCTTGTGACGCACTTAAAAGCTTTTTTCAGGAAATACCTGTGATTTTCGATTTCAAGTTCACAGTGCAACTAACCACGGGTAGCCTAAACCGATTATACACATTTGTGTGTAAGGTAAGTTAAATAACTTGTTTACCCACAAGTGGGGGCTCAAAGGTGCAAAGCTTTCGAGGTGAGTTCCCGCGTTTATCGCATTGAATTAAGTGAGATTGTTTATTGGCAAGCGCCAACGACCTGAAATATTCAAAATCAAATAAGCCCATAAAAGAGCAGTCACGGTGCATGAGAATGTGTGCATGATCCAAGTATAATTTTTTATATACGAAGTAAGCTTGATCATATTTACTGGGGAATTATGGATGTCAGATGAACGCCAAGAGTTGCCGTTGCAATGGCGTCATCAGAAATCAACTGCGACGAGTTATTGAACGTCACAGCTGATAATCATCAAGTACACCGACGACAATTCGGCCATTATTATCGCTTCGGAGAACGTAATAAAACCTTATTTTGCGTTCAATGTTACCTAATTTGTAGACAAATCTCAGAGAATGATCAATTGTTGACGTGATCTTGTAAGGGGCTTTACCAACCTAACTAAGCCGTCACCCTGAAGATTTCATGCATATTTCAGTCAATTTCAAGGGCTTTTTTGAATGAATGAGCGACGTCTTCTCGTGACTGGGAACTCAAAGTACGCACAGTAAGAAATGGTTGTTTAAAATATTGGATGTGCTATGTTCAAAACAATACCTCCAGAAGTACGAAATAAGGAAAGACCTGAAGAATTCCCGTTCTTCTTTTAATAATATGGCGTTTAATAATATAAACGGCACTACAGCCCGTAAAGGGAGAATGGGAAAGGCAACAGCTGAGTACGGAATGCTATCCACGATCTGCAAGAGTAATATTATCAGCCCTAAGGCCCATTCATATGAGGCGAATTTCCAAGCAAATATCAACAAAAAGTTATACTTCTTAGTATGCAAAAAGATGTGTAAAAATACCAATAAAAGTTAGTTTAAGTACCCTAATTAATGATTTGAAAGTTTTCCTCTGCGAATCAATCATTCTCTCCGCGAACTGTCAAGCCGAGTTCGTAATACACACAAATTTAAACGCAATCCACATTCTCCACGACCAAAAAATTCGCTGTGAAGTGTCAGTTTGCACCTGTAGTTCTTTGCGAATGAAAAACCTCTATATGAATGAAACGTCAATGTTTGCGAGGTTCGCAATTCGCGGCGACCTCATATGAATGAGCCTTAAGGACTAAGCTACGACGTGGAATCACTGCTTTTTTATTGATGCAGTACAATACGAAAGAGAATGTGAAAAAAAGAAATCCAAAGTACAACCTCTGTATAAAGGCCCAAGCCCATAGAATCCGGTGCATGCGTTGCAGTTGACATCCACAAAAATCGTAATTGGCGGACTGCAAAGAGTTGCCCAATGAAATGCGTGCGTTGCGTCCGAAACATACATACAATCCCACACGACCATGAGAGTAAAATGATACACACGCATGCATAAATGATACACACATAGAATAAACTGTCCAACGGAAGAAAAGTTAAAAGTTCGCCAACTTCATCCATTCTGATGCATTCCACATATAGTCCACACTAGTTGTCTCGCTCCCACTTAAAAGATCTTATGAGTTGTCAATTTGTTGACAAGACGCAACGCACGCACCGGATTCTATGGGCTTGGGCCTTAAATGAATCGTTGACTCCGTGAGTATTTTCTTGGACACCATTTTGGACCAAAATATGAAATAAAATTGTTTATTGCATATTCGAACATTGACGTTGCATTTTATTGTTCAATGATGTAAAATCGATATAACACTATAGGTATCATAAAGTCAGTAGTAACACCTTTAATTTGAATAAAAATGCAAGACGCAAGGGACGTGCTCAAACCGACATGTGTTAAATTGGGGTTTGTTACAGTTCAGTATGATGCAAATGGATGGGGAAAAATGTTGGCGAGCGGAGATGAAGCAAGAACTAGACCATTCCTGGAACAAATGATTCGATCAAAATTCTTGTGGTAGACGACAAGAGGGTGTATGGACATGGGGACAGGAACATTCACTTCGCGAACTGATGACGAAGAGGCGAGCGTTTGTGATTGTATGACTTTAGCGGGTTAGGACAGCCAATTCCGACAAAGAGGCGTCACTGACAGATGCCTGTCTCTTGGTCTTGACTGGGTAGTAGTCTTCAAATCTCTCCACCAGGTGCGATGTCCGACTAGCTGATTCCTGCGCTGCTGGGTACTAGAAAATTGTTAAGTACATGTAAAACATCGGAAAGATATAAGTATAACCCATAGAGAGCCTAGCTTCTAAAACACTCGTAGTGAAAATTACTTATGTCGTACAGACCAGCAATCGAACATAGACATTGAGGTTCAAGTGCGTATGAGTCGATGCACATACCCATAACGCCACGGACCACAACCACCAGTACACAATACCATCCACAAAACAATTTGCTGCTGTAGAAGAGTTCAAGAGTCCATCTTAAAGCGACATTATTTATTGACGAAATTAATTGATGGAACGAATCAATCAACTTATCAGATAATCTTCAGCACACAGTCGTTCTAATAAATGTTTTTAAATGATCGCGAAATTAAATAAATATTTGAGACAATCGACACTCCATTTTTCAATTGGAAGCAGTAAACATAATTCGTAATCAGCATTTACTTACATTCTAGAAATACAAATTTCACTGGCCACTAAACAAACATTCGTATAACCCAAATCAATACATATCTCACGGAAAAGTCTTAGCTTTTTTTTTTTGACAAATCCACAAAACAAAACAAAAGTGGAGTAATATCCTTGGCCAAAAGCCTTTGTCACGAATGAAATGGAATGAGCGAGTGGAAATGTTAACTTATCCCACGTGACGTACGTAATTTTCACAAAGATTTATCCGATCTTTCCGCGTTCGCGGATATATTTTAAGTACTTACATACTTCTTAGGCCAACCGCTTGTAGTGCTACCGTTTGTGGCTTCACAGCCATTCAATTTCCTTGCAGAGGTAACGAGATATTCGACGTAAAATGCACAAAGAATCAGCTCTGCAGTTTTGCTTAACGCCGAACTTTCGACTAAATTTAGAAGGACTGGAAAAATAAATGTGTTCGAGTTTTGCTCCTTCGGGTCAGGATTTTGACCTTACCGTTTCGATCATTGACTTTTACTAATTTGCCAGATATCTAATCATGCTTTATTTCTAGGAGGAAAGCCTTTGCCTCGCCAAAACAGCATTAGGTTGCTAACGAGCTGTCTTACTGGCAACTATGGCTTGAAGTATTACCTAACCAGATTAACCTATGCTAATACAAGAAAGGAGACCCCTTTGACTGCGCCAACTGTTGAGGGATCAGCTTCCTTAAAATTGCGTACAATATACTCTCTGCCGTTTTGTGTGAATGCCTGAAACCCCTTGTCAGCGACCTGATAGGTCCTTATCAGTGCGGTTTCAGGCGAACAAAGTCCACAATAGACCAAGAGATGTAGATCGAAAGCAACCACCTATGTATTTGTCGATTTCAAGGCCGCATAGCGTGCATAGAGACATACAGCGCCAAGTCCAGTTTTGACGTTCCTGCCAAACTTGTCAGGTTGTGCAGGATGACGATGGAGAACTCTCGCTGCTCCAACAAGGTCGGTAACGAACTCAACTAGATGTTTCTCAACAATGTCAACAAAGTTTGTAGGCAAGGCGACACAGGCGGCTAAAATTGGTCTAGCGATAAACCAGGGCAAAACAAAGTACATGCTGTCATCACGAAGGGACGCACAACATCGACGTCTAGGACAGAGCGTCATATTGGACAGCAGAAACTTTGAGGTAGTCAAGGACTTCGTCTATCTAGGCTCAGGAGTAAATGGGGACAATAACAGCAGTTCTGAGATCAAGCGCAGAATCACTCTTGCCAATCGCTGCTTCTTTGGGCTCAAGAGGCTCAAGAGCCATCTCTCGAAACACCAAATTGATCTTGTATAAAACCCTGATCATTCCAGTCCTGCTCTATGGCGCAGAGGCATGGACGCTTTTGAAAGCGGATGAAGAAGCTCTTGGTATTTTGAGATAAATGTTCTGCGTGCGATATTTGGTCCTCTTTGGCCCGAAGAGTCTTCGAAACCGAGCCATTGGGACAGCGCAACAGAGGACGTCCTCGCACTAGATGGCGCACACAAGTGGAAAAGGACCTCAACCAACTTGGTGTGCGCAGCTGGAGGCAGCTAGCGAAAGATCGTGCTAGCTGGAGTAGCAGGTTGGTTGAGGCCCAGGTCCACCCCGGACAGTAGCGTCAATCAAAGAAAAAGAAGAAGAATACAAGAAATGTCGCTTTGACAGGAAGAGGATGAGGCAAGATATCATTATCGGTGTTCGAGTGCCCCGAGGTACTTTTTCTACCTCAAAATATATCTATGCTAAGTGAGTGAACGAGTAGCGCAGTTAAGAGCAAATGGAATGCTCTTTCAAGTATTATTTTTTCCTGAAAGAACTCACTAACAAACGTGCCTGCCAAAACGCAAAGGAGTAGGTACAGCGCTTGGAAAGGTTCCTGTTTTCCAAGTGGAGCATTTACAGCGTCGATCTGTCCCTCCGTACATCAAGTATGTCGTGCCTTCACAACTATATTTACTTAAATAAAATCTAAGAGCAATCCGGTTCGATGTAAAATGTTGGGATACAAATTGGAATTGTTATCTAATCTTAAGGGTCTCACAGTCTGGTGTATTTAAAGAAGGCGGTGGGTGGAGCGATACGCTAGCGACCAGGACTTTAACCCTATTTTCCACAAGGTTTAAGAGCTCACGCAACTTCGCCGCTCGGCTAAGGGTATGTCAACAACTGTCTGGCAGGAGCCTATAGCAAAATTAATTATATCTTTTATATTTTTAACGGATTGTTACGATTTGTACCTGTAGAAACGGGTGAATCTAGCTTATTTCACTCGGCCTTATTTCAATCATTCGGCGCATTATGTTCGGGTTTAATCCGCGAATCGAGTCTGTAATGTTGGCTTGGAGCTCTTGCAAGGTCTAGAACTTGACGTAGAAACATGAAATTAATCGATTTATGTCACGTCGTACGATCGTGATGGTCCAATGATAAATCCAGTCACTCCTTCTCTCCATTAAAAATTTGGGAGCTACGTCACATCGATTCTATAAGCACGTACAGCAGTTGTCCAAGGTCACCTTGGAAGAAGAGCCTTTACTCTCTGGCCATGCATAATGCAGCTAATCGTTTCCACTTCTTTTCCTTATTCCCCGCCAGTCTTTGTCTACTTGGTAGGTTATCGACCAAAAGAGTGCACTCAAACCAAACTTGTCCACAGCGAGGCATGACGGACTTAACGACGTTGTTCACCTTCAGAATTTACAACAGAGTTCAAATGTTTGAATAACATTTGCGGCGTGAAAGGATGCATATGGAATTGGCTATCCATGCGGAATATTTCAACAGCCAGTTGTCTTTGCTAACAATTGGAGAAAAAAACACCATTTGTGTCTGGTCACACTTTACTACAACATTTTTGTTTTCATTTTATGCTTAAATCTAAGCCAATTTACTGAGCCCCTTAGCATCTAAATTGCTTACAATATAAAAATATAGAATCTGTATTAATGTACACATGACTTTGAAACCTCTTGACAGCCCCATCGAAATACAAATGTATGAGTCATTTCCCAGTCGGTCAAGCTGTAGCGAATCTTATAGCCATGTTTATTTGAGTCCAAAACACTAAACTAATAGCCAATTTATTCCCTCAGTCCCATTACGTTAAAACGATACCTGTGAGTCATATTTTTCGAAGACCCTTTTTAATTTACCATATTAAATCGCCCACTTAAGCATCTAGATAAAATTGCACACTTTGTTTATCAACTGCATGCGTTCCCCATACTTCAAAAAATTCTGTATACGCTTGTTATCAGACAGCTTTTGGGCAGCTTTACTCATATGATACGAATGCGTCTTACACAAAAAACAAAAAAAACCTGTGATTTGATATGCTCACTGTTAACAATGTATTTGTAAACACTCGTCGCTCAGATAAAAGAAAAGAGCCCGTACTTAACTGGTAGATAAGAAATCCAACGAATTTACAAATACCGAACACAAAAGGCCTTAGTCTGTCACCAACAGCCAAGGCATTCGAATACCCACCGGCAGCGCGTCAGTGCGAGAAAACACTCCACTATGAGTATTCATTTCGAAATTCACTATGAAGAAAATCCCCACGGTATGTTCTTCACCGGACAAGTGGTGCGGGGCGAAGCTATAGTCAAATTGGATGAGTCAGTTCCTGTAAAGGGTGAGAAAAAATCATTAATTTGCAAATGCCTTCATGTACATAGATTTCAATTATTTGATTAGGTGTTAAGCTGCGGGTGCGTGGGTACGCAGAGGTGAGATGGGATGAGTCGTCTTCAACAACGAATTCGGATGGGTCCACAAGCAGCACTTCAGATACTCATAGTGATGAAATTGAGTATTTTGACACCGTAACGGAGTGCATTGAAAACAAAGGTAAATCAATCATTTGAATCAGTTGTGAAGGAATTTAAAGTAAATTTTAAAATTTCGAGCAACAACTAAACAAAGTATTGTTCCAAAATAGTACTCATACGTCTCGGGATACTATAAATTAACATCACATTGGATTCGCCTCGAGGTTTATAGTAATATAATATGGGTGGCGCTACAGCCCATAGAGGGCCAGGGCCTAGCTTTTCAGCAACCACTCATGTTGTGCGTGCTATTGTTCTCACATGAGTGGAAGGGAAGCTGAGAGAGAGAAGCTTTTTCTAGACCGGAAATATTCGTTGAGCATTGTCAGTGACGAAAGAGGTGGGGACGTGAGAACACAAGAACAGGAATCGAACCAACGACGTCGAAGTTGGGGTCGACGCACAAACCCACAACGGCACGGGCCACAACCTCCTCGAGTTTTGCACCGTTAAAAAAATCTAAAGTGACTCTTGAACAAAACACTTGGTTTGTTAGACCAGATAAGACCGGTTTATAAACAGTTTTCCAATAAGGACTAGACGATTTTTTTTTAAATAAGCGTGCGTCGCTTCAAACCATCCATCGGCTTTAATTCTTAAGTAAGCTTGATCTTGTGTGGGTGTAAGCCAAGATCCTTTCGCAAAGTACGCCATAATGTGGTCTGAGCGATGCCCAATTCTTGGAATTGACAGATTTAGATCGCTTGCTACGGACGCCTGAACGGCGGCGATATTTTCGACACTTCGATTAACCCGCTGCCTCACAGATAAGGCAACATCACACGACGAATATGTTCACTCAAATGTTTGCACTTAATTTGCATAGGTTTTGCACTGAACTGGTTGTTACTTGTCTACCAGGGCGAGAATTGCGACAGAAAATTGGAGTTAAAGCTCTTAAAGTTGAGGTCTATATATATATATATATGGGTGGCGCTACAGCCCGTAGGGGGCCAGGGCCTAGCTTCTCAGCAACCACTCGAGTTGTGCGTGGTATTGTTCTCTCTCGAGTGGAAGGGACCTACAGTTTAATGCCGAATCCGAACGGCTGTTTGAGAATCTTTTTCAAGACAGGAAATACTCTTTGAGCATTGTCAGTAACTCGAAAGAGGTGGGGCCGTGAAAATTATTTTCGTCGCTCAGAGCTGGATTCGAACCTACGACATTGAGGTTGGGGTCGACGCACATACCCACAAAGCCACGGGCCACCACCAAAGTTGAGGTCACCGACATCGAATTTCTGTAGAAAAATTGTATAATTTGCTGACATTGCTCGCTCGTATGCTTTACCGTGATGGAGTTTCCTGAATAAATTGACAGCGATAGTTTGATGATTAGTTAAAGAGTGCGTCCACAAATTAAATTCAAAATTATCAAGTGTCTATTGGATACCCTATGCTATATTTTCTGTACATATTCAAGCAAACATTTGTTGTAGTCTTTCGCCCTCTAACCCAAACACAAATCTTCTACACGGAGATATTCAAGTTTTACCTTACTTGCCCCTTGATTTCATCTGACGGCGTTTTCTTATAAAACCTTCACATACAGGAGTGTGAACACAAGAGTTCTAAAAACAACATGGCGCTGCTCTAGACCCATAAGAAGTGTGCTTAAAAATGAAGTGGAAACGTGACTCAACCCGAATTGTGCTGTAATTATTTTTTTTCCAATTTTTCCAAACCAAACTAATAGGGATTATAGACTAGACTTACCTGAGTCCATATAGAACATTCATTCAGTTTTACCTGTCCAGGTAAATCGATTTCTGTGCTGTGACCGTATGATTAAGCTGGCACTGCTAGGATACATGAAAAATAAAAGTTTACTTATTTGACACGCAGGCCAATATTCCATTTGATACAGCACGTACTCATACTCATAACACTTTGGCAATTTTCGCCTCTGCAACGCCTTCTTTGTGCAAGTGGGCGTACAAAATGTTCAGTTCTGTCATATCGAATGTTTTTCGTCAAATCATCTTCCGGTCGTTTTCTCTTTTGTTGAATTGGTACTTCACCGTAGTGTGTACAGTAATAAACAGCGATTGATCGTTTGAATTCCAACTGCGATAATGGTTTTAATCTTTGTTGCTATTGCTAAGCATTGTTTACTGCGACATCAATATACCAAGTGAAAATTGGGCCCCACCACTTTTGGCTCGGTATAAAATTCTGTTATTATTCACATTTTGATCAAGATGATTGACACCACACACGTATTTGTTGTATTTGGTATTTGCACATGGTCTAAGAATACCCACTTTCCTTCCGTTTCCTACTTTTGAAATGGAAACCATATAAAGGGTGATTTTTTAAAAGCTATAGGAAAGTTTGGGTTGTTTGGGTTTGCGTTGTGGGTATGTGCGTCGACCCCAACCTCGACGTCGTAGGTTCGTTTCCTGCTCTGCGCGACAAAAATAATTTTCACGGCCCCACCTCTTTCGAGTCACTGACAATGCTCAAAGAGTATTTCCTGTCCAGAAAAAAGCTTCACAAACTTGGCCGTTCGAAGTCGGCGTAAAACTGCAGGTCCCTTCCGCTCGTGAGAGAACAATAGCACGCACAACACGAGTGTTTGCTGAGAAGCTAGGCCCAGCACATAAAATTCAGAAAAATGCATGAAATCTTTATTTGAATCGATAGTACGGTCCATATAATTTAATGTTTGAAGATTATTTTATGGAAATGTTGACCTTGACTGCGCCTCAAATGGTCCATCCGCTTAGTCCAATTTTGGCACACTCTTTCCAACATTTCTGCCGCTATCTCACGAATAAATGCTTCAATGTTGTCTTCCAATGCGTCAATTGAAGTGGGCTTGTCTGTATAGACATGAGCTTTAACTTAGCCCAAAAAAAAAAAAATAGTCTAAAGGCGTTAAATCGCACCATCTAGGCGGCCTATTGACAGGTCCGAACGTGAAATAAAATGTTCACCGAACTCGCCTCTCAGTAAGTCCATTGCGCGTGCTCTGTGGCATGTAGCACCGTCTTGTTGAAACCAGATGTCATGCAAGTCAAGCTCTAGCATTTTGGGCAAAACTAGTTGGATATCATCCTACGGTACGATTCGCATCATCTTTGAGGAAGTACGGTCCAATTATGCCACCAGCCAATAAACCGCACCAAACTGTGACTTTTTCTGGATACATTGATGGCTCTTGCAATGATTTTGGCTGATATTCACTCATAAATCGACAATTCTGCTTATTTACGTAGCCATTGAGCCAAAAATGAGCTCCTTCGCTGAACACAATGAACAACAAAAAGTACACGATGAACTTTCTTAACAGAGAACGCATTTTGATAATAAAATTCAATAATTTGCAAGTGTTGTTCGTTTGTAAGACGATTCATGGTTAAATCATAGACCAATCTGAAGATTTGACAGTGAAGCAAAACACGAAACGTGAGTCAGCTGTTTAAGCCAGTGTTGCCAAAAAGACAATAGCTAAGAAATCACACTTATGTTGTAAGTTGGCAAGAGAGGCACTAGCTCAACGAAAAACCTATGCTGTACAATATATTATATCATTTAATTTACATTCTAGGTCAAGAGTGTATTCTCGAGCCGGGCGTCCACACATACAAATTTGAATGCCCTCTGCCAATAAATTGTCCTTCGTCATTTGAAGGTACGTATGGCCGCGTTCGTTATGAAACCAAAATAACTCTGGTGCGTCCAAGGAAATTCAATAAATCCTATTCCATGGGATTCAACGTCGTCAAGGTCGTCGATTTGAATCACTTCTCCAACTTAATGGTGAGTACATCACCTGTTCCTACAAGACAAATGCAAACTCATAATTCTCTATTTTCAGATTCCTGCAAAAATGGAAGTATTCAAGACATTTTGCTGCGGACCGTGCAAGTCAAGACCCCTGGTACTCTGTATGGATATTCCTCAAACAGGCTATGCGCCAGGTGAATTCATTCATGTCAACGCAAGGTTCATTAATCACAGCAGCACTAAGGTGGAACAACTGAGGGTTGCCCTAAACCTTATAGCCTTCTATCGAGCACGAACGCGCATTTCGACAAAGACCGAAAAGATTGCGATCGCCAAGAGCAAATTCGGCGGATTTGATAAAGATACTCTAGAGATAAAGGATAAAATTCAAGTGCCACCAACACCGCCCACCTGTGAGGACTTGTGCGAAATTCTCAAAATAACGTATGAAATTGAAATAACGGCACGGGTTAAGGGGGCACACATACCGCCGACGGTTTCAATTCCAATCACTATTGGCAACATTCCGCTAGTTGCGCGTTCGGCGCAAATTTCTGAAGATTGTCTGGTTGCCAATTTGCGGAATGGAGCGACGACTGGTCAGCCAATTGATTTGGAAGCCGATCTTCGTAAGCTTATATTCAATAGCTTTGACTTTTCGCAACATTAAGTATGTTATCTATTTTTTTTTTACAGCACCACCGTCATATATGGAGGCACTCTTCATGCAACCACTGAGCACAGTTGTACCTCAGAAGGACGACGAAAATACTGATACTCATTTTGAGAAATACTTGCCTAGATATCCCTTCTACAGTCCCCAGTTCCCGTATGGGGCTACGCAACACCAGAAATAAGCTTGTTTCAAAAAAACAGAGAGCTTGTTTGTAAATATCAAAAACATACACGGACGTAAATAGTCTGAATGTACTCAAGAAATGTTTCCAAAACGACCGAGAATAAGTATATTCCTTAAATCCCTTAAAAAAAATGTATTCAAATACCTTCGGAGCTATTAAACGTGCAATTGTAGAAGTTGTAATGTGTACGATTTTTTTTTACTTAGGACTTCAGTGTGTTAAATGAAGGACGCTCTTACACCGCAAGATCAATTTTCTTAGTGAATTGATGTTCCTGCTAGCCCCCGTGAATACGAAGAGCGGTAGATAAAGTGCGAGCACGATCAGTGTGCTGGACGCCTCAAGTTTTTAGGTACGTTAAACTTTCCCCCGCATTCATCAGCGGAAATGGTGCATCAGAAGATCTAGGTAGGAAGGTAATGATTAATGGCGGGGTTGCACTTAGGCCAAAAGAGGCCCGTTGTGCCACGTTGGATAACACAAAGGGGATGGAACAACATGATTCCTACGACGGCCGGCCAGTAAAGTCCAGTATTAATCTAATTGGTGTTTCAATAAGGTCGCTTAAGCTGTGAAAAAAAAAGTAGGTGGTAAGTAAAGTGTGGCTTTCCTAGTCAAGGAAGTTAAAGGCAGCTGCAGTATTGCACACATTTCTCCTCTTCCTTAATAAGATAATAGTCTTCGTCTTTTCTCGTGTAGGGTCAAAAGGCAGTTTCCGCATTTATTGCTTGTTACGAGATCTCAGTCCAATCAAACATTTTTGGCCCGTTGAAGTAAACCTATCAAGTCATTCGTACTTCCTCTCATTTTATACAGTTGTGAAATTTTTTCAAACATGGACTTTGAATCTTCCTACAAGTTAAACTTTGCATTCAAAAATTGTGCACAGTATATTTTCAGTCTACATCGGTACAAACACGTTTCAGATTTCACAAAAAGAAATTTTGGCAGCCCACTTAACATATTTCTTTAATATCGTACAGTTCTTACTCTACATAAAACTATAAGTCGCCAGGCACCAGAATCTAAATACACAAAAATTGCAATCTGTGCATTCGCAAAGAACGTTGAATATCACCTAAACATAGAAGGAAAACTACACAGCCACCAAACTCAAGGGTCTAAACGAATGTCGCGATACAAACAACATTCGGTTGTTTTTTAGAAGAGTCAAGCAGATGGCAGGAAGCAGGATATTTAGTCAGAGTTAGAGTGACGCCCGTGTTCCACTCGATTTGGACGATGATGAACAAGATTTCCGTACCCCCGACTTAGACGAAATCAAGCCAGCGATATCTACACTGAAGTCGAACAAAGCCGCTGGAGCGGACGAATTGTCTGCCGAACTGTTTACAGCAGCTGGAGATGATCTGGTTGGGCGCATGCACCCGCTCATCTGTGAGATATGGTGGGAGGAAAGCACGCGCGATGAGTGGAACCTCAGCGTTGTTTGTCCGGTCCACAAGAAAGGAGACCCCTTTGACTGCGCCAACTATCGAGGGATCAGCCTCCTTAACATCGCGTACAAGATAATCTCTGCTATTTTGTGTGAACGCATGAAACCCTTTGGCAACAACCTTTCGCAACAGTCCTTATCAATGCGGTTTCTTGTTGAGTCCACCATCGACCAAATATTTACACATCGGCAGATCCTGGAAAAGACTCAAGAAATGCAGATCGACACCCGCCACCTATTTGTCGATTTCAAGGCCGCATATGACAGCGTGCATAGAGACGAGCTATACAGCGCCATGTCTAGTTTTGACATTCCTGCCAAACTCTCCATCAAGGTCGGTAACGAACTCACCGAGACCTCCGAGACACCGAGTTTTAGACAAGGCGACGCGCTGTCATGTGACTTCTTTAACATCATACTTGAAAAGATCGTGCGAAACTAAAACGTAAACACCCGAGGCACGATCTTCCAAAAGCCCGTTCAACTGCTTGCTTACGCGGACGACATTGGCGTGATTGGATCGTGATCTGATCACTTCTGTCCTGCTCTATGCCGCACAGACATGGACGCTATTGAAAGCGGATGCAGAAGCTCTAGGTTGTTTTGAGAGAAAAGTTCTGCGTACGATCTTTGGTCCTGTTTGCGTTGATGGCGTCTGGGGGAGAAGGTTCAACCCCGAATTGTACGGGCTGTACACCGGCATGCACCTATTTAAGCGTCTTCGGATCCAACGCTTTAGATGGCTAGGTCATGGCGGCCCGTAGAGTCTTCGATACCGAGCCATTGGGTCGGCCCAATAGAGAACGTCCTCGCACGAGATGGCGCCCACAAGTGGAAAAGGACGTCAACCAACTTGGTATGCGCAGTTGGAAGCAGCTGGTGAAAGATCGTGCTCGCTGGAGAGGCATGTTGGTTAAGGCCCAGGTCTACTTCGGACTCTAGCACCAATCAAAGAAGAAGAAAACGCCCATCTCCAGTCAATGAAGTCATCCCCCTCCTAGTTTTTAGGAGATCAGCTCGGTCAGCAATAAGCTGCAAACAAAGCTTTTGCTGACCAGTGCAATCGACTAAATTTTCGCACTGTGACAAGTCTTGTAAAAGAGCGACTCATCATCATCATTTTCTGACCTGCATAATCCACTAAAGGGGTCGCGGAGATAAAGCACGTACTATAGATCTCCAGACCATTCGATCCTCCGTCATCAACTCTAACTCATCCGGGCTTGGTTCAACCACCTCATCCTGAGTCTGACAACAGCATATAAAGCACCCATCGGAAGACGTGTTGATGGAGACATTCGTATCACTTGTTTAAATCATCAAAACATAGCTCTTTCCGTGCGGTGAAATAGCTGCTCGACATTAAGCTCCCGCGTACTGCTGTGCTCCTCACCCTATCACGGCGAGTAACTCTCATAACAGCACGAAGAAATGTCTTCTCGGCAGTTTGTTTTCGCGATCATATTTTGTAATGACCGCATTACGACAATTTCATGACCATAGGTTAGAGAGAACAAGAAGTTATGTGTGTCTTTGCTTTAGCCAATACCGGGCATGTAACAGGATGCGTCTTTTTTTAACAATATTCTGTTTCCTCCCGCTAATAAAATAATACAAGCTTGCTGTTTTGATTGATCAGTACTCAGCTTAGCAAGACTTAGCACGGGAAGCAACAACAAAACAACTCACTGAGTTAAAATTCCTTAGTAAAATTTCACTGTCATCGCGTTGGAACGTCGAAATCATCATTCGTGATGGCGCCAAAAGAAACTATTTGTTTGCTAAAGGTTGGTATCACTCGATACTTTGACACTTGTAAGTCTTTTTTATATTAGGCGTGTTTTTTGGTTAGTGCTCAGTTTAGTAATGATTCTCAATAAAACGCTTTTGCTGAGTTGAAGTTTTCTTCCGAAAGTTGGTACGTGTGCTTACGTCCATTGCATTAGATGTCAAAATACTCTAATGTCAAAAATTAGTGAAATTGAATCCTCAATGAAAGATTTGAAACACATAATTAAAATGTTAAATTGCAGTAACTGGGTGAATGATTGAGATTATTGTCGGCTGTACGTAAGAGCGTGATTAAAATTCTGCCCCATTTAAAATTTTATAAAAACTCTGCAACGATATCTGACTTTCTTGGAAACGTAACCTTAGAGTTTTCTGTAAAATGGGGCAAACTGCAAGGACACACGTAGCACACACAGGTTTTGCAGATCGCTCGGTGATGTATAAAGTACAAATTTAAAATGTTAGCTCTATTTTTATAGACAACACTTATTACCTTGTGAGGAGAAAGCTATTCTAAGACAGCTGGCATCGAATATTATACATTTATGGAAGTCGGCGAAGTTACTCTGGATAGATTTTGAATATATAGCTTTTCGATCAACAACAACTCTTGCAACGAGAGAACTCTATCGTGGGATGCTATTCTTTGAATAACGTGACATTTGTATGAAGAAGTTTCAACAGCATGTTTTCATTGCGCTTGCTGTCAAACATTGTATGTAAATTGGAATAATACCTTTAGTATATGCCCTTTTTTTAGTAGGCTGACTTATAAAACAAATTAAGTAAAATTAGAGCAGGCACCATAAGATTGTTGATTTCTACTTTGCTAACTAATGTTTAAACTTACTGAATTTTGTTATTGATCGACAAATTGTTGAAAGTGAACGCTGCTGTTGTTAAGACCCGATGTCAAAAGATGTGACGCATATTTATCGATTACATTCGTCGTGAATTTTTTGTGCATACCATATATAACTTTCCTATAACAAATGAACATTGGATCAATTTAATGTGCCTCGATAACTTGCATGCATACTTTCTAGATTATCCCAACAACAATCACTTATGCAAAATCATATTCAACCATTTTTCCGAGCAACCGGTAGGCATGGACCGTGTTCGATTGGCCAATTTACCTAGTCATCTTTTTACAGCGGCTTATTTTTTCATGTGTTGCCACCTTCATATGGTATTTGACAGTTGCCAGAAATTGAATTGACACTGACATTTCGTGTTTTTGTTTTCAAAACAAGTGATGATTTCAACAAGTATGATTGGTTTAATTTATTTTGTTCTTACAAAACATAAAGTGGTCATCTGAAATTTGAAATGGTGAAATGCGATTGAAATTGGGTTTTCCACTGAAAGCTTAAAGTCGGGATATATGATGTGTGGATTTTACAGGGACGTTATGGGGTTGATCTTGATTCTTCTAATGCATGGCATGCAAAGACTCCAGCCGGTTAGTATTTTCCCCGAGAAAATCGCCTCAACCTTCTTTTTGTTTATCATGCAACAACTGCTTCAATTGTGGTGCATGGGAAGTGCTAACCTTTGGCCTTGGTTTTTATGTGTTTCACAGGCAGGTAGGTACATTCTCGTTTGTAATAAACTTGAGTGATTTGGCTGCTGATGGAAATCCCCGGTGCTTGTTTTATGTGTACGTTGATATTGCTGCACAATTCAATTAGGTATAGTCTCCCTTCTACCATTCAAGCAAACAAAGCTCCCTTGATACTTGTTGATTAGCTGCTCGTGTTCAGATCTGAACCTGTCGAGTGAAAACCGGCTTTCGAATAGATATTGTTTAAGCATTCAATTAGTTTCTTCCAACATTTATGCAAACTTTTTCCGTCTGATGCCGAACAGTTCATTGGTCCCTCACGTTTCGCACTACTTTAACTGAGGAGTCACAGTGGCTGACAAACACAGTTTTAAAGATCTGGATAATTGGCTTCTAAAAAGATGTATGAGAGTCATTATCTACTGTATCATCACATCTTGACTTCCGTGGAAAACCATTCGTTGCACTCACTTGACTACATCTTTGTCGAACGTATATTTTACCGGGGGATTTCAGTAGTATTACTCATGTGTCGCCGGTGCTTCCTACGCAGAAACGAGTGATTTCATGATTTCCGCGCAATATGCATTTACATTTACACAGTTCAGATAAGAGAGGAAATTCTGCACCCATTTCCAGATAAGGGCAACGATTTGAAAGTTGGATATAGACTATTCATCTACCATAAACACAAACGACACTAGTCGTCGTCGCGTGCTCAAAGGCTTTGGACATGGGTATTAATTTCAAAATCCAATATGAGGGAAATCCTTATGGAGTGTTCTTCACCGGACAAGTGGTCAGGGGACAAGCGGTGGTCGAATTGGATGAGCCAGTTCCTGTGAAAGGTAACAACATTATTCCAAGGCAGTGCTGCTTAAGAATTTTGATTTACTTAGGTGTAACGCTAAGAGTACGCGGCTACGCCAAGGTGAGGTGGGATGAGTCGTCAACAACAACAAATTCTGATGGGACTACAAGTACCACATCCGATACGCATAGTGATGAAATAAATTATTTTGACTCCATCACAGAGTGCATCGAAACAAAACGTAAACGCTAAACTTACGGAGACTGCATTCTGTACTCACTTTTGGTTGCCTTTCCAGGGCAAGAGTACGTCCTTGAGCCGGGTGTGCACACATACAAGTTTGAATGTCCTCTGCCAGTGGATTGTCCTTCCTCATTTAAAGGTAGGTATGGACGCGTCCATTACGCAGCTAAACTCACTCTCGTGCGGCCAAGGAAATTCAATAAATCGTATTCGATGGGATTCAACGTTGTGAACATTGTCGACTTAAATCGCTTTTCAAATTTGATGGTTAGCAACTTCAATTGGTAACTTCTGGTCCCATTTACATGTGCGTCTTTGCAGATCCCTACAAACATGGAAGTAATCAAGACGTTTTGCTGTGGACCGTGCACATCGAAACCGCTTATACTGTGTATGGATATTCCTCAAACCGGCTACGTTCCCGGTGAAATCATTCATGTAACAGCAAGGATGTTTAATCACAGCTTCACGAGGGTGGAACAGCTGAGAATTGCCTTGAATCTCATAGCGGTTCACAAAGCAAGAAGGCGTGTTAGCACCAAAACCGAAAAAATTCCAATCGCTAAGAGCAAATTCATTGTCACTGAAGATCGAAGTCTCGAAATAAAAGATAGAATTCAAGTGCCACCAACACCACCCACGTGCGAGGACTTGTGTGAAATTCTCAAAATCAGGTATGAGGTTGAAGTAATTGCCAAAGTTAAGGGCGCACATAAAGCACCTGTTGTTGCAATTCCAATCGTTATTGGGAATATTCCATTGGTTGCGAGATCGGCACACAGTTCTGAAGACAGCCTGATTGCAAATTTAAGAAACGCTGCAACACCAGATCGACAAGCTGATTTTAATGTTGAATATCGTAAGTATATTAAATTGACTCCATTTTACACATTTCTCTGATAATTATTTTTGCAGCACCACCCTCGTATGAAGAAGCAGTTTTCATGCAACCATTCGGCACGGTGGCTCCTCAGAAGGACGGCGAAGACATCTATTTCGAGAGATACTTGCCTAGATATCCATTCTACGGCACACATTTCCCGTACCTGGCAAATCAGGATAGGCAGTAGCCTTGTGCATTATGTGCCTTTTAGACTAAGTGACTTACTTATAAATGTACATACACATTTATTAAAACAAATATTTTCAAAAATTAAGAATTTATCACATCCAACTTCCACTTTTCCCTAAAGGCCCATTCATATGAGGTTGCCGCGAATTGCTAACTTCGCAAACGTTGACAACTCATTCATATTGGCGAAGCGACCTCGATAGTCAGCGCCTTCTGCTGACATTTTTTATTAGCTACGTTCTTAGGCAAAATTCTGACAGCTCATACGCGGGAACAAACTTGTACTGAAAATTCAAATTTGGTGGATTGTAAAATTATACAACGAATTATCAACTCCGGGTATAATTGTTGGTGAAATACCCGGAAAAAGTGTGCCAGTTTTGTAATAAGTTCTTGTCAAATTTTCAGAAGTGATATCGCTCAATGAAAAATGTGCGAATTTTTTGGTCGTGGAGGTTGTGGATTGCGTTTGAATTTTTGTGTATTGAGGCCCATTCATATGAGGTCGCTACGAATTGCGAACTTCCCAATCTCTGACCATTCATTCATATGGAGTTTTCTCATTCGCGAAGAACTACAGGCCCATTCATATGAGCGGCGAACTGCGAACATTCAGAAACAATCCTTTTCCAGCAAATATAAACAAAAAGATAAACTTCGCGGAGAACTACGGGTGAAGAAGAACTGACACTTCAATGTGAATTTTTTGGTCGTGATGGTTGTGGATTGCGTTTGCCCGTTTGTGTGTTGCGATTTCAGATTGACGGTTCGCGGAGAGAATGATCGATTTCCAGATAAAACTTTCAAGTCATTAATTAGGATATTTAAACAACCTTTTATTGGGATTTTTGTCGATGAAAAACTATAGTTCAGTTTCCATCTTTTTGCATACCAAGAAGTATAACTTTTTGTTCATATTTGCTGGAAAAAGGTTGTTTCTGAAAGTTCGCGTTCGCAATTCGCCGCTCATATGAATGGATCTTAAAAACCATTCATTGCCCTTTTTGTAAATCCCTGGAATTCAAAACGTGATGCCGAAACGATAACTGATCCCTGAGATCGCGTGTTTCACGCCCACTTGACTTGCGAGATAATTAAAATAGTAGCTGTACCTCAACACACCGCACAATGATTCATGGTGGATTACATAAAAAAGTGAGAATATCAGAGCTGATATTCGAGAAACAAAACCGTCAAAATAATGATAACTATCAGACACTTTATGGCAATCACTTATCTCAGATAATAAAAATATAATCGCTGTTCATACAAATGTTCGATGTGTTCTTTTGTTGATTTAATGGTACGCCTTCTGTGGGATGACCCGAAGATTGACACTCAAAGTTTTAATTGTTTTACAGAATCACTTTGAAATTAACATTCTGAGATCTGTTCCAAGTCAATCACATGGATGACTTCGATGACTTTATTTATCCGCCAACTAACATGAACAAAAATGTAGTGATTTCGTAATTTCTTGTGTTGGCCTACACAGGGTCATCATGTACGGTTCAAGTGAATATCAAACGTTGTTCATTTTTTTAAGGAGTAAGACTAGCTAAATGGACTTATGTTCGCGTTTTTTTCCAAATGCCTCTCTATCGACTCGAACAAATCTGAAAATGAAGAAAAAAAAAATTAATAAGATATCACAAAAATACACATACAGTGGCTGTCATTAATATTCGGTGTCTTACTCAAGGCTTGCAGAGAAAAAAAAGTCCAATATGGATGATGTAGTTTTTGCAGATGACTGTTTAAGTGCTGGGGCAACACCAAGGCCCGTTTTTCAAACAAAGTGTTATTTCCTTTGAGTAATTTTACACGAGCTAACTTCGACAGTAAGCTTTTCCATCTTGTTGGCAAGAGAGGTGAGACATAGGAAAAGCTTCACCTCTTGTCCCTGTTGTCCGATTTAGCTCGTGTAAAAGTACTCTTTGTGGCCCATTTTAGTTTGTTTGGCACTTGTGGATGGTTTTCTACGGGCTTGGCGAATCGTGACTAAGGGGGGTGAATTTGTTTTTTCTGATGCATAAATTTCTGCTGATTCCTGTTCCCTGTAGTGGAAACTATTAACTAACGCTCTTTTGGGTGGAACATCATGCAAGAAATAGCAAACCGTCTTCGCTGGCAGTGATTCAAATAAGGTGTAACCAAGGACTAGTACTAGAGAAAATATGATCACATAAGCCAACCAGTTTCTCGTGTGTTGTCTGCGGGAGGGCATCAAGGGCTTCACAAAGCAGGGCTAACATCATGGGAAATTTATATCGTATTTAAAGGGACATTCATTCATCCACCGAAGCAGGCCCTTTCCGCTCGAGAACACTTAAGTTCCTCGCGTTCTGCCTGTCTTTCACTGTACGGGCTGTACATAAAATTCGACTTTCAATCTCTTTCTTCAAACACCATCAGTACATCCGTGACTAAAGGTAATTCGAAGAACCTCTCGAAGCGACCAAGAATCTTTTCGTCTGTAGCATCATACAGCAGGACTGGGATCAAGGTATCCTTTGGTTCTTCGAGAAAGGGATTTATTCCTCAATTGCCTTCTAAGCTCAAGAACACAGCGATTGGCAAGCGTTATCTTTTTATCTCCGCGGTGAGTTGTGATAAATTCCGAGCCTAGGTAAACAAAGTCTCACACTCTCACACAACTCACTATTCTCAAAGTTAAAGCTGTCTATAGTAGCGTTTTGCCTAAGATGTCGGTTTTGGTGAAACTCCTTGGTAGGCAGCATAGACTCCCACAAAAGCACGAGGAAATCTCATCTCTGCAGCTTGTATTCGCGATCTTTCGATCATTATTCTAATTTCATGTTAGTTCGAATAATGAGTTGAAAACCACTAACTTGGCTTTGACATCAAGCTCCGCCTTTCTGATTTCAGATCTTCCAAGCTTCTTCAATGTTGATCCAACTTGGTTAATCCTGCAAGAGGCGATACTCTTCATATCACTCATGAAAAAGGCCCTAAGATACTTATACGTAGAGTGCTCTGAGGAAATATTAAACCAGTCGAAATCTCTGAACATACTCATTAAGCCTTCGCCGATAAAATTATTTGGTCGATAGGCTGCGGCAAGCATGGCGATAAGGCTAAAATCGCTGCGTATTTGGAAGGAACTCCGCTCCGGTAGCACTGCTGCTACGAACGGCCAGCCGTTGTTATACTCTGAATAACTGCAGAAGGACAGTGGATGTATAGGGGTCTAGTGCACCATTTCATCAGCGATCGTCATGTGCTTTTGCTTCGACTGTTCCTGGTATTGAACACAATTTCGGATTTTTCCACAATAACCTTCATCCCAGAATCTGCGCTGTCAGTGTACACATTTAAGAGGGATGTGTAAAAAAATCTGTTCGAAAAAAGTCTAAATGTTAAACCCGTTAGGCAGCGAATAATATCAATACGACTGTCACTGACAGTGAGGCTCTATTCAAGAGATCGTTCTCTTGAACTCTTATTCACCGCCAAGTTAATTTTTGCCGATTCCATTTGAATGTTCTCAAGTCAAACGGTCTTCTGGACGCTCTTACATCTGATTGGCTTAAGACTTAGCTAAGTATTTTGCCAAGATCGTTTTACACGCATAAATAGCTCCGTTTAGATCAATGTAGTACATTGTGCTCACTCTGTAACTATTGCAATTCCTTTTTTGGACTTATTGGTCGTTGCTTACTTGAACATTTTTAACTATTCTATTCTGTGGCTTTCCGATATTATATCTCGTCAGACAGATCTTCCAGGCAGTTTAGGGTCGTATGGAGGTAGTGCAGTATTGTCTTCTCTTGCTCCTCGTTCCTGCTGCTCCATGTCAGTGTGATTGTATGCCGTCAAAGCTAAGCCTTACATCATCCATAATTAGAAATACATTGATATAAGTTCTAGGTACAAACAAAAGTAGAAGTGTGAAGCAGGTTGCTTCTGTCCGGATATATCTCATAGGTTCCGTGTACAATATTTACCAAGATATTGCATTTTGTCAAATCAAATCACAAGTTTTGCTATCTTACCTACTAACTAACTTATCAGGTCAACGACATTGGTTGCGTGTAGTCATCAAGATCGAGCTGTCTTGCGTCCGCGTTGACTTGTTCTTTCTATTGGCTCTCCTTCTTGAACAAGGAGGTCCGAAGGCGAAGACTCTCTTTGCTGGAGTGTTGTTGTCTATGCGCTCGATGTGGCGCTCATCTGCTCACGCACTGAGCCAACTCGATAGATGTTTGCCCTTCGGACTAGACACATCGTGGTACAGCTCTTGTAGTTCGCGGTGTCTCCTCTTCTTTTACCGTCTTTCTCACAGCCATGACTATATATCCGACATAGACGTAGCTTTGCTGTTTTGCTCATCATCCAGCTTTCGGATGAACCCTTTGTAGAGAAGTAGAACCGGTTGCTGAAGTTGATTCTACGCCGGACCTCCACTATGATGTCGTTTGTAGAATTCACGTTTGCCGCGAGGTAGACAAACTCCTTCACCTCGAAATTGTAGCTATCGGTAGTGATGTTTTCTTCCACGTGGTGTGTGTGATGGATCGATTCTTGTGCGACATCATGTACTTTGTCTTTTTCTCATTAATCAGGCTCGTTTCTCCAATTCTTCAATCTTCATAAACGCATCCACGAACTACGAAACTTTTGGAACGAGCGACGATGTGGCTAATACAGGTCTTAGATAGATGTCCGGTAATCTTCTATTCCGTACGCCGAACAGTGGAAAGGCGACTCCAATATGAATGGGATGTCCCTTAGAGTGACGAGGATCTCCTCATTTCGATCTCTGTTTGAAACAGGAGAGAGACTGTGAAGGAACACCAATTTTACATTAAAACCAGTCCTCTCAACGTTATACGTAGTTGATAGTCGACCATGATAGCCAAGAAAAGCACAAAAATAGGTGCAGATGACCTATAGGTTCTGGCGCACGTGTTCGACCGTTAAGACAGTTTTTACATTTTCGCTTAGGCTAAGTTCGTTGTAGCTATTAAAAAACTCTATGTCACCTACATAGCCCAACCATTGAACGGACTTGTAGAAGACAGTGACTTCAGTGTTTGCAGCTGCATCTCGCATTATCTTCTCCAGATTGAAGATATCAAACGACAACGCATCTTCTTGCCAGTAACATTGGCTGGCCTTCAAAAAACGAAGAAATAAAGTGTACAAAAAGTCACTTAATAATACCGGAAATTGAATATTTACTAAACAAAAACATCAACAACAAAGATAAGAAGCAGTCTGTATCTGAAATTTCCGAAAATATTTGCAGAGCGCAGTTTGCACCAAAAACCCCTGTGGAGTGTTGCGCTGTTTCCTCCCCAACTTAAAGCATGGAAGCTTGTGATTGTTGCAGGGAATTCCTTATAACTACTTGATTCATTGACGCTGGACATGTGATAGGCTCCAGCGTCCTCATCAGCTTTTTGCACTCACATCTACACCACATTGCCAACTTTAAAGTATATCAACTTTTCGGTGCAAAAGATAAAAAGTTAAATTTTACCTTCACCGATAATCATGTGCTTTTTTTCGTACACACTTACGCTTGCGGTCATATCTCTGACAATGATAAGATTTTGTTACCTCAACAATACACAATATAATTCGATTATTTCGAAACAGTTGCGAGTCGGGAAAGTAATCAGAAACTAAACAATGTTTAGTTCCTCTCAGCTAATTGCGAGGCTCTGTTGTGTTACTGGATTAGTGAGAGGTGTTCGTGCCAAAGATGGTGGTTACATGTGAAATTAGTTTTAATCAAAATCCACTGGGAACGTATTTTGCTGGACAAATGGTTTCCGGAAGTGTGATCATTAACACGGATAAAATAAAAATAGTTAAAGGTACATTTTTGCTAATCACAAGTTATCTTTGGGTCTGTACTTTGCATTGTTGGCGAATTTTTGACGTGGTATACATGTAAACAGACAGAAACTATATGTTTGCGGAATGTGATAGTTGTGAGTCAGAGAGCGTTTATCTTATCTAATCTAAAGAGTGTAAATTAAGAGATTTAGTGTGGCTGATTCATTGATTAGTTATGCATTTATTTTTAGTCTAAAATTTGTATTTTACGCTGGCTACTGTAATTTTTGGGTAATTTAGTGCTTTGCTTACGTTATTTAGAAGACTCAATGGGTGCAAGGTAGCAACGTTAAGTCACCTACTTTGCTCGTAAAGCGCTTATTAGTGCGCCTAATTTCAATAATCTCAACCAGCCAGTTAAATTGCTTCATTGCAGGCACAAACTGATTATTAGGAGAAGTCAATCCGCTTGGTTCCCCAATGGGTCTACTTTGAACTAAGAGTGACTGCCTTCTGGAAACGGTCACACTTACCTAACATAACCTAACAGTCCCAATCAATCTTCTTCTTTTTTGTGTGGCGCTACAGTCCGGGGTGGACCTGGGCCTCCACCAAGCGCGATCTCTGGCTAGCTGCCTCCAGTTTCCCAATGCAAGCTGGTTGAGCTCCTTTTCCACTTTGGCGCGCCACCTTAAACGCGGTGGTGCTCTTTTGCGTTGTTCCACAGGTTCGGATTCGAAGATTCGGGCCGGAGCTGAGCTGTCTATACGCTGCACATGGCCCAACCACATTTGGATCCGTAGATGCCTGGCTAGGCTCATGCCGCTGTACAGTTCGTGGTAGAATGTTCTCCTCCAGAACCCGTTAACACAAGCAGGACCAAAGATCACACGGAAAACTTTTCTCTCAAAGAGACTAAGGACTTCTTCATCCACTTTCGAGACTGCCCATGTCTTCTAACCGTACACCAAGAGACGGATGATCAGTCTCTTATTCTGAATGAACTTGGTCAACAATGTGAGGCGGCTCTATTACTCAATTGTATCATGGGTTCATAGAAACAGCGATTGGCAAGAGTAATTCTGGGCTTGATCTCGGTACTCATGTCATTTCACTGTTCATCGCGGAGCTGATGTAAACGACCTCCTTAACTATCCCGAATTTATAACTGCCCACTGTGAAGCTCTGTCTAAGACGTTGATGTTGTATCTCTTTCTTGAGGATAGTATTGCAAGAACAGGTTTTACTAAAACCGACATTGTTCAACAATGAAGACTTGTGCTGATGAAGCAGCAGATAAACTTGCCAGGAAGTGCGGCCGAGCCAATTCAGGCAATACTAAGCATTTATCCCTCTCTGGCAGATGTCACGAGGAAAGTAAATGACAGAATAATAGAAATGGTAAATAACCACGAAAACAAAATGGTTCCTACGCATGACTACATCTGCTGTGGCTGTGGAGACGAGGAGGAAAGAGGGGACACTCCTCACCACCTCTGACACTAGCCTCTGCAGATTAAGAAAAAGAACCCTGAGAGATCATTTGAAATACCAGAGGTGCCAGTAATTTCTCTTTGCAGATTTATAAATGCATCTGGCTGGTTAGAGAAAGACGACATAGGAAGTACAACATGAGGGACGGAAGAAGAAAAACCCCCTATGGGTATCACAATGGGTCTACAGTGATCCAAGTGTGACGGGTCTCCGTCTAGTCAGCCCTAATCTAACTTAGCCTAAGTGTGACCGCCGCAGCGTGAATAGCAGGTCTCTTGTGTCGCCTTGGCTAAGACCTTTTTTTGATTTGAAAGTCTCGGTGATTGAGTTTTGGACACCGATTGAGGAGCGTCTAGTTCTGCATCGTCAGCCTGCTCACTTTGACTAGTTAGGTAAACATGTCAAGATAATACATGACACTCGTTCATATACACGATGTCATATGCAGCTTTGAAATCATCAAAAATGTGTGTATGTTTTCTAGGATCTCCCTTATGTGGGGAAATTACACTGATATGAACCTATCGGATCTTTCACGGATGGGTTCTGGGGCTCACACAACACGGCACAGAAGATCTTGTACGGAATGTTAAGGAGACTTTTATCTCGGTAGTTGGCGCAGTCAAAGGGATCTCCTTTCTCGTCGATAACAGAACAGCAGCAACAATGGGTTCATAAATAAAGTCATGTACAAGTCTCTATTTGTCTACAAAAAAGCAAACGCATCCAACACGACTCACAGGAGGAAATAGTGTTCAAACAGTTTTACATTGATTTCTGACAGAAACACAACATTTTCTTTTATTTTTTTTTTAAATTCTCAAGAATTGCTGTTGATGATTGATAGGGTCTCTGTACTGACGTTACCGAGACTTCGCTACCGAGATCAAGTGTAGGATAACTCATGTCAACAGCTGTTTCTTTGGGCTCAAGAGGCAATTGAGTAATAGAGCCCTCTCTCGAAGGACCAAGTTGACTCTATATAAGACACTGATCATCCTGATCATCCCAGTCCTGCTATATTGTGCATGGACAATTTCGAAAATGGATAAAGAAGTCCTTGGTCTTTTTGAGAGAAAGTTCGCCGTGCGATCTTTGGCCCTGGTTGTGTTGACGGGTTGACGGGTTCTGAAGGAGAAGATTCAACCACGAACTGTACAGCGACATGAGCCTAACCAGGTATCTGCGAATCCAACGCCTACGGTGGCTGGACCATGTAGAACGTATGGACAACTCAGCTCCAGCTTAATTTCTTAGGTTATATTAGTGTCTTCCAACCGCATATGGAGACGGGAAGCTTACCGCCAAAATAGATTTCACCTGCCGTCGGAAGCCGGAGGCAATGCTTGTCCTCACAGTACTCATAAGATCTTGTTTTATTTACTCATCAACACTCTTTTCATATTCTTTTTAATGCAGGCTTGGCACTAAAAATAAACGGCTACGCAGATACTCGATGGAATGAAAGCTCTGGATCTGGTAAGAACAGAAGGAGTCACACATATTATGGCCACGAGGACTATATTGCTTCAACAACGTACCTCCTCGGGTCTGAAGAGAGTAAGTCAAGTGAATGCAAAGACAATGAATCTTAACCTAAGTATAGTCTGCCTTCCTAGGTCAGACGGTCCAACTAGAACCCGGCACCCACACCTATACCTTTGCGTGTGCACTCCCCATCCACTGTCCATCGTCCATTGAGGGTAAACAAGGCCGCATCCGCTACGTCGTCAAGGTTGTGTTTGTGCGCCCGTGGAAATTTGATCAAACGTTCACCCGAGGATTCACTGTGTTGCAAATGCTGGACCTGAATTTCCAATCACCTGTCTTGAGGGTAGGCGAATGATATGAACAAATAAGTGTAGATTTTTAACTCCTCCCATCTCCCATAGATGCCTGCAACACAACAGACCAACAGGACATTCTGCTGCGGACCATGCTCATCGAATCCCTTGCAATTGACCGTTTCAGTGCCACAGACGGGATTCGTTCCCGGTCAAACTATTAATGCTTCGGTTGAAGTGGCAAATGACAGCAACGTACCCGTTACGGATGTCAAAATTTCAGTCGTTATGATTGTGGTCATGATGAGTCAGCACCCCAGGATGCACTCGCGTACTGAACGCACAAATCTGAAGAAGATAAGAGCTGGCGCTGTTGATTCTCGTTGCAGTCGAACTATTAACGAATCGATACATGTTCCCGCCGCTCCTCCATCATGCACCCACCTTTGCCGCATCCTACAAGTGTCCTATCAGCTGGAGGTTGAGCTGAAGCTAAAGGGGATGCACGAGGATCCGATTATTGCCATACCGCTAATGATTGGAAACGTGCCCTTGTTAAGTGTGATTCAGCAGCAGCCAATGCCACATTCAAGCCAATTCCAGGCGTCTGACGCATCCGCTCCGCAATTTGAAGACGTACCTTTGGATGGGAAGGAGATATTCACCGTGTCGAACGGCAGCATATTGCCGGTCATTGATCCTGTGGAGAATCCATCAGATCCCTTGTCGTCGGCGGAGCTCAATCTTTGTAAGTTCAATGCAATGAATCTGGATTCTGGACTAGATTATTAATTGCTTCTTTCATTTTTTCAGCTCCACCGACTTATGAAGAAGCTGTTTTTATGACACGAGCGGACTGTAATGAAGAAGATCAGCATCCTCTGGGGAAGAGTGATTTCGTTCCACGATATCCGGTGTATCACATCCCTGAGGCGTGTGCTCCACCCGCTGATGAATTGGTGTTGAACACAGATCCGAACAAGAGCACCTGGTTGTGATTATTTGAATAAAAAACAAATGAATGGTGTGTGGACAGATTTGTATATTTATGTGAACTTCAACGTGATATTGAAAATCCGAAACGTTTTTGAATAAATGTCTGGATCCGAGTCAGCGATAAAAAACAGTTACTGGTTAGTCATCAAGACCAATTTGTCTTGCATGCGCAATGCCTTCTTATTTCTTTTCCGCTCCTTCGCTCAACTTTTTCGTAGATTAATATTAATATAATATGGGCGACACTACAGCTCGTAGAGGGCCATGGTCTACCTTCTCAGCAACCACTCGTGTTGTGCGTGCTATTGTTTTCTCACGAGCGGAAGGGACCTACAGTTTAATGCCGACTCCGAACGGCTTTGTTTGAGAAGCTTTTTCTAGACATGAAATACTCTTTGAGCATTGTCAGTGACTCGAAAGAGGTGGGGCCGTGAAAACTATTTTTGTTGCACAGCCCTAAGCTCGAACATACTACGTCTACGTCGAGGTCGACGCACTTACCCCAAAACCAAGCGCCATAGCAGTTTACTAAGTAGCAATTTTTTTTTGTTGATTTACACAATCAAAACCACCAATGACATATGGCTAGAAGGCACCACCTGCCTTAAAGCAAAAGAAATATGGCCACCACTTAACATAAAACGGTCACTCAGTCTACTCAGGCTCAGCAAGCACTCATTAAAGACTCTTATAGGAGTCATAACCGGGCACTGTGCAATTGGCACTCAAGCTCGCATGATTGGTGACCCATAAAATGATTTTTGCAGAAGCACATCACCTACTCTGCTCCTGTAGTGCTCTGGATAGTCGTAGGTTCCTACAGCTAGGGGCCTACTACTTCAGCGGCCCATGAGCAACAGCGCCAGAATAGGGCAAAAATCACTTCACTAGAAGCACCAACTGGCTCCAGTGTTAGGAGAAGTCAATCCGCGTGGTATCACAGTGGGCCTACTCTGGCCTAAGTGTGACTGCCCCCAGCAGTCAGCCACTATAACCTAACCTAAATTATTTTGTTGGTGTGCAGCCCTTAAAGTTTTGGTACTTCATAAGACTAAAGTATTTGCTTTTTTCAACTTGTGCTTTGTTTTGACATGCCGATATATAATTGTCATAGCTCCTTCGATACCGAGCCTTGGGGACAACGCCTCGAGTGAGATAGCGCACACAAGTGAAAAAGACCTCAAACAACTTGGTGTGCGCAGCAGGCGAAAGAACGTGCTGGCTGGAGAGGCATGTTGAAGCACAATCTTCCAAAATTCGGTTCAACTGCTTGTCACACGGACGACATTGACGTGATTACAGCGAATACAGTGAGCCATCAAGTATTTCGTCTACTTCGGCTCTGGAGCGAACGGGGACAATAACAGCAGTACCGAGCTCAAGGCAGTTACTCTTGCCAATTGCTGCTTCATTGGGCTCAAGAGGCAATTGAGTAACAAAGCCATCTCTCGAGGCAACACGCTTAATTATTATAACACTTTGAACATCCCGTCCTTCTCTCTGGCGCAGAGACAAGGACGATGTTAAAAGTGGATGAAGAAGCATTTGGTTAAGCCTTCGGGACAACGCAACAGAGGACGTCCTCGAACGAGATGATGCACACAAGTGGAAAATGACCTCGACCCTCTTGTCGTGCGAAACTGAAGGAAGAGGCTAATGACTCGTTGGAGATGCTTGTTGGTTGAGGCCCAGGTCCTCCACGGACTGTAGCTCCAAACAAAAAAGAATAACTCTGCAGGAAAGGGGAGACGAGATACAGATTACTAAAGCCATCAGCTGCAAAAGCTAATGGATTTCTTTTCACTACATTATTGTATTTTTGAAGTAATTTCCCGACGATTTGTCTGTAGAACTTAGAACTCCCATATCGAGCTCTCATACTCTAAATACCACATGAACTCATTTCATTTCTCTCACCAACTGCTTTGACTACATTTTAAACAAATCCGATTTGACTTTCTTTAACCCTCATATGGATTGGCGAGATAGATGCACCTTTTTGTATCAATTTTGTCTGAATTTAAGATCTTTTCTCCTTTATGTTACGGGTCTTCGTTGCAAAAACACACATCAGAATTGAATTTGCATTTACGCAATTCTCTAAACGCTCTGTATTCAATGTAAGCTGGTTTTTTTTCATTTGAGAGGCTTGTTTACAGCCTCTAAAATGACGCAAGTGAGTGTTAGACCAGTTGTAGTTAAAGCAAACGAGCACCCATCAAAAATCAAGAACTTAAAAGAGTCATTTAAATATTCCACACAATATCTCCTTGGAGTCATCAAATTCAAATATTTTATTGCAACGGGTACGTTGAAAACTGATCGGTCAGTTTTTTAGGGTATCTGTTGCCAGATCGAATTGTCATTAACAAAAGTTCACCTTGTGAACTTTTACAGCACCAACAGCTGTGCACAATTTTTGGACGCACGAGACTCGATATAAAAAGGAGTACAATCCAATAAGTTAACTGCACTCACGTCGCTTTATATTCGGCACAGTCATTTCCTAAACCAGTTACCTGAGGGCATTTAAAACATATATAATTGAGTAAATCATCGCCAAGTGGGCTTGCACTTAACCAGTGTTTCAACAACGAAACTTTGTCAGTCGTGTGGCGCTTCTCGAGATGTGTTCCACCGTAGGGCTCTTAATATCAGTTCTCTTGTCAGCAGGCACTTTCTTCACTGCCAATGCCGCATGTAAGTTCACTGTTCAAACCTTCTGTATAAGATAGAAATGAGTTTCCGTCTTCCGTCCACTTCAGCAAGTTGTTACAGTCCAAATCAGAAGAAGGGCTATTGTATAAACGTACAAGAGTGTCCCGTGCTGAATACACTTCGTCTAAGACCTTCTCTCACTGAAGACGACCTGAGATTTCTGCAAGCGTCCTCTTGCACGAATGGCCTCGGAGAACCGCCGTTTGTTTGCTGCACGGAGGATGCAGGTTTTCAGCCATCCTATAGGCTCTACAACGACTTACTCCCCGGCTTAGTCGAGTGCGGGGATCAGCCAAGCGGCAGCAAGATCTACAGTGGAAAGGAAACTGAGCTAGACGAGTTCCCGTGGATGGCGCTATTGAACTACGGTAAGAATGTCTCTAATGATTCATACGTTTTTTTGTTTCCGATTCAGGCTTTGTTTCGTTCTTTTGTTCTTCTACCAAACCGCAAACGAACTGTGTCACATTTTGGCTGATTTATCTGACGTGCGAAAGTGTGTGTGATATTTATTGATTGCCGTGAATCTGTGAACAAGTTTTCTTTTATTCTGTTTTCAAAGTTTAGAATGTGAACGCCATTGAGAGCTTTGAAAGTGTTGTTGCCACTCCACATCTTATCTATTTAGCCCCACTTATTCCCAACTCCGATGATGCCATACATTCCTTAGGTACCCAGGAGTTCAACAGGAGACATTTGTGGTTGAGTCTCAATGTACAGTCCGGTTCTTGGTTGGCATCGTGAGTTCGATGCATTCGCAAAACAAAAAGGTCTACCGACCTGACATTTGTTTGCGTTTATTTATATTTGCAAGATTTAGGGCTTGTCAATTTTTTAATTAAATTTCGTTTTTAATCTCTATCGACCGGAACCAGTTTGTTTAGTTTGTCACCACATGATATATTTGAGAACTGCGCCATCTCTGGATCTGATTCAATGTGTAATCGCATAATAGTCTGTGTTTATGGAAATCATATCTGAGATAATTAATACCATACTTCAAAAATGGTATAACTTTTCATGCCCGTCAATATCGACAAATTGAAGTGACGTGAAATAAGAAACGGGTATTTGAGTCATTAGATTGGAATCGAATTGAAGTAAAATTTGAGGTCTAACTGAGTTGAGTCAGGAGTTGATGCACTGACGATTGCAATGGACTTGCATGCTGTGCCTTTCGTCTTCTTCCTTGTGTGGCAGTGGCGTGGCGTCCATATAACTCGATTCCTACCGGGTTACCTTTTAAAATTCTGCTTTTCAACAATACAACAAGCAACATGAAGCTCTTAGTATGTGCATATAAATGAAATGTGCACACGCAAGCGACAACTTCTGCGAACACACAAGTCAACATTTTCATATCATACACACATCATGGTGCATGCCTCTTCGCCAACATCGCCCATAAGGCTGCTTTTACATACCCTAAATTAGACAACAGGCTGCTTTGAATTTGGACTAAAGGTCCGTTCATATGAGCGGCGAACTGCGAACGCGAACTTTCAGAAACAACCCTTTTCCAGCAAATATAAACAAAAAGTTATACTTCTTGGTATGCAAAAAGATTGTAACTGAATTATCGAGTTTTTTCATAGACAAAAATCCGAATAAAAGTTAATTTAAGTATCCTAATTAATGATTTGCAAGTTTTTCTCTGCGAATCAATCATTCTCTCCGCGATCTGTCAAACTGAATTCGTGATACACAAACGCAATCCAAAGACGAAAACGCGATCCACAAACTCACGAACGAAAAGTTCGCAGTGAAGAGTCAGTTTGCAACCCCAGTTCTCTGCGAATGAAAAACATTCATATGAATGAAACGTCAATGTTTGCGAAGTTCGCAATTCGCGGCGACCTCATATGAATGGGCCTTAAGGGGGAAGTTTCGAAAGAAAAAATAAAGAAATGTGTAGAG
This sequence comes from Eristalis arbustorum, assembly GCA_916610145.1. Taxonomy (NCBI): domain Eukaryota; kingdom Metazoa; phylum Arthropoda; class Insecta; order Diptera; family Syrphidae; genus Eristalis; species Eristalis arbustorum. Next base: position 94,307,323 of record OU744316.1, on the reverse strand, counting down.
TAGAACGCATCACCTTCTTTCTGATTGATACATAATTTGTTGCGACATTTCAAATGCTTGGTAGAATGAGTATGCCCAATTAGCAACAAAAAGCAATTCTCCGTAATTAAGTCCTTAAAGTATAATTGTTTAAGCAGAATATATTTTTACTTGCCAATTCACAAACGAAAGCTGGTGACACAACATATTTCATCTGGTATTTAAGAAAGACGCAGTGCATCATCGCACCCATCCGTAACACTTAAGTCGAACGCACTACCGCACTATTGTGTTTTAGGCATTTAAGCATGGGAAGCAAAACTTTGCAGCTGTCTCAGCTCTCATGCCAACAAGATGGAAAAGCTTGTTGTCAAAATTAGCGTGTGTAGAAGCAGCTTAAGAAAACAACCCCAAAGCGATAGCAAAACAAAGAGCAATGAGGAGCAAACAAATTCGTAGTAGCACGAAAAATGCCGTGTTATAAAATATCTGACTGGTTAGCAGGGTTGTCAGGTTTCTTAGGGAAATCGCCAAATCAAAAATTAAAATCGAAAAATTTTTTTAAACGCTGTGAAATTTCCCGTGGCCCGTGGCGTTGTGGTTATGTGCGTCGACCCCAACCTCGACTTCATAGGTTCGATTACTGCGACAAAAATACTAGGTATACCGGTATGAAATGAGCGTTTTTTTTTTAAATAAGACACTAATTGTTAATGGGAAAGTAAAAACGGTCAGAAATTGTTTGTTGTGCAACATTTAACATTGCTGTCATTTGCTCTTGACTCAAAGTGTCATCTCCATCCAATATCGTTTGCAATTCGGCGTCTTCAAACTTTTTTTGGTGGTCTTCCACGTTCTTCATTTCTCACATCAAAATCATTATTTCTGAACCATTGAAACCATCTTTTGCATGTTGCGTCTGATAGAGCATGATCACCATATGCCTCGACAAGCATACGATGCGAATCTGCAGCACTTTTCTTCAAATGAAAACAAAAAATTAATGCTTTCCGCAAATCATCACTTTCTGGTACAAAATTCGACATTTTTAACACGATGAAAAAATATGTTTTTGTCTGTTCAATGACTTAATGTTTACTAAATATTTTTCACTGATGTCATAGCAAGCAAAAAAAAAAATAAGAGCTCGTTCACAACAAATGTAAATCTATCGAGACATTTGTATCTTGACGCGCAGAGTATTTCCTGTCTCGAAAAAGCTTCTCAAACTTGGCCGTTCGAAGTCGGCGTAAAACTGTAGGTCCCTTCCACTCTCGAGAGAACAATAGCACGCACAACACGAGTGATTGCCAAGAAGCTAAAATTCAGAAAAATGCATGAAATCTTTATTTGAATCGATAGTACGTTCCATATAATTTAATGTTTGAAGATTATTTCATGCAAATGTTGACCTTGACTGCGCCTCAAATGGTCCATTCGCTTAGTCCAATTTTGGCACACAAGCACCCACTCGATTTCTGTACGAGTGGGTGCTTGGCCTGTCTCTTGCTAAACTGTCTGACCATGTTTTGGCAATCCAGCTGCTTTCTCTAAGCGTCATTTCGAAATGCATTATAGACTAGCATTATTTACAAGACTTACCACTTGAAGACAGATGTATGGTACACACATTTTCAAAGTTTGCTAAACAATATTTTTTCTTGGTTTTACTTAATCCAAACTTTCATGAATATGTATGTGTCTGGTGACATCATCATTAACGTCATAATTTGTTCATCTTTCGTCAGTTGTTTTTTTAATCTCTTACGACCAATTAGTGGTTTTGAATTATATTCGTATGTCCTTGATATTTCGTTGGCTATGTCTTCAAGATTGTGAGAGTAATACACTAGGTAGTGGCCTAGTGTATTTCTCCTTATCCCTGCAACAGGTTGTTTCCTCCTCTTCGTCATCTTTGAGTACCTACAATAAGGTACTTCGAGTGCAAGACGAAATACATTTGTGACAATTTCTTGCGGTATCCTAAAAAGTTTAATTTTCAGGTGTCATTATGTGTACGTTCTGTTACTGCTTGATCTTTACATCTCTTCAACTTAAATTGGTCGTGCATTATAATTTTTCTCTACCATAGGTACCCCAAACAGCCCTCAGTTCTTCTGTGGCGGAAGTCTTATTAATCCGAGATACGTACTAACAGCAGCCCATTGTGTGGTTGAGAAAGATGTGTAGGTTTACGACTTTATATAAACTCTCTCTCTCTCTCTCTTCAAATGAATAATTCCTTTTCACTTCAATAGGCAAACAATACGTCTTGGTGAATACGATACCACCAAGCCGATCGACTGCATTGACTCAGATTGTGCCGATCCCCCCGTTGATGTAGACATCGAGGCGATAATAGTCCATCCAAATTATAATCTAAAAAGCGTTCATCGACTCAACGACATAGCACTCATACGTTTGCGAAACCCCGTCAGATACTCATCATTCATAGCTCCGATTTGCCTGCCTTCGACAGTAGGAATCACTCGAAGTGAGATCGGCACAAGTTTAGTGGCTGCTGGATGGGGCAGAACGCTCGACGGTAAGTTTCAAAGACTCAGTGGGCGTGCTTCAGTGAGCTTGACATTTTTCTTTCAGAAAAACGGAGCAACATCAAATTAAAGGTGTCGCTGCCGGTAAGCAGCGAGGAAGAATGCGCAAGGGCATACAGTCGAACGAGGAACTTCCTGGTGGAGTCACAAATTTGTGCGGGCGGCAAGTTCATAGAAGACGCCTGCGATGGTGACTCGGGCGGACCGTTAATGCACTTCAAGGGCAAGTGGGCGGTTGAGGGAATTGTTTCATTCTCCAGGGGCTGTGGACTGGATAGAACGCCTGGCGTTTACACAAGAGTGTACGAGTATGAAGATTGGATCAAATCGAGCTTGCAACCTTGAAAGTCGTCCTGACATCGGTCACTTGTGCATGTAATTTAAACATATTTTATTTTATTTAAATAAAGAACACATTATATTTTAAATGATAATGACATCAATTTTAAATGCATCTACGCTAATTATCGACGGTGATGTTTGATGCTGATTTTCTGTGCAGCCTCACCCAAAAAGATGGGTGGCGCAACAGTGCGTAGACCATCAGGGCCTAGCCTCTCAGCAACCACTCGTGTTGTGCGTGCTATTGTTGTCTCACGAGTGGAAGGGACCTACAGTTTAACGATGACTCCGAACGACCAAGTTTGAGAAGCTTTTTCAAGACAGAAGTACTCTTTGAGCATTTTCAGTGACTCGAAAGAGGTGGGACAGTGAAAATTGAAAAGATCGCACCTAGATGTCTAGGTTAAAGTACGCAAAGATCGACACACACACCCACAACGCTACGAGCCAAAAGTAGCCACTGTTCCTTGTATTCATTCATCTGATTCGAACCTACATTACTTGGACTCGTCACTCGAGTGTGTTCAGTACATGAAACACAAATATTATGAAGCATTGACATGCCGTACTATTATCTACATCATAATGTTGTGTTTCTTTCTTAGAATTGATTCTTATGGGAATTTACTTATTTTTTGTCTATTTTTGTATGTGACTGTGATAAGAATAGCTGATTAGCGCATGTTATAGTTAATTTAATTATTTTAACCTTGGAATTAATAGTGTGGAGCAAGTGTGGGGATTTAAATTTGACGAATGCATCAAAACAATAGAATTAGCTTAGCGTGAACAGAACTATACCGAAACAATAGACTTGGCAGTACGACAAACAAAAATTAGACGTTTTTCCACTCAGTATCGATCTAGTTAGGGTAATGATATACAATGCGGTTATCGTTTTTCGAAGAGAAGCAGTTATCGACCGATTCTGAAAGCATGTGCACCAATCACCCCGTTAATGTTTCTGATGTTGTGAATCTGAATCTGATCAGGCTACATAAGCGTTATCGATCGATTGTAAGCCATAGCTGTTTAGTAATGAGGCACTTGGTGCCAGTAGATCATCTTTAAATAGTTTAAGTTTTTCAAACTTAAGTAGGTGCTCGGCCACATCGATTGAATGGACAACAACGCTCCAGCAAGGATAGTCTTCGAATCCGAGCCTTCTTGTTCGAAAGAAGAGGAAAACCGAAGCTCCGGTACAGAGACCAAGTCATCGCGGATGTAAGGCAGCTTGGCCTTGATGACTGCAAGCTGCGTTCAAACGACCATCAGCGATAGAAGACAGCAATTGCTCAGGCTCGGACCTTTCATGGGTCGTCTGTCTGATAAGTAAGTAAGTAGCTGCCTGGCAGGACACTTCGTCCTCTTCGCAATTCTCTCGAATGTTACAGTATTCCTGTGCCCACATACGTAGGGTGCTAATATACTTGGTCACCTCGTTAAGAGATAGGCGGCAATTCGGGAAAATCTTTGAGTTAAATGTAAGTGCTCAGATTCAAAGATTTAATCGTTGCCAGGCGTCTGATGTGCAGGCTATCAGAACTATTTGGCGTGATTCTGATTCAAAAGGTCTTCTCGAGAGTAGCCTAGGTAATAGGAAGCCAGAGTTTTCAGTTAAGAATCGATAACAATTAAGAATAGTGGAGCGCCCGGAGCGGTGTGTCAAAAGGAGATAAGTTAATGGTGATAGAGAGGTGCTGGGTTTTACATTGCATTGGGAAGCGACAGTGGGGTTATGTTGACAGCGCGTACTTTTCTATAAATTTAATCCAAATAAGTAAACTAATGTAAGTGGCTTTAGGCAGCGTGCTAAGAGACGCGGACAGGTGTTGCTCAGGCTAAGTCTATACAAAGGTCGCAGGCTATGAAGTCTCTTTCGATGTAATTTCAATCTTAATTCGTTCGACAACGGGTACATACATAGATCAGTAAGGCAGTAAGGATGTCGGAGTTGTGATTAGGAGTAGAGTCAAGTATTTCACTTGTACACGGGAAACTACTAATGTGCCGAACGTAGCACATAATCCGTATTTGATTTCAAATTCTTGTTAAAAGTAGGGAACCTCTATATGTTACTTGTTATGTTCATTTACGTTTTCTCGTTCATTTTGGACTTTCACGTGAAATAGCTTCACATAAATTCGGTCTTGTGTGACACTTTCGTTCGTGTCGTATAGTGTTATTTGTGTAGATGTGCGCATAGAATGAGCAGCTTTTGAATTATTCCGTGTCAATCCTAATAAGATAGCTTCGAAATTGGAGCGATTTTAGTTGTCGAGTGTCATTTTGCACGACTGTAGTTTCTTTGAGTCCCTAACCTACACGGCGTGACAAATTCACTGTAGATTCGCACATGAAAATTGCTCATGCAAAGATGGCATCACAAATGACTTAACTGTCAGAATTTGAAAGTCAAAATAGATGAAAAACGGCTTTTTAAGTGGATCGTCAAGGAATATTAAGCAGAAATTAGCCAAAACAATAGTTTAATTGACAATGGATAACACCAAAATAGATATAGAACATCTTCTTAATTTGAAGAAGAAAAATTGATAGCACCACAAAAATATGATTTCGCCAGTTGAAAGTAAGTGTAGAAAATGTAGTGGCTGTCATTAACATTCAGTTTTGAAACTAGTGTGAAAAATTGCAGCTACAGGTCAATACCAAATGGTTTCTAACCCATTCTTTTCAGCTTGGTAGATTCATTAATTTTCTTCAATAAAAAAGACTTACCATTACCACAAGATACTCAATTTACTCGGAAAACTATGAAAAAATGTATTCATTTATACTAGGTTGTTTCGTTTGCATTTTTTCGGTTAAAATCATAGATGCCATGCTCAGATTCTTATATCAGTTGAAAATATAACTCCAAGCAAAATTGGACTTGAAGCCTAATATGGTCGGTGACATCGTAAGTAGGTGCAGGAACTAAGGTCGTGATGAGTTAAAGAAGCAAAAAGGCCAGTCCCACAAGTGATCACGTCACGAAGAACGCATAATTATCAGAAAAATCTAAGATGACAGCCATTTTGGTGGACCTATAATTGTAAGTCAGCTGTTGGTTGAATGTGGAAAGCATGTTATTGAGTGTACTATTCGCCGAACAATGATAGAAAAAAGCCATTCCCCAATCATGCACAACTGCAACTTTGGTCAAAAATTTGCTAAATAATATAAAAGAAGGCGTAATATTTGTTTTCAAGTTCTTAATTAAGTTTTCTTGCTCCACACCAGGCTTATGGTTCAAACATCGAGTAAAAGACCGAATATTAATGACAGCCACTGTATGTAATTTTTTGTGATATCTTATTAATTCTTTTTATTTTTTCATTTTCAGACGTGCTCGAGACGATAGAATGCCATTTGGAAAAGTAAGAGGGCGCAAAATCAGTCCATTTAGCTGGTCTAACTCTTTAAAAAAATGAACAACATTTGATATTCATTTGAACAGTATATGATGACCCTGGGTAGAACAACACAAGAAAGAAATCTAGAAAGTATACTCAACAGCAAGAAATGTAGTTGAACGATTGTTCGAATTACTTTAAAAATGATTTCGTTGTCTTTCGGGTGCACGACAACTGCATCATGATCGACTGCATTACGATCCATAAAGTTATGAGAATTTATGGTATAGAATTTATTGACTATTAAGCATATATAGTGGTGGTGGCCCGTGGCGTTGTGAGTATGTCCTCTATTCGTTTTCTCCCACCGCTTATAAAAGCAAATAGCTATGCAAGGTAATTGAATAATGAATTACCACTCAAAAAATAAGTTTACATAAAAACGATTGTCATAACTTTATTATATCAATAAAAAATGTTGATTTTCCTACTTAAATATACAGACCATCAGCATTTATGCCCTGATAGTGTTCCTTATCCAAGGTTCGTAGTCCAGAACTTTTGTGTAAACACCCGGCCATCCCTCGAGACCGCATCGGTTGCCGAACGACACAACACCCTCCAGCACGTAGAAGCCTTGCCAGCGCATAAGTGGACCACCGGAATCCCCGTCACAGCTGTCCTCGACAAATCGTCCACCCACACATATCTGCGAAGGTGTCAATTGTATCCTTTTCGTTGCGAACTTCTCAACACATTCCTGATGATCATTGACGGGAATAAAGAGCTTCTGCTTGATATTACTTTGACGGGCTAGGTAAGAGAAAGTAGAGAAAATATGCATTGTCACTATACTTGAATCCAGTTAACAATTTCTAATTCAGCTCGTTATTTTTTTAAATGTCTCGATGAAACACATTTGCGAACAGATAACTTCAACACAATTGTTGCAAATGTAATGGGAACTCGTGAACCGTTTTTTTTTTTTGTTGGAACAAGTCTGAGTTTTGCACTAACATTCACAAGCGACAAGATGTTCTTTAATGGGCTTTTAAATTAGTAAACTAGTTTGTTTTTATTTCTAAAGGTACGTTCTGCCAGGGATGTTGTGAAATTACGTCTGTTCGGATTCCAGCAATATAATTAATTAATTCCACTTGGTTTTTTTCTCAGTTTATTGCGACTAATCGGTATTTGCATTTATTTACCGGACTTGGGTGATCAACTAAATTTGTCATATTTTCTTCAATGTAATGGGTGTTGTTTGTAATTGATTTACTTTTAGCTTTTTCTTGCTTCTAACCTCACTGATGTTGGACAACATATGCAAGTATTACGAATATACACAGGGTTTCCGAATAGGGATTGACAACTTTGAATTTAATTTGTGAACGCACTCTGTCACTGTCAATTTATTCAGGAAACTCCGCATTTTCATCGTGGTAAAGTACACGAACGAGCAACGTTTGCAGATTTTCTTCCGAAATTCGTAGTCGATGACCGCAGCTTTATGAGCGTCAGCTCCAATTTTGGTCGTAATTCTCGCCCTAGTAGACGGGTTGGAGCAATAATTTGTGTCTCATATTCGTTGTGTGACGTTGTCGTGAAAGACAACGGGTTGGTCGAATTGTCAAAAATATCAACGCCGTTCAGGCGTCTGAGCCAAATCAGTCGATATCAGGACGTTCTCAAGAACTGGGCATCGCTCAGACCACATTGTGGCATATTTTGTGTAGGCATCTTGGTTTGCATCCACACAAGATCAAGCTGATTCCAGAATTGAAGCCGGTGGTCCGTTTGAAGCGACGTACGTTTATTTAAAAAAAAAAGTTGTCAGGTCCTGATTGGAAAACGCTGATCATGGGAAATTGTGTGTGAAAATTGAAAATGAAACCTTCTCACTTAATGAACAGATCGTTTCCTATTTCCTTTTTCAACTAGTGGACCTTGCATCACTTGTAGATACACACCACTTCCCATCCTTCCACAAATCAATTTCACTTAACTCACCTGTAAGAGTTCTACCCCACCCGGCGACGATTAAATTAGTTCCAATAGCAGCAGTTGATCTCACTCCCAACGCCGAAGGCAAGCACACGGGCTTAATCGAGTCCGAATAGGGCACCACATTCTCCAGACGCACCAAAGCGATATCGTTCTGTCGATTCTGATTTGAGTCCGAAAATTCCGGGTGCGCTATTGCCTCCTCAACTCTGACATTCAACACGGGATCAGCACACACGTTCTCAATGCAATCAACGTCCTTCGTAAGATCGTGCTCTCCTAGACGCACACGATCCCTTAAAAATTAACTCAATCAGTACGGAAAAAAGCGAGTAACCAAACAAAAAACTTACAGTCGTCCGACTTCCCTCAAAATAGCACCAGTCACGCAGTGGGCGGCTGTTAGGACATACCGTTGGTTAATCAGGCTCCCCCCACAGTTGAGGATTCGACCGCCACTGGCTGCATTGATAAAAGAAAACCTTCTCAAAAATGTTACAAGTAAATATGCGTCATCACTTACGTTGAACGTATTCCAGCAGGGCCATCCATGCGAACTCATTTAAGAGGGTGTCATTGCCATTGTAAATTTTGCCCGCATCAGGAGCTTGCCCGCACCTCGGCGGAGTGGGTAGCACAGTTCCCTCCCCGTTCCCGGTGGAAATGGCCCTCGTCGAAGGAGCCACTGTTGTCGTGGCGCTTCCATATCCCAGATCTGGTGTGCAGCAAACGTGCGGTTGTCTGCCAGCACCATTTGTGCAGCGCGACTGCAGTATAAACTGCCTGTCTATGTCCAGCAGAGGCTTTCTCTGAATAACCGAGAGCAGCGATGAGCAGTCATAAATGGAAATGCACGTGCCACTGCGTCCATTTGGATTGCTGCAGGCGTCTGTCGTGATAACAATTCATTGGGTATCTCATTACGGAAACATGCGTTGCACTTACTTTGTCCAGCTGACAGCTCGAAGAGAGCACCGAAAATGACCAGTGTCGCAAAGGAAAACAAATAACCGCTTTTCATTTTACAGTTGATCACTTTGTGCGTTACTCTTAATTAATCTGTTGCATAAATTAAATCAATTTGCTTAAGTTAAGTACACTGGCCTAGCACGACGGTTTCACTTTCATTCGTGTTACGTTCAATCAATAAAAATAATACCTCAACCACTTAGAAGAAGCCTCACAAGCGACCGTCAAAGAGCCGTTCTGAACTGTGACTAAAATAACCATGGGGAGATAATCAATTCAAACTTGATCTGTGAAGCTACTTAACAAGTAGGTAAACAACAAAACCAGAAGGAAAAAAACAAAAACAAATTTGCGTTGCATGACGTTTCGACGGCAATGAGCAATGGAAGTTTATCAAACCGGACTGTGACGCCGAGAGAAGCGTGTTTGTACACACAAATCGCTGGTTGAACAAGACACCGATCAGCTTGTATTGACAGCACACATTCAAGCACTCGGCTGAGCTTGAACTTCCATTTAATCACTGTTGAACTGGGTTTAATCAATTCGTCCGGATTTCCCAGTTTCGCACATTTTGTCACACATCGTATGCTGGTGGTATTTAGCTTTGTCAATCAGGGTGAATTATTTTTTCAAACTATGATGATGGTTTGTGCACGGCACTTGTTAAGAGCGCCGTGATCGTTTGTGTTGTGTTCACTGGATATTTTTGTTGATGAACGATGCTCCCATACAACCAGAAACACATCAAACCATCTCTAAAATCTGATTCAGATTTAAGTTGAAAAAATGCGATTTCTATGAATAATCAACGCATATAATGTGATTAATCCACATTTAAGGTTGCGGGGAATTTTGTGATTGCAGCTTTGAAAAAATCCCCCCACTTGTCAAGATTCTATTCTTGAAACTGATCTTGGCCAAGAACACATGGGATGCCCAACTGTCGGACAGAACATTGACCAAGTTCAAGGCTGACTGTTATCTGTGGTGATATGGTGACAGAACTAAGATGATGGTCATCAGATTTTGCATTAACTCAAAGATTGCCACAAACTTGTTCTCTGTCAAGATGTTCTTCAGAAACTGTTGAAACTGGTTTGAAAGAATCAAAGGGAAAATACTAGTCGAGCATATTTGAGTCACGGGTGCGGCCAACTGTAACCAAACAGCCTACTCAGAGGCAGTCCGCTATGTGAACCAATGCTTGCACCTTGCGAAGCAATTATTTTATTTTATGCAAAATTGTGACCAATCGGGTAGAGAATTACTACACGACGACGCTTTGACTGCTGCTTTCCGACAAGGGCTGAGTCACATATTAATCACATGCCCATCAGGGTTTATTGTGATGAAATAAAGTGAGCACAACCGCTGGCATTTTCTTCATCGAAAGCGTCATATTGCTCTGCGCAGTCACATTTAGCTGACTGGGCAGCTGATGTTGGAAACATCACGGGATGGTGTATCCATTCCGACTATAATATAATAATCTGTATTACCACAGGTTATATTATTTTCGAGTCCCAAAAGCTCAAAAAATGAGTAATTTTGAAAATAAATGAATGCCAATAAAGGTTGTTGATAACACAATGACTCTATGTGAAACAAGAAACTAGTATGTTTTCTTGTTATTGGTGGTTTTAATACTACACACCAGCACTCAGACTCAAGACTGGTCCATTGTACTACCAGTCAGCAACCTTCAATTTCTTCTGAAGACCAGCAGACGCTTCTTTGGTGAAGGGCCTAGAGAATCAGTTCTCACCACATCAGCGCCGAAGACCTGCCACCTGATCCAAGCAAAGGCGGGACAGTGACCGAAGAAATGCCTTGCCGTGTCGTCATCCTCTTTACAGATGCTTACTTCGCTTAAAACAAGCACAGACATTACGCGGATTTCTTACAAACTCTTGGGAGCAAACGCTTGGTCTATCTAATTAACATATTGGAGAATCATGCCATCTACGACTGTGCTCGAGAGGTCCAATCATCAATGGAAGTCAAAACCACAGACGCAGGCAGTTCGAGAGCAGGTTCAGGTTCTGAGAAAGTTTCCTCTAATCCTCTAATTGTCTGGCAAGTTCATCGGCGATCCCATTTCCAGCGATACATTGGTGTCCTGGGACCCAGAAGAGTTTCACTGAATTTTGACTGGCAATTAAATTCAGAGAGGATTTGCATCCCTGAACTATCTTGCAAATAGTTAACGCATTGAGTAATGCCTAAAGTACAGCCTGACTGTCACTACAGACACAGACACGTCGATCCGTCCACCTGTTCTTCACAATATGGTTTGTTGCCATTAGGATCGCATAGGTTTCCGCTTCGAAAAATGACGCAAATTTACCTAACGATGTGTACAGTCCTCCAAGAAACCACCAGTGTCCCTGTGGTAACACTAATAATAATACGGGTGGCGCTGCAGCCCGTAGAGGACCAGGGCCTAGCTTCTTAGCAACCTGTTGTGCGTGATATCGTTCTCTTACGAGTGAATTCCAATTGGCAGTACAGCAATATTGCTTCGAGACGTGAATACAAAGGTACTCTTATGGTGCTGATCCCGGCACCATCAAATCATCAATCATAAGGGAAAGAGTTAACAACGCGATCCTACATTCAATAATCAGAAATTGGTCTTCCAACAACCACCATGTCTTGAACTACGTTCGCCAGTGCTAAAACAAATGAAATCTTTCAGTGCTACAATCGTGATGAATAGGAACACAGCGTTGCAATAATAAAAAAAAAATAACTCTGTTGTGCATGTGAATAGATCAGATATGGAAACTATTGTTTTTGGCAGAGCGATTAAGGCAGTCATGATATCTTGCAAACTAACCCAACCTACAAGATATTCAGTCTAGAGATGGTTCCATTACGGACGAAAGCACTGAACTTGGAGTATCCGCGTTCTCATCGGAGATCTCCTCTCTATCACCCCAATTGCGAGTGTCAAACAATAATTGATAAACGATGCTTATCAACGAAATTGACTCTTTGGTATTGCTGTTGTAAATTATAAATGAACGATTAATCCGTGTCAATTTGTGCATTGTGAATGGACCAAAGTGGTATTGCCAGTGTCACTTGAAATTAATTTGTTTGATAAGCATCAGGTTTAGTCAATCATATTTTTGAGGTTGATAGACCAAGCTAAAGTCATCGCTTGTGAAGTATGTTTAGTTATTTTATTGTTTTAAATTATTTATTGTATTACATACACAAATACCAGATAAATGATGCTTTTCGAATTGAAATCGAATCATTTTAAGAAATCGGTTTGTGATTTGAATCCACTGGACAAATGTGTGCTTCGGTTACAAACATCCTTTACATCTTCTACATCACAGTTGACTGGGCTAGAACAATGGAATGGTCACCCCTGATGCTGCAGCAAGCTTTATGACTTTTGGTATCAATGTTGTTCTAATTGCTGGCTTTTACTTCTCAGAAAACTGAAAATAGATTACCCATTTGAACTGATCTCGAATGCGAAAATACATACATTCATACAAATAAACATTCTTCTACTTTCGAAACGTACTTCTAATTTTATTTTATTGCTTTACTTAAAATGTTCTAGTTTCATTAAATTGAAAAACACAACACATAAGAAATGATATTAAATGATAAAAGTAAGGATATCATATTAATAAATATGTGCTTAGCACAATGTGTGTTTTTAACCTGCTCCACAGTGCGTGTATAGTATTGAACACATTTTAATTGAAATCTAGGAGCCATTAGCCTTAATTGCGATTGTGTTTTTAAGATGGAACTCAATTGATTCAGAATTCCATCACTATGACAACAAAAAACCTAACTTAATTCAAGAAAAACAGAATCAGGTACAACATAACATCTTGTTCAGCTTTGTTTCATATTCCTAAACTATTACCAGAACATCTTGTCGGCGCTCAATTTTAAGATATAGAAACGCCTGGTGGCTTGTTTTTGACAATTCATTCCAGTGAGCAAACCAATTTATCTCCAGTAAAGCAGGGAATTGCTTTTCCTTCTAACTTACTAATTTGTGATTTACCTTAGTCCCGATTAGGGCCGATACTGCGACGTGTTCAACCTTCCCAGTACACGAGCATTTTTCAAGAATCTTTCTCAATATGTAAGGGGTTCTTCATTAGGGACTTGATGACTTTGAATTTAATTTGTGAACGCACTCCTTCAGTAGTCATCAAACTGTCACTGTCGATTTCGGAGTCGACCGTAGCATTATGAGCGTTAATTCAAATTTGGCTAGTAATATCCGCCCTAGTAGACAGGCAATAACAAGTTTAGTGTACATATTTGAGTCTACATATTCATTGCCGTGGAAGTGAGATCTCCGGTTGCTCGAAGTGTCGAAAATATTGCTGCTAATCAGGCGTCTGTTGCAAACGATGGAAACCAGTTAATTCCACGTTCTCAAGAATTGGGCATCTCTCAGACCACATTGTGGCACTTGATCAACCTGACTCAAGAATTGAAACCGACGGATCATTTGAGGCGACTTATGTCCTCCAATTGGGTTCTGGAGAAGAGGCGCCAAGTTGATGAACTTCATCGCAAAATCATATTCTGCGACGAAACTCATTTTTAGTTCAATGGGTTGGAGTGAAAATCCATATGTACTTCATGAAACACCACTTAATCCACAAAGTGGTTCAGTTTGCATGCCACGGCCATATGTTTTTGTTTACGATAACGATTGTCACATTACTGTGAATGATCGCTATGATTACCTATTATTTTTGGACGATTCCTGCTCTATGAAACGAAATTGCGCAAAGAAGCTTCTCAAACTTGGCCGTTCTGCGTTTGCATCAAACTGTAGGTCCTTTCCAGTCGTAAAAAACTATAGCACGCACAACACGAGTGGTTGCTGCGAAGGTAGACCATGGCCCTCCACGAGCTGTAGTGTCCCCCATATTATATTAATATTAAACTTCGAAAAAGTTGCGGAAAACGAACAAAAAACAAAAATATTATCACTTTGAGTAAATATTTCTCGAAATGTGTTGCAGATATCTGGGATTTTTACGATAGACCTTCACGTCACATTTCAATTTTTGAATTATTACCAGCATCTGGTACCTTCTGCGCCACTGTGCGTCTCCTCAATCTTCTTAAAAAAAAAATTAGCGGAAAAGAAATAAAAATAATATCCATTTTTGTTCACAAAATGTGTTATATTTTCTTACTTTGGGAGTATAATATTTTCAAATGGCTGTACATCAGATTAAGCTGAATGCAATGTAAAAATGCTTACTATCACACGATCACTTTCAACAAAAAAATTGAAAATCCCCCGGTCAGGTGGTGCTGCCACAGCTGCGCACTTGCCACTGATAGTCAGCCGTTTTAACTGGAACATTCGACTTCCAAGTGAAGACATACGTATTCAAGTCATCGTATTTGAAAGAAGGAACAAACAGATACTCATTGAAGTTTACAGCTTTCATATAACAGTAATCCCCATCCAATTCAATAGCCCACGCACTTTGAATGTCAGTATTGTTGCCCTGTATCCAATTGAACACGTACCGCATGTCCTTGTTGTAATCGTAAATGGCCGTATAGAAGTACTCATCTTTGTAGTCAACGCTCTTGAAGTAATACTCGTTTCCGATTTTTTCCACGAACCAAGTGCCGCCTGTTGGAATATCTCCCGGGTACCACGTGTAAATGCTTCGGCGTTCGGCATCGTGGCTGATGGCCGAGCTGGCTGCATACAAATACTGACGCTTCCCCTTGTTCCAAAGGCAGACATTGGCGCTGAAGAACAGATTCTTAGCACACGTCGGCAGTTGTTGGATTATCTTCTCGACTTCGCTCTTCAGATCCTGTGATAGATTCTTGTAGTGTTCCCTCATCTTTAGGTTGCGAAAATGGAAGGCCAATTGCAGGGTTGCGTCGTTGTTAAGATTCCCCGCGTAGTTCAGTCGATGGAACACCGCCTTCAGGCCGGCAATCACTTGCGGAATGGCCGAGTGGCTGCTAACGTCGTTGAGAATTTTTTCAGCCGCAACCACGCCGTAGACGCCCTCCACTAGTCGGTCCATCATGTCGTTGGACACGTCATTGTGAAAATTATAAACCGCTTTCGCCAAGTTCTCGATCTCGACGTTGTTTTGATATGTGTTCTTAATCATTGCGGCCTTCAGAATAGTGGCTGATGCGATTTGAATGTCTTCGCTGCCGCCGTCTATCACCACCTGCGCCTTCCTCTTGATCTCATCGTTTCTGATTCGCGTGGTTTCCCTCTTCAGCGCCTCAACGAGGGTTATAAACTTGATTGGATCTAGGTTTCCATTTGAGCGCATTTCATCACGAAGGGCACTGTACACCAGGATTTTGTTCTCCGAGTCCATCAGGGACTTGGCAAAATTGAGAATGATGTCCACATTGACCGGGGAACCCGCGTAGACATCGTGGACTATTTTCGAAATCCTTGTTTTATCGTTCAGTTCGTTGAGTTTCTCCTCTGCTATCTTGTATTTCACCGATCTGACCGCTTCCACAATGTCTCGCACCCAACACTGGCTGTCATCTATTGTGGATTTCTGTTCAATCGTGGTTTGTAGTGTCTTCAGGCGAGCGTCGATTAAGGAAAGCTGATTTTCTAGATTTTCAAATTTTTGCAGAAGCTTCAAAGCGATGTCTGGAGACGATGGTGAGTTTGCTGCACTCAATATTTGCGCTTGACTTTTATCGATTCTTTCACAAAGGAGTATCACAAAAATTAAAAGCAAAGTACGTAGCGACATCGCTGAACGACGTGCGCCGGGCAGCTAATGCAATCCAACTGAAAATACTCTTTGCAGTTGTTGCTATTAAATTCTTAAACGTAACCACTCTCAGATCATTTGTGTGCTGAAGTTATAGTCAGTCAAATGCTCTTATCCACGTTGACTCATATTTCCAACTCGTATTTACACTCATAGTCGACAAGTGCATTCTAAGTAGACTATCTCTCTTACAGTGCCACCGGTTACAGGGTACATGCTTACAAAATGGATTACAATGTAAACATCTGTTTTACGCCCCCAACTTGCATGATGTGTTGATAAGATATTGGCTACAAAATATTCATCTTTAAAGGAAAGTACACACCAGGTTGGGTTTTCTGAAATTTAATGATTTCGAGACCACGCGAAATTGGTTTAATTTCGCAACATTTTTTGTGGGTTTCGTTACTTGAATAAGAATGCTAGCGTACAGGGCAGCTGAAAAGTGACTACACACTTCTTATACAATTATATTCTCGATACAAGATTTTAAAATATTTCAATTGTAGACAGCTTTTGAAACTTTAAATATTTTAATCGAACGAGTGAAGTTATTGATTGGTGCCAACTTAGCTAGGTGCCACCACGATCGTTTGTAAATGCTCGGATAAAATTGGCGTACAGCCCATTGTAGAATGAAGCCTACAAGGCAAACATTACCACAATGCAGAAAGTGCGGTCGGTTTGAGGATTGAAGGACAAACACCATAAAGACTTGGCCGGAACGTCACCATAGGCCATGTATATCTTTAAGCGAGTATCCAGAACCAAGATTAACCACAAAATAAATCTTGTCAACCATTATTTCTTTTTGGATTTGAGGCAATTGGGTGGAAGAAGGAAAAAGCTTTTCATAATCTTTCCGCTAGGCAGTTTACATAAATTCAAATGCATTTCAACGTTTCACCACATGTACATTTTTCGCACTTCATTATACACCCCCTTTCGCTTGCAAAGTGCATACGGTTAAGATCCATTTAAAGATGAAGTGACCTCTGTTCAATTGCTCATAATATAAATTCACTTGTAAAATACGAGTACTTGCTTCATATTACAATGCCCCCAATAGTAAAAGTAACCAATTTTTTAGGGGAATCGAAAGAACTGTAACAAAAATAAGGCCCCTTGATTTCATTTGACAGCGTTTCTTATAGGATTTTATCCCCGTGTGTGTGAATACGTGTGAACTCTTGAGATTCGTGAAAATGATCCCCTTCCCCAACCACAGTACTGGTGTGGATAGGAGTTCTAATTTGAAAATTCGTTGTTACTCTACATTTTTCAAATTTCTGTATCAAATATTTGGCACATTGAGACCAACAAACGAATAAAGCGTATGTTCACGCAGTAAATTAATTAAGCTACTGTTTATAAGAGTTTCTGTCTAGAGCACTAGACTGATTTTTTGACTGGTCAGTGCTCAGTTTAGTAATGATTCTCAATAAAACGCTTTTTTTGCTGAGTCAATAAATTGTTTCCTTCCGAAAGTTGGTACATACGTGTGCTTACGCCAATTGCATTAGATGTCAAAATACTCTGATGTCAGAAATCAGTGAAATTGAATTCTCAAAAGCAAAGACAATACACAAATAATGGATAGCCAAACAGAAGTGGTAAGAAAACAAGAAATACTGTCCAAGATTCTTAGAAAATAGCACCTATCGATGATTAGTTCATTCTAGAATCTTCAAGCGATGAGGATGAGGATGAACTAATTTTTTAAGAATTCCCTGTGAGCTCTGGTGATTCAGCTACAGAAGACACCATTCATTTTTAACGGCAATGTGGGATTAGCAGTTTGACGATGATCCTCACCGGAATGGTACAACATGGTGTGCAACAAGTTGCTGAAGCTCTTCATCAAAATAGCAGTGTGGAGCGTGTCCTTCAGTACACTGACCTTGAACAAAAGCCAGAAATTCAGAGAAAGCCACCAAAAGAGTGGCCATTAAGTGGAAAGGTTCAATTCAAGAACATGTCACTGTCCTACGGACGGGGGCTGGGAAGTCATCACTCATTAGTATACTGTTTCGTTCATCTAATATCGAAGGAGACATCTACATATAGACGATGTTGAGACTGGCTCCATTTCAGTTGACTCCCTTCGTTCGAAAATCTCAATATGCCTCAGGATCCTGTTCTTTTCTCTGCAACAATCAGGTATAAATTGGATCCATTTGAACTGTATTCAGACCCCGAACAGTGGCAAGCGTTGAGTGAACATCTCAACCACTGTAAAAACAAAACGATTTATCCCCTTGATCGTGCAGGTTGAACTGAAGCAGTCCATATCAAGCCTTGATTACATGGTCACGGAACGTGGAAGCAATTTCAGTGTAGCCCAACGACAAACGGTCGGTCTAGCCAGGGCAATTTTGCTTAACAACAAGGTGTTGGTGCTGGATGAAGCTACTGCCAATGTTGATCCACAGTAAATACAAAGTGAACACTACTTCGACAGTGCTTTAAACGATATTTGTTTTCTGTCACAGAACTGACAGCCTCATCCAGCAAACAATTCGTGTTAAATTCAAACAGTGCACTTTAATTACAGTTGCCCATCGTTTGCACACCGTTATGGACTCAGATCGAATACTAGTTATGGATGCGGGAACTGCAAAGGAATTCGACACACCGTATTTATCACTTAAAAATCCAAACGGTGCACTTCGACAGATGGTCGAGGCAACTGGTTCACATGACTCAGAAAATCTGAACAAAATAGCGCGTGACACATAGAAAAACACACCCGATGGGAAATGATGAGGAAATAGTGACTTAAGAAAAATAAAACAAATACCTAATTTTTTAACTTTCTACTTATACAAATACATCTTCATTCTTCATCCACTCCGAACCAATGGGATCAAAATCGATGGCGCACACAAGCGGAGAAGAATCACGTCCCTGTCCTTTTTAATTTTTTTATTGAATTGGATTTCTATAATGCACACCCTAGGGTTTGGACTCTCCACGGAATATCTAACTATATACGCGCAATATCTATGAGCGTGAATTGAACGGTATCTCCGGCTTCACCCATCGTGGCTATCATCACTTTTTCAGATATTCTATGAATCAAATCTCTTCTATGTATTCACACAATTCCACATTACCTTTTTTATTCACACAATCCTCTTAACTCTTTCAACAATAGTACACGGTCGTGGGCAACACGATTTTTTGACAAAATTCACGAATCGGCGGCCATATTGTGGTGGAATCATTATTTTTGTAAGCATTTTTGTGTGTTATACAAGGTATATCCACTACTCACACATTCCTCTCCCATTTGGACTAGGGGAAAAAAATGGCCAAAGATGGATATCTCATTGCTACCTTATTTCTGACTCTAGTCCACTTCAGTTAATTTTCTCAAGAAATCACTGACGTGCTCTTATGCCAACTCGTATTGACACATTGCTTTGTGCTTCGGTTGCATAGCACACTACGTTGGGTACAAGCACATATACCATCCGGTTTCAAAATTAGGCAGTATGTTATCGGAAAAGATACTAACGGACTCCTTATTCAAGCGAACGCTTGATAAGCTTTTCTATGTTTAGTATTCAACGTTTTTAGACCCTTCTGCTTTCCTTAAGATTGTCCAATCACAAGGTCCAACAGAGAAGCTACGCCTTAGTGTTAATAAACGACCCAAACAGACGTTTTAGTGGTGCACTAGATTTAAGCTCATAAGTATAGCTGCGATTGCAATTTTCTAATCACAGTGAATTCAAACTTTTTATTGGGTTTATTCTCTCCTGTCCAAAAACTCACACCGAAAATTGGCCTTTTAGTCAATTATTTCAAATTAAGTACATATCCGTAGTGTCTACTACCCCGACTGCATATTTTTTGTTATATGCCGCCCTACGACGTTCTGATTTCTCTGCATGCCTAATTCAATCAAAAATCTCATGTATGAAGTTCCGCTTGCATCTGAACGTGTATAATGGCCTTCGCAACCTATGCTACTTTGGTTTGTAAAAACAAATGGGCTCAAAACGTCTGACTCGAAGGACCAAAATTATGCTAAAAAATACTTATCCAGCCAGTCCTGTTCAAAGGAGCCGAAATTCTACATCGGATTTATGGTCCCGTCTGCGAGGAAGACGTATAGAGGAGTAGTAACCACCGCGAACTCTACCAGCTGTACCAGGCTATGAATGTGGTCCGGAAGGCAAATATCCATCGACTACCTTGGTTAGGCCACATCTAGCGAGTGGACGACAACGCTCCAACAAAGAGGGTCTTCGAATCGGAGCCTCCTGGTTCGAGAAGGAGTGGAAAACCAAACCGTCGGAATAGAGATCAAGTATACCCAGATTTAAGGCATCTTGATCTTGATGACTAGAAGAAACAGCGTGCCCAGTACCGTCAGCGGTAGAAGGCAGCAATTGCTCAGGCATTGCTGGGTCGCCGGCCTGATAAGCAAGAAAGTAAGTTCACCGACAGCGACTGTGTACAAAAAATTCCAGTTGGTTATTTTTGCTAATGTACACATAAATCTAGATTTTTTGCTGCGTAGTTATCAAAATAATTGCGTGCTCAATATGTTCATGTATTAATTGATTTCTAATAAACATTAATTTGGTTAACACTTGATGTTGCTCAAATAATGTTTGTATTCATGAGGAACTCCAATCGCTTCTTTTGCTTTCGATTCAATTTGAAGAAGTTATTCTGAAAGTATTCAATTTCTCTTCGATTATGCAACGGTGGCCAGAGGGTGGTAATGCACAGGTGCCTAAGGAATTTCAAATGCTTTAGTGCACAGACGTAAATTCAAACAAAATCCCGTTCACCTGTTAAAGCGAGCAGCATCATAAGCAGTTGGCTGGTGGTTTAACATCTGACTGAGCTCATATTGAAATTGCCGTTCGTATTGTTCTCTTTTTTGAGAGTACCTTAAACGACAAGTCATATGACTGAATATTGAGATAATAGTCAGCTTCAAAAAGAGTTAACATATTAGACATACTATGGAACTTTGAAGTTGGTGAAGCTAGGATTTATGCTTTCATCTTTTTCATCGTGGAATATTTTTCGCCTAGTTAGGATTTCACTGATTATCTGGAAGTTACGTTCGTTTTCCTCAGCATTGTTTTTTATTGAAGCACGAATGTCTTGCAAAGCGATTGGAGGTTTTTCGTCTGATGGCTCTGGCGCTTGTGTTTGAACAGCATCTTCTTCATTTATCGAGACAAATTCCTTGATTTCCGCCCGTTCTGCCATTAAACAACGAACGGGCGATACGTTAGCGAAATTCGAACAATAGCAATAATATATGTCTAACTATTTATCATATCTTACTTGACTTGTGATGAATATTTTATTCTGTGAAGTGCTCGATTCCATAGTGTTGTTTGAAAGTTGAAGTTTTGATTAAAAAAATTGCTATAACGTGTCTTCTTTGAACAGCCGTTTAAGGGCTCCAGCACTACAAACAGATTTGGCGAGCACTTTTCAGTGCTGCTCGATCCCGAACAGGGCACTGGGGCTTGCAGAACTATAGTCTTAAGGAGTGCGGATAGTAGTCCAACCGAGAAGGAATTCAATTTAGCGATTGAATCGATAAAAGTTGGCAGATCAGCTGGTGTAGACGAAATCGGGCAAGAAATGCTTTTTACAGCTTCTTGTGTCCTTAAGCCTTGACATCTAGCGATTGGCAAATAGGAGTGATGGTTTCCATTTTCGCAAAAGAAACTGCTCCATCTACAGGGACATACGTCTTTAAGGTCTGCTGGCAAGATCGAAGCAGTGGTATGAAATGCGTACTCTTGAGATGTTGTCGATCCCTGTATAGGCGATGCAAAGTGCCGGCGACTTCTTTCGCATCGGGTAATGGATCTTGATTTGATGGCCCATAATCTAGAAGCAGAGGCAAGCAAAGCGGGGCTCAAAATAAACACGACAAAAACTAAACCGCGCCCAACTGAACATTGTCGGAAGTCGAGAGAGTCAACAACTATATATAGGAAGTGTGGTCTCGTCTAATCGCGGTGGCACCGAACTGAAAGTGTACAACAGAATCAGGAAGGCTAAAGCTGCGTTCGGAATGCTATCCACGATCTGGGAAAGCAATGTCATCAGTTTAAGAACCAAGCTGCGACTGCTCCGCTACAACGTAGAATCGGTGCTGCTTTATGGTTGCAGTACCTGGAAAGTGGACACCATTACCACGCGAAAGTTGCACTCTTTCGTAAACAGATGTTTAAGAATCATCCTTAGGATTTTTTTGGCCGAACCGTATATCTAACGAACAATTGTACCTGAGAACGGGCCAGGCACCTATGAAGATCACATTACGAAGGAGAAAGTGGCAGTGGTTTGGTTTGGCTTTGACAATTCCATTGCGAAGTATGGCATGCAATGGAATCCGCTTACGCAGGTAAGCAGAACAGCGGGACGCCCTAGTCAAACATGGTGCAGAACAGTTGAAAAGGAATCGAGTTCTTTAGGAATGAGTTGGAGGGAGCTCTCGAACGAGATGGAGAGCAGTCGCGTTTGACGTCCAATGCCCCCGAGGGGTTAAAGGACTTAACTAACGAACTAACTAAAGCGCCGCCGACCAACCGAACATTTGTTTTGTAGATTTGGAGAAGTCACACGACCGAGTTCTGTAAAGGCTTGTTGGTTAAAGCCCAGGTCCACTTCAGTCTGAATCATCACACCAATAAGAAGTAAGCATTTAAATTCATCTAATCAATTGTGACCGATCCAAATAGTTTCAGAATAATTAGTCAAACATAACGCATGAGGAAAAAAAACAACAAAAGTTATGTGTATTGTTTTATTTAAATGAGAATACTTATTTTAAGATTAGTTATAAATTGAGTCGAATATATGGATGTACATAGTCTGATGAAAATACACAAAATTAATTCAACTCTCAAACTATGTGCGTACAAGTACCAAGCTTACATTACAGAACACTAACGTTAAGTCCTTAAAAATAACACTGAAGTCAGATGTGTGCTTATGTAGTAAATAAATCGACATTGTTTCAATCATATGTTTAATTTTGTCTGTAAGAATTGATAAAGACACTGATAATTTTATTCGAAATGAAAATAAATATGTATGCACTGAATTGTATAAAACTGTGGAATGTAAGTTCAAAATTGGAAAATAAAGTTTACAGTAAAATACATTTGGCTGGAAACAGAAAACAGATTTTCGAAAAATTCAAAGTGAATTTTTTTCCTTCAATTTACGATAGATGATGCAGCTTAAGACTTATATAACATAATTTATTTTGTGAAACACATTTTGTAGTATACATGTTTAATACAAATTCAAATTTTACAAAAAAAAACAGATTGAATTTTTTTGGTTTTTCGATATTTGGTAAAATGTTCGTTCGATGATGGAAAGAAAATTTTATTTGATTATATTTTTTTATTTCTAAGAATGAGCCATCAGAGTGGCTTGAGCTTTAAAGACGTTTTTATTATCCTTCTCTAGACTTTTAAAACGGTCTATGGAAACTCTTATTGCAGACGTGCACATTGACCAGATCTGCTCCTGTCTGATTCTCACTTCATTCGCTTCATTCTTTATTGGCATTAAAAGAAAGTCTCGTTTCAGCTACATAAGAAGGCACCAGAGATATAACAAGAAGCTAACAATTTCGTTCGGGAATACTTTGAATAAGAGCTTTTGTTTTCGCTTCAAGAATTACATTCAATCGATTCGAATTTATCAAGTACCATGTACTTTTCGTTGTACTATTGTGTATATTGTAAAGTAGAGGGCATGTGTCTAGGTCCAATTATCGATATGATTTATAATTCGCGACATTACTGCATAACTCTCACGAGTCACTGGCTACGACAAATGGACCCCTGACATGATGAAAGGAATATAAGCTATACTGGATAGTTCGTTTGAGACGCTGCTTGACAGACGCGGAAGCAAATCAATATTTTTTCGCAGTCATAAACCAAAAGACTAATTTCTTTCTGATATAAAGGGTGATTTCTTAGCTAATATCTTTTTGGCAACATTGGTTTAAACAGCTGACTCGCGTTTCGTGTTTTGGTTCACGTTGATGCCGTTTGGAGGAGAAGGTTCAACCACGAACTGTACGAGCCTTACAGCGGCATGCACCTGGTTAAGCTTAAGATGGCTAGCGAATGGACATCACAGCTCCGGCCCGAAGAGTCTTCGATACCGAGCCATTGGGACATCGCAACAGAGGGCGTCCTTGGAAAAAGGACCTCAATCAACTTGGTGTGCGCAGCTGGCGAAAGATCGTGCTGGCTGTTGTTGGTTGAGGCCCAGGTCCACTCCGGACTGTAGCACCAATCAAAGAAGAAGAAGGATATGGTACATTTTCGGCTCGGAGGCTACGTAAACAAGCAAAGTCGCCTCTACCGACTATTTGGTGCGGTTTATAGCAATCAATCATCGGACCTCATTTCTTTCGAATTGAAGAAGGAGACATGGCTACTGTCAATGGTGTCAGACAAAGCTAATTTAGCCGACATTCATGTGGTCACAGCTTAACAATATAGATATAGATAAATCTGTCCTGTGGTTTCAACAAGACGCAGCTATATGCAAAGATATGAAGGAGCTGAGAAGGCGATTGAGTAGTAAGGTATCTAGAAGAACTAAAGGGATCCTGTACCTTGATTATCCCAGACCTACTTTATCGCACTGAAGCATGTTTTTTTTCGGATGAGGATATCCTCGGTAAGGTTGGGAGGAAATTTCTTCGGAAAATATACAGTCTCATATAGGTTGACGGATGCTGGAGGACAACATTGATCTCGAATTATGTGGCGCACACATGTTGAAGTTGACCTCAACTGGCTTGAATTTCACAACTGGAGGCAGCTAGCCGGGATAGCTGGTGAGGCTTGTACACCCCTCCGCCTAAGTAAGTAAAGCGGATGCATTATCTCAGCCGGAAAACGAGGGCATACCGGCAAGACAGGACGTAGAAAAAGGGTCACAAGGGAGTCTATAACTTACAGGAACCTCGTCGACCTCAGTATTCAGACTAAAAAAAAAATCTGATTTTTGATCCTGACGCAATATAAAAAAAAGCTGAAATAGGATTTATTCCATCGGAAAAAAAGTCGATCGTGGAATTTTTAGTGTTTCGAGTTCTACAGTCACACGAGTCTAGACAAAGCAGTAAGCGCAGGGACAAGGTATGGAAGAGTCTTTTACTTTGGAATAACGTAACAGAAGACGCACGCTTTAGGAGGACGCCCACTAGTTGAGAAGGTCGTCAACCAGTGTATTGTTGGAGGATATTACGCAATCTAGATAGGCCTTTCGGTGAAGACTAATATCAACTTCTGAACGACCACCGGACAACGTGGGAAAATGCATCAATCTGCCGAGATCTCGTGAGATCCCAAATGATTCTACGACTCTCTTATGTACTTTTTTATTTGCAAGTAATTTTGGCCAAATTCTGATATCTCCTTCATATCTTTCCTCAAATCAGTTTCCTTGACGTGAAGAAATGTTCTTGCTGCACATTACTGTTTTCAATTTAAATAGCTTCTACAGACAGAGGATGCAACTGATTTTGTAAGTTAAGAAAATTATTCGAAAACTTATAACGTACGTGCTAAAAACTCAAACTTCAGCACGCAAAAATTGTATGTGATAGACCTTAATCTGAACAGTCAGAATCAAAAATGTATGTACATATGAACCTTCCCTTTTTCATAAATAATTGTAGATAAATGTCACAAAAAATATATTGGGAACAAGGTACGAAAACTAATGTTGCTTAAGTTCAGTTCGAACAGTTCCAGTGCTTGAGTTTGTTGTATCCTCCGATGAATTTGATGTCGACGCGGACGAAGCAACAGAGGATGTTGACGCACTTGACGATTTGCTTTTCGCCATTGCGCAGTTCTTGTTCTCTCTAACGTGCTGATGCGGGGCTTGATTTACCGAGCCGCTAGATCCCAGAGGACTCTTCAGCGTTGGAATTCGTGACGCACTTCCACTGGCAGGGGTGCAATTTCCGCACGGTGTGGGAGGATGTGTCATCGCTCCTGGGGCATTGTGCATTCGTGGAATATTCGACCTAGCTGCCGCGGCTGCAGCAGCTTGCATTTGCATACTTCGTTCCATTATGAGAGGTGTTAGATCTGTCACGACGGGCTGTATTCTATAAGTTGCCTCCGTATGATGGGCTGGTGGAGGGGACTGGAAAGTGCTGCACACGGAAGTTGTCGATGACGCCGCTGGCATACACTGGTGACGTGCACTCGTTGCGTATGTTTCCATTTGCTTATTCTGACCGAATGGATCTGGATTATCGAAGGACGACGGAGTCACTGGAGCCGATGCTGAGATATGACCTCTAGCCTTGTTGAAGTCCAGGCCCATGTCGCCTGCCCTCATCTTCTTACCAACTGTTGAATAGTTGCTCTCAAGGTTCTTCGGAACGATCGGTCCAACGATCAGTGTATTTTGAGTGATTTCAGGCTCCTCCTCCTCCGGATAGTCCTGCGCAAGCATAACCGGTGATGTGGTCATGCTCTTACTCTGTCGCTGAAGCGTCGGCGGCTTCCTGCCAAGCGTCGAAATAGTTCTGGGCGGGGGCATCGGCGGTAACTTTGATACTTGATGGGGCGTGAAACTAGATGGCGGCAGGGACTTCCGCTTGAAACTGCTCGTCGCTCGATCACTCGAATCCGATGCGGTGGACGTGCCAATTTGGTTGCCAAACGAATCGCATGGGTAGTTAGGTAGAACCTTGGGAAAGTTGCGCCGTTTTATTGCGTAAATCTGCTGCTCCGGCGTGAGCGGGTTCTTCTCGGCGCTGGGATCGCGACAGGTAACATTGATGTTTTCGTTAATGAAGCTTGTAATCTTCTCGTCGTTGCTGTGCACAGTGTAGTACATTTCCACGGGGTCCGAGCGGGAGTGCTTGTGATCAATGCGCAGTTCCTGGTGGCCGACTCGACAAATGCCGTCTGACGACGCCTGCTGGTACGGACTGGCCGAGCTGAGGCTGGAGTTGAAGCAACTTGAGTCGATCGAGTCTTCAGTGATCAGGTCCGTGTCGATGTCCACTTCTTGGCAAATAATCAAATTCCGCGACTGATCACCTCGTAGCTTTGTAACTTCAATCGGTTCCTGTCGCAGGACACTGTCACTCCTGGCCTGGGGTGTTGCATCAATGGCCACGCTGACCTTCCGGCCTCCCTTCAGGAACTGCTTACTTCGGACGGAGAACGTCGGCGAAGACCCCTTCCTGGCGCCCTTTTGACTCAGCTTCGAGTTGCCCTCGTGCGATATCCAGTCGGAAACTTTTGCATCTGCATCCACTGTGCTGGAGCTCAACTGTCTCGTGATCTTGAACCCATTGATCGGTGAATGACTCGTCTTGACCGCTTCGTATGTGTTCGACTTTCGAACCATGTCCAGGACGTAGCTCTCGTCGCCGTCGTTGGTCTTTGTTCTCTTCAACTCATCGTCGGTGGTTCCGTCATACGAAAGTATGCCAAATTTTCGACTCATGATTGTGGCCTTCTTCTTCTTCTGCAAAATAAACGCCGAGTAGATGATCACGTTGAGAATGATGAAAACCGCTATCAATCCAATCAGAAGTTGCATAGTGCTGTCTGATTTCGCGACTTCCTTGTAATCTCCGGGCTCTGTTGAGATCGGTAAGTCGGTTGTGGTCCTTCTTGGGTCTTCATTTGTGCCACTGTGGATGACGCTGAAGGTCGGCTGAGCGTTGTACATGTTATCGGCGGTGTTCTTTGTCTTTTGCAGGAGTTGCCTTATTGCCTTCTGTGGATCGTCGGTGCTGAGGTGGTTTCTGTGACTGTGCGGGAACTTGCTCATCTGACCGGTCACAATTTCGGTGGGATAGATAGAAGTCCCACCACGGGGGCCTTGCGTTGGTCCTTGAAAGAAATTGTTTACATACGGATGCTGTTGGATGGTGCCTATTTGATTGAGTTCATCCGGAAGCTCTTTGTTCCAGTAGTTCATGTACACTTGACGGTATTTGTAACCGATTGATGGTGGGATGCCTGGAAAAATAAAAACAAAAATTAAATGTTAGTCAGAAGAAATTGTCATCAAAAAGTAGGCGGTAGACGTGGATGGAATAGATGGCACGAAGTAATGCATTTGCGCTTTGAACTTCCTACTGGAGGACCTTCTGTCTGCTAGGAACAGAAATCAAGACACTGTCTGTTCCACAGGTCTCCAAAACGGCAGCCTTGAGCAAAGCCTTACAATGGCTTTTGGCGGCTGAAGAGACAGATCCAGCCTTCAGAATTTGGCAACAGCATCAATAAACTTTCCAGCCGCAGGTTATGGAACGGAACCAGAAGTGTGTTATGGGAAGGTTGGAAATCCCAAATACAGCAGAGGAAGTACTCCGTGCGTCTTGAAGATGTCCGTGTAGCCATCAAAAAGCTAAAAAACATCAGCTATAACATGGATGGTTTGTTATCAGAACTTTTCGAGGTCACTGGCGAAGTTTTAGCAGGGAACATGCACCAGATCTATTTGGCAAGACGAAATCATGTTTCTCCTCTCCGGGTTTCCTAGTCTTGCGTTGCTCGGGTTTGGCATTGCAGCGATTTTTGTCTATTTTGGTCATATTTGCCATCATACTATGGATTGTCGAAGGCGTGTGGTAGGATAGAGTGGCTTCATCGACCAATACTATGAATGAGGCGCAACACCATTTCGTTGGAGTTTCTATTTGAAATAGGCAATAGATTTATCAGATAATCACTTGCTTAGTTGCTCTTCGTAGGCTTTGGGCATCTCTGATGTGCTCGGGCGTCTAATATCAAACCTTCCCTTTACGCGGCTTTGAACTACAACCTCAACATTTTTTCAATTTCAGGATTTGCTATCGTTGACAACTTGCTGTCCTAAATCTGTTTATCGTAAGGTATGTTGTAAAGCAATTGGTCTATTTATAATATAATTGCACACACCGCATACATCAGTGTTGCCAAAAGGTATAAGGAAGAAACACACACTCACCAATATTAATAAAGCATTGATTTCTCTTATTGAATTCAGGCCAATCCAAGTCGTAGCGATCCCATTCGAGGGCGTGTAGGTTAATAAAAGTTCCTCTCCATGGTGCTTTCGGATTTCTGAAAATATAAGAAGATTATATCGTTGGTGTGGTAGTTTCCAAGTGCATGCATAAAATTCGTCCGAGCTCAGACAGCCAACTAATTTTTTAGATCACGTCAAGAAGCGCACAAAGACTAACTTAACTTCTTCGTCGGGAAACCGAAATATTCCTCTATTTTTGAGAAATATGATAAATATCTCCAGAAAAAGTAGACCAGTCCCAAGGAAGGGCGAAGTTAACAAACTTACAATTCGTTTGGGCTTACTTATCGAAACAGTCAAATTGATCACTACTGCTCAACTTCCCGGCAACTTGAGAGTTGATGAACTTCGGAGTTGATCTCAACTCTAGATTTACCCATAAAATTAAAATTTTATTTTGTTTCTCAAAATCTTTTTTGAAAATGAAAAAAGGGTACTTCTAATCGATATAAAGAAAACCGTGGGAGACAATTGTAAATGCATTTAACGTTGCAACATCTGGGAAAGCAAATAGCTGCCCAGTGTAATTGTGTATTGTATTGTGCTTATTATTAAACAGTTACTTTTAAGTATGCTCATCCCTTCGTGTAAAAGAACAGTCTATTTTATTTGTCAAAGGATGTCAACACGGGGAGACATATCAAAAAAGGGATTCCCACCAATAAACGAGGCAATTTGGCGAAACAAAACAGCCAAGCAATGAGAACGTAAAGATGTTTGAAAGAAAGAAAATCATTGCACCGAATGATAGGCAATGATCATGCAGTGAGGTAAGGCCCGTGCAGTCCGAGGTTGAGGGCTTAGAACAACAGATAACGATGCAGAATTGGAAGAAGATGCTGTCGCCCTTGAGAAAATCAGGAGTTCATAAGCTCCCGAGTTATAAATTGAAAGTTGAAGCCTTAAAATTGGAGTGAATGAAAACAAGCCCCAGAAGTTGAAGACAACAATGATCATGATTGCTTGCGTCTTAGAAAGGCGTCCTTAAGGAGATCAAGGAATTGCTTACAGAAGCGAATAAATAACTAACTTCGCCCGAGAGCTGTGCATATGTATGTATATTCAAGTTCATCATTATTAAAATTATGCTATACTCTAAACATTGCACGTTACTGATTATATGTGACGATTTCCTTCCCAACAGAAATACTACCTTTACTTATAATTGACAAACAAGTTACAAAACTAAAATATCTACAAATTTTGTTCATTTACCCAGTTTTAGCGAAGTTTGTCCAGTAAGACATAACTGCTTCGGAAAGAAGCTTCTCTTGAGCATTGTACTTGTTATGAAAGGGACCAGCTGGTGCCAAGGGAGCTCCAAATATAAACGCCAATTCCTCTCCTGCTATACTGTGTGGTAACTGAAAACGAGAATAAAAAAATCAAATATTAAAAGCACGTAATCAACTGGCATCAAATCAGTAGACAAATTAATAAAATTATACTAGCTAGGTACTGAGATTTCTCAACATCTCACCAGTCAACACTTGGGTTGAAGTGTTTATGTTGGCATATCCATACGATATTTTTGGTGAACACTAGAGGTCTGCATGAATGTACTCATTTGAATTTTTTACAGAACTTCAGTGTACTCTATTCATTGAAATCATTCGGTATAGTGTGAACTGAAAATGAGTACTGATATTCGAGAAACAAACACTGTACAACATTCGATCACCTAATAAAGAAACGAATACACTGTTTGATTTCGCTCTGATTCATGGGTTAACTGGTCAAAATACACCGAGTACACCGAGTGCACCGAATGAAATACAAAAAATAGGGTGTTGTCTGTCTCTTACTTTCATCAAGCATAGGAATTAAGATCGTATTATCTATTAATAAACGAACAGAGCTAGCGAAGTAAGAATAAGTTCACGCAGTAAAGACGCCATGACACATTTCTTCGCCTCTTTGGTCTGTGTGTAGTATGTATGTTACCGTATGGTTCTCCATTCTTTGATGACGTGTCATCTCTAGTCAGACCTCTGGTGAACACTGTAACGCTATGCTGGGCACCTGAGCAGTCTGACGAGATACGTTTGTGATCTGGGAGGATTTCTCAATCGATAAGCTCTTTAATCAAAGCGTCTATCGAGCCAGATAACGACGGATTGTACTGGGTATCGGAGCATATTGGAGCAACGACGAAGGCTCTTTAGCTGACGCTGGGTAATAAGCCATCATCATCGTTGATCAGTTTCAGTGTGCAGTGCAGTCGGAGTCCTTGCAGGACACTGTGCCATATAAACTCACGCATTGCGCGTGAATAGACGGCGAGAAATAAAAATAAATCTGTACAATCAGCCCTGCGAATGTTAAGTCTTAGGAAGGCATTAAACAGGGAGGCAGTTGCTACGGGAAAACAGGCCTGTTTCGTAGAATAGGAGAACTTGAACTGTGTTGAGCTGAAAAATCTGCTAAGATTCATTCTATAGAACTGAATGGTTTTAGGAACAACGGAAGGTCTCATGATAGAAAAAAAACACCCTTTTAAGGGCACGTTGATCTAAGTTGAGCCACAGCCGTAAGGGCGTAGGCCTATCTAACACCACATAAATTTTAAGGCAAGGGCAGAAATTCAACAACAATATACTTCAAACGACTTGCCTGCGTCTACAGACGTCAGTGAATCAAGATGGTCGACGTTGCGTAAGGGGATAAATCAGTCAATGAAGGATCATACTTCAATCAAGCTGATATGTAAAAGATTTCATTCCTCTTTCAGTACGTAGGCCTAATATCGACAAGTAAGAATTAATACTTACACTTGCATGAGGTCCACCCATGCTGTTGTGTCCGAAGACATACATATAGTTCCTTGGGTTCACATCAGCATGAAACAGTCCTGTTTGGAGTAAAGGTCCAACAACCCGTGCATCGGACAGAATATCCAAAACAACGTCTCGGTGCTCCAGAGTCGATGCTTTTACGGGGTCGTTGTACATGTCTGTGTACCTGTTGACAATTATTTTACAAATAAAAAGGTTATACTTAGATAAAAGGAACGTCTCACTCACTTTTTGACTGTAGCAGCGACTGCCAAATCAGGCCGAATGTTAAAACGGCTTTGCATATATTGACGCAACAGGTTGTCACGTTCATTCTCCGACATGCCATTTTCCAATTGAGGCGCGTTGAGGGAGTGATAAGACTCCAACTCCGTGACGCCAAACAATAAGTCATATCTGCAAGACAAAAATAAGAACACTTTCTTAGATTCAACGTAAGTCTGGTTGGAAAGTGGCAAGAAACACACGTTGATGACCATAATTTAACATAAAATTGCCATTTGCTTCTATACCAATTAGGAGCAAATTTTGCGAGTAGGTAATAAAAAAATAGAGTTGAACTTACCTACTAAACAGCTCAGTGTATTGGCTCATTTCCTTGTATGGTTGGTTTCGAATAACGAGACCATCAACTATGGGCCCCAAAAATGTGGAAAACTGAGGTGACGTTTGTACTATTCGTTGGATGTCTTCATACCTAAAAATTAGTGCACAAGATTAGAAAATAATCATTTACTTCATTGGTAAGAACATTTTATTTATTAATTGCAGATAGCATTAATTCAGCTCTAACATAACAGAAATTATATCCACACGAGTTGAAAAAAAGTTCCAGAAACATGTTTGATTTAAAAGAGAAACATGGTGCAAAGGAAGACGACGTGATGTTTAGTGGGGTCTGAAAGAATTGAATTTGATGTCGTTCTGAAACTCAGCCCTTGAACAAGTGTTACGTCGAACTAATGCCCAACTTTAAAGTTAAAAGAATTTAAAACAAGAGTTAATATCAAACTGGCATAGGATATTTTTATTCACGCAATGCATTACGGAATTATAGATCCATGCATCCAGCAGTATTTGCTTATATTTAGTAAAGGCTAGGTTGATCTTCGATTCTACAGCCCAACAATACATATAGGTCAGACGATCAGGATCAGAGGTCCCGTTGTGTTACCACAATGATCTAGTTTATCCTAGTCCGTAAGCCCTTAGAGCTTGCAATGTAGTTGACTAGGTAATACTAACATTTTGTTGCTCTCTTATGTCGTAAAACCTGCTGATCTGCGATAGGAGAATTCTGTTATTGCATGGAAAGTGTTGCAAGGCCTCCTCCTCATCATCTCTGAACATTCAGCAGAAGTCGTTGTAGGTGATACTTTGTCTGAGGGAATGTACATATACTGATGGTTTCTTATGATTTTGGCGTACTCATATTTATCAGGTCCCGTGACAAATTTGGGTCAAGAGCAGGCAAAACCATCTACGTTTGCGGTGAGTAAGCGATAGGCATGGACATCATGTCCCCATCCGGAAAGAGTTTTGAGGCAGTGTCCCTTTCTAGCTATTTCGTCTGCTTCGCAATTCTGCCGGATGTCAAAGTGATACGATAGGTAAAAATATGCAGAAGGGCTTATACAATAGGTCTCACATGGTGAAGTACTGGAGTAGGATTTCTACTATTTTACGAACGTATTGAATTAGCATTTGAATATACACGTCCCGGTGCGCACTTGAGTAGAATGTTGAAGTCATCTAATTAAAAGATAAGCAGTGGCTTAGAGACGTCTTGGACGGGATTGATATTGGAAGGAATAACTTTATTTGAGTTTTCGCAACGAACTCACAAATAATTCCCTGAATTGCCGCTCATCTTTGCCGGAACATTGTGATAGTCGAGATAGGGGAACATCTCCATTTCCGTGTGGAGATGTTAGATCTACCATTGCTGTCGATGGATACCTCATCACGAAACAATTAAGGCTAACTTTCGATCCTTATGGGAAGTTGAGATGTGCCAACCGGAACCTTTCTTAACTCGAGTTGACTAACTCGGTATTACCCAATTCAAAAAAGGGTCATTTTTTTCTTGTACGAGTCAAACTAATTCAAACCAAACTCGGTTTCGGTTGGAACACTTTCAGCATAGTACGCTCATTTCAATTGGTTTAAGATCAGTTTTACCAAAGTTACATTATTTATGAGCCCACATGAGTCGCAATAAAGGTTTTTATTTCTATCTCTCGTTCTCGCACCGACTTATGCTATCTCATATTAGTCTCTAGTCAAACTAAATTAGACTCTTTTGACTCTTTTGTGTCACTATCATAGACTAAAACAATCCCCAAACACAAGAGACACACTCAAGTATATAGAAAAAGAAACAACGAGAGAAGACCAGGTAGACAACGTGCCAACGTGCCATAAGAAGCAGAAGTAAGTACAATCGGTCTATTTGTCTTAACCAATCAAAGCATATGGTGTGTCCCCCTCATACCGCGTTAAATTTTGCAGTTATGATGTTCAATTTAGAGACCGAGTTGCGTGTTAACAGTGGTGAATGGTGTGATTTGATGTTGAATCTTAATTTTAGATATAAATTCAAATCGGTTCAACTTGGCTTGTAGGTAACATTAGTTGATTCGGCTTATCAAGTCGAGTTGACGCATCTCTAATGGTAATGAACAGCTATGCCGGATCTAAGAGCTTATATCGGGGTCATCGGAGGTAAGGATTGGGCTGGTGCTGACAATGACTTCTGTAAATGTTGCAGACCCGATACATCTTAAATGAATTTGAAGCTCCCTTTCCAACATTCTGGTCGAATTAAGTATCATTAATATCAGTTACTTCACCTCTTTGTCAAGGCTGCTGCCAACCAACACTTTAGCTCCAATCTAACATAACATTCACGGTGCGGACTGTATCGCAGCCTAAATAAACCCTTAAACACAAATGAGTCTTATTACGCAACCAATTACCTTTTTGAACGCAAACATGATAAAAGCTCCTCAACATCGACGTTGATTGGACAATTAAGACCGTGTGCAATTTGCATAGTTATCTGAAGTGAACTATTCGACACAGCCCAATCGGACATTGCCGAACCGGACATCAATATCGCCCGATGGAAGAGTCCTGCAAAAAGAAAGTTATCAACAAGGTGATCCAAAACCAGAAACACTCTGTACATTACATACCCGATGCGACTGGAGATACCATTAAAAAATTGACACAGGCCGCTCCGGTGCCGTGTCCCATCAGTGTTACGCTGTTCAGGTCCCCACCAAAGGCACCGATGTTCTCCTTGATCCAGTGCAGTGCTGCAACTTGGTCCAGGAGACCAAAATTACTAACGGTGTCATCATGTGTTCCAGGTTTCATAAATCCTGAAATAAATAGGTATTTAGCGGTACATTTGAAATTTTGTATTCCAGTGGGAATAATGAAATGTATTTATTTACCTAGGATGCCCAGCCTGTAATTCAATGTCACGACAATCACTTGGCCATAGCTGGCTAACACAGATCCATCGTACGGATTGCCACTGTTCCACTCGAAGGATTCCCCATGAATGTAGACGATTACTGGGTATTTTTGTGTCTGTTCTGGTCCTTCTAAGGGGAAATACAAAAATTTAGAACAATCACAGTGATTCAGTGAACAGCCCACTGATTTCCGAGAAAAAACTTACCAGAACTTGGAACGTAGACATTAAGGTACAGGCAATCCTCACTCTCTGCTTCAAGGTACGGCAGTAGGCGCACCAGTTGTTGGTGCCGTCCTTTCGACAGTTTCGCGCTGCTATTCGTCAAATCTGGTTTTCTCTGTGGGCACACAGGCGGCAGATGACGGGCTATTTTCAGTTTTTGCCACGGCAATGGTGTCCCTTCACGAAATAACAAAACAAACAGAAAATTGTGAAAAAAATGTCACCACTCTGCAAATGTTTACATTTTTAATATTTAAAAACAAACTAATTGAACATAAAACACTGACAGCAGATTCAACCGCTTTAATAATAGAAATAGCACAGAAAATATATTAATTGAATGATATTTCTGCATTTGCGTAAAAATAATGGCGCCGTGCAGGGCGCAATTATGACGAGAGGCGGAGGAACATCATTAGGCTATTTAAATAAAACATTTTCAAATTCAGTCAGCATTTCTGGCGCTTCTTATAATCGACACACTTTTTGCGAGTTGTCGCTGATTGCGTAAAATACTTAATGATGCGACAATTTTTGTATATTTCATATTCAAGATATTTGAGTTTTGTTTTTAAATTTCGATCAACATTCGATCTGGTTGCCAAGAATTATGTTATCTGTCAATATTTACTTTGAAGTAATGAATAAAGTCATGTCGGATTCGTGTTCCAACAACATTTTGTGAATTGTAATAGATTCATAACGGATTTCGAAGCGTTGACGAGCGACTTATGCAGGCACAGGCGTCTGCACTTAGCCGCTGTCAATGAACTCCTACTCTCACCTTCCCGTGGGGAAATCCGGGAGCCGAGCACCTTCGACTGAAGATGGGGTACCCAACCCAAGTGGGACGTCTTTGGCGGCTGCAAACGAGAGAGGGGGAGAGTAGATGAGTCTGTATCAAAGCTCATTTTTTTACGAATGGCGGCGGAGGAGCTTATTATCAGCCAACGGCAACATCCAGAGCTACCTGGTACATCCCTTTTTAGAGCTACTCTGACATATTCGAAAGATCTAAAGCTTTGTCTGTAAAAGCGAATGCATCATAACAATCCTTTATCATGAGACGTAACCTCTCTGTTGCTAGCACGCGGTTCCCACACCTCAGCATCCATAAAGGGACATGGCGGTCCCCAGATCAATCTACCGTCAACCAGATTGATCACGTTGCGATCAACGTCAGACACTCCTCCAGCATTCTTGATGTCCGAAAGTTCCGAGGAGCCAATGTTGACTTGGACCATTTCCTTGTTGTAGCCAAGGTAAGAATCAGGATATGAAGAGAACAACGGAGTCGAGAAAGAACACCACGGTTTGACGTCGCAAAGCTACAATCGCAACGGACTGCTAGGATCTTTGCCGACCGAGTCTCCCAGAAACTCTCTGTACGTTCGACGCCGCCTGCACAAACCATCGAAGAATGAAGTCGTTGTCAGGAAGCCATCAAAGAAGCTGCCACTGATGTGCTGGGTTTTACGACACCACCTAGACGGAACCCATGGTGGAAAAGAAACAATTCTTAATCAATAGTTAAAACTTGGTTTATGTAGCTGGACTTTTTCTTTTCGACTGTTTTTCTCGAAGAGTCGGCAATTGGGTTTGTTCAAGAAAAATAATGTTTTTTCTTCTAAACAGTTTCTGTATCTGTTTCTACTATAAGCTGAAAATTCATTGAGCGCGTATAAGATCTCGCAGAACAAAGACACAAAATCAACAGGCGTTTGTGATCCCTAGTCGCAAGAAGCATTAAATCCGAGCTAGCTAAATCCAACGTCGTCACCTTGTTGGAATAAGCCAAAAACTTAACGTAGCCCCACAGCAAATAGTCAAACGGCGTTAAGTCTCACGAACGAGGCGGCCATTCGACTGGCCCATTTTTGTATATAATACGCTTACCATACTTGCTCTTCAAAAAATCGATTGCAAAGTGTGCTGTGCGGCTAGTGACACCATGCTGTTGAATCCATGTCCAAGTTCATGTCTTCCAATGCGGGCCAAAAATAAACTGTAATCATGCCGCGATAACGCCGACCATTCACAGTAACATGAGGGTCGTTATCGTCGACGATAAAAATATGGCCCCGTCATGCAAACTGCACCAAAAAGTTATTTATTTTGGATGAACTGGTAATTCATGAGGCACATGTGGATTTTCACCCGCCCAATAAAATCCCACTGAGACAAAAATGAGCAAACAAGAAAATTGAGTAAACGTCCTCCCAGAGTTGTTCACATGGTTATATCTTAGCACAATTTATAACTAGCGGTCTGCAGCAACTGTTCGAACAACAGGGTGGCTAAGATGTTATTTAGACAAATAATATCCTTCATAGAAACCTAAGAGTAGTTTTAGAGATTTTACCACTCAACATATGTATATAAAGCGGCACCTCGAGCGTTATTTCCGTCAATCCCTAACTAAACTAATGTCCTTGCAAAGCGTTTATAGTTCTCTGTGTTCAATTATTCATCCTCAGGCTAAGATCGGCATGGACTTCTAGAAGATCTGTCTTAGTGATCTTTACCGAATTTGCAGTTTAAATCCGAACTGTACAAGGTAATTGCCACTAGACGATGCAGAGAAGACGTGTATTGAGCAGTTGCTATCCTTCCGTGTCATTGGTCGATCTGAGCCTACACTGCCTTGCTGACTGTACTAGCTGAATGTGATTCACAAAAATGTCCACAACAGGTTCATGTAGTTTTATTGCGTGTCTCGCTCGTGCTGTACTTCAAAAACAAGATGCATGAATGTTCACTTCAAAGAATGTTTCTGGTTTCCTACCCTCCCTTTCAACCTATATTCACCGATCAAATAAATGGAGATCACAAAGTATTGCAGCGATCTGCATTCCGAATTTATCCAAATAAATCACAATAAACACTTGCATTTGATCGATTTCCGAAAATAAATAAAAATAAATGTTCAAGTGCGAGTTGTATTCGCATGCTGAAGGTTTCCTGCCGTAAATAAATTTTGAGAAAATCCGTGTCTGTCCTAATCCATACGCTTTGCGTCACACTACTTATGATACTGTTTGTAATAATTGCTGTTTGTCAGGTCAGAGGCTGCGAGATGTGCGAGAAACCACTGCAAAGTGCGTTGAGTTCAAAGAGGAATTTTCGTTTGGAAACAATATGAATCTGCGATATCTTAGAAACTTTACAGACCTGATTTTTGGTTTGGATTTTGTTTATTTTTGATGTTTCCATCGTGATCTAGTAAATGTGCGTGTGCTGTTCAAAGAATTCAGAGTGACGTTAAATTATAAAAGAAGAAGTAGTAGTAGAATCCCAGTCGATACGGAGAATCCGGAATGATTATTTAGGTAAACCTTTAAATTGCGATTAGGAGCCAAATGTCGCATAATGTTCCACTTAATTAAGGTGTTCAAAGACGAGAATCTAGTCCCTTCCAAACCAGAGGAGATAGAGATATTAAAGCCCAAGCCCATAGAATCTGTTGCGCGCGTTCCGGATAAAATTCATTACAATCGAGGTGACCATTGAATACATTCTCGAAATCCATTCAACTCCACACCACACATGAGAGTGAAATGATACACATGCGCAGATAAATGCTACACACATATGGGAATGAACTGTCAAGCTCGACAAAAGTTAAAAGTTGACCAAGTTTATCCATTCTGATGCAATCCACTTATAGCCCATACTCGTTGTCTCTCCCTTTTATCAGGACTTGTGAGTTGTCAAATTTTTGACATGACGCCATGCACGCAAGCAGAGGTGGCCTGCTGTAAGATATGGTCGGGGAAAAGCATGCCCGACGAATCAGTATCGTTAGTCCGATCCACAAGAGGGGAGACAATAGTTATTGACTACGCCAACTAAAAAGATATCATCGCGTACAAGATATTTTCTGCCGTTTTATGTACCTACTAGCCTGACATCATCCATTAACAATCTCACAGATCCATATCAGTGATTCTTTAGGCCAGGGAAGGGAACAATAGATCAGACGTTCACCCTTGGGCAAATCCTGGAAAAGACTCTGCAAGTGCGTTTCGACATCCACGATCTGTTTGTCGCTTTCAATGTCGCAAGTAAAAGTTTGTATAGAGACGATCCAATGCCATGTTTATTTTTAAATTTCTGGTAAACTCGTTCGGTTGCTAAGGATGGCGTTGGAGATTTCTCGCTCCTCCATCCAGATCGGCAACGATCGGTGAGTTAGTTAGAGACCTAGATCTGGAATGTCAGTTAAGACAAGGATCTGTTCAACATCCTCCTGAGAAGATCGTGAAAATCTCATAAGCCAACACAAGAGACTACATGATATTCCCCAAGTCCACACAGCTGTTAGTATATGACGATGACATTGGTGTGGTTAGGCACATTCACATTATACTACCAGGAAGTATACTGTCTTGAGTACTTTTACACGAGCTAAATTGGACAACCAAGCTTTACCATCTTGTAAGAAAGAGAGGTGAGACAGAGGAAAAGCTTCACGTCCCTTGCCTAAAGGATGGAAAAGCTTGATTGTCCGATTTAGCTCGTGTAAAAGTACTCTCTGCGCTCACATTGCATTACGAGGTTGACTAACTTAATGTGTGAGCGTACTTTTGTAACATCAACATCGGAACACCTGTTCTTCTTTCAGGAATAGTGTTGTCCTAAGCAAACACTCGTACCTAAACTACACTGAAAAAACAAGTAATTTTCATTAATCCGTTGAAATCTCGTTGAAATCTAAAACGAGAATAAAAATTCGTACCGCGGTCGTACCACTAGTGTTCACATTGTACTATCTGCTGTACGACGGAGGAAAAAAATGTATATTCCATACGACCGTCCATGCGACGTGTCGAACGGAGTGTTCACACTTGTACGTACTAGTACAAATTGGTCTATACGAACCGGTAGTTCGACATGTCGTACTACCCGATAGTACAATGTGAACGAACCTCTTGGTAGAACTCAGCGAACCTACAATGAGGCGTATGTTACAATTGAGAAGGAAGTGGCTAAGTCGGCAACGCTATCCTTCGATTTGGCAGTGAATGAGGGCAAAACGAAGTTAAAGGTGTCCTCAAGAAGGGACGACGTCTTGGACAGAATGTCACAATGGCCAGCTATAGCATGGAGGAAGGACTTCTGCTACATCTGATCCGTAGAAAACAGCACGAATAACATCAGTACCGCAGATTAACACTTGCGAACCCCTATTTCTTTGGGCTCAAGAAGCAACAGAACCGTCTTAAAAAAGGCCAAGTTGACGTCTTTATATAAGACACTGGGCATCCAATGACATCACAAGCAGTCCTTGGTATCTCCAAGAGAAAAATTCTGCTTGCAATCTTTGGTCTGGTTTGTGTTGAGGTGAGGATCTGTTAGCCTATCCAGGCAATATACGAATCCAACGCCTAAGGTGGCTGCGCCATGTAGTAAGAAAATATAATATGGGTGGCGCTACAGCCCGTAGAGCACGAGGGACCAAGGTCTAGCTTCTAAACAACCACTCGTGTTGTGGTTGCTATTGTTCTCTGACGAGTGGAAGCGACCTACGGTCTTGTGCCGACTTGGAACAGTCAATTTTGAGAATCTTTCTACACATTGTCAGTAACTCGAAAGGGGTGGGGCCGTGAAAATTATTTTTTGCTGCTCAGAACGCGAGTCGAACCTACAACGTCAAGGTTCAAGTACGTTGGGTCGGCGAACATACCCAAAACTCCACAGGCCACCATCATGTGAGTGTATGGAAAACCAGCTCGTCAGGCTCAAAAAGTCCACTCCGAATCTGTGAGACAACGCAACAGAGCAATAGTGGCTGCAAGCATCTATGGTTATGTACTCAAGTTGAACAGGACCCCAACCAACTTTGCGTGCGAAACTGGAGACAGTTGAGTGCTGGACCAACTGGAATTGGTTGAGTGCATGTCCTTGGTAATAGGGGTCGCAAGTTCGAATCCCAATCAAAGCAAAGGCTAAAATGGCAGTCACCATTTGCCGCTGGGATCAAATTAACGGCACTGGGTATCACAATGAACCAAGAATGGTTTAAGTGTGCTGGCCATTAACCTAACCTTACCTAATAAGTCTTTTCAAAGAAAGTTGATGATGTCATAAAACAAAACTTCACGGCTGTAGCCATTGCCGAAGAAATTATAATAATCAACTGATGTACAGGATACTTTGCGAAATCAATATAAATCAACAAAATTCTGTACTAAAAGACGACATTTTTGATTTCGGGCCAAAAAGTGGATAGAATATACAATATTTCCAATGGCAATCGAGACAGATGTCATTTTTGTATAAATCAACATTTTAAAGCCTTAAGAAGCCATAGTCGACATTGAGAACAATAATGTGGGGATTCTCCTGTGCTTGCGATCATCTGACGCCCGAGGCTCCCTCCACTCGAGGGAAGCTGGCAATTTGCCCGTGCTGCCACTATATTCTCACGTCACTGACACCCAGCGTAGGCGTCGAAGCACGTATACACTAATCTGCGGAGGCAACACAACCTCGTATCCTCATTTCCTCAAAATTAGCCAGTGGGTACATATATCAAAAACCATTCATGCTGAAATTGTTTTCAATAGCATCCGATATTCACAGGAACGGTGGTCAGTGATCGACAGATGCATTGAAGTAGGGATCTGCTCTACTAATTCCACACATCGACTCGCAAACCAAAAAATTACTAAAAACTGCCGACAGATCAACACACAACCTCAAAAACTGAACACTACAGTCGATCACTTAAAACAGACTAAAAATATGTCACTAGTGTCATTCGCATTTATTGTTTCTATTTCGACTTACAACTTACTTCTACAATCCGCTTGGAAGTCTATAAAAGAATACTCTCGTCGCAGTGTTTCGCAGCAGCAGTGACATGCACAGTTGCACCATCTGCTTCACGATTTCTTAGAATGCCTCTACGGCCTGGCACCTGGCACAAGGGAATTTTTTCGTACGTCGCGTTAGAATGAAACGAAAAAAGAAAACAATCAAAAGTGACTGATACTCGCGCACCGAGGGTTACGCACTATTTATAATTTTAGAAAAAGAGGAAAATAATTCTGAACGAATCGAAATTATTTCAGGTGAATTTACTGAGCCTTGTGCAAACATTAGGCCTCATCATCGCCTATATCTCAGTTCACACCCTTCGCATCAGACTCAATCACTAGGCATACCAATGGCGTCTGTGTTGTTTTGCATTCTGTGCATATGAGGCAAGTAGAATACACTGAGACAAAGGATTTGTGAACATTTGTATGGAGGATTTTCTGTATCCGACATCTCGGCTCTTGGCCGGAAATCAAATTATTGATACCGTCTTGCACAAAATGAATGCAAGTTAATTTGCAATTAAAAACAGTAGAAGTCAACTGAGTCACGCGTCAGTCGATTTTGAGCAAACAGGACACACTAATCCTCAACCGGAAAAGTGCACAAGCCCGCTTCTGTATTATAAAAATTCACTGGCTAATTTACACAATAAATAAAAGATGTTCACACCCTCATATGAAGCGTAGTTAACGGCTAGTATTCCAATTAATTATTTCCAAAAGTTATTTGGCAGCAAAGCCAAAAGTCACGGGTGTCTAAAAGATTTGGCATATGCTCTTATATTCTAACTTCTTCTTCTTCTAATGGCGCTACAGTAAGGGGTGAACCTGGACTTAAGCCAACAAGCCTCTCCAGCTGCCACGATCCTTAGCCAGCTGCCTCCAATTTCACACACCAAGTTGGTTGAGGTCCGTCACCTTCTCCACTTGTGTGCGTCATCGGATTCGTGGCTGTCTTTTGCTGCGTTGTCCCACTAGTTCCGAGTGGAAGACGCCTGACTAGACTCACGTCGCTGTGCAGACTGTTAAGTTCGTCGTTGAATATTATTTTCCAGAAACCATCAAAGCAAACAGGACCACAGATTGAATGCTTTTCTGTCCAAAAGACCGAGGGCTTCTACTTCCGCTCTTGAGATTGCATATGCTTGGAGCAGAGCAGATATGATAAGGGTCTTTACTAGATGTCTTGTAAATGCATTTGTTGCTCAATTGAGAATGTCACCGTCTACGATTATAGTCTTGGAAACCATCACGCGGATAGTTTTTTCTTGTTCAAGGCAGGTATGTAGATGATGGGGATTGGTCAACGTTCTGTGACTACTGCCTTGTTTGTCTTACGATGTCGGTCTCTTTTTGTTCATACAACGTTTGCCGTTGCTCTAACATTCTATCATTGTAAAATGTGATATCAATTCTCAGAAAACTAAAAGTTTTTCCAGTCTTACAGTGCTCGTTTAAGATCTATTTTGGGTTTAATCCTTAGTTAAGTAATTAAACCTCGAACTGAGTTAGATTTAGAGTGTAAGTTAAACAAGAGTACACTATCGTTCACATCTCAGTTCTGCACATGAGCCATTTTGTTT
Source organism: Eristalis arbustorum (assembly GCA_916610145.1). Classification (NCBI taxonomy): domain Eukaryota; kingdom Metazoa; phylum Arthropoda; class Insecta; order Diptera; family Syrphidae; genus Eristalis; species Eristalis arbustorum. Next base: position 94,263,339 of record OU744316.1, on the reverse strand, counting down.
CGATTTCAGTTTTCTTTAGTACTTTCTTATGGTTTCTGTTTTCATCATTTGTATTTTATTATTCAACTCAATTACTTACATGCTAAACAAAAAACTAACTTAAAAATTGTTCTTGCATCTAACCTACTCGCTCTATATGGGTTGTCTAAGCTAATACTATCTTAATTCAATTGTGCCTTTCGTTTATTGTGTTTTTTTCTTCCTTCTGTCTTTAGACAATATATTTTTCTTTGTTTGTGTGGCCAAGATAACTGTTCTTGGCTTTCTGTGACTATCTTGAACTAACTTAAGCTAACATCAAAGCTTAAGACAGTCTTAACTATGTCCGTCAGTACGGACTGGCAGACTCTCTCCTGTCTCGAGTAGAGATCGCTCTACTGAACAGGAGGAGATCCTCGTGACGGCGAGGGACATCCCTTTCATATTGAAGTCGCCTATCCATTGTTCGGCATACCGCATGGAAGATTATAGGACCTCCGTATCTCGCCAATTGTGTTGAGATAGAGAAACGCCATTAAGCCATTAAGACGCACTCTTTCATAGTATATATCGTTGGGATAGTAAGCTCCAAAGATCAGACTGTTGGAAAAAGTCATAGCCCGTGCAACATGCCTTCTGATCAGCTTAATAATAAAATTATCTATCCTGTTCAGGTTTGCCTCGTTGTACTGGACCTCGAGGTAGTACTTTTCGTACTCAGACTCGGGTGTACGATATAACCGGAGACAACTCCGAAGACATAGTCTCTCGAACAATCTCATCTTTTTCATCTGGGAAGGACTCAAGTTGAGCCATAATTGGCCGGATGAGGGCCATGTAGCAGATTACCTTCACCCTGGTATGAAGATGACTACTGTAAAACAACCTCAAAGGCCTTTTTAGCTGTGGTCATAGCAATACTTATATGTTTTGTCAAATTATAGATATTGATCCAACCAAATGCCAACATATCTCACTCTCTGTGGATCGAAAACCCCGAACTTTCGCCAGTTTGTGCGCGTATACCGCGTTGCCATGTACAACAGGGACCTGAAATGGATAGTTTCACACTTCAGGAAGTTGATAATGAACTTCCGGTCGTCGCAAAGTCGCTGAATTTGTTGGAAGTCACGTGACAACAAGATATTTATTACTTCGGCCTTGGAACTTGATTTGTACGCTATTCGATCGTCGACGTACGGCATTGAACATATAAGATTTGCAGTGCATATTGAGAGCAAGATCGGCAAACCAACCGCTCCTTGTTGCAGATCGTTTATGATGTCAACGACCGTGGAAGATGTTACATTGCCACTCTTCACGGCGGACATTCTGTCGTTGAATATCTTTTCAAAAACCTTGTTTATGCAAGGAAGAAGACTGATCGATCGAAGACTTGTCGGAATTAATCTATCTTTGTCCCGTTTAGGGATTGGATGGGTGACAACTGTTTTCCAATGTACTTTAGTATTTTCTTTTCTCTGATTTATACTGTTCGCTAATGAGATCGATTTTTTCTAATCATTTGCAATAGGTACCTGTACAGCTGATTTCCCCTTTCTTGGTCGGAAGACGCGCTGGAATGCAGCAAAAGCATTTAAAAGTACAACGTATACCAAAAAAATCGATGGTGCGTTTATTTACTCAAAGATTGATTAAACTTATGAATGTGCACGAAGTAATTTCAACGTAATTCAGCTAAACTGAAGTCCCGAATTGGCTGATACCGGACGAGTTCAACCAAACACTGTTCAAGTTTCAGCTGAACGTACGTTGAAACCTACACTGTGAAACTGGGTACAAATAAAAGCAATGTTAGTCAGTCAGTCAGTTTTGCGCAGTCAGCAATTGAACGGTTTTTATATTTAATTCATCCAATACGAATAAAGCGTAAGCCAGTTTGACGCATTCCACATTAATGATACTCATATTTCATTGCACGGGATTGTCATCGATCCACTTAAACGTTTTTTTTTTATTTCCATCTTAGTAATCCACTTGGTTGTATCTTAGCAACTTTTCATTGTTATCACTGCACTTTAAATTTGTCTACTTTAACCATAGTTATCTCGTTACCTAGCAATGGTCATATTTTATTGTTGAAATAAGTTTTGTAATTTCCAATCTGTCCGTTGCCTAGCAACTGTTCTTTTAAATAAATCTTTCTGGCGCTAAGTTTGTGTAAAACTGTTTGTTAATTGTGTTCCGGTAGGATTTCATCTTTAGGTTACACATATCCAATTACCAGAGTAAAATTTGTTCAAAAATATTTTTTTGGTATACATTTTAAATTTCTTAATTTTGTAGAAAATAAAATAAACTTCGGCACCAATAACCAGTGTTGCGATATTTGTATCTATAGGAGAAGAAGAGAGAAGTCTCAACTGTGTTTTTTTTTTCCTTCTGTCTATAGACAACTACAGGCTTGAAAATTCGTAATCAATTGCATTACTTTCCCACAAAAAGCAATGCAGGGGATACTTTAGCATTCATTCGCATGGATCTACCAAGAACTTTATGCTATGCTGAGTCTTAACGTGCCACCGGACGAATTATGTTTTACTCAAGGTTTTCCGTGTATCCACATAAAAAACCGAACGCGCTGTTATGTCGTGAGTATTAAGAACCACCAGTCTTCTTTAGATTGTGAATGGGTCGTCCACTAAATGTTTTTGTCATAAAATGTGAGTTCCACGATACTTTTAATTTTATCATGCTATTCTTAGCCACATTTGACTAAGTATCACAAATGTCACATGATCTGTCACAATCACTCAATAAATAACAAATGATATTGTGTGCGAAAATTCCTCGCAATCAGTAATAATATGGGGTCGCTGAAACTCGAAGTGGACCTTGGTCTAGTTTTCATTTTAGTTCCAACATTCGTATTTGTGTGAGGTATTGTTCGCCCACGAATGGAGGGGGTTTGCAGTGTTTTACTGACTCCGGAAGGATGAGGTTTGTCAGTATCTGGAGGGATTTGAAACCGTGAAATTTAGTCGCAATTTATTACAACTTTTCGAATCATAAATCGAACCCTTGGAACAAATATGCCTATACACCACGGACGCCAGGAATGTTACATTAATAATAATAATATGGGTGGCGCAGGACTGTTATAGCCCATTGTTAAAAGTATCATTCATGCTCATGTATATTATTTCAAATTCTACTTACCCGGTGGCATGAACCGTCTACTCCCAACAGGTGCTTCGGCATAGGGCAAGCCAAGAAACTGATCCACATCCCTCAATCCAGTTTGGGGATGCATATTTCTTACTATCCCGCGAACACGTCCTTGCTTCAAGACCACATCCCTGGTATACATCAATTTCTCAGGACCTGGCCTACGCGGTGGCAGTGGATACGGGTTCCCGTATTTATTCAAGGGAGAATCATTCAGCACCTCGTGGCTCAAGTCATCTACCGCATCCGTCGGGTAATACTCGTCGCCCTCGGTGTCATCTCTCAAGCCATCATCAGTGTGGCTTCTTGCATTTCGTCGTATGTTCTCGTTTTGCCGCTTTGGCGAGTCCAAAGAGTCACCGCGTGCCCCACTGTCTGAAGGAGAAATCCCTTGGGAGTTCCGTTTGTTGTTCAGGGCATCGGGATGTGGAACGTCTTCCTCATAGAGGATGGCCAATCCAACCAACATTTGGTTCTGATTACAAGCGCACCAGATGAGAAAAATAATCAAGCGCGTATCCATTTTTTCTCTTGTTTCACTCACAAAATTAATATTCTCAAATCAAACAAATACTGCCGCGACACTTTGTTTCGTTGTATTTACTTAAATAGGTATTTAATGCATAAATGTGTACATTTTCTTGGCGTACCAAACACAAATTTCTACGCTACACAACATTCACGCTGGCGAGAACTTTTTCAAAACAAAATCTATTTTCGTAAAATCACAGCGCACTGCACCGAATAACAACCGTAGGCCATTGAGCGGCTCAACTTAATTTCCACACTTTTTGTGGTTTGGGTTTGGTGAACTCTTCCCCCGTGTGCTGTGCCTTATGCTGAGTGCATAAATGTTCCACTTTCTCTGATATTTTCCACTTCTCGAAAAGAAGTAGAATAAAATGCGCCAACAAATTCTTCCATGCTTACGATGCGCACATAACTGCAGGATTAATATAGTCGCGCGAATCGTTCTATCTATAAATACTTCAACGTACGATTTCGGTATACTGCGCGTGGTAATTTATTTTTATACCTCATTACATAGGCGAAAACGCAAAGTATGTAAGTTTTCTTCAAAAAAAAAAACCAAAAGCAAACGAAAAAAAGCACTCATCGATTGGACTTTGTCAAAAACAAATTTATATTGCCCGTGTAAAAATAAACAGTGATCTTTTGATCTTGTTGTGAATAGGATGCCGTAAATATGGTTATAAACACATCTCCCCCCTTGTAGGTACGTGATTTAGGAGTGGATGAAACACATACGACCTTACCGGCCGATGTAACGAAATTAACTACGAGATACTCGGTGCGGCCGAAGTGGTAAGAATCAATTCGGTTTCGTCACTCGGATGCTGTGGAGAATTTCGTGAAAAGTGGCGCGCCGGGACTTTCGGTTCGCCGATCAGCTGATACACGGAGAGAATTTACGCGATCGCGGCGTGGAGAACTTAAAATTATTGTGTATACTTGTTTATTTATTTAATTATGTTTTGTGTGGAAATAAATACAATAAATCTTGGGCGGTTTTAATGGCGCTGCTTATGGCCTTTGGGATGATATGCATATAAAGTTTCATATCATACGGAAATACATTTGACATGTGACAGATGGCTTGTGTCAAATTAGTGCGTTTCCTGCCTGTCGCGAGAATAAACTAGACCACGTTTCCTCTTTTCCCGCAATCATTCGAATCCACTCTTTTCTCCTTGTTGAGGGCTGATATATTTCCCCCTCTTTCAAATTAATAAAGTCGCTGCTGTCTCTTTAGGAAAATGTTTATTTAGGTATTCGATTTTGAAATTAAGTATTATGTTAATGGAGTGGCTGGATATAAGCGTTGACACCTACGCTGGGTGTTCGGGATTCAGTTCCCGACACGACGAGCTATTTTCAGTCAGTTTACCTTTCTCGAGTGACTGGATGCTAGTGAGAATAGCGCCAAGAAAAAGCTTCTCAAACTTTGCTTCCCACTCGTGAGTGTAAAATAGAAAGCACAATGTGAGTGTTCGACAACAACCTCGACGTCGTAGGTTGGTTCCTGCTCTGTGTGAGGACCCCACCTCTTTCGAGTTACTGACAATGCTCAAAGAGTATTCCCGTCTAGAGAAAGCTTCTCAAACAAAGCCGTTTGGATTCGGCATAAAAGTGTAGGTCCCTTCCATTCGTGAGAGCACTAACCTCTGCAACTTGCGATTCAATGAAAATAAAAGTTTCTGTGAATTTCGCCGAAAATGTGTCAATTACAAAAGATTATCAATTACAAAATTGAACTGACATTTTCATTTATTTCAGTTTAGCCATGGAACTTAAATAAACTATTTTTAAAGGTTGGCAGAGAACAGGGGAATTGTTGTAAAAAGCTTTATACAAATGAAATGTAAATAGGTCCATAGGTACGGTTAACTAATGTTTAGTTTACGAAGTTCGCGAGTTTATTATCTTTCACTTTTCGTCAATTCTTTGAATTTTTATGAAGAGTCATTGCAGAAGATTTGTATGCATAACATAAAAAAAACGCAAAAAGCTAAACATACCACATTTTGTAGGTTGTAGCGATATATCAATTTATGTGTCGCTAAATGAAATTTGAATTGACGATGAATCGCCACATGTGACAACTCTGGTCGTAGTACGGTGCGCATAGATCAGAATGTGAACAACATTTCGGACTTTCATTCCTTCTCGAACCAGGAGGCTCGTATTCGAAGACCCTCTTTGCTGGAGCGTTGTTGTCCATTCGCCCGATGTGGCCGAGCCAAAGTAGTCGACGGATTTTTGCCTTCCGGACTACATCCACATCCTTGTACAGCTCGTAGAGTTCGCTATTGTGTCTTCTCCTCCATTCGCCTTCCTCGCAGACGGGACCATATATCCGACGTAGAATTTTTCTTTCGAAGGCACCAAGAATCAGGTCTGCAGTCTTACTTAAAGTCCAGCTTTCGGCTCCATAAAGTAGGACTGGTAGAAGTTTTGTAGAGCATGACATGAGTTTCGACCCCAGTTGTTTTGACCGAAGTAGCATCTGTTGCCAAGGGCGATTCTACGTCGGATCTCCACTACGATGTCATTCGTGAAGTTTACGTTTGCCCCGAGGTAGACAAACTCCTTTACTACCTCGAAATTGCAATTGTCGATTGTAAAGTTTCGGCCTAAGTAGTGTGCGGCGGATCGTTTTTTGCTCGACAGCATATATTTTATCTTGTCCTCGTTGACCTTTAAACCAGCTCGTTTCACCTGCTCCTCAATTGTCGTGAAAGGTTCCACAACGGCGCGTTAGAACCGCGCGATAATGTCGATGTCATCATCGTATCTCAACAGCTGGACTGACTTGTAGAAGATAGTGCCTTCCGTGTTGACTTTTGCCCGACGCACTGTCTTCTCCAGTACCAAATTGAAGAAAGCGCATTCTTTGCCGAAATCCGTTGCAGGTTTCGAACGGTTCAGGATTTTTAACAGAACTTCGCGGTGCATCGCGTATGTGTTCGTGTTGTGCGACACAACCGGATACATTTTTTCCCGGGATCCCGAATTCGGTCCAGACGGCGCCGCTTGGAGGCTGCATGTCAGCTTGATCTATGTATCGACAAGGATTGTTGCTGCCATCTCGCCAAGTTAATAGCCATCAGCAACTTTGCCCTGTGAGCATAGACCCTCTCGCTAAAATGTACATATGTACATACAATAAAAATCAAACAATGTCAGTCTTGTTGAAACAATTTTTGCAATGTGAATGTACCGACCAACTCCACAATAGTATACATTTTTTCTTATTTACACACCCCACAAAATTGCAGGTTTTTTGTTGAATTAGCCAATGGCTTGGGTCTGGCGCTTTGCGGGACGAGATTGCGTTTTCCATTTAAGAAGTGGAAGGCATGATGTCTTATAGTCGTTAGTGTAAACTTCGTTCAACTTAATAGAACACTTTGCATCATCTTACCAGATTTTACGGTATTTTTTCATCGACATCGGTTAAAACAGAAGGTGCAACACAACACCAAGAAATTTTGAACACGGGACGAATGCAGGACGAATATGTGTTTATTTACCAATTCACATCTGAATAAGCACTCAACAGTTTTTGGCTAATTGCATTGAAATACAAGATAGAATAAATTTTAGCTTATTTTGAGATGGGAAACATTAACTTTTCACGATACAAGCTTTTCATCAATCACGAAACTGAGACAGACAATGCCCGGACAAAGCGACCTCAGAAAAACTTTCCAACGAAGTCTGACAACGATCTGCATGTTTTCTATCAGAGCAGTGATAGCAATCACAATCGAGGCTGAATTGGCTACCACATCATCACTTCATCCCAAAAGGACCAACATGGACACACGGATTTAAGCAACCCGATGTAAAAACTGGAAAAAGTAGAATTAAAAATAAACACAATACAACGATATTTTATTGCAAAAAGTTAAAGTAAACAATGCAAATCAGTTGGACCCGTATGCGCCAACACCCGAGTCTTTAGCTGTAAGCCTACTTGTCGCAATCCCCTGTTAAGAAGCATATTTGTATACGTAGGCTGTTTTTTCTCATAATAATAACAATAATAAAAATATAATATTGGTGGAGCTACCAGCCCGTAGAGTGTCATACCTTTGGTTCTCTGGTTCTCTGACAAGTGGATGAAATCTACAGTTTTTTGCCCGCTCCAAACGGTTAGGAGAATCACTCTTAGCCATTAAGCATTGTCAGTGTACCGAAAGAGGTGAGAAGTGAAAATTGTTTCTTGTCCTGCAGGGATTCGAAACTAGGTGCAGAGCTTCAAGTGTATAGGCCGGCGGGTTTTGATGCATGTCCGAAACGTCTTTGGGGGATTTTGACCTACGAGTTTCTTGGCCTATATCATGGCATGATGTTTCATTTCCAGTCCCTTGAATTTTTCTCTGAGGTCATGATCTCCTTTAGCGCAAAATGGTCCTGTTCCTGTAAAAGAATCCAATGCTCCTTTCCTAGGTAGGGAGATGGCCATTTTATTGTCCTGTATTCCCGTATGACCAGATATCCAGCAGGCTTGTAATTTGTTTCTCTCTCTTGTACTCAGTTCTTAAAGCTTCTGTAGGAATTCATACACTTTGGATTTAATGACGTAGGAGTTTACCCCACCAAGCCTAGTCTCACTACTCCTACCACAGTCGAAGGGTTGTGCAGAAATGTGCGAGATGGCAAATCGCAATCCACTCGAGGTGCGGTGTCCCAGAAGTCCCTTCAACTCCTAGAAGGCGTATATGACATTGACGTGAATCGCTTACTTAATGCTGAATCAGTTGCTAGCCCAAAAGGATGACGTCTCTCAGATGATCCAACAAATTCTACACGATTGGACTGATCCGTGGGGTGTTCAAATTGAACAAATTGAAATAAAATACATTCGTCTACCGATAGCATTGCAAAGAGCAATGACTGCGGAAGCCGAGGCCAATCTTAAGGCTAAAGCCAAGATCGTTGCAGCAGAAGGAGAGAAAAATGCAACCGATCCCTACAAGATGCAGCTATTAATTAACCAAAAGTCAACCACATCTAGACTAGCTCCCCACGCCTCTTAAGGGGGAGCATGTGAAGACCAGGTAGCAGGTTTAAACGTTATTCGCCAGAAATTATCTCTTGCCCATGTGACCTGTGTGGACATGTGTCAAAAAATGTCACATTTTACAGAACTGAAAGCAATTTAAAAACCGTCTTACTTCTCAATCTGATCATAGCACACATTCATCATACGAAAATAGACGATGTATTTTATAGCATGCCACTTGCACGGGTAAGGTCTTCTCATCAAGGCAAAATGCAGCAATTGCTATTCGGTATGCGAGGAAACAACACGAGCCAGATGGTCCCTCCGTGCTAATCAGATCTCTTCCTTTTCGTATTTTCGTCAACGCATGTGTTTTAAAAGTAATCCAGCTTCACGCAACGATGGATCGGAGAGAGCATCCACGGCAAAAGAAAATACTTTTCCTTAACACTCACCCTCCGAAAGGCAGAGGTTATTTTTAAGCTTCTTTTCCCTGCGTTTGTATATTTAGCACGCGATTTTTGCAATTCCAGAGGGGAACTTAAGCGTTCACATGTACATGCCAATGTGCAAATGGATGCAAATACATCACGCACGTCTTCGGCCATCAAATTAAGTGCAGCTAGTCTTGTGGAATGTCATCGGTGTATCAAAACAAGATTCCGCGTATTTTTAGACTTATCTTCCTGGAAAATAGAAATACCGTCTTCAGCCGTAATCACCGGCTGAACATCAATAAATTGGCATAAGTAGTCGTGTTTTTTTCTTGAATACGAAGATCTTTCGGCATAATATCCTAGGTTCACGAGAACTATGGCAGTGGCAGTTATTGTGTGTATAGTAAATGGAACAATAACGTTGTCTCTAGAATACCAACGGTCTGGCAGAGACAAATTTTATAAACGGATTCTGATTTGTAGTACATATCGCAATACTTTAATTACATAGAATCCAAGACTAAGACTAAGTTTCTAAGAAGAAGAAGAAACAGCAATCTGTCGTTCGTCGAATTATATATGACACAATTCTTTGTTCAGAAACACCTTTCGGTTCCCTTGCCCAGAAACCCCTTTCGGTTTCGATTCCCTTGACCAGAAACCCCAAGTGGTATAGAACAAGTATGTACACATATTTGAGTTTATTAATGCTTTTGATGAAGAAATTGGCACAGCTTTTTGTGCTTGTACGTGGTGTGCATATTTGCTGTCAGTCTCTGCAGTAAAGACACAAACCATATAGTTTCTAAAAACTGGAAAAGTCCTTCGTCGACGCTCTAAGTTATTTGCATTTCCAAAGCTCTTCTCTAAGCTTCTCCACTGGGAAAGAACAGTACCTACGAAAAAAGTGCAGCAAGTGCATCGAACACATGAGATGAAATCGAGTTTCACTGGTTGCAACTTAGCGGGCAGATGAAAATTTGAATTATTTTGGATTTTGTTTTAAAAAATGCTATGTGATGCATTGTAGTGTCAATGGAACCCGAGCTGTTTCTGTGCTTTTTTCAGGTACAGTGGGGGTGTATCAACGGCACCAACTACCAAGAATAAGACTGCAAAGCCCAGACGGTGAAGCAAATTGCCCAGAAAATTGAAGCAGAATTACAAAAGTGATGTAAACATAAAGAACGCATTAAAACAATATATTTACTTAAAAACTCCTCGCGTATTACCGTATATGTGCTCGAGTGATCGGCAAATTGACACAAACTACTTTCGGGTTTAGGGATCAAGAAACTTGCACGATATAACCGTGTGGTCTATGACACAAGTGGGTCTCTATGTGTCTTGGCTATAAAAGGGGTCTTGCACAATGAGGCAGATTCTTGTGAGTACGTTTATAATGCATCTTAAGTGAAATTAAGCAAAACGAAGTAAAAACATGTTGCTACGTGTCAATGCTTAGATATTAACGAGATCGTTTAACAAAAATTGTGTCACCCTAATCATATTTGATTTGATCAATAAAAGGGTTCGATCACTGGATTGTACTGCACTGATTTATTAACTTATACTGCACAATCACTACTTTAACTTTACAACACTTAAATAACAACCAATAGTTTATTACACTATTATTTTCTGACTTTCAACACTTATAACACTTTGATCACTTTTATACAAAATCCCAAACTTAAATGAAACTGCTTCGACCGCCGTTCCCATATTTATGCCAGCCAGCATTCTTTCTAGAAAACTGTTTCGCCATCTGTCTGTGGAGTTTTCCTATGTGGACTCAGGTATGTACGGGATTGATTATGTGTAACTGCATAGTGGGGCGCGGCACTTTATTGTTCACCTGCACAATAACCACTAACATAAGCAAGGTGGTGGCCGTTTTGTGTAGTAGTGATGGGAACTATCGAATAAAAACTATCTATTTATTCGATAGTTGCAAACTATTCATTTACACGATTGACAAAAATCATTCAATTGAATTCATCCAATTAAATGAAAAAAATGTTCTCTTGTTTTTACTCGGGCTGCTTTTTTGCTACTTTGCTAATTTTGACAGCAAGTAGTAAAATTTAGCTCGTGTAAAAGAGGTTAGACTGAGTCAAATGGTAGGCATTGCAGCTCTGAGAGAGAGAATATAGATAGTTAGAAAGGGAGTTCGACTCAATTGGGAAATGAGTTAGAATGGTTTTTTCACAGAATTCTTTAATTTATATGAAGGAAAAATATTCGAATGCTATTAGTTGAACGAATGTTTTTTTTTTTCATTCGCTTAGACTATCGGGTCCTCGTCGTCACTTGATGGAAAAAGGTTTTTAGGTTTTCGTGATTTTTTTATTTGTGAAATGTATATACCGAGGACTAGGTTTCCATGGAAAAATAAACGCTCTGTAAAAATAAGTAATGTCGAATACCCCCCTCCCCCTCCCTCACCCTTTCTACCGAATCCTGGTCATCGATTTTTCAGTTGAAATCATTCAGTTACTAACTACCTATAGTGCAATTCATTCGATAGTTCCCATCATCAGTGTGTAGCGTTATTATGGCGACCGATTACAGCTAGTACTCCGAATGGTGTTCGCTGTTTTCCCGCAGATGGCGCTCCTTTAAAGGAGGTTTGTGTACACGTCACAATATAAAGTAGATTCTCATCTCTGCTAACTACTCTCGATGTCGAGAGGCAGTGACGCACCTTCTTGGTACCACTTCTGCTTTCTTATTTGATTATTTTAACGCCATATATTTAGAGTACACTCCACAGTCGTTTAAGCTGTTGGCAGCATTAACTTTTTCCATTTAAATGTTCGGGTTGTCAATTTAATCAAGTGTTTTTTGCGTTTATTGGTGATTATTGTCCCACCCAGCCTAAGGCATCATCTGTTTACACTTGTGTCTCACACTCAAAGGAGGTGTCAGATAAGCTTGCGACAATAGCCGCCATCTCAGATTATTAATTCAGTAAGTTTGATGTTAATTGCTTCATTGCCACCCGCTCCCAAATCCCATTGAACTCTGATCACACTATGAATAAATAAATAATCCACCTTTGATAAACTTTAAACGAATTACATTTCTGGCCGCATATTCATCTGCCTACGAAGCTTACTCGCACCTACACACAACATCCACCTATTGTCTGCCAAGCACCCCCAGCTTATACATCTCTATATTCAAATGTATACGCACCACCATCTAGCGACACAAAATGTGGTTTACGTTAAAATAGAAAAGACATACACTTCGTTCCATTTTTTACCCACACCCATGTGATCCACCCTACGGCTCACAATACACGATTGCACACAGAGATGAAAATAAAAATAGGACTCTCATTTGAAGCACAGCAAAGGATTGGAGCTCTGACATATGCCCAGCGAAGCATGCAACAAATCTCGTTTCACTTTTGAAAGAAAACTTATTTACGAAACGACATAGAAAACGACTAAAACGAGCAAAACGAGCAAGAACCGACCAAAACCGCCCCAACGATGCAAGAACGGAGCAAACACTATCAAGAGACTTGTTGTTCAAGAATGACATTCGCTCGGAACGACATTAGTACGAGTGCTCATGTGTGTGTGTAAAATTAAGAAACGATTTTTTTTTCATCCTTATTATTTCCATTCTTGTATTCCACTTGTCATTCCCAACTGTCATTCTCAAAAAAATACGAAACCGCAAAATGATTCCAGACACTTGAGGAGTGGCATTTGTTTAGCATTCTTAAGAGCGAAGAAAAGGAATTGATTTGGAGCAGTCAGTAACCCCAGCCGGCTGGGAGAACGTCACAAAAAGAAGTGATTGGGAGCATCTTTGTCTCTGTGCGATATAGATTGGATTATATCAATTGAGGCTTTCAAACATCTAAGGGGGTGAGACGAGGAGCAGAGGGATGACTCCATGCAGGGGGTGTGTGGCGAAAACTGAAGCTGAAGACCTTAATCTGCAAACAATGCCTTTGCATCGGGCCCAGTACAGACGTCAAGATGTATTGAATTGAATTGAAGAAATCGGGGAGTGGCACAAAGACACTAGTAATGCGGTCTATTGCACCCCTTCTTTTTGTCTAGGATTTGAGTACTGCCTTAAGTAATTGTTAAACTTTTATCGGGTGGGATTTGCCTAAAGCCTTTCTCTGTTGTGGATGTTCTGTTTAGTGGCTTGAATATTTCTCTGGCAAGGCTTTGGCAGTCGGGCAGTATGTGGTCCATAGCTTCCTCAGCAAGCTCAGTGCCTACAGATTTTTGTGTTTGTGATAAACATTTTGTGGAGTTGGTGATTACATGCTACGCGTCATTTTTTTTTTGTTAAAGGAACAGTGCTGCTACACTGCACTGGTCTAGACTGGTCCATTGTACTAACAGGCAGCAACCGGCAATTGTTGGAGCCGGAGCTTCTGAGATGAAGGGCGTACAGATTCAGCTCTCACCGCATCAACGCGGACGATCTGCCACCTGATCCAACGAAATTGGGAACAGCTACGGAGGAAGTGCTCTTCTTTCCACAAGCGTCGTACCTTCGCTTACACCAAGCATATTTAAGTGTTTGGCAAAAGTGTAGTGGCCTGTGATTACGGGTGTCTGCTGTAATATTTTTTACATTTTTTATCGTGGCATAAATTGTACAGTTAATTGTTTAGAAATCTTATGTGCAGGGATTTGATTATTATAATTAAACTTACATTTACAAAATAATACAATTTGATGAATACATTTCATTTTATTCTTTTAATGATGACTTGAAGGAAAAGAAGAAAAAACAAAAATTAAAAGATAAAAATAATTTAAAACATGTAGCCAAAATGCAAAGTACTTATTTCGTCGGGGGAAGAGAGAGGTGGTGGCCCGAATTAACTTCAACTTAAAAAGAGACGACTCTCTTCTTGATAATTTTTTGTAAGTACTTACTAAGAAAACTTAGTAGGTTTAACGGTCTGTAGCTACAAGGCAGGTCAGGAACCTTGCTAGGTTTTAGAATGGGTATAATCATAGCAGCTTTCCATTTATAAGGGAAGTATCCCAATCTAAGACTCTTTTCTGCCAAAAGACAATAAGAATGACGCGAATTTTTTACAAACGGAGAGTCATACCATCTCCCAATGTGCTGCCAACAATGAATGGACCACAGACGCAGGTAGTCTGAGCGTAGGTTCAGGTACTGAGAAAGTTTCGTCAGATGCTTTCTACAAAGTTCATCGGCGATGTCATTTTCAGCGATTCGTTGGTGTTTCCGTGAATCATGGCTGCTAATCAAATTCAGAGAGGATTTCGTGTCCTGTTAGAGCGAGATAGCTTCTTCATCCCGTTTGGCACAACTTATCAAGAAACTACCAAACGACGACAATAGTCGTGAACATGGGTACAGTCGGGTCGTTTTTGCTTTCAATTCTCGATTAAACTCAAACTCGAAACTCAACGAAATCAGTTAATAGCGCCGACATTCGTGTAAGCATTCTCTCAGTCTTTTTGTTCTTCTAGTGGCGCTAAAGTACAAGGTGACCTCTGCCTCAGTCAACAAGCTTCTGCAGCTAGCACGATCTTTAGGAAGCTGTTTCCTATTTCGCACGCCAAATTGATTGAGCTCCCTCTCCACTTGAATGCGCCATCGGCTTCGTGAGCGTTCCCCATTGCGGCATCCCACTGATTCGGAGTCGAATGAACATACATGGTCTATTCATCTTAGACGTTGAATAGTCTCATGTTACTGTACAGCTTCTTGATTTGATCTTCATCATCAATGAGCTAAATCTCCCACGCAAAGAGTCTTGTCATGCAGGCTGTTTCCGATGACAGCAAAGACGTCTTGCGATCTTGGTGCCGTAGCGGGGCATTGCTCGAATGGTATTTAAAGGAGAGCACGGCATGTTTGCCATCCTTATCTTTCGCCTCCGTTGGGGTATGGACGCATTTAAGGCTGAAATGCCCGAACATAGCCTTGATGCGAAGAGTTATGACTTGTGAGTCACTCGCCTATGCAATTAAACCTTAAGACTTATTAACCAAGTCTGGCTCTAACAACAAAACCAAAAAAACCGCCGCATTCGCTCTTTGTAGCAATCTCTGTAATAGACGTTGCAGTAATTCAAACTCTTTTTACGCGCACCATCGGGTCTTAGCTCTAGAATTGTGGTATAGTCTTATTGGGTATTCTTAACACTAGTCATTTAGTGACAATTTGACATATGTCCTTTTTTTTAAATTAGCTAAACTCGAGGGACTCTCACATCATGTTCCGTAAACAAATTACTGCCGCTAGAGGTCTCTGAAAGCTTGTGGAAGACTTCTTACACACATATTTGATGTTTGGTGTCAATTTTACACAATGTAGTTTCTGTCTGTCAAGCTCCATTTA
Organism: Eristalis arbustorum; assembly: GCA_916610145.1. Lineage (NCBI taxonomy): Eukaryota > Metazoa > Arthropoda > Insecta > Diptera > Syrphidae > Eristalis > Eristalis arbustorum. The sequence goes on along the minus strand of OU744316.1, from coordinate 94,247,835 downwards.
AGAAATTAGTTCATCAGTCAACCACAAAGTTTCCAGGCTGAGGAAGGTTCTAGCATCATCCCCAAAATCACCTAGACCTCATCCAGTGAGAAAACCCTCAGTCTACTTTTCGACACGCACTTTCCGGATAACTTCTTAACTCGAGCCAATAAAGAAGGCTTTTCCCCAAACCCCTATGCAATATTATAAATGTCAGTCATACTACTGTCATGTGGGCACTAACAAGCGGAGCTTTCAAGAACAGCGGACCTCATCATTCCTTGGATTCTCAACATCTTCAAAGGCTGTATGAGTCTAGGTCAGGTTACCAGCTGATGGAAAAGGGTCAAAGTTGAGAAGTACTCCGTGAGGCGCACTGAATATTCTCCTCCACCCTCACCAGTAGAACTAACACTGCCTGAAGACTCAAAACACTCCAAATGTGGTCCGAACTCATATGTTCGGATAGTCAAGCCGCAATTAAATCGCTGGAGAATGTCATATTTAGCTCAAAAACATCCCTTAATTGCAGGCTGTCTCCTTACGAGATGGCTAAGCATTTGCACATTTACCTCATGTGGGTGCCGGGACACTGCGACATACCAATAACTGCAAAGCCGGTGGATTTCACATAACCTGAAACGGTCACTCGGTCTACTTAGACTCAGCAAGCACTCATTAGGGACCCTGAGTCATAATTGGCACACATGCTCACAGGATGGGTGCCCCATGTAATGATTCTGCAGAAGATGCGTGGATGAAGAGGAGGAAGAAATAATCATCACCTACTCTAAACCTGTAGTGCTCTGGCTAGTCGTAGGTTCCTATACCTAGGGCCTCCTACTTCAGCTGCCGCAATGAGCTAAACAGCGCCAGCATTGACCCACTAAATCGCTTCCCTAGAAGCACCAACTGGATCCAGTGTTAGGAGAAGTCAATCCACGTGGTGGTGGTATCACCTAAGCGTGACTGCCCTAAGCAATCAGCCACTATAACCTAACCTAACCACAAAAACCGACTGGACGTAGACAAACGACAAAAGGACACATTGTTCGCTGTGTCTCCACGTTAATCCCCTGAACCTGATGAATCGGGTTCTGGCTGAAACCCCTGGACAAGAGGCCGCTCCAAGCGGTTGCAATGGAGGCTATCCAGAGAGCGTTACAAAAATGTTGTACATCAACTTGATATGTGCAATTACAGAGATCGCTGCTGATATTGCCCCAAATTGAGAGCACAATAACTTTACCAGGCAGGCCATCATCAAAGAAATCAGTGATAAGTAAGCTATAGTCCAAAAGCATCAGTAAGTCTTTGGAAATTGCGGAGACTACTACGAAGCCAGCTGTATACATACATGAACACAAATTTGTTCATTTATTTAATGAAATGGCAAAATTAAAGCCACAAATGGCACACCTAAAGCTCAAAATCGCAACATGTTCTTGAGAGCAAACCGTTCATTTATACCTCAAAAATGGTTCCCAATCTAAGCCATTAATTTATTGTCTTTTTTTGTTCTTTTGTCGCAGTGTCGGTACTCACGAAATAATGAAAAAAAGTATTATCCCCCACATAACTGTCCGAAAAAAATCAAGTTAATATTTTAGAAATAATTTCGTATCTATCTCACATGGGGTGCACGATGATCGATGGCGTATACGTGCTATTTTATGATTAATGGACAGGTTATGTTTACGGCAAAATCAATATTAACATCATCACTATAATGGATTCTGCTGTAACAGCTTAAGTCCATTTCGTAAGTAAAACTCCGTTCCAGATTCTCGTTGTGTACACTATCGACTTGGCATCCTGGCGATGAGATACAAGACATATTGAATTATCAATTCCATGAGAATCACAGTTGCTGTCAAGAAGGACGAACGGGAGTTACTGTAGTCGGTGCTTGTACAGAGGATGGATATGAGTGCTATCAATAAACTTGTACTGCTTGCTTTACAAAACATACATATAGGTACATAAATTTGTGTATTATAAACAAATGAAAACACAATTAATTGATGCAATGAGCAGTCTCCTGAACATAATAAACGTTTGACCCTGGACAAACTGACGAAGAGTTCAGCCCCGCGTTTAAACAGGCTTAAATAAACTGAACATATAAAGAGGGAACTGACTACATTACATTCTGAACAACCTTGTGCTTGTCAAAGACCCAGTCGGTCTCACCCTAAGTCAGTCCATTAGTACGATTTAGTTAATTGAAGTAATACTTGAATGCATAGTGTTTTTGTCTCTTGGTATTGTAAAGACTTAACTTACTTTGCTTATGAGACCTACAAATCATGGAATTCATGAATGGCGCGATAATTTTCTCCTTACACCGGAGGTTAGATCGTCCTCTCCTTTTCGAACCAGAAGGCTCCGAATTTTTCTTTCTTTCTATGGATTACAACCCGCATTTTTGTACAACTCGTAAAGTTCGCCGCTCGTCCGTGCTTAAATTCTGTGCAGGTTTCTACCGGGTTAGAGGTTCTTGAACGGAACTATACAGTGCAACGTATATGTGTAAGCGTAGTACTACCAAATCAGTCCGATATTCTCGCAATACCGATTTCCATCGCGTCGAATAGCTCATTGCGATGAATGCTATCGTATGCGGTATGTAAAAAAACACAACTAGAATCCTCATGTCACTAAAACCATTGACAGAGCCAGTACCGCCGTTAACCCCAAAATATATCCTTTTGGTGGTAAAAAATAAAACAAAAAACTGCACAAGCCTTGCTAAACAAACTGCAAAGACAACCTTGTGTCAGCATCACAGAGCCAATGGTAACAACCCCCACGGAATCACTCTAAGTCATCACAAACATTCCACCTCTTCACCTTCACAAAAAAAGACGAAAGCTATGTCCAATGCCTCCAATTCATTACGTATATTAATAATTGGCTGACGGGCATTATCAACCAGTACTAGAAGCACTTGGATATAAACAGGCAGGCCAAAATTTTCTGACCAACTACTTCCCTTAATATAACGAAACAACTCCACCAGGAGTCAAACCTTCTTAGTGGACACTTCTTTTTCTTCGTCTTATGACGCTACATTGGGTTGACCTGGGCCTCAACTAATATGCCTTTCCAGCTGCCTCCAATTTCGCACTCCAAGTTGGTTGAGGTACTTCTATTGCGTCGTCCCACTGTTTCGGAGCCAACGACTCCTCGGTCTGGAGCAGTGTTGTCCATGCGCTCTACTTGGCTCTCTTAGGCCTTGAATCCGCAGGCGCCTGGCTAGGCGGGAGTTTTTTGATCGATATTGTACTTTCCAGACCTGAAGCCACACTGATAAGCTATCAGCTATCAAGTGGTTGATGAATGGTTTAAGTCGCTCACACAAAACGGCAGATAAGATCCTTGGGCGATGTTAAGGAGACTTATCCCGCGATAGTTGGTGCAGTCAAAGGGGGCCTCCTTTCTTGTGGATCGGGCTTCGGATTGACTTCGTCTAGATCGGGGGGACGGATATCTCTTTTATGGTCGTCCTGTGATCATTCCAGATTCTGAGTATCGACTGCGACTCTACTACGAGTTATCCCTCTTCGTTCCTAGAGGATTCTGACCGATGTTTGTACCATTTTGATAGTTGTTTTACCCGTTGGTAAAACCTTCGGACATTATTTCTCCATTTCCTCTATCGCGCGCTTCTTATGCTCCTTCTTTTTCTTTTTAGGAAGCCGGTGCTCTTCCCTTTTTTTAAGTTCGTAATGCCCACGAACCGCTCTCGTCCTTCTATCTATCGTTGCCTTATAGTTATACTATACTCCTTATAGTAGGAGTTCCGAGCTTGGCTACAGCAAGGTAATGATCCGACTCGATGTTAGCACCTCGGAACGTTAGGACATCGAGGACACTGGAGGATTGTCTGACGTGGATCGCAGTGTGATCAATCTGGTTGACGGTTGTTTGATCAGGCGAACGCCAGGTTTAGGTTAGGCAACCACAAACCGCGAAAAAAAGGATTCGCCTCGTTACGAACTCCAACAGCCTGAGTCCTTAGTCCGAGGTGTTGTCATGTAGGCTGTGTTTTCCGACGACTCTAGCAAAGACGTCTTTCTTGCCCAGCTTTGCATTAAAATCTCTTAGAACGATCTTGGTGACTTAGCTGGAACATTGATCGTCCTTTCTAGGATACCATGTGAACGTCACTAATCTCAGGTGCAGTCTGAAGATGTCATTGATCTCTTCGAAGGCAAAATTTTGTGTTCTTTCTTTCTTTTGGTTTGTGCAGGCGGCATCATACTTACATATACCGTGGTGTTCTTTCTTGACTCGGTTGTTCTGGATCTCACCTTGGCCAGAACAAGGAAATGGTCTGAGTCTACTTGGAACGTTCGGACATCAAGAATACTGGAAGAGTGTCTGATGTCGATCGCAACGTGATAAATCTGGTTGACAGTTGTTTGATCTGTGGACCGCCAGGTCCCTTTGTGGATGTTGAAGAGTATTGACCGCGTACTTGCTACAGAGAGCTTACGTCCCATGACAAAGACCACCAGCCTTAATCTGTTAAGCTGTATTTCCCGATGACTGACTCGAACTTAAATGGGTAAGATTATAAGTGCGACATCTTGTACTAGGGTTACAAAAAGGAACTGACCCTCCAGGCATTGGGTTGTGCCGTCTAGGTAACTGCCCGGTCAAGCAAAAATGTCGTGTTACGAAGCCACAACAAGCCGCAGAAACGGATGGCAAATGAAGCGTTGGCCAGTTACAACACAAAAGTCTTGCAGTAAGAGAAGCCTTTAACAAATACCTGCGAGATAGTGCTTGGTGTTGCTAGTGCGTTCGTCTATTGGCCGTGGTGCGGTATCGCACACATTTGCTTCGTTTTTTTATGACTCGTGTATCCGATTCGCAACAGTGATCTGTCATAGCATCTGGAATTGTCAGCATCCTCAGGATGCTGTTCGCTTCCAAGCTTCTCTGAGTTCTCTCTTATTCTTTCCAAGGCGACATAAGACCAACTTCATCATTTTCATTTATCCTTCAGATTGTCCATGTGTTTGGTGGATTTGGAACCCATTAAAAGGAGTTTTTTATTCCCCTTTGATAACCAAATCGTTTCACCGTACTTAATAGCACATTTGCATTTGAAGTTTTCCTACTCGGCTATTGTCTACGATCTCAGGAGAAGCATGTATGAACGTAAGTACATATAAACACAACTAGCTAGTTATGAGTATAAAATGCTCTTTATTCGCTGTGCTCGTATAAATCAAAACAAGAGGACGGGCGAGGAGATGCATTGCGCGGTGCAGCAGTGCCTCCGCTGCTTGCACAAATGGAAAAATTCCATCCAATTCGTCACAATGTGTAGACGGTTGTATGAAGAACAACACAGCAGAGACAGGACCGTATATGTAGCTATTTTTCATTTCACGAAATTTGAGCTGGTAGTATTTTTGTTATTTTAAGCGCCCGTACAATATCTTCTTTATCCCAGCACATCTCCAAATCCTCATCGCTGTGCGAAAACATTGTATTTATGGATTCAATAATTCAATTAAATTCTTCGTACTCAGTCTTGCGTGCGTCCGGAGAAATGTGTAGATCTTAAATATATTCGAAATTTTCCAAAGGATATTATTCATTTTTCAACCAAGCAACATTGGAGAAAAGGAATACTATCGGGTGTTCCGATGGCAGTGTGTATAAAAAATGTGTGTTCTGAAATTGCATTGTAAAACAAATATAGACCCGGAGGTAAAACAATAGTTACTTTTGAAAAATATGCCTGTTGTATTTCAGCAGATAATGCTTTTAAACCACGGAGGCGTAGAAAAGCGCTGTGAAGGAAACGCATGTCGTGAACCACAGAGGGGGGAAGAGCATTCTCGCTGCTCCATCAATTCGGGTAGCGAACTCTTTGAGGACTTCAATATTTAAAGACATTTTAGGAAAGGCGAGAGGAGGTGCTAATTCACACAATCTAGACGGCCAATAATTTCTCCATACAACAATCTCATCGAGTCTAGTTTTAAAATTTTTCACCCGCTTTGTGGCTTGTATGCATTTGGCGAACAAGATAACCTTGAAATTTGTGTCTGTAGCTGTCTTCATTGAGTGCCGTTGTCACGGTGGACCACCAACGCCATGAAAACCACACCACAGAGTAATATGGATGAAGTGGTGATTATTGAACCACAGGAGGATTTTCAACCGACCATTAACGCAAGTCGTTAAGTCTCTTCATCTGCTCGAGTGGCTTTAGATTTTGAGTTAACTTCAGCTCATGCGACTACAGATCAAGATTCCTTGGCAAAGTTCGCAATAGTGTGGTTTTGACGATGGCGAATAGTTTGGTTTCGTTTGCAAAGGACACAGCAATAATAGTTCACTGGACAATGAATTGCATACTTTTGGGGTAGTAAAGGAGTTTGTCTACCTAGGGCTAAACATAAGCACCGCTAATGCGTCTTAGAGGAAATTCCTCGTAGAATCGCCTTTGGCAACAGAAGCTACGTAGTTTCGTCAAAACAACTTTGCTCGTAACTGCCGTAACAAAATGATGGCAGTAAAACCCAGTAAAAATACCTTATTATCCGGTACAACTTTGGCTATTCTTTTCGACCGAATTCTCATCAAGGTTTGGCATATGCCCACTGGTTTTTCTGTCCCAGTTTTTTTAAGAATTGCCACAATTGGTCTTCGTTGGTAGTTGTTTGCCTAATAAATTCCTTCTTTAAATGTACCCACAAGTTTTTAATGAAGCTTGGGACTGAGGATTGCCTTGGTCCAGCGTACAGAACGATTTTTGTCTTAACAAATCATTTTTCATTAGTTTAGTAGTCTTCTTTGGGTCGTTGTCTGTTGAAGCCAAACACAGAGGCATCTTTTCTTTCGTATGCGGCAAAACTCGTTTTATGAAAATCGACTTGCAAGTGGTATCTTCATTAGCAGATAAAAAATACTTCTGCTAAGATGGTTCGAATAAAAAAAATTAAAGAGTTTTCATTTTTTGTCAGACGGTAGTATTTTAAAATTTATTTTATTTTATCTTACTAAAAACGACTCAGTTGGTTCAAGGAGAATTTGGACAGAGATTGGAACAACGTAATTTTTTCGGATGAAGCTTCTTTTTGGGTATGGTCTCCTATCACTCATATTGGTGTACACAATCCAATAAATTAATCTAGCCGACGGTCAAACACCCGGCAAGGTGTACGTTTGGAAGCGCTTCTAAAAACAAGAATTTGGCAACTTGTTCATGTTTAGAAATAACATCAGCACCCAATATGGTCAAAATTTATAAGAAGGCTTTATTACCAACTGCCCAAAAGTGGCTTAAAAGAATGAATGAGAATTGGTCACTGCAAGAAGATAATGACCCGAAAAATCGCTGTCGCTTGTGCAGGTCGTCACAGGCCCTCACAGTCGCCCGATGCTAATCCCAGCGAAAATGTTATGGCATTCATGAAGCTAGAACTAGAAGGAAAGAAGAACTCGACGGTCAAATAATTATCACTACAAATACGAGTTTTATAGAGATCTTTGCCTCAGGATTAAATACAAGCAGAGAGCATGCTTCGAAGACTCCAAGCTATTACTGATAATGGAGGAGAGTGGACAACATATTAATAGTATTTAAAGAGTATCTATTTTTTGGATCATGTCTGTATGGTTCTGTCTGCGAGGAAGACGAATGTTGGATATAACCGCTACGAGTTGTGCCTGAATATATGTACATTTAGTCCGGGAGGCAAACATCCGTCGGCTATACTGGTTCGGTCACAACGAGCGCATCGACGATAACTCTACAGAGTGTTTTCGAATCTTAGCCTGTTAGTTTGAGAAGGTGAGGGCAATCGAACCTCCTGTACTAAAACCAAGTAATCGCGGATCAAAAACAGGTTGGTGTTGATGAGTGGATGCAGCGTGCTCAGGACGCTCCTGTCATGGAATCATGTTCGGATCCTCCATGGGTCGCCGGCTCCATAAGTAAGTATGAATGAATTGCTTGTCCGTGGACGAGAATTAAAACCAACAATTGGCGATTGTTTTTATATTATTGGTTAAATGGTGCTTCAAAATAATGAACTCTCAATAGAAAACCACCTTAGTTTGCAAATTTAAATGAAGATGATGCAGATTACAGCAACATTTTCTCTTCTGTATCTTTTCATGTGTCATATGTATTATATGATTTTTGTCAGTTCAAATGTATTTAGCTGCTCTTAATCACACCATTGAACGCCTTAGTTCGCAAGTTATGACCTGTAACTTTAATTTTGCATTTTCATCAAAAATCAACCACCTACCCTCCGATTGAATATGGTAGTCTTCCAACTGTTACTTGCTGCCGTACAGACACTGAAGGAGCTTTCTGTTGATGTCGTAATCCTTTTCCCAATATTTACTTCACGTTACATCGTCTGATGTTCGAAAGCTAGAGAAGAAGGGGTATCGCGGTTGCCTTAAACAAACAAGTACAACTCATCGTTAGTAATTTTCAATAAAGAAATAGGTCATCATAATAATGATGTAGATATGGATATGTTTGGATCTCAATCTGAGGTTTGGGTTATTCTTTGTGGATATGGACAATGGATGTAGGTATGAGACCGACTCCTTGCATTCAAAACAACAAACTTCAGTAAAATATAGACGAGATTGTTATGGACTCTCAAACCCTCTTAGAATCAAACAAGGAATTGCCTTGACAAGCTGATGCTTTCCAATGTGCTAGCTCCTGGAAATTGAATTTGAGCTATACAAAGAGACAAGAAAAGGGTGTCCATCCCTGAATATATCCCATTGACAAATTTTAAAACACCGTGTTGTGAAAAAAAACACATGAAAACCCCGTAATTCTTATCTATACGATTAATCCCAAAGAGCTTCACTAAATTTGAACAATCATGGGTAAGCTTAAAACGTCCCACTATTTTCCCCATCCATTTCAGTCGGAAGCCCCGACCATGCGCATCAGCACTCCCAACGATTCCCAAAAAATCCGTGAGAAGATGTCATGAAAGTCCTGACGCTGCAGTCGCTTTGGGGCGACCACCCGCATGAATCATTTCTCCAAGCAATTCAAATTTGAGATCTGACGTCAGTTGTAGTTCGATATTTGCAATGATTGGTACTGGGGCAAACCCCAAATTCGTATTAATTCACAACGTCGATCTGTGTGTGCATTGTTCTTTTATTCAATTGTCGTATCCACCACCCATTCAGGCCCACATCTAGTGTCTCGAATACACGAACGCAGTGGATAATGTGTACATACGTGTGCAATTAATTGCGTCGGCGGTACGGTCCCTATTCAAAATGTTCTTGTTTTCGTTTCGGTGTGGATAAATGGATATCGGAAAAGGTTCCCAACCTGATAATGCGATTCATTAAGTCCCATTGAGTGATGTGCCGTGAAGATTGAATGCGGGTCGAGCAAATGCAAAAAATGGGGGTAGTCAGTGTGCGTCTCGAGTGTGTGCACAATTAAAACAAATTAATGCGAAAGGATATCTAATGAATTTATCGGAAGTCAGGGGGTTGTAATCTTGTTAGCAGCTCTTACCGGCGTTATGTAGTGTACGTGCAAATTAACAGTTCACATTTGGATTAATCACCGCGGAGAGCTCCCTCATCTGCCCACATTGTTGACAAACAGTGCAAGGATACACACACGCGAGAGATATTTTTTTAAAAGGATTACGCAATTTAAAAGAGTATCTTCTATTTTATTTCCCCGTCAGTGGTGGATTCACAGGAAAACGTACGAGTAAGTATGTGCGCTCGTATCGATAAGTGGATAAGTGGATTAGATGAGATTTCGTGAAGAAAATTAGCGCCGTGTTCGACAAGGGATATTTGCTATTGAGAGTGTTGATAATCGTGATGACAGCCGCGTCGCATCAAAAAACGTATTCCCGCCTGTTCATTGAGCATCAGCTAAATTTAGCATTAGCACACAAACCCATTTCACACTTGAGCAATGCTTAGTAATGCTTTTATTAATTTCGGTTCAATCAATTTGTTGCGATAATTTGCGTCAAAACGGAAAGTGTGTGCGTTCAGTTTTCCCTTTTTTTTGGAATCTCACACAATTTGTGTGTGATTAATTGATATTTAGCGGTAGCTACATGCGTGTGTGCTCGCGCTAGTTTTCGGCGAAGATAGAGAAATTAATGTGCGTTCAAGAGTGTGTCTACCCATTATTTCATGCCACAAAGTTAGTTACTCGATGATGGATACCTTTGATCTCTATCATTGTTTGTAAGTGATTGCCTGTGTGTCGTCATTTTCTGCCCCATAATCCTGCTCTACGTGTACCCACTTAACTCTCGTGTGAGTTGGGAGTTTTATCGATGATTAATTGTGTGTGGTTTTGTTGAAGTTTTCTGTGTAATGTGTAAATTGCATGTGTAACAGTGTTAATTTTCGCAAGTGAAAAATGTGGATTTAAATTTGCAAGGGAATATGTCAGTGTATTGAAGTCTAATCACCACGGAATTATTACATTGCATCACTGACAGAGAGCTGCTAACGCTGGTGTGTGTATGCCCAGCAAATTGCAAGGATTTTCTATAAATGACGGTAAGTTTGTTAAAACAAGAGTGATTGATGATGGAATGGTGATCATCACTCGATCGGATTAATTTAATTTTTAAAAAATATTTCGTGTAAACGTAACGAACGTAAAATGTATACCTCCCTAAAATTTATTTTAAAATAGTAAATGTGTGCGGTGCTCTCGTGCCTTTTTTTTAATGTTCACCAACCGTCGTCGCAACCAATGAAAAACGTGCTGATAAAATAATGTTCATTCATTTTTAGCATATTTTTGCTTGAACCTGTATCTTAAACCTTTTGGGGTCTGGCCAGGCCTCTTTACTTTTCGAAATTTCATTCTTTACCGAATTCTCTGACTATGTCAGAGACAATAAATTTAAAATTTGAGTGAGAAAGACAAAAATAAGGTGTTCAGGCGAGGTGAACTGGGAGGAATACTGAATGAGTGGGTTTTTCTAGGAGAAGTGTATATTTAAAGAGAAGCAAATGTGAGAGCTGGGATCTTACTTGGAATCGAATGAAATGTCCTTTGGATAAGGAAACATTGTAGGTTCCTTCTTTCGTCGTTTGAGAAGGCTTGCAAATTTTAATGGCTTCGTGTTTGCGTTGGGCTACGATTGCACTGGGTCGCCATCTATTTGGCTGTTCTATATATTTTTTTAACTGCGTACCTGGAACTCAATCAAAAAGCGCGTCCATCCTTAGCTATCTGTCTCCAGTTTCGGACGTCCAGTTGTTTGAGGTCCGTCTACACTTACGTGCGCCACATTAGTAGCGGGCTTCCTCTACTGCGCCGTCAGTCAGGGGTAGATTCGAAGGCTTTCCGAGCCGGAGCATTGGTTTCGATCGGCCTAGCCATCTCAATCGTTGGATCTTCACTCTTCTGGCTACGTCAATATCGCTGAACACCTCGTACAGCCGCTGTACTGTCACCTCCTCCACTCACCATTTTTGCAGACTTGACCGCATATCAAGAATTTTCCTCTCAAAGCAAAAAAGAGCAGCTTCGTTCGCTATTGACAAAGATCATGTACCTCCTCTTTTCCAATACTGTACCCAAATCTGCCTACAGTCGCGTGTGTTGTTCCAATTTGTTTTTTTTTTTCTTTATACAACAGGCAATAGAGTCAATGCAATTTGTTTGGCCAGACCTACTTATTGACAGAAGGCTTAAGATATAAGCTTAAGCCGAAATGTGTTAAAAATTTATTAAAATTAGATGCGACGGACCCTTGGCGGGCTAAGGTTATACCCTCCCCTAGCCTATGTCCTTTGCCTCAAACTAGCAGCGATTATACTTCAAGATAATTGCTAAATTAATGAAAGAACTACGAACGATTGCTAACATTTCTTTCTTTTCTGCTTACATTAATTATTATGGAACCACTCATTAGCATTTGATTTCGTGACAGGATATTTGTGGGCACTTATTATATTAAATTTTTTTTTGTCGCCGGATGGTATCCAACGAGCATTGTTAGTCATGTTTCAGTTCCGCAACTAATACTCTCTTTTTGTTCCTCCTTAAAGCAGCCACGATTACACATTTAAACCCCAATTGAGGTGTCTTTCAAAAAACATTCAGTGCATTGAAACTTATCATTTCTGTCACTTGTCGACAGAAAGGAGTTTATACGCACCACGTTGACAATTCCCTTGAATGGAATACATTTCGCATGTCAAGTCACCGCTCATGTGTGAAGATTTGTGCATGATCATAAATTCGAATAAGAATTTCGTGTGCAGTCGGTTTTATTATTCAAATTCGGATGCTGGTATAAGAAGTGTTGGGATGGTTATGCAAAATAAATAACCGACAATCTGCACTGGGCAATAAAATATTCAAGTAACTCCTAACTGACAGAGATTTATTTACAAAAGTGATGTCTGTCGCTTATGAATAAATGAAAACTTTTTGTCGGTCATTGAGAGGATTACTGCAATGCAGTGTACGATAGACATTTCGCTGGGAACATTTTGTTGTGTTACAAGAATTAGAGACGAAGGCTTGTTGTGGGTTCGCGACATGCTTACAACTACGTACGTTCGTAGGAAATTGATAGTAAAGCAATTTTGTTGAAGTTTTGTTTTTACAAAAGTGCTCGGAAATATGAGGCAGCTTGCAAAAGCTTACACAATTTCTGTTTGATGTTATAAGTCAATAGGTCTGTACACTTCTTACTTTTGAAGCGATATGAGTTGCTTGAGTTGTCGGTAGAAAATACATTTACGACTGGACGGCGCAGCTGCTTGGGTGCCTTGGTGATAGGGATCGAATCCTCGTGAAAGCTAAAGTTGATGTGCTTTTATCTCGTTTTCAAATCTGGTCCAGTCCCCATTTGCGGTTGTGATCGAATTAACGGCACGGGGTATCAAAATGGACTGACAATGGTCTGAGTGTGCAGGCAATTTCGCTGGTAGTCAATCAACCTAACCTAACCTATCCAAAATAAATAGTTCCCTGCAATTGATAGCAAATGATAGTCTTAGAGCCGATTGCTGGTATTCTAGTTATTGATTCAAGTTCCACTTTGCCAGTCAAGTTATACTGACCGGCATGCATGATTCGAAAAGTAGTACTAATGTCACCTATCTTAAAAGCTTAAACTCTCCTTCAAACTGATAGTGACAAAAATCGCATAGAAATTTGTGAATATAAATTCAAGCGTTATTTAATAATCATTTTGCCCATTGTTTGTACAATGTTTCGAAATTAAAAATAAATCTCTAGGCCCGGCAGACAATGAGACGAGGCAACTTCAAAAGTAGCACCGGACAATCAATGTGAGCAGTTATAATGTTTTGAGCGAAAACAATTGAATAATACGTCCGTCTTCCATGCAATTTCGTTAGATCAATAATCCAATCTTTTCTAACTTTTTTTATGAGTATAATATGTTGATCTCGGTCAAATGCCTTCGAAAAAGTAGTGTTTATCGAGGCAACTTGAAATCTCGCTTGCATGGAACGTTTGCAAAAAATGTGTGAAAATAAACAGGCTAGTCGAAGCTGATCAGAAAACCATGTTGAGATTGCGATATGCTTTCGGACTGCAGCACATAGCCTCTTCTTATTAATAACTGGAATAACATTGGTATAAATTAGAGCTTAGCTATTCGCCTGTAGTTGACAATTGAACTCTTAGGTCCAGATTTGTACCAGCAATGTAAATGTTCGCCGCGTGCCAGTGACATATTCAAATTGACAGTCACCTGCTTGACAAATCTTTCTTTGCACATATTTTTTACAAAGCAGTGGAAGCTTTTCTGGCGCTTGACATGTACTAGAATCCAGACTCAGAAATAATATCATCATTCATCAATTCAAACAACACTATGCCCGTAATTGTATTTGCACGAAGCTCGGACCTGCAAATGTCCTATAAGTCCACAAGGTTTGACTGGCAATGTGAAGCAAACATATTTTATTAGTTGACAATCATCAGTATATCCGTTATCGTTTAAAATATTTGATGGAGTTCCAAAAGACTTACTTCAAGTATTAATAAGCGCCTAGAAACACTTTGACTTCTGTTGGATCTGTTGTTTGTCTGTTTTATTCTGTCTAAAGTGCATCCACTAAGTCGACTTCAAACTTGAATTTTTTTGTAATGTTTGCAGATCATTGTTAGCTTAGGATTAATCTAAACTGATTCGAAATTGGAATGAAGTTGGTCATGTTTAAGACGGACTTAAATATTTACGAGCAACACAGAATAGCTAAAGTTGAACTTAAGGTTTAAGTGGTACTTGGCTCTGATGCATATTTAAAAACACTAACCGCAAATGGCCATCAAGGAGCTAACCAATGAATATGTACAGAATAGTCAAAACTGGTGGAGAAAAATATTGAGTCACTTTATGGACCATTTTGACTGTAATTTCACTAATAAGATGTACACATATTGTCTTTGAAAGCGGGAATTGACACTGGTTCATCGCGCCATCTAGCTAGCCACTTCACTGCTACAAACAATTGGGCCAGGCGTGCGTATACTTTCTGATGCGAAAGTTAAATCCATCCAGTTCATATGATACTGTGAATCATTTGTAGTGGCAAAAACCAAACGTTTAATGAAGACAATATAAATAACGAAAATATATAAATTTTAGTGGAAATCTAAACACAAAAATAAAATATAGGTAAATATTTAGAACGAAAGAATATATGAATGTTCCTTAAGATGCACTTTGTTTTCTCTGTTATTTATAACTGATACGTTTTATTTAAAAAACGTGACGGAAAAAGACGCGCAATCGAATTAACTATCGAACTCCACCTTTGGCGCTTACGAAAATTGTTATTATTCAGATTGCTCTACATAGTAAACAAGTAAACCTCTGTAAAGTGAAACCATATACTGAACATGGTTTAACAGGAATAAGGACTTGAGTATGTGCCTTTACTACTACCCGCTTAAACCTAACGCATTGAGATTCGATCCCTGGTGTAACGAAAATAATATTCAGGAGTCCAACACCCCACCACTGACAATGCTCCAAGGGTAAAACTAGGTACTAGAAAAAAAATGTTCAACCTTGGCAGAAAGCTACAGTCCCCTATCACTAGCAAGTAAAAAATAAACCTTTACGGGGCTACGACTAATGTACGCAATTAAATGAAATTTGTACAACAAATCAAAACCAAATTCAAAGTGTATCGGGAAGAGTTCTGGCAATAAAGATATGAAATATGCAGCCCGACTGTATCTGCTTTTAGCAAACCGAGCGGAGAGGCCGCTGAAAGCGCTCGAACTATCTGAGATGAAGAAGGCGTTGTAATAATGGTTCTTAAAACAACGAAAATTACTTGTCATTAATATAAGTCTCAATCCATCTTTATAGCAAGGGATGCTTCGGTACATAACTTCTGTTCGGTATCTCAAAATATTGGCAAAAAAATTATCTTCACGAATAGAACTTGTGTGTTCACTTAAGAGGCAACTTAGACAAGGATTCTGTATCTGGATCTTAGAGCAATTTAATGACACCGCTGAGTTCGGAAGCCACCACCAGGGAAAACTTGTGTCATTACCTGAAATATCTGCTCCTGCAGAACATGGGAAGAAGCAACATGAAATTATTCAAAAATCAATTCACACTATAAGGTTGTTAATGTTAAAATGCCCTAGCAAATGCATCGGCTCTTATGAACCATCCTGGTTTTCTTTGTCGAGAGGGTACAGTACAAATGACGACTTGGTATTGGACGGGATTTGTAGAAAAAAAAAAACTATTGGGCGATATTTACATTGTATTCTACAATGTCCCACTAGCAGACATTCTGTCAGCAGAATGCAACGGATACCTGTCTACCGACCGGCTGCCATAGTGACGCATGAATTTTCTGGGCCGAAGAATTTTTCATTGAAATTCATAGATACAAATTTTAAAAAAATATTTTGGAAAGTACGCAGCTTGCACAGAGTTTTGATATAATATTTATATCTTACAACTGAAACATTATATTTTGTGAATGGGAAACAACATTTTGCAAAGTAATGTTTGACTTATTTGAAGGAAAAACTATGATCAAAAACCTTCATTTAATAGAAATAAAATAAAATCGCTTCTCGGCCTCATGGCTAAGATCAATGTGTAGTATCTGGGCCGAAGAATAGTTTAGTTTGAATTTTTTGAAATTAAGCTAATGTAGACAATATGTTAAGTTAACGGAGTGCGAAAATTGTTTGTTAGCCTCCAAACGAAGATGACGTTTACTGATACCTGTAGGGTAAACATTTCTCACAGCAACGTATAATCCTTGTGTTTATTTGAACATCTACATGAACAACTTTTATTGTATTTAAATTCGATTTAGAATCACTTGTTCGGCTTAAATTAATTGACGTACATAGCGATCTCATTTATTGGCACCATTATTGTGAACACCTTCTCCATCCATATGGCTTACATAATGTTTATCCAACTCTTAAACGCACGAAACTGTTATGGCAATTTCCCAAATTTTACGAGCAATAAAACTACGTAAATGCAACGATCCGATAAAGAAGGATATCAATGTTTAAATTAGCTTCAAACTGCCAATTTGAACTAAGATTAATTTTCTGATAATGGCCTTTGCATAATAATGTGCCTGAGATGACTGTTTCCATGAGTAAGCAAACGTTGCTAATTTTGTTTTACATCGTCGGTCTCTAATGACCCGAGTAATCCATTTTTAAAGGAGATGATTCCTTTACTCTCTGCACATTAATGCATAAATGACGTTAAGTGAATAGTAATAGGATATGTAGAATATGCAATAATTGATCGTATTTCATGTCAGGACTGAACTGTCAACATTTAACTATAGTGTTGATATTGATGGCTGTTAAATATTACGATGACGGTGGACTCATACGCTGGGCAGTACATTTTGTTGGTATTTAGTTTCTGTTTTTTTTTATTTTATAAGTATAAATACATTACACGTAGTCGGAAGTCTAAAGAAGTGTTTGCTAATTCCAATATAAACCTATGTACTGCTATGACAAATCAAACTTTGGACTTAAGAGTGATGAGAATTATTTTATTATCAATAGCTTCGACCTGGAAAAAGGCACAGGCGCGTACGTACAATTTGTCTGTGTCCTTACGACCGAATAATAGCCACCATTTGCAACCCACTCGTGTTGTGCGTGCTATTTGTTCTTATCTGTTCAAGAGTTCTATGCAATGCTTGATCTTTAAGGGCTTGGTGTTTATTACTGGCGCGAAAGAGGTGTGGGTAGGTAATTGGGTGGCTTGATACATTACGGCCGCGGCTCACTTAGACCAACTAGTCGGGTCCATTGTGTCTGTAATTTTGTATATACTACTGCCAAGAGACAATCGTACTACTAGAACCACAATACAAATGTTCCTGGAACAGTGGATGGTGAGGACCCCAATAACTGTTCGCACCTCATTACGACTGAGACTGATCAGTGACTTCTTTTGACATCTTTTTTTATAAGGCATCAGTTTTCACTCGGCTTCGTATTTTGTTTTCTTCTCCTAGAGCTAAGTAGCGTGAGAGATTGCCAGGGATACTCCACGCTCTGATCCATTCTTCACAAGACTGTCCGTTGTCGGGTTTCGTTGCCTTCATGTCAGGTATCCAGAACAGAGTCACCGCGTTTGTCAGAGATATTTTAAAATCAAAATTTTCAAACGGAGAGGGGAACTCGTTCAGTTAAGCTTTATACCCCATAAACCAGATTTACCAATACTCTGTAACCTATGCAATATGAAGAAGAGAAAAGACGTCTTACACTTTCTTGGAATTTGTCCGATTCTAAAATAATTTCGATTAATTTAGACGAAGATGAAGTAATAAGCATATTGAATGGAGAAAAAGGCTGTATATGACTACTCAGTAGCAGCACTTTGTTATAGAAAGCGTATCATAGATGGAGATTTTTAATGTAAAACTTATGTATATATTTTGTCAACCTGATAGAAGGCCATAGGCCAAGCCAAAAATGACTTAGGGTCATATTTACATTGTAAAACATTTATTGAAAATAAAAGTCAAACTAAAAAACTATTGCGTTCTTGAGGTCTAGCTTTGAATTATGAATGATAGTAAATTCGGGGACTAGACACAGACAGGCAAACGAAGCAACCTAGCAAAACATTTGGGCAGGATGAGGATTTAAATTGCTATAAACGTAATCAGAATTTAAATTTGTACAAGGTTTGACAATGGGGATGTGTAAAGTCGAAAAATGTACTGACCGACTTGCCAAAAGCATTCACAATGTAGTGAATTATTTGCGACACAAAGCAAGTATTATAAATATATTTGGACATTTAACATATTTATTTATTTGATTATTTGTGTGCAAGTTACTTATTATGTCTATAACTTAATTCGTGCGGTTTGCTAAGGTATGGTGTAATTTATATTATTCCATTGGAACTTGCGTTGGAAAGGTACTGTCATTGCACGTCATTTCACTATATCATTGCTTAAACAACAATAATTTTCTTTTCACTCAAATACTTCGAACTTTGAGCCTGAGTGTTTTTGCGTGAAGTTCTTCTTCTCTGAAGATAACTGCAGCCGAAAGTCATAGTATTTTCGTAGAAGTTTATGGTGAAAATGCGCTAGTTGAGGGAACGTGCCAAAGTTGGTGATTCAAAATTGGTGATTTTGGCTTGGAGAACGATGAACGTATTTGGAAAACAGTGGATGGGACCCCACCCGCCCTGTAACCCAAACCATGCCTCCTCTGCCTACCATTAGTTCCGGTCGATGCAGAATGCCCAAATACGGTGCACCTCAGAGCAGAATATCTAAAATTGGCTAAATTGCCAGAAAGATGGGAAAAGTCATAGCTTCAGATGGGCAATACTTTGAATAATACTATTGTACACACCTTGTCTTAAATAAACCTTCAAATAAACGTACTAACAGGTTATGAACTATTTCAACAACTTACGATCACTTAGAAAGTATACAGGTTCAATATTTCAGTCTGTTATTACATAAAATTAGATATTGTAAATATTCATTAAAGATACTGATAGTGGTTAATTTCTTACGTCCACAGCGTTCTTAAACGTTTAAAACAGGAATTGTCGAGTGGTTACAGAGCAGCTGGCCCTGGCCCTCTACGGGCGCATTTTACTATTATTATAGATAGCGCATTCCGTACTAAAATTACGTCATAAATAGTACGTCCTGTTTTTAAGGATTTTACACCAATCTATTGGCATATAATTCGGGCGTAAATTCGATTGCATTTTACAAAATATGAGCTAATGCCAATGAATAAGTGAATCCTTTAGTGTCATGCTTAATGAAACCGACTACTGAGTTGTGTAGAATTTGTGTGTGAGTAAGATGAAAATGATGAGTTCTGCATTACTAATAAGTATTTAAAACTACTCACATTGCAAAGATATCCCGCTTGAATGCAGTAGTTAAATAGAGTATAAGAGTATACTCAGTACTCAGCTCAGTTATGATTCTCAATTAGAGGTCGTACGTGTGCTTACGTGTGCTTACGTGTGCATGCATTAGATTTCAAAATACTCTAATGTCAAAAATAAGTGAAATTTAATTCGCAAAAGCAAATAAAATACACAAAAAACAGATAGCCAAATAACTAAATGAATAATTTGATATTTTATAAATTTCCAGAAGTAAGCACTTAGAAGTGTCAAATAATCGATTGATACCAACCTTTAGTAAACAAATAGTTTCTTCTGGTGCCATCTATAATTGAAACTTTTCAATGCGCTCTAGTCAGTAATGACAGTGACATTTAACAGAGTAGTTTTTACTCAGTAAGTTGTTTTGTTGTAGCTTCACTTGTAAAATCTTACTAAGCTGAGTACTATAATAATATAATAATAATAATATGGGTGGCGCTACAGCCCATAGGGGGCTAGGGCCAAGTTTATCAGCTGAGTACTGCGTAGTCAAAAAAACCATGCCTAGGGATAATTAAAGGCCCAATAATGCACTTGACTACTCAATGCAAATCGGTAGACATATATATATTGTTGAGGTATCGTCACATACCTACTCCTTACCCCAGGAAAACAGGATAATTATGTTCCCTTATACTATTTTAATCTTGCGTTAAAATACTCTCACTCAAGACTAAATTATTTTATTTCACGTAGCAATCGAATAGAGAGTCCTTTTTATGACACAACATTTTGTTTGATAACCATTCATATAGAAAAGAAAAAAATTTGTCTAAGGTACTCTTTACGTTCTGCACATCACAATAACGAGGTACATTCGTTTCTAAATCAATTACGTTCTCATTGGATGTTCCTAAATTTCTGTATGGCAATCAACTATTTGTTATTTGCCCAATGAAACGAACCCAATTCGCATGCAACCTTGATTGCCGTCTTTTTTGTATTGAAGCGAATCCTTTATGATCTGTACAAGTAAATTTGGTAATCAGTAATCACAAAACTATCTAAAAAGCCGCCATCAGCTATAGTCGTTTATCATCATAATACTTTTACGACGGATGGTATCACAGTGGGTACTGATTTATCACTATTGCATTTATGGCCGGTCATTTAGGTGGAGGCCATAACGAACGATAATAGAACTGTTTATCGCAAGCTTTCCATTGATTCTAATAAGAGGACGGAAAATTGTGCGTTAAACCTTGAGGACTACAAAAACGAAATAATAACAGCTTGGAGAAATGAACTATAGCAACCGAGCGCACAGAATGTCAACGACTTACCACAGTATTATAACACATAAAATTTGATAAAAACAAAACAAACTGATAGAGGGGTGGTGGTTTACCTTTTTCGCCGTCGATGTGAATAGAGTCAGTTGTCTGCGTGCGTCAATCATTACGTTTCCTTTTCTATCTTGAGTTGTTTTGGTTCCTTTATTTTATCTTTATTGCTTCGAAAAAGTGTACTCGAAAATTCCCAACTGAATATGTTAGTCGGGGGGGAGGGAGGGGATTATGGTTATCTCTTGAGGAGAAGAACAAAAATGGACGACGAAATATATTTAATCCTGGAAAATAATATAAACTCATGAAGAAAGTATGTATGTTCCTATTTGTGACATGGCTTCGGATATCCATTGACCCACATACATATCTGTGGACATATGTACAGATAAATGGGCTTCAGATAGATAGGCTAGGACCGCTTATCCAGGATTTACAGAACAAAAGGGATTATAAATGACTTATATACTTATATTACGTAGATAAAGACGATCTTTCACAATTTATGAAAATTAAAGGAATATGAGGATAGGACGTGGAGTTTTGTCTAAGATTCAAATCGTGGGCCATCGATATGAATGTATGAAATAAATGTTATCACATTGGGAGAATCTTAAAACAGATTCAGGCTTTCTGAAGGAAGACTCAAATATTATAAATCGATTGTTGTACTTTTACGTTACTAGTTAAGTTATAGATGCAAGTTTAAGCAAGGATATGCCATGGATAGCCAGGTTGTCCACAGTGATCGGAGAGCGAAAAAAAGGTCTTCGAAGAAAATCATACTTTTTCAGTTGTATGTCTCAGTACGCTTAGAATCATATTTTCAACAAAAGTTTATATGTCTTGTTACAGGCTTCTTAATAGGTTTGTATCGTAAAAATGTGCATCATTTCATTGGTCGATGCTTGACAAAGAAAAAAATTAAAAAAAATTATTCAAATATTCAACGAAGCCTTCCGTAAGTATCATCAGACGAAGGTACTAATAACTTTTAAGATTAGGTGCGCCAAGTTACGCGTGTTTTTGACACTTTCAAAACAATTTATGTATGTCCAAAATATCCCTGCCATTCGGGCGTTCGTAGCAAACGATCGAAATTAGTCAAATCCAATTCGTCAATAAGAATTGAGTATGGCCCAGACCATATTATGGCGTAAGGATTATACAAGATCAAGCTGACTCAAAACTACCTATGTACGTATATTTTAAAAAAAGTTAAGTCCTTATATAAAAACCCTTTACAGGGTGTCCGAGAATTTTGTTTTTGCATTACTCTTATCTTATTCTTCTTTGACTGGCGCTTAAGTCCGGTGGAGGCCTGGGCCTCAGCCAACATGCCTCTCCATCAACCTCGGTCTTCTGCTAGTTGCTTCCAGCCACGCACGTTCAACTTATATAGGTCCCCTTCTTCTGCGTGCGCCACCGTAGGCGTTGTCTTTTTTTACCGCGTTGTCCCTCGGGGTTGGAGACGAAGTCTTTCCGGGCCGGAGCATTGGTGTCCATTCGCTCGACGAGACCTAGCTATCTGAAACAAGAGATTCGAACTCGTTTGACCAGGTCGATGTCGCTGTACAGCCCGTACAGCTCGTCGTTCGGTCTCCTCCTATAAATACCATCCGTACATACGGGGCCGAAGATAATTCGGAGGACTTTTCTCTCGAAGCGACCAAGATACTATAATACTCTTAATTAATAAAAATAATGTTTGGATTTTTAGTGCCGTATATCGTCACTCGGAATGAATTTCGACACAAAATCCTTGGCATCGTTGTTAGGATTGATGATGGCTTGACATTAATTCACATGCGACTGATTTTCATTAGGCATTAGTTGCACTGTTTGCACTTTGTTCAAGAACATATGTAAGTTTTTTTTACTAAAATTTGCTATTGAGTCTTATGATGCTCAGTAGCATAGCTCATCGTTTGGGTAATGTTTCATCGTTCTCAGAGATATCGTCAGCCAAAGTTGCGATATTCTCTGCCAAACGACTGAACTACCAAACGACGTGGGCATGTTCTTCATGGTCTCCTTTGGATCCTGTTTATTCAACTCGAATACCTGGAAGAAGCCCTGGAATATGTGCTCAGTCGATGCTGCGCGGATATAACGTCGCTCTAATATCACTGACCAATTAATGGTCAAAAAAATGTACAAAATTATTCGGCTTGTATACAATAGAATTCCTGGTCCTTAAATAAAGGATGAGAGCGTATAAGACAGAGTCTAGGAGTCCCATAAATTTCTTGGACACAATCCGTATGAGATTATGACGAATTATGATCTCAGGTGTCGGGACACTGTTACAAGAAAAATATGAAGCGGCTGAACTAGCTGGGAGGTGTACCAGTTCGTTGTTATTTCTGTGGTGGAGACATACCATACATGCCTGCCGCTACAGCAAATACCACATCTTCTGAATCTTGAAATGGATACTCACATAAATCCTAGATAATCTAGTGGCAATATGGTCTAATATCGTTCCAAAACCCTCACGTAGACTGATCATATTGAGTAGACTTAACCAAGGAACTACTATACATAATAATCGAGCTTTGTCGCATTAGTACAAATATAACTCAAGTCAGAATTACGCCGCCTTGATTACGAGTTCTGCTAAAGCGAGGAAGAAAAAAGTGTTCATGCCTACTTTAATAACTTGACGGAGCTAAATAGCATTAGTTTTAATCAACACCTCCGCTTCATCAAAAGCACTATTTGATATAAATAAGATACGAGCAGTAGAATAGACTGTTTCCAACCAGCAGTCAACCACTCCAATATAGCCTAACCCAGTTATCTGAAGATTATATTATTCAGGACATGACCTTCGATAGATAATAAAATCGGCCCCAAAAAAAAAACTCTGGAAATAATCTAATCAAGAACAGATCCTTCCATGAACCGTCCGAGTTATTGATTCAAATACAATTTCATACTCTCTTAAGCGAAGTCCCATCCAAACTAGGTCATGGTTATCACACTTACCACAAATCCTCTCTGTATTAAGCCCAACCCGGATTCGTCATTGAACCCCGTGCCCGTTCCCAGTTCCCACAGAGCGATTTTGATTACACTTAATAGCTTTGACGTATTTTACGATTCTCACTTAAAAGTCATAACTTCGTGTTCCAAATCAGAAAATAACATAAATTTATATTTTTTATGAGAAGGTTAACAAGATATTCCTCAATTTGCTCCATTTATTTTCAAATTTATCACTTCACGGTGGAATCATGTATCGTAACGAATTAGATCATAACAGATAGTACACATATCCTTCCACCGCTCGCACATACATTTGTGTGTTTTCTGGTTCTGTAATTTGTGTATACACAGCGGATATGCAGTAAAATGTGGGCGAAATTAAATTGACTTCTGTTGTCAAGGGGTAACTGACGATTGCGGGTAAAAATTTCGCATTAAGGTTGTTCTGTGTAATCTACGCAGAGGAGCGAAATTCGTCATGCCAGGGAGGGGAAATTGATCATAAAAGCTGAAGATGTTGATGTTGTTTGTGTTTACGTAAATTCCCTTGGAGCTGTTATTATGCCTTTGATGTTTGGAAAAATGGCAAGATTATATACTTGTTCCAAATATACACACACTCTCCTAATCTTTTAAGTATGTTAATAACGTTCAGAGCACTGTATCGCGCAGGTTGTATTTTAAAGTGGAAACAAACATTTAAGGATAATTCTTAACTCGACATTTTACGTATCGGAGCATAAAATCTTTTGAAGAGAAAGTGTGGTTGCCTGAAAAATTAGGAGCTAAGATAAGTTGTGAATACAATCGATTGCCTAACTTATAAATAACTCATTCGAAAATTTTGTTTGCTGAATAGTGATTCATGAGGCTGACGTTAGTTTGTCTCCAACGAATTCAGAATGTACAACACGTCAAAATCGTACTGCTTTCTTTGATTTCCGGGCCAACAATAAGCTTTAATCTATTTTCTTGCAATCTTTCAACTCACGAACAAAAAATGTTTTTGGCGGTGAGTGAGAGCAACACAAAGTATATGCTGTCATAAAGAAAGAACACATAGCATCGAAGACTCGGTCAGAACGTCACCTTAAGCAGCTACAACTTCGAGGTAGTAAAGGACCTCATCTACCTTGGCTCCCAAGTTAATAGTGCGAACAACATCTGTACTGAGATCAAACGCAATATAACTCTTGCTCTTGAATAGTAGAGCCATCGAACGACCAAACTCACATTATATAAGACCTTGATTATCCCTGTCCTTCTCTATGGCGCGGAAGCCTGGATATTCTCAAGAGCGGATGAAGACGCACTTTGTCTCCTCGAGAGAAAAGTTCTGCGTTCTGCGGTCCGGTTTGCGTTGAAGGTTTCTGGACAAGATTATTTAACCACGAACAGCCCAAACAGTCCGTGATTGAATCAGTACATGAGTCCAGTCAGGCGTCTACGGATTCAACGCTTAAGATGGCTAGGCCATTTGGGCCATGGACAACGCAATAGAGAACGACCACGAAACCGATGACGCAACTTGGAATGCGAAAATGGAGGCAGCTGGCTAAAGATCGTGCCAGCTGAAGAAGCTTATTGGCTGAAGCCGCACTGTACCGCCTTAAGAAGAAGAAGTCAATCGAGTCACATGTCACGCCTTAAATTTGAAAGTCGTTGGTATTTTATATTTTCGAGTCTTGATTATGACCGGACTTCGCATTCTAAACACATTATATCCAAAATTTCAAAATACGGTAGCTTTATTACAAGCTCTTTAAAATCGTATGCTCTGATTCAAGTAATATTTCTCTGATAACCCCTTAACGTCTAATAGCTCAGAACTTCGGGAGAATTTAAAATGGTTTGTAAAACAATGTTCATCAACTTGAATCGCATTGCTGCATTAAAACATTATTTTGCTCTCAACATTGTTTATACAATTAATTCAAGTCGTTTTAAAATTAATTTGTTTTGGTATTTTCTATTCCGAACTGCCATATGAAATATGCTGCTTCTCGGTAAATGAGTAGGCTGGGCATAAACTAACAAGTTTAATCATTCTCCGTGCTGCCGTAATGTGTAATGATTCTCACTCGGAGACTTATCACCGTGGGCAGTATAGAGTGCAGCTCGCTATGAGAAAAGAAAAACTGTCTCAATAATTTGAGTCAAGATTCGTTTTGACTGATTTTATTTCCATTACTCCATAAATATACACAAAAATTCGTACTACAAAACTATACTCTTCTCTTCATATAATATGATTTCTATGGCCCACATAATGTCACTATAGGGATGAAAGTGTATACAATAAAAAATACGTAAACTTAACAGTTCTCTACGTAGCATGAATCACAGTCTGTAACGTTCGAATGCAACGTGACACTTCACATGATATAAGCACATTTCTCTAATTTATAACATTAACAGGATATTTGATTCTCATTAAATTATTTAAAATTAAAGTCCCATAGAAAAGCAGTTTTCGGGTTCAATTATATTCCATCAATCATCGAGCAACTATTTTTGCTCCTCACTCAAGCAATTCCCAGTCGGACATTGTTCCGGGTTTTGTCTGCATCCATCTATCATAACCACACTGATGAGCACAGTACGCTTCACCGGGGAATATTTGTGTAGAAGTCGATCTGTTGTTGACATATCACGTTGAGTACGTCGAGTACAAAGCACAAATGCATGTTGTATATTTGTTATACATACATCTATGGAGCTCCCGTTTAGTCAGAAAAATTGAACGGGTTTCACAAGGGAGGCTTCAATGTCGGTGAATAAGAGAACGATTACCCGCTGTTAACGCACCAAATGAGGTATGCCTTATTACCGAGTATCCGTGCTGAGATTTATTTTGTCTTCAACGCTGTATGCTGGTTTGAGAGACTTACAATAGACGTCGCGAGGTTTCAGTATCAATTTTCTAACTATTTTATGAACTTTAATAGTCGATGGTTTTGTGGAGGGATCTATTACTTGCTTCAACAATCAATCTTTAAGAGAGATTAAGCATGGTTACCATTTGGATAAGCGAAAAAAAGAAAAACGATTATTGCATACTATTTGTACCACAATTGCATCATGTTGATACTATTAAATACCTTGTCATGGGGCTTAAGGAAGCGATGCCAATGCACTTTCACTTGCAGACTTCCAGGTCTCGACGTTTTGATGGTATAGGGTCAGAAATCACGGGAATATACTATTGTAAGTGATGATTCTCCCAAGGTAATATAATTTAAAAGTTCACTTCTTTCAAAAGAGTTGCAGATATGAACATTTTGAGAAACTTTGGTGTTGCATTGTTATTTATTGTCATGATGTTGATCTTAGTCCAGCTGCAGAGTGACTAACTGCCCCAATTTAGGGAAGTTATTTGGGTATGTTCGTGGGACAGTACACAGATATCGCAGCAAAATCTGGACGACGTCGACAAGTCCGACGATGGAATGATTGCAATTTTGCAATCATCTCATTTGAAATGTTCAATACATATCAAAAAAAAATCAGTGGCATTTCAATTTGGTTTGGGTCTTTCAGAAATATGCTCTTCGTCAACAATATGCGTTGTGATTAATAAATAAGTTAATTTATTGACTAAAAATTATTTTATGCATACATACAGGTTTTCGAATTTTTCATTGAAATGAAAAGCGATTTTAAAAGTGACGGCAAACATTTGGTTTTATATGGCTTATTCAGTTTATATACTTAATAGTTCCCCCAACTGTATATTATTTGAACGATTTACGACACGACGGGACGCGAAGCAAACTTTTGACGACGTTATTTGAGATAAAAGTATTAACGAAGATCGTCCTAAAAATTACGCGATGATCGCCTTGGAAGCCGAGAAAAGTTTTTCAACTGTTGACAACATAAAGACACATTCAAGCATTCAATGTATAAACAGTAAGCAATCTAATTTTCTTTAAAGGATTTTATTGGAAAATAAAAGTAAGCATTATCAAAGTTAGCATGTTTTCAAAGCCAATGCCGATTTAAAAACAAACATTAAGTATTAAGTCGATAGAGTAATACCATTGTGGTTGGCCGTGGCGTTGTCGACAACGGAAAATAATTGTTCATGGCCCCTTCTCTTTCGAGCCCCTGACAATGATCAAAGAGTACTTCTGTCAAGAAAAAGCTTCCCAAACTTGGCCGTTCGTAGTCGGCATATAAAACTCTGGGTCCCTTCCTCGTGAGAAACCGCACCATAGCACGCACAACACGACTGGTTGCTGAGAAGCTATGCCCTGGCCCTGTACGGACTGTAGCGCAATATTTATTTATTATTATTACAACTTATTTACTTGATGTAAAAATAACACAAGTTAAATACAACAAAAAATGTAACACTAGGCGTGTTTTTTGACTAATCAGTTCTCAGCTTAGTAATGATTCTCAATAAAACGCTTTTTTGGTGAGTTAAATTTTTCTTTCCAAAGTTGGTACGTGTGTTTAGGTCCATTGCAATAGATGATGTGTCAAAAGTCAAAAATAAGTGAAATTCAATTCTCAAAACCAAAGAAAATATGTTAATATGAATGATTTGATATATCATATATATGTACAAGTAACATCAACAAGTAAATAGATAAAAGAACACTTACAAGTGTCACTTAATATACCAGATACCAACTTTTAGTAAACAAATAGTTTACTCTGGTGCCATCTATGATTTCGATGTCGATTGAATGCGTCCTAGTCACGGATGACAGTTAAATTTTTCCTAGGGAGCTTGAACTCAGTGAGATGTTCTTGCTAAGCTGTGCACTGACCAGTCAAAAAAACACGCCTACTAATTGTATGTTATAAAAACAAATTAATGTTCGCATCACTCCAATTTGCTGTGCAACACTACATTTTTTGGAGCTTTTCACTACAATTTTGGAAAAAATAAACCACCGAGTCACCAACCCCAAGGAACTATGTTTGTGCGATCCTTTATGCGAACATCACAGACGCATCATTTTTGGCTATTATGATTGGCAGACTCGGACCATGTTTGAGAGAATTAAATGAGTTTGATTAAATGATAAAAAGAATCTAATTTGGTCCACTCCGTGGTGCACATTTTTGACTGGCAGCAAAATCAAATTTTTTCGGTCAACTATTTGCGTAAATGTTCATAATACTAACATCAAAGCACAAACGAGAGGAAAAGCGAAGTATTTAAATGATTGATTGACAGATTAATTAAAAGTACACTTTGCCTAAGGCATACTGGCTAATTACATATCAAGTACATAAATAGACGCGATTGTCTTGTAGGTAGGCAGGGCGTCAATTTCCGACACGAACGAGTATCGTCTAGAAATAGCTTCTCAAACTTCGACATTCAAAGTCGGCAAAATAATGCGGGTCTCCTCCACTCGAGGGCAAGGGTACACACAAAACACTCTCTAGAGGGTAGGCCCAGGTTCATCACCAGGTTTTCTAGCTATGAGCGCTTCATTTCTTTTTTCAAGGCGTGGTTAATCGTTGGCTGATTCCCTTAGGCTATTACCCGTCCAGGACATTAGTCATCTGGTAATTGAATTATTTCCCAGGTCTTATGGGGCTTGGTGGTGCGGCTTAATTGAAGCAATATATCTAACGACTTATCTTACAATTTATTTACAGCAAACTGGAGGATTTTCTGAATCATCAGAAACATGCCTCGTCATGTACGATTTTACTTAAAAGGGTTCTCCTGTAGTGTCTCACTCCAATTTCAATGACCCCGACCTGGAAGCTGTCACGTTGCCCATTTTTATTTCCGCTGGCAACACTTTACCGCACAATGGCTGGCAATTCAAGGCTTGCATGAATTCTTGGGACACGCTTTACATAATATGTGGAGCTCAATTTGTAGCCGTCTTACATACTCGCACGAATGTGGACACAATACCATCTAAAAAAAGCCCAAGCAACGAAAATGTAAATGATACAATATTCTCCCTTTTTTCGCTTTCAATTTAACAAAAAATAGACAGCCAGAACATTACATTGCTCGTCTTACGCCAAGGATATGAGAATCTTTACAGGAAATAACAATGAAAGAGAATCCACGGCACGGCTTCGCAGTTCACACACATGTGTAAATACGGCGCGCTTACAGATAGCATTTTATCAGTGTTTGAAGAGCTTTGCAGATAGCATCTACCAATCATGGGACAGACAACAAATGTGGCGGCACGGCACGGAAAGCAAGAAATTGAAAATGGATGAAATCTTACCACGATAGGAAAGCAGTTATGTGAACACACAAAGGTACACGCGCCGAACGGCAGTGTGTTCAGATGTGAATGTGAATGCCTTCAGATGCACGGATACGAAATAAGGATAAAGTCCGTATGTTGTTCGAGGAGACTTTGGAGGAAATTATGTATTCCTTTTTTTTAAATGTGTACACAGCTTATGGAAGCAGACAAAAAAGCGATGCATTTGAGCAGAGAGATGTAGTGAGACTGCGGCAGACAGACAGTTGATATTCGGCGGTTATTGACAGCGAAAAATCTGAAATCTGAGAGGGGGCACAATCGAAAGCCATGCCAAAAATAAATAGGGGAGATTTTTTTAAAGTGAAATATAAAAGTGGGTTGAAACTAAGTGAGAATGTT
Source organism: Eristalis arbustorum (assembly GCA_916610145.1). NCBI lineage: Eukaryota > Metazoa > Arthropoda > Insecta > Diptera > Syrphidae > Eristalis > Eristalis arbustorum. The sequence continues at coordinate 94,217,511 of OU744316.1, read as the reverse complement.
TGGATTTGGGGGGATAGGAGTGGTCGAGTGGGCTTGTGAATAAAGTCTAGATAATGCATACAGGCTCCGGTCCATCCGGACTGAAGCGCCATTAAATAAAGAAGGAGATGAAGCATATTCAACTACAAAAAGCATATCGAATCGAGTCATCAGTGTAGGTGAAACAAATAATTTATTCAGACCAACACATCAGATAACAAAACTCTGCTTGTTGTCTGCGCCGTTGGGTAGAACACCGATTGTTATGTACGGACATCAGTGTTTCGTGGACCAAATTTGTTTTAAAGAGACATTTTTTAACATGTTATTGCACTGCTTGGCCTGGACGACTGGAAATAATATGTCTGAGGTGGGCAACCATTGAAGTCGGCAATAGCTCAGATTTAGACACTCCATGGGCCCCAGACCTGATAACTAAACTTTTTCCTCAGAGATTCACTCGACTTTGTGAAAGTGTCAATTTCTGTTTCACTTCTTCATACTGAAGGAACGGCATATTGTAAGCCTTGCATGAGTTTTCGAAATCATTCGACTCTCTTAATAATAATAATATGGGCGGCGCTACAGCCCATAGAAGGCCAGGTCTTCAGCAACCACTCGCGTTGTGCGTGCAATTGTTCTCACACGAAGGGAAGTGACCTACAGTTTTTAATGCCGAATCCGAACGGCTTTGTTTGAGAAGCTCTTTCTACACCGGAAATACTCTTTGAGCATTATCAGTGCCCCAAAAGAGGTGGGGCTGTAAACATTATTTTTGTCGTGGGAATCGAACCTACGAAGTCGATGTTGGGGTCGACGCGCAACGCCACGGACCACCAATCTCGACTTTCTTAAGCCCCTCAATTATTTGTGAGAAACTGATATCCTGTTTCAAGTTCTGCATTCCCAATGAGTAAGTTTTCTCAAAGCCAGCTAACCGTGTCATAGCTACATCTTAGAGCACAAAACATCACTCCTTTAGGACATCTATCCATGGTGTACCCCAAGGATATACTCTTGGACCGTTATTATTCTTAATGTTGTAAGGAACATCTTCCCATTTACATTCCTTAGTACGCTGCTTCCAGTAATCAAGATAAAGCTGCCTTTCATCAGTGATGACTTGGTTTTTGCACATGAGGTTCGCTTGTCCTTCCCTTCTCGAGCCAGTAGGCAAGGATTCGAAGACTCCTCTTAGCCGGAGGGTTAATGCCCATGTGCTCGATGTGGCCGACGATTTTTCCTTCCGGACTACATCCACATCCTTGTACAGCTGGTAGAGTTCGCGGGTATGTCATCTCCTCCTCCTGCGTCGCAGACTGGACCAAATATCCAGTGTGGAATTTTTCTGTGGTAGGCACAAAGATTCAGCTCTGCAGTTTTCTTGCAGCAGGACTGGCAAGATAAGAGGTTTGTAGAGCATGGATTTGGTCTTTCGTTTCGAGCCCTGTTGTTTGTCAAATCGAGGTGCTGAGGTAGACAAACTACTCAAAATTGTAACAGTCGATTGAGATATTTTACCCCAGGTGGTGCGTGACGGAACGTTTCTTTGCCGACAGCATATATTTCGCTCGTTTCGTCTCGGCTTTGAAATCGATAAAAAGATGGTGAATATCGACTTCAAACTCGCAAGGAGAAGCCTTGGGTTAGCTTTAGTGTGAAGGTTTGGTCTATAGTCGATTTGCTGGGCTGGAAGCAACACTTGTACTTAGTGCGGTGCAAAACGGCTTTAGACGTTCACACAGTAAGCTGGATAGATTTTTGTAACAGGGATATATGTACCTCTGTAGCCATTGAAAGATGTATGACCGCCTTTTTTGTGGATTTGGCTGATATTCTAGTAGTCGAACAACCTTTCGTCCTCCCATGTTCGGAAGATTATCTGGTGGTGCATGCTCCATCGCAAAACATTGCCATTGCCTTTGAGAAGCTCTGATAGTAGGTTAATTTAGGTTAGGTGCGTGGGTAGACGGGGGTTAACCGTGTCTTACTTAGGTCCTATTGGACCCATTGTGAGACCTATCGGTGTGTTCATTTCGTTGTTAGTTGTGGGAGATTCGATTTCCGGTTCCTTCTAAGAAACCGGTCCGATCTTTGCAAGTCTGCAAATAGAGATTTGGTATATCGTGGAGATTCTGGAAGACGAAATCTCCCAGTGTTCTCTGCCTTCTTAATGCTGAGACTGGGGCAGTGACAAAGGTTGTGAGTGGTAAGTGTCCTCAATCTCCTCTTTGTCTCCACAGCCTCTGCATGTGGTCCGACGAGTAGGTCCCATTTATTGTTGATTTCTATAGACGAACTTGGCTGTCAATTAGAATGGATATCAGCTTGTAGCTCTGGTGGTCGAGTGGCTAAAAAATATAAGTGCATCAGCGCGGTACGTGTTTAATTTTGCAAGATTTGACTTTGCAGAAGAACAACGCTGCAAGCTCCTTAGCTGAAGAATGAGGACGCTGTTAGTTGGGTTTTTCTTACACAAGGTGGGTGCGTTTCTAACAAGACATCACAGGCATACAGCTTAGATTACTTGCTCAATGACAGTGTGATTTATTTCCCCACTCTAATCACGTTTTGAATGCCAATGTTCGTCAGGTTATTTCGCAATGGGTGTCGAAATGTCATTGAAAATCGTCTTGTCGGAAGCGAAACCTTCCAGCAATCGCATGAATAATGCAGCAGTCCATTCATCGTAGGGAAATATGTTTAAACCAAAAGCGCCCTTCATTTCAATTTACTCCTGGAACCACAAAGCGGATGACCCTGTGCAGGAGCAAAAAATCCTGCACTTGCGTTCGAATGCTGTGCGATTCACACAGCCGTTATGTCAATAACACAAAAGAATATAAAATACCAAAAAATAATAATTAAATGTCAATGTCTTGTCGAGTAGAAAAATTGCGACTGCCGCAAGCAATAAAATATCCATGCGAACGAAATGTCAACATCTGCGATTTTTGCACGGTCGCATATCGCAGATTGCGCTTCCTATACACAGCACTTTACTGCGCAAATACCACTTGCCCGCCCGCACATCACTGATAAGACCCCCAACAGAGAACCGAATGCAACTTCATTTGCAAACCCAAATGACAGAACCATTCATCCCCCTCAAAATCCGCAAGACAAGCCATGAAGAAAAAATATCCCCAAACCCTGTGTACTTTATTTATTTTTTTATCTCCGCACATTACTCCCACCAATATTACGCAAGCGACAATCCACCCTCGTTCCACTTCAAAAACCGAACATGTACATTCAGGGACATGAACGGAAGGAATGGCACGAAAAATGACAACCACCTCTTACTATTTCCTGCTACACACTTCCGTCGCATTCACGAAACAACGCCAGTGGTCACATGATTTTCATATATTCTCGTAGCAAGAGTTAGATGGTTTACATGTACATATTCTAGTTCATGTCTGCATTAAATTAAGTCTATCGCCAATGAAGTTGTATATTTAAGACCTTCTTTTATTTTTCTTTCCATCCATATTTTATAAAGTGATTTTCTCCTCGTTTTTATGCAAGAACTCCTTTAGCTGCAAATGTGTCACAGGAACATATCTCATTATAATTTAATTTGTTATTCTGTCGCTTTTCTTTTCAATCTTCATGCGGCGGGCGATGTCTGCGGATAACAATTCTTAAGAACTCATTGCTTTGTCCTAAGCTTTTTTCCAAAGCACTCCTTTGGCGAACGTTAAGTTACACATGACAACCACAACAGAAATTATACTTTGCATACTTTACGCACATAAAACAAGCAGAGAAGGGAGAAAGGCAAAAAAAGAAACAAAAAACATTTGACATTACCGCTGTCACTTATCTTTAAAAATGTGCTGACATTAATTTTGACTTTATAATTGCGCTTGGCGATGTTTCATGTAAATAATGTTTGTATATATTTTACTTGTATTTACTTAACTTTGTACAGCTGCAGATTGCGGTGGTGAAAAATTGCGTAGACTGTCCTCTGACACAAGCTGTAGATTTGTGATTTTAAAGTCTACTTTAAGGTATGGAATGGTGACTTGTGATATGTGGACTGTTTACTTATGCGATTTATGTACATGTACTACATTACGTGATTTCCCTTGACACAATCTTTTCCACAATTTTGTGTGCAGCCTGTGTAGTGGCACCGAATGCAAGTGCGTCAATTCTCACCGAGAGTAAATAGTGTCATTTACTGACATGAGAAACTATCGTAATGCATGGCCTATTTGAGTTGACTGATCCCAAGAAAATTCTGGTGGAGGTGGAATAAAAATCAATTTTCCATATTAAGCGTCGAAATATAAATAGAAACAATCATAACTTTGTTCAAACACACATCAGATCATCAGAAATTGTTTTCGAAGGCTGGTTTGATTATTTGAAAGTTTAAATAATCACCAGTTTGACATACAACTGTTGTTATTTGATCATCCTCCAAAATAATATTCAATATGTGGTCAGCTACATTACTAGGTAACTTAATTCGTTCGGCTTGCTAAGAGAGGGCGTAACTTGTATTATTCCATTGTTATTATACCAGTGGTTGTTGCGTTGGAAAGCTTCTTCTTCTGGCAATACAGTCTGGGATGAACCTGGGCCTTAGGCAACAAGTCTCTCCAGCTGACACGATCTTTAGTAAGCTGCTTTCTATTTCGCACGACAAATTGGTTGAGCTCCCTTTCCACTTGAGTGCGCCATCGGCTTCATGGCCGTTCTCTTTTGCGTTGTCCTACTGGTTCGGAGTCGAAGGCTCTTCGGGCTGGAGCAGTGTTGTCCATGCGCTCTACATGGCCTAGCCATCTAAGGTGTCGAATTCGTAGACGCCCGACTAAACTCATGTCGCTGAATAGCCGGTACTGTTCGTGGTTGAATATTCTTCCTTCGAAGCAAACAGGACCAAAGGTTAAGCGCAATACTTTTCTTTCGAACAGACCAAGTTCGTCTTCATCCACTCATGAGATAGTCCAGGCTTCCGCACCTTAGAGCATGACAGGGATGATCAAGGTATATCATATATAATACTAGCAAACGCTCAATTGCCGCTCGCGTCAATGGCGCAAATTTATAGTCGACTCCACTTTAAGAGTTCAACTACGAACTAGTTATTCGCAACTTTAAACTTAAAAGCATGCTTTAACTTTTTGTCAAAAATTGTCACTTTCTAACCTGCCGCTAACTTCACTTGTTGCAAGCGCGTCATGCTAAGAAGCTGCTTTTGAAAGCAAAAGAAGACACTAAACGTGCAAGAGTCATACGCATGACATTGAACAGCGAAAGGAATTACACAACATGAAGCTGAAAAACATGAGGCTGTGAAATCGTGCAACTGCAACACAGAGCTTTAGTAATATAATTTTTGTGATAAAATGCTGTGTTCTTTTAAAATGTTATTTATTGTTATGTATTATTATATATTGTTATGTATTATTTATTGAAAGTGTTCTCTTATAAAACTGCTTCGAAATCCTATTCCAGTTGTTTCCGCGGCATCGTTGAGGATCGTTAGCTGTTTTAATTGCGATACCATACATTAATGGCATCAATCAGAAACTGCACTGTGGTTTTGTCGAATCTATATCGGCAGTAAAATTCTCCATCCTCAAGCTCCTCAAAAGTACTAAAATAATTTTAAAGTGTACTTTTGCCGACTATAATATTGCGCCATTGTTTTTGAAAGTCTTTTCGATCATATTTATTCTTGAAAGCATGCTGTGATAAGAAGAGAAAGAGGAAGAATTAGGCAGGAATCGCAACTCGCTTACTTTCAAGTGGTATAGTGACTTCCAAAACATAACTTTAAGGATACAATTTGCAAAAAACAATGTTGCTCTTTTCCATGTGTTATCCGTTGGATTCGGTTTTTATTTCAAAGCAATGGAAATCTTTCACATAATTATATCTTATTTTAGTGGATTTCCGGTTGGGATTCGAAAATCAGTTAATAGAGCAGTATGCTCAAAGCAGTACAATAGAGTTGATGCAGTTAGGACCTAGCTCCTCACAAACCACTCGTATTGTGCTTGCTATTGTTCTCTCGCATATTTCAATGCCGACTCCGAACGGCCAAGTTTGAGAAGTACTCTTTAGCAATGCGAACATTAATTTTTCTTGTCTTTAATTATAGACCAGGCTTTATACCTAGACGTAGGAGGTATTTTATCACCTCCACTCTGTATTATACCAACTTCTGAAATTAAAGTCTTACTTAAATTAATTAAAGCGCAAGCTTTTCCTTTTCCTTTCCGTTCCTATATTTTGTTTATCAACGAGGAGTCTTTATAAGCAATAGAACACCCTTCAATTTCAGTCGTTCGGAAATGTCCGTTCACCAAGGTCCACGACTGCAACAAACTGTCTTGTTGACCATATGACTTATCCCTTACCAAGGGGGTTTCGTAGTTGATTACACTCTGTAGCTCCTTCTGAGAATCTGTGTTATTTTATAACTATGTTATTTTCTTACAAAATTGATTAAATTATTCTCTTTTCTTCTTTTTTGATATAAAATGTGTTTTTTTGCAGTCCTACATAGGAATATAAATGGTGATTTTTTATCTATTATCTTTTTGGCAACACTGGCTTAAACAGCTGACTCACGTCTTCAGTTTGGTCTACAATCTAACCCCTAACGAACAACGCTTACAAATTATTGAATTTAACTATCAAAATGCCTGCTCTGTTAAGAAAGTTCATCGAGCGCTTCTTCCATTTTATGGTCAGTTTAAACGAAGATCGTCTAGATCGTGCGATTTAACGCCTTTAGAAAATTGTTTGTGGGGCTATGTTAAAGCTCATGTCTATACAGACAAGCCCGCTTGAATTGACGCATTGGAAGACAACATTGAAGCATTTATTCGTGAGATATCGGCCGAAATGTTGGAAATGTATGCCAAAATTGGACTAAGCGGATTGACCATTTGAGGCGCAGTCAAGGTCACCATTTGCATGAAATAGTCTTCAAACAGTAAATGAAATCTCCAAAATTCGTGGTTGAATTATATCTCCTTTGGAAAATATCAGTTAGATTAGTCTCAGAACTTTTCTCTCGAAGGTATCAAGGACTCCTTCATCCATGCTTATATATAAACTCAGATTAATAATTAGTTTATTCCAAAAAGAACATCAATTGGCAAAATTTATACTAGGTATCATTGATCTGAAAATACAAGGGATGATGCTTAGCAGACTCAGTTCTTAGATCGATTGTACAGATCTCTCGTCTCGATTGAGACATAATTCTCGTCAAGCCTAGCACATCCAAGCCACTCTCCAATTCCAGCTCACACCGATTCAATACGCGTAACATACATTTCCTGCTAGTCTCGATTAATTTTATTCAAATGTAGTTATTTTAAGAAGCAATTTCCTATTAATACATCATAACGAAAGCAATGACAATTAGTGCTGAATTCGCGCTGATAATTGGTAACGAAGTAGACAAAACTTTCGATCGTGCACAAATTACACAGTGATGTTGTTACTATAACTCACATCAATATCCCTGGGTGACATTAACTCCAATCGTTAACTTATATGAGCGTACAGTGAATACAGAGAACAACGCTTAATAGTCCGTGACCATTTTATCGAGTTCCCTTCCTTGCCGCTCGGTTAAAAGGGCTCCACCCGTTGTGAAAATTCACAGAAGAACATCTGCATTAACACGTCCACTGCCGGCATTCTATTTGAGAAAAGCCAACAATCCACTCTTGGGAGTAATCTAAAGAAAACCAAAAACAACAGCAAATTGCTCACTGGATATACAATATCTGCAATAAATTTTCCTAAAAAGCAGTTTTGAAACTTCCGCATCTATTGTATTATGAAGCCCCAACACCGACGGGAGGGAAGCGAAATAAACAACATATTCTGTGCCTTCCTTCCTGTCGGATCTTTATTAGGCGGCAGCGACGCAAGAGGGTATCAACTTAAAAGCTTTTATTGCTAGTGTTGCTTGCGATGTTAATTAGGTTCGTTTAACTTCTTGACATTATAAAATGTTTCAGGACTTAGGCCGGAAAACCACGAAGATATTCCACTTCATTATCCCTTTGTTATCCACTTGCTAATTAGATACACACTACGCCTCCCCGCATACATTACATTACACCAGGCACAAATATAATATCCCATTCAGAAAGTTTAATAAAACCTTTCTGGTCGCCAAGACAACGTATTTGTGTACGCATGTAAAGCGCACATATTTACAAGATTCTGTACACCTCTTCGGGTACGTTTTTCTCTCGTTTTTTTTTTGTGCCGGCAGTAGCACTGAAGTGTACGCTTACATATTTGAGGCTTTAAGCAATTTACTAGCAAATTTAACGTGAGGTATGTGGTGGTAGTGTAGAGCACACATTGCGTACATTCCTGTGCGGAATTCCTGATCAAATTTTACATAAATTAGTAGAAGAATTGACATCAATTCCAACAATAAAGTTATAAGCTTGCGAGGAGAGGCGCGGTAAACTTGATGTCCAAGTTGAGTCCAGATTCAATTCTTGAAACGAACAGGTTTTTTCCGTCGAAATTCGCCGCTCAGTGTTGGCATATGGCGCGTACCGAGATCAAGCGCAGAATTACTCTTGCCAATCGTTGCTTCTTTGGGCTTCAGAGGCAATTAAGAAACAGAGCCATCTCTCGAAATATCAAGTTGACTTTGTATAAAACTCTAATCATCCCAGTCCTGCTCTATGGCACAGAGACATGGATGCTATTGAAAGCCGATGAAGAAGCTCTTGGTTCTTTTCCAAACACGAACTGTACGGGCTGTACAGCGCCATGCACCTAGCCAAGCGTCTTCGGATCCAACACTTAAGATGGCTAGGTCATAGAGCGAATGGACACCACAGCTCCGGCCCAAAGAGTCTTCTATACCGAGCCTTTGGGACAGCTCAACAGAGTACTTTCCCGCACAAGATGGCGCCCACGAGTCGAAAAGGACCTCAACTTGATGTGCGCAACTGGAGCTTACTGGCGAGAGTACGTGCTGGCTATTGGTTGAGGCCCAGTTCCCCTCAAACAGTAGCTCCAAGCAAAGAAGAAAGAATGACACGAATAATATTCCTTGAATATAACAATTATAACTCAATGAACGAATTAGAAATTTACAAGAGTACTTATTAAATGTTAATCATAAAATGGGGTTTAACATGTCATTTATGCCTTAAAGGCGTATAAAGACTTGTGTATTGTCATCGAGTTCTAATAAAGGCCAGAAATAGTTTCGAAAACCTGAAGATCTGACGAACGACTTAAGTAGAGTAACAAACTTCACGGACATCGCAATCGTCTGTAGAAAGGCAAGGGACACACTTGAAATAACAATTGCTGATAGTAAATATATTTTTGATATTCCGGAATAAAAAGAATGTTCAATTTGATAAGGTGCTTTGACTGATTCAAAGATTCCAACAGAACAACGCGTCGGTCCCGCAGCAGTGGTTGCAGCAGAGTCGGATTTTCATTGTAGATTGGCCAGCCTGCTCAGTGGACTGAAATCCATTAGATGTGCACAAAGTTTACGACAATAGGAGGCAATATTTTTGCCCGCCTAGCTCCACAATGAGTCCTCCAATTGCTTTTAAACACTGCTGAACAGCATGTCATATCGACTTTTTAGTTTAACTGAAAACCGCGGCAGCTGATTTTTAAGCAGATAAAGAACGCAGCCCAGTGCAGGCATCAGATCACAAGCGTGTCTAGGTTCGAATCAAAGTACGAAGGAAAATATGTTGACAGTATCCACCTCTTACGATTCCCTGAAACCTAGTCTAGAAAATGCATCTTAACCTTTGTGGTTCGAAGAAAAAACAAAATTGTTTGAATACGTTGCTAATCAAGACATCAAAAAATATATAACTATCGAAACAACCTCATAATCCCATTTCAATCAAGATGTCATAGTGTTATTAAAAGAGACGGACGACATTCGAAGAGCTATTGACAAAGACAAAACAACCACACTAACTTTACTTGACTTCTTGAAAGCATTTAACTGTGTTGATCCAACTATACTTTGTCATAAACTATTGTAATCCTACTCATCTATTAATTCTTTCGTGTCTAACTAACCCAGACCAAGCCGTAGACCATAATTCAAGACTTTCATCTTTTGGTGTGGTGTCCCTCATGGATCCATACTCTGTCCGTTTTTATTCTCAATGTTTACAAAAGACCCTCCAACGGTGTTGTAGTGTTGTAGTATAGTAATTTCATGTCTATGCAGACGGCGCGTAAATCTACTTAAGCTTTACTTTAGGTATGGTTTATGACTCAGTTGCAAAAATGAACGAGGATTTGTGCTCTATAGCCCATTGGGCTTCCGCCAATCGTCTTATGCTCGATGACTGTGATTATTCTTCTTTCTTCCTTAAATTTGTGTTTTTCGTTATTTTTCAAACATTTCACTGAAAACCTTATGCTTAATTCATAATGTTCCCGTACAATTTAAATAACATACTATTTTTTAAGGTACAGCGATAAAAATCAGTAAATAAATAAACTGAAATGAAAAAACTGTATGTTCTCTACTTGTGACAGAAAAATAGCACTCACAATAATGGTGATTGTTGCACTATATGAGCCTCAGATCTTCACAAACTGCAGTACAACCCATATTTATTTATTAAATTATGTCATGTCATTTTCCAATTCAACACTGACCAACCAACATCAAAAATATTTTGCCCAAAAGTAGCATTTATCAATACTCTGACTTTTAAATTTGCCATCTATCACTGCATTCGAATCACATAGTAAGACTTCAAATTTCATGCGCAACATTTGAACAGAGCTCAAATGATTTTTGGATGTTTTCGTCTCCTCTGGAAAATTTCACAACATTTTCAAAAACCTCGAATGGGATTCATACACAGTGGAGATGGTGTGTAATAAACAAGTGTGTTTTTATTCAAGTCTCATTAAAGTTATCACCAATTGTACGGCGCACGACTATGAAATATTTGATGCAGCTAGTAAGGGGGAAATACAGTCCAAGAAACTCCATCGCTCTCAAACCAAACAAAATTCATGTTGTACATGACTCCTCTTTATGACCATTTACCAATTTCACACCAAACATATCTCTTAAAAGCGTCACGCGAACTTTCACGACTTTCACTGCGACACATCTGCTCACATCTCTTTCCCGGCAGACGTCATCCATGAGAAATGCTGTCTCGAACAGCTCCCCGTTAGTACACAACAAAAGACAGACGTAATTTCCTACTTTGTTTGCTTTTTGAAACGCTCATAAGTTTTTCTTTATTAAAAACCTAGCAGAAAAACGGCAATATTTTAGGAAATTGCGTATTACGAACGCATAAACCGCAAACAATGTAATTTAAAACTCTGAAGGTTACAGCAGAATCGTTTTTAACTTCAGGCAGTAATTCAAGGACACAGTGAAATATTTTTTATTTGTGCGCTTCCTTCTAAATTTGAAAATTAAATCACAGTAAGAATAAATCCTAGTGGACGCAAATAATTTACATACTTTTGCAATTGTTATTTGATTTTAAGAGCACAATGGAAAATTGCATTTGCGCACACAGAGAAGATGCTCATTGTTAAGATGAGCACGAGCACAGACACACGAAGGTAATGGCAAGTGGCTAGGAAGACTATCATCATGTAAAATAGAAATAGAAAAAAGAAGAGCGACGTAAAAAATGGGACAAGGACAAAAACCCACTTATACCATGCGATGATTGGGTATTCACTAGTATCCCATATTACCCATTGTGCATGTCGACTGCAAAGTGGCCATTGTGTGGAAATTTAATGCGTTGAAAAAAAAAAATAAGCCCAAGGTTGCATAGAGTAAGGTTACTTCCCGAAAGAGAGATATGTTCTATTTGATGCATTGTTACGAAAAGAGAAACGATTAAGAACTAAATGTGAAGATGTCTGACTAAGGAGTGGGGTGAAGGGGATATATTTAAAAATATTCTCGAAAATGACGAAGTTTCCGTTTCTGTTGAGGAAACCTTGAAGTTCTAGTTGCCTTCTTGGCAGATAAACATTTGAATTTTGTAAAACCTTCAAGAGGACGTCGGTGAAAATATCACTCACCTTGAGTACAGCCATGGTCCTTCTGCTTACCAGATTGGTGTGCAAGCGCGAATTGTGTCGATCAAGGACTATTTGATGGAAATTAAGTAAAATCTGGGACATGGGTGATATTTTACAAGAACTACCATTCCTCTTTCTGTTGATGAATCTATAGTAAGAACACGGTAGTAGAACACATGATAAGTAATCGGTTAACGTTATATATCAAAGCAATCAAGTATTAAACCTTCGAGGGACGCAACCGACCAAATTTCGGCAGATCTTAAATCAACGACCTTAAAAAGCTTATTTTATGTACAGTAAATTAATCACTAATCAGTAGCCACTGCGCTTCAGTTGCACTTATTTAAATTCTATTCCTTCCAGTCCAAACTATAGTCAATCACATACTAGTCCTCGTAGTCATCTATTTGTAAGAGTAGGGGACAAAAGTTATTGAACGTTATAAGTCCTTTCCTTGGCTTGGAATCATTTCATGGCTTGCTACGTAACACAATTCTTTTAAGAACTGTTCAGCCATCTCATCCAGGGATCAGCTGTTCGAGCATTCTGCCATAAAAGCGGCACAAAAAAGGCACAAGCGATAGTGGCGATTCATTCCAAGCACATGCCCTAATAAACTAACATTCGCAATAAAGGAACGATCGCCTGCGCAATTGGCAGAAGAAAAGTACGATATGATAAGTATCATTATGAATTAATTTAAAGATAGATTTGTGTATAGTGATAATGAAGTATATAACTTAATGTCAATAAACCACGAGTTTCACTTACACCATTTTTCACTTTAGAACTTCTTGATACATTGTTTTAGGAGGTTTTAGAGAGGTAGAGTTTAGAAATGGAAAGTCCAGAGGAAGTAGAAGAATGCAATGCAATCATTTACGAAACACGAGAACTCACAATTTTCAACCCGACAATGTTGGCAGACAGAATATTGCCAGGCCAGCCAATTGACAGTAAAATAGTTTTTTTTACTCGTAGAGATCAAAAATCTCTTCGTCCGCCTTTTAATTTTGCCCGAAGTAAAAAGACAACTTGTTTTTCTTGTTTCTTAATTGCCAAGAAATTCAAGGGACAAAGCTATTGACCACCAAAGTCCTTTACATGGCTCCAAAATGAAAAAAAAAATAATTTTAAATGTTTGGATTTAGCTGCCAGTGACGAATCCACGTTCGAATGTGCGTTTGACGTTTTGCATCGCTTTAATATCCGGTGGCCTGTGACGTTGTGGGTAAGTGCGTCAACCCCAATCTTGACGTCGTAGGCTCGATTCCTGCTCTGTGCGACAAAAAAAATGTGTACGGCCCATCCTCTTTCGAGTCACTGACAATGCTCAAAGAGTATTTGCTGTCTAAAAAAAGCTTCTCAAACTTGGCCGTTCGGAGTCGGCGTAAAACTGCAGGTCCCTTCGACTCGTGAGTGAACAATAGCACACACAACACAAGCGGTTGCTGAGAAGCTAGGCTCTGGCCCTCTATGGGCTGTAGCGCTACCCATATTATTATTAATATATTAATATCCGCCTTAGGCTTCCGCAAGTTGTTCGGATTCACAAAGCTTACGAATGATAGCTTCCTCCTTGGTCCTTCGCAACTGGTAGTTTTTCAAGCAGGCAAATTAAAAACATTGAGTTGTTACCCCGTTTATTTTCCAACTGAATTACAAATACATTTTTTATTCTTAGGATGAAGCGCCTAAGCAAACATACATCGATTCTCACATTATCACCAGTGTTACCACAGGTTAAATTATTTATGAGTCCCAGGAGCTTAAAAAACGTGAGTCCCCACAATGGCTTTTGATTAAACAATACCTCCTTATGTGAGAACTAAGAAACACAAAAGAAACCAGTATGTTGTGTATTGAGGTTTTGATACTACACTGGAACACTCAAACTCAAGACTGGTCATCATTTGTACTACCAGGTGGCAACCTACAATTCCTTCGGAATTCAGCTGGCGCATCTGTGGTGAAGACCTACAGTACTAGCTCCAAACGCATTAGTGCCGAAGACCTGCCACCCGATCCAATCAAAGTCGGGTCAATGACAGAAGAAGTGCTATGCCGTGTAGCCGTCTTTGCCCCAGGCATCGCAGAGGGCGTCTTTGATTAAACCCAGCTAATTTAAGTGTTTAGCAAAGGTGGAGTGGCTTGTTATGACGCCGGTTAGTCGTCGGCAGTAATTTTTTTTCATTTTCAGGTATCCGGTTTGAAGACTGATACCTTATAAGGTTTACAGTCTAATGTTGTCGCCTTCCACGAAAGCTACGGAGCCTTCATAGGTTATGGAGCCATCTATGAAGATACGATTTCCTAGCTCGAATTCTGAGAGCCATTCCTGGGAGAAGTACTAGTACGTGTCAGGCATTTTAAATGAAAGCGTTCAGGAAATATTGTAGCGTAGTTCACACCTTGCAAATATATGAAAATGCAAGTACTTGAAAAAATTAATACGACCAAAAAATGATGAGTCCCTGTGCCAAAAAAAAATTGAGTCCATTTGACTATATAGAGCCTCCGTGGCAACACTGATTATCACTATTTCTTGCTTATCCTACTTGTTAGGTATGAAAATGTAAAATGAGGCTTGATGCACGATTCCTATAGACCTGTGTTTCGAAAATATCGTAGTAGCTCTGAAACGAAAGTAGCACTGGCACTTAGTGAACAGACTTTTCCTCCCCATCTCTCATTTCTCTCATAGAAAAGATCATCCTTGGGATACAAGTCTTGACCTCAAAATCGATTTACTGGGTACTTGGGATTCTCCGTATGGAGATAAGATTGGAAGTCGATACACAGAGTGTGCTTGTATCTTCATGAAATTCATGAATACTATTTAAATTCACTCGGTACATGCAAAGTCACTTATTTAAAATTATTTCTGTTAAAGGACTGACTTTTTCGTCTTCGTCCGGAGTGGACCAGGGCCTCAACCAACAGTCAACATGTTCTTTCGCAAGTTGCCGCCAGCTGCGCACACCAAGTTGGTTTAGGTCCTTCTCCACTTGAGTGCGCCATCTTGTTCGAGGACGTCCTCTGTTGAGTTGTCCCAATGCCTCGGAATCAAAATTGACTCATGACTAGTCGATGTAAAATGTTAACAATAATAACGTAGCACAAATATATTTTTATACACAATTAAATACGGTAGAGAATACGATAGAGGAGATATCGTTCGATACACTAAACTAAATGGCATGTTCGTTTATTGTTACGTGAAAAATGCCAAATTTACGACATGTCACAAAGTTTAAATATTTAAATACAAATGCCTGAATCACACATTCCTCCAAACACGTCCGATTAGAGTAACTACTCAGCTCCCTTGCTAATGAAACTATTGCTGTAATGGACCACAAAAAAGTAATCGACTGTAAAGCGACCGTATTATATGACGCTGTAAAGAGGCAATGTCCTTTAATTTTGAATGTCTTCCATTTAAACTTAGCTGTTTATATCATTTTTTCCTAAACAACGATACAAAATAATGAAGAAATTTGCATGAAGGTTTTTATAATTTTATGTAGATGAATAAATGAATTCTATGCGCCTGTGTGGACTCAGGACTGTACATGCCCCTCGGACTGTTAAATATTCATTTAATGTTAATACCGAGCCCACTTAAAGTAAATAAAATCCACGAAATTATATTCCTTCCTTCCGCAGGAATCCACGGAGAAAAGCTGAAAGCGAAAAAAGGAAAAAAAAAAACGAAACTAGTATACATTTAACCAATAAACAACCACACCATATCGTAATTTTTTCCTACCCCCGGCAGGCAAAACACGGCTGATTCACAAACCGCGTTTTTGGATGTGTTCCACCGCGCCCACATTACCCGCACAATTGTCGCCAAAACCGCACAATATCTGCCACTCCCTGTGTTTTTTTTTTCTCCATTCCTCCTTTTTTTCATTTATTTGCAGCTTATTTTAACATTTGAATACATTACCAAAACAAAAAAGAGAAAACAAAACAAAGCAATACAAAAAATATGTGGAGTAAGCTGGATATACAATACAAGGAATAAGCTTATTGTTGCCTATCGCTCTGTATACATATTCCCGGAATCTCGTATCGTATACATCACATCGAGTTTAGCCGAAAATGTCTATCCACAGGAGGACCACCCAACCCTCCGAAATGAACATAATGACCCTTGAGGGAGCTCGAGAGTTATTACCTCGGTTGTTGAGCCACAATGTATCTCCAGGCTGCCCTTAGCGCAGAGAGCTCAGAAACGTCTTGATGAGATGTTCAAAACGAGGATGTTGAGGTTTTTTTGTTTCTGGGAGGGCGTGAGACAACAACTAGTTCAAATTTCGGGCTCTTTTTTTAACTGAAACTAAAACTGTTTGCGTTGATATTTTATTTGTTTGTTTGTCGGAGAGGGCGGAAGAAAAACAATTCCCGCTGCTCTGACCATGAATTTATTCATGCGCTATTTGCATGTAAATTTGACTTGCCCTGAGAGGGGGAGGCTTTCTTCTGCTCATTTTGGACACAAGACAAATTATATAAATGTCAAAATAAGAGTTGTAAGGGCAATAAAACGCAAACAAACGAAAAAATCGTGTCAATAACTGGAATGGTTATTCAAAGTAGATTTATTTGTTTTATTCAATTTTGGAGATGATCCATGGCTTTCACACATGTGCTCGTACTTCGAGCGTATATTTCACCCTCATTGCTTCTAGATGAGTTGGGTGGAGGTATGTTTTGAAGGATTCTTAAGGGTTTTTGTTTGTTCTTCTTTATCAACTCAGATCGTTGTGAGATGAGTGAAATTACTTCAATATGACTGTTAGAAGGACGAATTAAGAGCGTGACATGAATATTGGTTGCTACAGACTATAGAGCTCATATTTTAGGACATCCTTAGATCTATACTTTGTAACCATAACATCTAGACGAGGAAGTTTTCCTGAACAATCTTGTCTGAAAATGCTCTACTTAGCCACAATATAATATAATATAATAATATATAATATGGCTGGCGCTACAGCCCGTAGAGGGCCAGGGCCTAGCTCCTCAGCAACCTTTGAGAAGCTTTTTCTAGACAGGAAATACTCTTTGAGCATTGTCAGTGACTCGAAAGAGGTGGGGCCGTGAAACTTATATTCGTCGCTCAGAGCTGGAATCGAACCTAGGACGTCGAGGTTGGGGTCGACGACATAGGTCAACTTTCTGATGACGTATTTGCACTACTTATATCGACGTTGAGCACTTCGCGTGTTGTCGATGCATATCAAAGACGGAATTTTAGGATGCGAATTCACACGCAGATGATGTGCAATACCGATACGCAAGATTTTTGAATAAGGAATAAGGAAGGATGACTTTGACACATCTTTAACAGAGCGAAGAAGTCTTTCATCATACCAATTTTGGAGTTCATTTAAACTTACTGCCTACACTAATTTAAACATAATGGTGTAGGTAGACGCCGTCACAATGTGAACTGAGAACAAAAAATGTCCTATATGTGACGTGGTATCGACAAATATTGCTCATTGTAAACTGAAGTGATTGGTTCAGTACATCGAACTGAGCTTTGTACTGTACCGATAATTTAGTGTGCAAGTTCGTAGTCAGTTAAAATCGACTCTAATCGCCAAAGCCTTGAATAATCTTGAAGACCTTAAAGTATCATCAGGAAGACATCTACGTAACAATAGATATTACATAATGTACTTTCAAACTCATCATGTTCCTACTCGAAGTTGTTGCACATCAATGTACGTTGTATATAATATAAAGTCATAGAAACAGCACCTAAGAGAAAGCAAAACAATAAATCAGCAGCGCCATGCTTGGCAAGCGTTTGAAAAGCAAAAAATTCCAAAAACTTTGTTTTTCCGTGACTTTATTTAGCATGATATAATACGGACATCCAAGTAGCAGTTCGTTTGGATGGATATTCTTTATGATGACAGGGCATGAATCCATCCGTTTGTTTGTTCCTATTCACATCATCGGCGCGACGTAGCGGTGGGTGTGTTTTTTGGCTTGTCATTTTTATTATTGTCGTCTACATTGTGTTTTATGAGTACATCCCTGCTCAAAGGAATGTCGACAAGTGAATTTTATAGAGAACCAAAGACTTGCCATTTGGGTCTGTACGAATGTTCATTGTGATACTTTTGAGTACACCTTATTTTGATTTGATGCCGCGTCGGCACGTAAATCTTGTCCAACGGTTTGCATTTATGTTTTTGATTAGTTTATTTCAGAGTTAACTATAAGGTTAGGCGTGATTTTTGGCTACTTAGTATACCTCTTAGTAAGATTTTACTTAGATTTTTTTTTTTTTTTTTGCAAACAAATTTATAGAATATCAAAAGAATTCATATTCATGTTTGTGTATGTTCTTTGCTTTTGAGAATTAAACTTCACTTATTTTTAACATTAGAGTCTTTTGACATCTAATGCAATGGACGTAAGCAGACGTACCAACTTCCGGAAGAAAAATGTAACTCAGTAAAAGAGCGTTTTATTGAGAATCATTACTGAATTGAATAGTAAATAAAACACGCCTAGTGTTAAAAAAATGATGTACGCATGAAGTGTAACAAGGACACATTTGACAATATATTCGACAAGGCTTGTCATCTATTCCTCGAAGAGGATGAAACTTCTAAGCACGTCTGGTGAGAATGTGTCTAATCTGTTTAAGGAAACGTATCTTCCATAAGGTTATACTTAATTCAGTGGAACTTAATATGTAGAGCTTGCAGTTTACTTATGGGAGAAAGATACTATCTCTGTTCCTTATAGTAAGTCAGTAACAGTAAGTATTTTCAGTATTTTCATAATCCCAACCCTTCGATAAAATAGATTTATCCTGCTTACGGTGTGGTTGCCTTTATGACATGGGTTGTGCAAGAGAAAGATAAATGCTACATAAGTGTGTGTCACAAACAGGAGAAATATTCAGAGCAACTAATTAAAATTTAGCAGCTTTCCCATTTGTATTCAGAAACATTTTTCATTTTCAGAATGCATGTTGAGGAAATCCAGAAAATGAACAGACAAGAAAAAAAACAACAAGATGATCTAGATAAGAGCTGGTTACTTTGAATCAGCATAAGTTCACTATTCATTCACAGAATTCACGACTTTATCGAAAATCAGCTTCAGCATGGCCTTAAATGGAATTAGAGCACAAAATTCAATTGGCCGTGAGATGAGGAAGCGGAAGACGGCATTTTTCATTCAAATGTCGTCTGATGTTATCAGTTTTGCCTTCCTTTGGCTGTGAAAATGATGTCATACTCCAAAATGAAAATGACACATGCTTTGAGAGTGTTTGCCCAGAACTGGGAGACTAGACAAAGGTACATTTTCTCTGTCAGAAGAGGTAAACACAGATTGTGAGTGCACGAAAAAGGAGATGGAAATATTCATTTAACAAAGAGTAGCAAGTGCACCTGGCCGAAACTTTCACACGAGTCATTTTGGGGACATGTACTAGAAATGTGTATCGAGAATAGAAAGTGTATTCATTGTTGTCATACAAGCAAACATTTTAACTCTTTGCTTTTTGAAATTTGAGAGAAGATCAATATTTTCGTGTAGATGTTTCAAAAACATGATTTTGAGCAAGATTCAGGAACAAGTTAAAAATCCTTATAAGAGGAAATTTCACCCAGTGTGTGTGAGACATCATCGATATTTTTTTTATTTCATTGAAAGGTTTATCGATGCCATTATGACAGGAACTTACCATCGATCTAATGCCCGCTGCAGCTCTCTGAATGTCACGCATCCGAATTGCTCAATTTTACTTATGGCTATGTTAGCTTTGAGGGCCGCTGTCATTTGAGGATTATTTCATAAATCTGCGATTTCTTAAAACCTCACAAGAAAATTTCAGTGTCAGTGTCGTTGTACAATGTAATGACTAATTTGTATACTCCTGCCAAACTCGTCGAACTCTCGACGTTCGATCAAGATCGGAAACGAACACATCTCGGTAAAGGACTTCGACAAGACAATGAGCTATTGTGTGACTTTTTTTTCCCCTCAGCCTATATAAGGTCGCACACAACTTTCTAGCGACACAAGAGGCACAGTCTTTTAAATCTCAAACACTAAAGTACACTTACGAAATTGTCCAAATTGGTCGATCGCAGCGAGTCGTAAGCTGTCTTCAAAGAAGGTTAGGTACCGTAGACGACCTGGACGCAACGTCACCGCAAGCTTACATACTCTTAAGTACACTTCGCAAAGGACTAAGCTGGCTCGACATAATACCCAAATTATCGAGGAGAAAACTTCTGTCTTCTATTTGCCTCGATGGTTCTTGGAAAAGAACATTCAACGAACTTTAGGGGCTGTACTGTGACATGGTTTCGTCTAAAATGGCTGGACGTGTAGAGTACGTGGACAATATTGCACCAGCTTCCGTCATTGACTCCTCAGTCCTCACCAGTGGCGCAGCAAAATTGAGAAAAGGACCAACCAGTGCGCCGAAAAATAATTACTCGCATTAACATTTAGACGTATATGAAGTAAGTAATATTTTCCACTATATACAATATATGGATGGCGCTACAGCCCGTAGAGGGCCAGGGTCTAGCTTCTTAGCCACCACTCCTATTGTGAGTGCTACTGTTCTTTCACGAGTGGAAGGAACCTATTATTTTGTGATGAATTTGAACGACCAAGCTTAAGAAGGCCTTTACACACAAGAGACTGTTAGGTTTGCCTAGGTTTTCGGTTCAGCGATCATTGTGTTCACTAAATAATATGTCCTTAATATGCTCGCCGTTTGGTTTGGTTAGGTGTGCGGGTCTTTGTGGAGCCATTGTGATGCCCAATGGTGGTATCCTCCCGTAGCCATAACTCTAGCCCGACGATTACCATATTTCTGGTTCCGCTTCCTTTGGGCCTAGCTAACCCGATTTTCTAATAAATCTGTAAAGAGATTTTAGAGCCAGATCCAGATCATGAAGGTGTGGGCAAAAATATTCTCCCAGAGTTCAATCAAACCCAATCGTCAAGGACTTGGACAGGTACAGAGATAGTGACGAATATCCACCATCGACAACCATTCTGCGCAGCTTTTTATCGCATTTTAGGAGTTCGTCGAATTCAGCAGTGTGGTATTTGATTTAGAGTAACAGTGTGCTGCGTACTAAGAGTCTTTAGTTCATCACGACAGCCCGCTACCAGTTAGAACTTGATTTCTATAAACTCAAAGTCCGAGGTCAGGTTGACCGAAGTTGCATCGGGTTTTCAGAATCTGATGATACTGGCTCCGTCGTTCCAGCTGCTTGAGGAGTTGATGTCACTGGGTCAGATAGTTGTTTCTAGCTTCTCTTGCTGGATGTTCATAATCTAAATCGCGAGCCGAATTAAAATTTAGAAAATCCTTTAGATATTCGTCTGATGGGCAATTTCTATCAACAGCACCCATCTGAGATTTTTGCATTGAAGTGCCTTTCTGAGTTTTCGTAAGAAATTATCCCAAGTCTTGTAAATTCACGTTCATTGTTACGATACAACTGCCAATAGTTCGCAGATTTATTGAGATTTGCGAATCCTTAACTATCAAAGGACACTGTTCCAATTTTAAAAATGCTTACATTTTTGGGACACTTACTTACTCACTTGTCAAGCCGGCTACCCATGAAGGATCCGAGCCTGAGCAATTGCTGTCTTCCATGAGTGACGGTCCTGGGCACACCGCTTCCAGTCATCAAGCTGTGAAACATCTGCGAGGGCTTGGTCTCCATACCGGAGGTTCAGTCTTCCTCTCCTTTTCGAACCCGTAGGCTCGGTTTAGAAGACCCTCTTAACTGGAGCATTAGTGTCCACGAGCTCGATGTGGCTGAGCCAGTGTAGTTGTTGGATTTTTGCCTCCCGCACTACATCCACATCCTGGTACAGCTCTCAGACTTCTCGGCTGTGTCTTCTAACCCATTCACCTTCCTTGCAGACGGGACCAAATATCCGACGCAAAATTTTCCTTTCGAAAGCGCCAAAAATCAGCTTAGTAGTTTTGCCCAGTGTGCAAGTCTCGGCTCCATAAAGTAGGACTGGCAAAGTAAGGGTCTTGTAGAGCACGATGTTGGTCCTTCGAGTCAGGAGTAACATCGGTTGCCAAGGGTGGTTCGATGTTGGATATCCACTGTGATGTCGTTTTTCTTATGTCCTACTGACATCGGTGCAGTCATATCTAGACACGTGAAGCAAGACAATAAAAATCCAACTGTTGTTCAATACTATGAACTGATATGTGCATATGCGGATTTTGTATTGCATTAGATAACGAACGTTTTATGGTAGACTCCTTTTTAAAAAATTATTAAGGCACGTCTGCAAATATGATTTCAAACCTGACACACCTGCAATATTCCTAGGACATTTTCGTAAGGATTAAGAGAGAAAAACTTTACTGTCATTTGTTCCACGAAGCGAATATTTGTGAGTTTTGCCAAAAATTCACTTAGTATGCTAAAAATAACAAACCCAATTGAAAACGGCATCATTTTGCTGGATTTATTCCAACTTATCGATTATCGATTACTAGTTCAACAGCAGAACTGAGGAAATCACTTCACAAACCCTTCTGTTTTCGTGCAATCTACAATTTCACTAAAATCATCGGTATTTTCCCTGGGCTTACATTGCGCTACGGTCGTTTACGAAGGGGGATGAAACTGAGGCGAAACCGGAGAATGCAAATACACACTATGTGAACATAAACTGTGATAGTTGGATGGGTATGTACAAGCATAGATTCGTATGTATGGTATACATATCATACGTGGGATTTGTGAGCAATAGCGGGACGGCATTTTGAGTCTATTTAATCAATGTCGGTGATTCTACAACAAATATTATTTCCTGCAGTATTCAAATCAAAACATGGGGCTATGTAACTAGTATGTTCACATTAAACCACCACTTTAGACGTTGGCCACTTAAAATGTCTGAATGAAAATGTTGCCGCTCTCAATTCAGCGCGTAATTAGCGAATGCGTGGCACGGAGTCGTGCGCACGTTGTCTTTACAAGAAAAGTGGCAAAAGAATAAAGAATTGCAAGGGAACTGACTTTCGCTAAGCAAAACGGATTTAATTGCAGTCTCATTTCGGATCTTTGCACTGCCTCACTGCATTTACCAAAATACCTAAGCCAGTGGTTCAGAACTTTCTCAGCGTGCGGTTTTGTTTTCAAGCAGGCAAGATTATTTGTTTCTGCCTTTAAGTTTCTTTTGACATAACAATTCCCCCGATGACGTTACGCAAAGCCTCAGTAAAACTGTCCAGCACGCCTTATATTCCTTACATCGTGTAGGTGAATAATACAACAATTTAAACATCCACAATATGGAACTGAGTTTTTATATTTGTTACAATATACATTAGCAAATATACATCAGTCAAATATCATGTTGCAAGCGGAATGAAAGATTTTGAAGTTGGATTAGGATCCATAAAACGTCAACTGATAGACCTAGTTTTAAAGCTGCTGTCGCAAATAAGTTCGATGAGGCTTTCTGCCTCTTGTGATGGCAATTCTGGTGGCACCAGCAAAGCGTCACCGCAAACTCGTCAACATCATCATGTGCAAAGCCTTTCAAAATCATTCGATCAGTTTCGAAAGATGTTTCATGAAAAGGGTCATTCAGTCTTGTGAGGAAACTAGTTTATTTGAAGTTTTTATTTATACAATTACAAGCACCTCCCAGCCAGAACGATCTTTCCCTAGCTGCCTCCAGCTGCCTACACAAAGTTAGTTGAGGTTCTCTTCCACTTCTGTGCGCCATCTATAGCTCGGTATCGAACACTCTCCGGACTGGAACTGTGGTGTCCATCCGCTCTATATCACCCAGCTGTCCTAAGCGTTGGATCCGATGATGCTTGGTGCATGACGCTGTACAGTTCGTGTTTGAATCTTCTCCTCCCGACGCCATAAACGTAAACAGGACCAAAATTCGCACGCAGAACTTTTCTCTCAAAACGACCATGAGCTTCATCGTCCGCTTTCAATAGCGTCCACGCCTCTGCCCCAAAGAGCAGGGCAGGGACGACCAGAGTGCTATATAGAGTCAGATTGGTGTTTCGAGAGCCCAAAGCCAGCCAGCCCAAAGAAGAAGCGGTTGGCAAGAGTAAGAGACCACACTGATAGCGGAATTTGTATCGTCGTCGTCGTTTAACTGTCTACAGAAGTGATTTTCCAAATTCTCAGCATCGAGTTTAATTCAACCATTTTCTTTCCTGCTGGCTTTGGTAAGAGGTCTATATACTCCGGAATAGCTCTTTAACCTTTTGGTAAAACGTTCGGACCTCCTTCGCGTCACAGAGAGGTTACGCAGCGAGGCGAAATCCACCAGCCATAGGCCATTTCCGGATGTGTTGTCATGCAGGCTGTGTTTTCCGATTAATCTAGCAAAGATTTCTTCCCGCAAGTGATCACTACAGTCATTTCCCTTTTTTCAGTTCAATATATTGGACTGGCTGCTTACTATCCCATCTCTTCTCATTGTTTTGGTTTAGTTAAATATTAAATAAGGAATAATAAATACCATCCATTCGTCCAAAGTTTCCCCCTAAACTAGAGTTGATTATATTGCCTTACCTTTGCTGTCTTTCTGTAGACTTTAAAGTTTACACGAAGTGAATTAGGTTACGTATGTATATAAGGTATTGTTTATCATACCTTCTCTTCGAGGAAGTCCAAGAAGTATTCTTCAATTTCTTTCTTGTGTTAGCCAGTACTGGGCAGTTGCAAAGAAGTCCAAAGCTCTAGTGTTTCGGTCTCTTTCGATGCTCTTTCGTCCGAAGTTCCTGCTAGATATGACTGGCCCTAGACTGCGGGCATGGTAGATGGTCAAGTTGTGATGCCGAGTGATAATAGAGAACTGAAAATAAGAATGTTGAGTGAAATAAATTAATAAAATATGTATGAGAGGCCTATTCCTTTAACAGAAATGTTGATGAGAGCTATCAGTCAAGGAAGTTTATGTAACATTCAAGTCTTTAAAATCCGAGAAGAGTTAATCTGTCAATTTCACACTACACATATCTTCAATATTATGTATATTGTACACAATGTATGTATGTATGTTATATTTCTACGAAATGTCTTCTAAGTTATGCTTCCGAGAACTTCTTTCTCGACAGCAAGCTATACATATTGACTTGGCTTTTTTTCCCCTGTACTATAACGACATTTCGTATTGATTTGCAACTTGAGAAAAGTACCAATTTCATGCTTGGTTGTACTTTGGAGTGATTTGTTTTCCTTTTTCTTATTTATCTTATATGTACTTCTGCCGTCGTCAATACATTTGTCTGCGCAAATACAAAACAACTATGTACTGTGTAGTGTATGTGTGCGAATAGCTTAGTTACGCTCTCTTTTGATCGATTCGTTATGCTTGAGTATTTCCTTTTATGAAAAACACTTTCCTGTGACACACCTTCAAATGTGATGACATTTTTTTCGATTATTCAATCGATGGTGCAGCCAGCCATTACTATTTTTCGGCATAGTAAATAGTGGGGATGACCAGTAGCGTTGTGGGTATGAGCATCGACCTCAAACTCGACGTCGTAGATTCGATCCCTGCCCTATTTCGAGTCAATGATAATGCAAAGCTTCTCTAATTTGGCCATTTGGAGTCGGCATAAAACTGTAGATACGCACAACACGAGTGGTTGCTGAACGCCCTGGCCCTCTATGGGCTGTAGCGCCACTCATATTATTATTATTATTGTTGTTATAGTTTGAAGTCGTCCGCGAATGTAAGTAAGTAATTAAAAATATCATAAATACAAATGACACAAATGACTACCTTGCGGCACACATTATCCGAGACCTTAAACCAGAAATAACAGAGCAAAGAGATATCCATCTTCGGCCATTTTTGCCACTAGTAGAAATCGTGTGAAGTTGGCCCCAACTATGTTCTGGGCTGTGATGGCTAATCTAAGACACCGACGTCATTTTCTTGCTTTCACGACTGCGATGTTTCGGGTCATTATCTGCAGTGACCAATTCACATTCTTTCTTTTAGACCACCTTTAGGCAGATTGTAATAAAGCCTTCTTATAAATGTTAACCATGTTGGGTGCGTTTAAGTTATTTGTAAACATGAACAAATTGGCAAATCATTGTTTTGAGAAGCATCCCCAAACGTGCACCTTTCCCGATTAATTTAATGGATTGTGTACACCAGGTATGAGTGATTGGAGACCAAGCTCTATCAAAATTCTCTTTGGCCCAACTGAGTCGTTTGTCTACGTTTTTTTTTTTTTTTTCGACAGTAGCAGTTTCTTTATTGTGTTTCGAAATTTTAGATGATTGGTTACTAAGCGTTTTCGTATCATATCACAACACACATTTAGACCCCCCTTTATTTAAAATCCCTTGTCCACCACGTAAAGATAGAAGAGGGTTTGTTTTTTCAAACACGCCTAAAATGTTTGTTTTGTTTTTGGCCACGATCCGGCAAATCATCACTTGCTAACAAACGCTATTGACTTTTGCATGTATTTAGCAGCTGTTCCGTAAGGCATTTTCGGTCCTTTTGGATGGGTGCACTAGAATATTGCTCACCTACCCTGCAGACCTAAGCCCTTTTCCCCATTTCCATTAAATAGATATAGGCACACATAGTCAAATTCTCCACGGAACCTATGTGCCCTTAGGTTGCCAACAACCAACATTTTTTATTATTTTACGTGATACTCGAATTATCATTTAGAACAAATTTTAATGTTGGATGCAAGTTTATGATTGCTTTTGAATGATGTTTAATAAAGCCGTTACCAATAAAATTTCCCATTTACACCTCATAAACCACAGCCATTTTGGCATGTATTTATGGCAACAAGTAAAATATTTTTGAAAGACAGTAAAGTTATCACATCATATCTCACTTCATTACAATGCCATGGCCCATCTCATTTATGCTCCTAGTGTTCGAATTCTTTTTTTCATTTCCCTCCACGATATGTATCCGGAATGCTAATGGAAGCTCTTAACAATTCCCTTTTTTTTACGAACGGGTGCACATGGATGTGATACATATTTAGCCATACGATAGAACCTACGTCCGACGGGCGGTATACATACCTAAGAGAAACACTGACGAATTCTCCTGCAAGGCAATATCGTAATAATGAAAATATGAAAGTATTGGGAAATTCAAATTTTATCCGTGCGCTACGTGTGGAAGGTAGAACGTAGGAGCAACCTCCAGTCGATGTTTATAATACTCTCATGTGTGTACACACAAGCATACAAGTGAACGCAGAAGAGGTCATACAGACGACTGAGTAGCATCCTTGATATTTTCCGGAAAATGTCGAAGCAAATCTGTCTATGGAAGAAGAGAATTAGGAATTTGCGTGATCTGTGTAGGTAAATGCACACTTATAAATTTTATGGTAGACTGGCACGGAAATGCATACTTGATTTATATACCTGAAGCATAAGAGTTGTGATTATCGTTTTCAATATCAGCTTTCTGCAGGGGTTCAATTGAAACGTGGACTGCGTTTGGAATTCGTGCTCTGTGCTTAAGTACGAAATAATCAATTTGATGTGACTCTGGCAAACGTTATGAAGACAAGGTATCTTATTGATTTTCTTCTTTATGTGCGTGGTAGATGCGTGCGTACACACACGTGTGTATGTTACATAGACGACGAATTAATATGTTCTTCATGCACAGAGGAAGCAATTTCGCAATATCTCCTGAATCCGACCGGTTAGAGCGGAGTATCACTCGATGAACAACACTTGATGTTTATCATACCGAAAGTCAATGCAGTGGAAATTTTAATTGCGATTCGAATTATTCATAGGGATTGTATATAAATAAGCTCCCTCAAAAGAAAGGAAATGAGTAACAATTGCCACTTAGTCCATGGTAATCTTAAACATTCGGAAATGACGAATTTAACTAAACTCTTTAAACAGCTTGTGGTAATATAGGGTTTTCGAACATTAGCTTTACATCTTCGAATTTAATTTGTGAACTCACTCTTTCACTAAACCTCAGACTGAAACTGTCAATTTATTCAGTAAGCTGCAAATTTTCGTCATGGTACGCAAGAGCAACGTCTGCAAACTATAATTTTTTTCTACCGAAATTCGGAGTCGGTGACTGAAACTTTAAGAGCGTTGACTCCAATTTTCGGTCGTAATTCTCGCCTTAGTAGACAAGTTTAGTGCAAATATATCGAATATCGCTGCCGTTTAGGTGTCTTTAGCAAACGATCTAAATAGATCAGTCAACGGCTTTCTCAATAATTGGGCATCGTTCAAACCACATTATCGCATATTTTGTGTAAGGATTGTGGTTTACATACACACAAGATAAAGGTGACTCATGAAGTCGATCGACTATTTGAAGCGACGTATGTTTATTTGAAAAAAAACTTGTCAAGTCCTTATTGGAAAACCCTATTCTATAATAAATATAATTATAAGGGTTCTTTGTTTGGTGTACAGAATTTGATTCTCACAGATATGGAAAAGGTTTTAAGGACATCGAGGTAGATATAGATTAGTAGGTGCTGAGCTCAGTCCTAACAGAAGATTCAATTGTCAACAGTTCGAGATGCACTTCAGGGTAACTTTTAGAGCCATCACTTTAGTCATCTTCGCAATTTTCTCTTGCAGGTTTCTTGTAGGATTGTCGTCCAATAGTCATAACGTTCGTACTAGGCCTACCTATGACTTCTGTAAGCCGTTGGTGATGTTATTTGTTGCGTATACATCGATTCTGAGACAATGGAGTTCATTGGCCGCCATCAAAAATTCCATTCCAAAACACTTCTAGTTTGCACCTAATGTGTGATATAACTCATATGAAAATATCGAAGAATGCGAAAGTATTTTTACTACAAGTGCCTTTGTAATGACGAATTCCAAGTTGACGCCGGATGTGGAAATGGATTCATTTTTTTCATGCACAACAGTAATTTATCACCACTGTAGGTCTGTTATAAATCATAATTAATTGTATATACCCTTCCATAATGTTCAAATAATGGAGCCTAATAACAAACCAAATTTCGATGCGGTATGGGGAATTTCATTACATGAGAAGCAGGTAAGTCTCTCAAAAATATATTTGTATGAGGTGGGCAGCTAGTGGCAACAATACTGGATTCTGATAGACAACCTCCTGAAGTTAAGTTCAAGCAACATTTTCAGAGCAAGATATTTCGGGGTATTTTTCAAAATCTTCCCAAAGTCAGAAAAAACCGATTAGCCTAGGGTCTTCAAACAAAACAATATTGATCAATTCCTATAGTCAAACAAGCTTCAAATTTTGCTGAAAGAATCTGCAGATATCTCTTTTTTTAAGACCGCTTTTCCAATTGGTTCAAACGTAGGACACGATGAATTTGTCTCAGGTATCTGATATCTCTAATGCATCTGATATTTTATCCTTCTTCTTCTAAAAAAGTTTTGTCACTGAATGAAAGTGGATTTTTTTCAAAAAGTTAAGGTTTGAGATTTTAGTTGTCGTTTCATAGAAAACGTTTGCCATTGGACGACTTGGATTTTTGAATAAAGTTTCATACTCCTTGTTCTTCTACTTTTCAACTTCAAATGGCGCTACAATCCGTGGTGAATCTGGGTCAACAAGCCTCTCCAGCGGGCATTAGCCTTAGTCCGCTTCCTCCAATGTCTCCACTTGCGTGCGCCAGCGGCTTCTTGGTAGTCCTCTATTGCGTTGTCCCACTGGTTCGAAAAACTCCTCGGGCTACATGGCCCAGCCATCTTAGGCATTGAAACCATAGACTCCTGTCTAAACTTATGTCGCTATAGACAAGGTTGAAAAAAATCTCAAAAAAATCCAACAAGCTTTTCATCTAGAGCGGTCTTTGGGTGTCTCCAGTTTTCTCCAGAAAGTTGGTTGAGGTCCTTTTCCGCGCCACCCTAAATGCGGGCGTCCGCTATATAGTTGCTCCACAAGCTCGGATTTGAAGATTCTTCAGCCCGGAGCTGAGTTGTGCATACGCTCTACATAGGTGTTGGATCTAGAAACGCCTGGCTCGGCAGATGTCGCTGTAATGGCCGTACAGTTCGTTATTCACCTTCAACGCAGACAGGACCTAGGATGGAACGCAGAACTTTTGTCTCGAAAAGACAAGACAGACAAAAAAACTTCTTGAGATAGTCCAGGCTACCGTACCTTAGAGCAGGAAGGGTGTCGATCTGTCGCTCTTGGGTCTTTTCGATGATCTGCCGTAATGTGAAGTTTTGATCGATGGTGACTTCAGCGGACTGAAACCTGTCAGATTGTCAACAAATGGCTTCAGGCACTCACACAAAGCGGCAGAGATCTTACAGGCAATGTTTAGGAGACTTATCCCTCAGTTGCCACAGTTGAAGGGGTTTCGTTTCTTGTGAATCGGACAAACGATACTGATAATAATTTCCATTAGATTTGTGCAATTGCAGATTGAACATAGCAGCGAAATGTAAGCAATTTCTCTAGGCCGGTGCATGCGCATATTCCAATTGACAGTGGCTGTTTCAATGTTGATCCAGCTTGGGCAATCTTGCAGAAAAGCTCTCCATTACTCCTCCTATCATTCGTGTAAAATCATCGAGATACTCAAGCTTCTGCACCTGCTTCAAAAGGACTCCACTCACATGTAGAGTGCTTTGAACAGGTGTTCTGAAATTGCCATAACCTTTGATTTGCCCACTTTGATCTTTATCCCACGGTCTGCACATACGATCATAAGGTTACCGAGTGCGCGCTGAAGTTCTGTCTGGGAGGATGTGAGGATAACCAAGTCACCCGCAAAGAGCAGAAGGCTTATCCTCAATTCTCCTAATGTGAAACATTCCTCATATCGTCTGCGCTGCAACATCCAATCTTTAATGTATAATGAAAGTTAATGAATAGTCCCCAAAAGAGGACCCTCAACCTCTTGCAGAACACGCCCAAATTTGCCTCAAGAAGGCATAGATCGATATCTACAAAACAACCTTCTCGAGTAGCATTCTTATAGTGAAAAGCTGGCAGGTTGTGTTTCTGCTCGAACGAGAGATGCACTGTTCAACCCCATACTGAATTTTGGACTACGATGGTTGGTGCGGTTCATGACAAAGAATACAGCACTAGAGCTTATTTCTTTGGAAATGAGGAAAAATTCTTCGTGAACGTCAATGGGCTCGCGTTTAGAACGATGTGAGCCGACATTCTGTGGACTGCCCTTGACAACATCGACATATCCGAAGTATGTGTCCTATAAGAAGACTCAACTGGCATACAAGCGAGCAAACCTAGAAGTTGAGAAAAAGCATCATTCGTTGAAAAGCATGCACTAGATAATCATCAAGATGATTCCAGGAAGGAGCCCATTGCATGACACGTAACACGACTTACCTCTTTCAACGGAATGTGTACTTCTCCTCCCGATGGCATTAATTAGACAAATAGTGCTTTTGAGATAGGAAAGATATGACAAAGAGATACAACAGAGGAGGTAAAACTGAATACATTCTCATAAATTTACCAGCAGGGAGACGACATCGGCAAGATACGGACTTCTTTTACTTTGAGTCCACAGAAAAAACGACGTTACCATATTCTGGTCTGGATACAGTTTAACTCCTTCCACTAGCTGTTGCGTCGAGATCAAAAGAAAATACTCAGTTGGCGCAGATGTACAGCGAGGTGATTAAGATTCCAATATCCAAGGAACAGAGCACATTCGTCGGGTTCAAACATTTCCTTCTTCCCTTGAGCAAAATGAAGTGTTCAGCTTAATTACTCGGGACAATGAAGGACACTCATTCGAACTGACAATCACTCCTTGGAGTACCCAATAAGAATGGGTACACAATTAAATATTTTCCTGAATTGACTCCCATACAATATGTGTCCTGGTGATAAATATTAATGCACAGTCACATAAATTTATTAATGAACGCCGGACTTGTTTCCAGGTCGACGACTACATGCGCTTATCCTCTTTTCCTCCGTTCGTCCCGTTCATGAGTATGTACATAAATTGAACCTGTTCCATAAATGATTACATCATATCTATTTCAGTTAAGTAAAGACGAAAGCAAAGAGGACACCAACTGAAAGGGAGTGGAAGCAAAAAAGAAAAAAAAACAAGCGCAAGGACATTTATCGTACAAACCGACGCGACGACAGTGGAGGAAGATTGAAAGAAGGAGGATCCGTTTCAGTTGCAGATAAATAGACGGTGCACCACCTTCTAGACCCCTCATGAATATTTCATGAGAACAAGGTTATTTGACCCGTTTCGTTGCCTATTCCTTGTCTCTATGTGCAGCACTTCGCCACGATGTAACATCTAAGACTGCGACATGAGAGACGAACAAAAAAAGGGAAACAAAAAAATAAATAAAACTACAAAGAGAATAAGAACTGTGTCCTCCTCTGCATGGTACGAATATTCAATTCAATGTTGTCAGAGAAGCTCTCTGAGGGTGAGGTGTCCTGCGTCTGAAACTATTTCTTTATCATTTTACCAAATTAAGGTTAAGGGAGTGTATGCGCACACATTCACACGAATACAAAGTGTGCGCTTTTGGGGGAGAGAGTAAAAACAGAAAACAATATGAAGGCGTAACAAAACAAAATTAATTTCTATTACATAGCCGACAAAAAGAGCAACGCATATCGATAAAATGATTCAGACTGTTCCTAAACTACGCCACCGGAATATTAAGTCTGTATTAATACACTATTCTGCATGTAATATTTATGTACATGCCCTGGGGGATGCGGCGGTACATATGTGGATGTCTGGATGTTCCGAGAAACTATTGACGCTTCAGGGAAAACACGTAAGGCCTTAACCGTGCCACTTCTTCATTAGTTTTGGCAATTACTCTTGGTTAAAGACTTTTGCTAAACTTTTCTGGGTGTGTGAATTGGAAACGCGCGGAATGTTTAGGTACACTAAGATATAAATAGCTTCATATTTGGGCAGGTAGGTAATAGGGTGCCCTTGCAACATTGCGGCCGCGGCTCACTTAGACGAACTAGTAGGGTCTATTTTGACCTTGATATTGTGAAAACTACTACCATGAGACCTTCAAACTACTGCAACCATCAAACTGCGTTTGAAAACTTGAAGAGGTTTTACAGCTCTTGTACACCAGCACTGCAAAGCATTCGCAAAACAGATGTTGAATAGATTTCCTCCTTATCGCTACAGCTCCTGCAAAAGTTGTTGTTTAGTGTGTGCAATCGTAATGCCTCCGTTCCTTTGGTACAACGAAAGTCCGATAGGAACCCCAGTAAGTGCTTGCACCACATTACTACTAAAACTGATCGATGATTTCGATCTTTCGTCGCGTCGGCCATAGGGCCCTCGTTAAGGCTTCAGTTTCCCGACACAGCCAAAGAGTTTTTCCTCTATTCCTCTTCCTCTGCTTTGTCTTCCAGTTTGCTTCTTATAGAGCTAAGGGGCGCTACTGAAGGATTGTCATGGATACTCCAAGCTCGGATCCATTCTTCGCGAGATTGTTCGTATTTCCTTGTCTTGAATGCCATACTGGCCAGGTACCCAGCACAGGATCAACGTATTTGTTAAGGACAATTTACAAGGAAAAGACACTTTGTCTGCATAACCTGACAAGCTTCTAAGTCAAGATGTCAAATGCTATGAAATGCACAATGAGTGCGTTGACTTTACCTAATTAAAATCTTCACAATGGAGCAACAATAAGGGAGCACACAATCTGCTACAGAAAATACACTATGATATTTTAAAAACCTTTAATCCTTCAAAATGTATGTCGTTTTATTGTTATCCGTTACCCATTTCATTTCTAATGGCGATCACCTTGTTTCACCACTCTCTATTGAGGCAAACTTTTCACAATCCAAATCATTCCATGGCCATGGACGGGAGCAGTTAGTAATCACCAGACTATGAGGTCTCTTATGGGCTGGCCGCTTCTGAGAGAATATTTCCTTTAGATGTGCTAATTGATTATAATACAGGTCTGAATTAAGAGTTTTCGTGTAGACGATCAGGTCATAGTCGATTGCCTGTAAGTCCCACCAAACTCTTCGCATTTACCGACAGTTTGCGCAAACTCGCTGCGATTCGACCCCGACCGGTTTTGCACTTGAAGTTTCTTTGAGTCACTTCTTGTCACGGCTTTAAAAATGAGCCGACGTTGTGCGATTCGGAAGTAATATGCTGATGAAAATTCGGTCTATTTGGCACTTTTGCGTTAACTCGTGACAAAACTGTGATTCTTAATGTTTAGCTCTGGCGGTCAAACTCTACGAACACCATGACACTTTCGACAACTAGTCTGCCAGGGAGTGAGTATTTTTTTATTGGTTAGTGTAGACCGTCTTAGTCCAATTCTTACGATCGTTTCAGTCAGCATTTCTCTCCAATTAGCACTATCTTGGGCTAGGCATCTCTAATTTCGTACAGCCACCAGTGTTACGGCATCGAAGGCGAGGTCTTCCTCGACCGCATTATCCCTCAGAGTTGGTCTCGAAGTCTTACCGAGCCGTAGCGTTAGTGGGCGTTCACTCTATACAACCTAGCCATCTGAATTGAGCAAATTGAATTCGTTTGATTAGGCCAATGTCATTGTACAGTTCGTCGTTAAGTCTTCTCCTCCTTCTTTGCAAGCAGGGTCGAATATGATTCCAAGGATTTTTCTCTCGAAGCGACCAAGCATCTCTGCGTTCTATCCAGCACAGTTAAGACTATCGAGAGACACAGCTTGGTTTTCGCACACAGGGTTTTATTTTGTATTTGCCGCCTAAATCCAAAGACACATCGGTTGGACGCGTTATCCTTCATTTTACGTCGGCGGTGATGTCTTTTCCATGGGCGTTTATTGCAGAGCCTAAGTGGACTAAGTCTTTAACTGCATCGATGCATATATGAAAGACCGCAGGCGATATTTGTGAAGACTAAGACACTTTCTTAGCGTATAAGTCCTAGTACGAGAAAACCAATAAAATACTTCCAATATTATGTCTGTAACTAAATTCGCGCGCGCGTAACTTGTATTATCCCATTATTATTATTGCATTGGAAAGCTACTGCCATCGTAATAAGTGTCGAAAATATCACTGCTGTTCCGGCGTCCGTAGCAAACGATCCAAATCAGTCAATTAGATGGCGTTCTCAAGAATTGGACATCGTCTAGACCACATTATGGCGTATTTTGTGTAAGCATCTTGAGATCAAGCCGATGGGCCATTACCGGCAACGATTGACATTGTTTTTTAAAGAAAAATGGTGTCAAGTCCTTATTGCAAAAGTTTTTATATATTTTTTCATTATTTTAATATTTTCTTTAGCCAATGTCTGACAATGTTGCCAGAGGCCCATTCATCGGCCGTATTATCGAAAGAAGAAGAGGTGTGTCGATATTCTCATAAGTACGTACAATTGCAAATTCGTCATGACAACTCATCGTTTGACTTCCTTAAATATAGTGAAAATGCACTTTCAAGCTCCTCACATCAGAATGTGAACTCAAGAACAAAAAAATATTTCCCATCGCTTGCAGTGACTGAATATGATTCTATATTTTTTTCATTATTCCTGTCACAGTCCTTTGACTTGCCTGCAAAATCCATACCAGTGAATACCCAATCGTTTTTTTTTGGCGTCATAAATCAGTACTTACCCAACCCACCATTCAAATGTACTCAAAATTAAATGCTCGCACTTCGTTAAAAAAATAAACAGACAGCGAGCCTGAAACCAATACTCACCATCTTTTTATCGATTTTAGAAGGTCGTCCATCGAAGCCCTTGGAAAACTGAATGGAATTTTTTTAACACTGCTAAAAAATATAAAAAAATTGGGGTGATGAGTACGTTTGGCCTATTGGGTGGATTAAGCAATTTAGTGCTAGGACAGATAGTGCCTCACAGCAGTTGTCAGAATATGTGGTGTGCCACTGTCATTGATCACAAGGTTAAAGAGGAGAGAATAATAGCACAATTATTTCCATTTTTGTAGAAGATGCTGATTCTTTTGCATTACTACCTTAATTGTGGCCATTTTACTATAAAATTGTATTTAGTCATGAGTTAGAATGAATTAAACAGAAAAATTAAAATATATGGAGTGTAGATCGATGTTTCTTTTTAAAAACGAGCAAAAATTATGTGGCTTTATTATCAAGAAGAAACATTCCCATTAATTAAAAAAAAAGTCGTTCAAGTGCTTGCATCGGCTGGCTTCGTAATAGGATTCTCATTCTGTCACCCCAATTTTATAAGACACTGTTGATGGCATCGGGCTGTAGCTCTCGGATTTCTTGGATGATAATATTGGCTTTAAATGCCTAATAACCTCAGGATTGTTGACATAGCATGGGTCCTTCACGGTTCCCCACAAATCTCCAAAGTGGTCAAACTCCGTGGCCGTCTAGTAACATTAAAATTACGGCTGACAGCATTATTCGAGAATTTGATGCGCAAAAGGTCGATTGCGGTAAGGGCCATGTGGGGTTTATGCCACACGTCGTTACATCAGTGACTTCAATTGCAGTTAAAAAAATCGTATCGGAACACGGCTCTGTAACACCGGCCTTGAACCGATAACTTGTTGCCAACCTCATTTTCGATGAAGTTGATGTTCGTGAATTGAGTCTCACACTCTTGGCTACAGCAGCCACGTCGATGCTTGGGGTACAGATAAGTCACTTCGGATATAAGTGTTCAATATCAATATCTACTATGTTCAAGTGTAAAACCACACATTCTGTCCAGAACACCAGTGTAATCCACGAAGAACATTATGTCGTCCATAGGGTGTGGTTCATAAATTAATACAAAAAATGTTAATACACGTGTGAACCTTCCTCTGGTGATATGAATGATAAAGTCAGATAAAGTCTTGCTGTCACAAAGAGCAGCAATGCGGTCGTTAGGAAATGTAGTTTTTGCTGCTTCGAAGAACTTGAAGAACAAAAGAACGCCTAGGGGTTCACTGTACACATCCGTGACCAAATTACCTCGAAAAACCTTTGTCAACTGTAACTACTTCGTTTCCTCAAAAGCAAACTAATTAATTTTGCGTGCAGTCTGCTCGGTGATGGTTATTCCTTTCCTGTGCTATCCCAAGGATTTCTCGAAAGGAATGTGTACCTCCGTTTCCCTTTTCGAATTTGCATATTAACTGCGCACATCATGACAATGTGTACCCATCCTTAGAAATACCAAAAAAAGGTAATAAGTAGAGAGGAAAATGTGTTCTCGCACCAGAAGCGCATACGCAATATTCTTATTCGAAAGAGCATGGGGTTGAAGAAATTTTCATTTTTTTAATGGTCGTGTGAAACTTGAGATTTCATGACCTCGTTAACAAAGAGTCGCTACTCGTTCTATTTCGCCATTTCACCGTGCTCTTAACGCTCTCTCACCGATCTGGGAATTATGCATGTACATTCACCCCTACATCAACGATTCGGTTTTTCCTGCGGATTTCGACTGGTCGTGGTCTACTTGTTCGCCTTTTATTCTAATGACGTGCCTGACCCATATCCATACACGGGATTTAATTATGCTGATAATGCGCGCTTCTATGGTCCTTCATGTCCCGTCCATGATTTTTCCCCATTCATCCATCATCACATCTTGTTTATTACGAGTTTTTTTTTTGGGTATTTTTTTTTTGGTTTTCAAGTACGCGGGATATGTTTTTTCCGGTGTTCGCCCGAACGGCCATGTTTCACATCCGTGCAGGAACAAAAGCTGGACTTCCGCCTTCTCTGTGTGTACGTTCATTTTAATAATTCATTTATCGCGTAGGCCCTAATTTCATTCGGTCCGGATCTCATTTCGTTTATTTTGTTTTGTGTGCAAAAAGCGAAAAGAAACTTACTAAGCACTTATCGTTCGAAGGCATTCCGATGCCCAGCAATACAGCGACCAAGCGTTCAACTCAATTTGATAGATGTGCATTTACAAATGAAGCACGTAACGTCGCGCCACTGATATGGGTAATCTCAAAATAATTAGTGGTGTAATGCACAATAGTTTCTTGAAATTATTTTGTTGATTTCGCACGATGTGCCGTCCCAGTTCCACGGGTAATGAAAACGTTGTATTAAATGCACGCAAGGCGTTAGCTCGAAACGAACCGAACAGCGACGCTTTTTCATTCTAGATTCCCTATCAACTGGCGACCAGCGAATAAAGTCCATTACGTTGGCAATTTGAAAGTAATTTTAACTCGGGCGTTATTATTTCTTTCCGTGTTTCCTTTTGTGCGAACTTTATTTTCTTATTTTTCCTTTGTTACTGCCGCGGACCAGATTTAGCTTAAGACGTAATATTAACTTGTTTCCGGAGATTTTAATTTTTTTTTTGTTTCCGGAACTGAAGTCACGAAAGGGCAAAGTCAACAAAGCTCACGGGGATGTTCAGAAGTATGAAGCATGTTACGACTGGCGAAGCGCGACTGCAAGAAAACAAAAAGATTTTGCTTGTGTCTTATTTGAAAGCATCACGCTCGTTGGATATCATATTTTGAAATACATACTTTTAATTCTGCTCTCAAGCATGCAGAAAAAAAAAAACTACAAAATATTTGCTGAACCGGAAATGAAAATACTCAAGCG
Source organism: Eristalis arbustorum (assembly GCA_916610145.1). Taxonomy (NCBI): domain Eukaryota; kingdom Metazoa; phylum Arthropoda; class Insecta; order Diptera; family Syrphidae; genus Eristalis; species Eristalis arbustorum. The sequence goes on along the minus strand of OU744316.1, from coordinate 94,178,862 downwards.
AATAACGTCCAGCAGGAGAGGACGGACACGGCTTAAGGTGGAGCAAGTAAATTCGACGGTCGCTCAACCAACTTCAATTACCTGGTGACAGCAAGCATGGTTGAAGCACATGACAGCAAGCATGGATGTTCACCTGGACAGAGGACAGCAGTGTCATCCACCTCGTCCATACGGTGTGAATAAATACAAAAATTAATGGTAATTCCCGTGTGAACTTTCCTGTGGTGATATGCACTTTAGATTCATCTAGTTGCTAAGAACTTACTCTCCCATAAGGAATACATGGTTTTCATTTTGAAACGCGTTTACACAGATCATGGCAAAAGCCCAAGAGAAGCATATCGTCACCTAAAACTTATCCGCGTTCAAGGCCCCATAGGACAGCTAGCACCCTAGCAGTTAAAAACCATGTCTTTTCTAGACATCAAATTTGCTATCGGCTTGAAGTACAATACAAAAATGTATGAATGTAACTCGACTTTGTTCATATGGCCACCACGGGCTCGTTTGATCCTTTTTTCAACGACTATGGTGCACATTTCGGATGAAACGACCGCTATTTCGCGATCGATGTGAGTGTCTGAGCTCTTCCAAAGTCGGCTTTTTGGCATAAATCAATGACTTAACGTAGCCCGACTTAAAATAGTCAAGTGGCCTATCGACTTGTGAAAAAAACGCTCAAGATACTTACTATTCCAAAAATCGATTAAAACATGTGCTGTGTGGCTTGTGGCTGATCATCGACAACTTACGTAATGATCGTTTTCGTCGACGAAACTATGCAAACCGCACCAAGCAGTTAATTTTTTAGATGAAGTGGTGACTCACAAAGCACCAACCATTAACTCATATTTTGTTTATTCACGCACCCAGGAAGGCAAAAATGAGTAAGCCGACAGTTGGAGTTAACGCACACAAAGTTTTTATAATTTCTAGACGTTGCTCGTTCGTGTACTTTACTACGGTGAAAATGTCTTGTTGAGTTTACTGAATAAATTGACTGCGGCGTTTGTTTGATGATTACTGAAAGAGTGCTATCTCAGCTCCAAATAAACAGATCGAGAAAAATTAGTAAACGAGATTAAACGCAGAATTACTCTTGCCAATATATGGTATTTATAAAAAATTTATCATCTCTGTCCTTCTCTATTGCCCGGAAACCTGGACAACGGATGAACGAGCGGATAAGCCTTTAATATTATCAAAAGAATAGTTCTACTTTTTGAAGAATAAGATTCAACCATTAACTGCACGGGCTGTATGGGTCATGAACAAAATTATTCCAGCACTCGACCCAGTGGCGACCATGGATCTGATGGCACACCCAAGTGGAAAAGGACCTCAACGTACGCTAAGATGTACGAGGCATCTAGCTGATAATTGTACGAGTTGAATAGTTATATTGGCTGAGGCCCAGGTTCACCACGGACTGTGGCGCCATTAGAAGACGATTTTTCAACATTTCTTTTTCAAAGAGACTTCATTGTTTTTGCAAAAGTGTCCGCTTCTAGCAACTTTGATTTACTATTCAAGCCGTGTTATTTATTTTTGATACTAGATTGCTCTGGGGGGGCAGATAAAGTGCTGCAACTTTAAATATATTTTGATTTTAATTTTGGAATGTTAATTGTGATGATATGAAATATAAATCTAGAAGATGCCGAAAGGTTTCAGCTAGTGGTGCAATTTGGAAGAAATTCCGTTTTGAGTGCGCAAATAACGAGTGAGCAAGGGGGAACCGGATAAGCAGTCTTGAAATTTTGGATGATCGGATAATCGGGTTGGTTATTTGGTAATGGTGTTTAAAATTGTTCCATTCAAGTATCAACAGCATTTGGCACTCTTGATTGGATCGATACGAATGAAAGTGATGTATGGGAAAGTGCAGGCTTTACTGCAGCATCTGTTCATTACCTGCTAAATGACATAATCACCAGTTTATATACCGGCATGTCTCTTCGGTTATGTGGCCTTTCGAAGAGTTCAGACGGCTTTCATTATTAACAACCAGCCCGAGCAAATGGCTCTTCTTTGAAAAAATATTTTCGAGGCTTGGAGAACAGCTAATGCTTGCGGCATTTATATCAACTTGTGTTGTCAATTGACATCGAGGAGGAAGAAGGAACTATTCGAAGCGATTGCAGGATTCGGGATCCGGGTAGATTTGATCAGGTTTTGTCGCACCACGATTACACGGATGAACGGTTCAAATCCGAATTTGGAAAGAAGATGTGCTAGTGACTAATTCAACTCGGACGGCACTACCTTCTACAAGTCACATAGCACCTGGGAAAAAATATGACAATCCTCAGGTAAAATTTCGAGAGTAAAGGAGTCTACCCACCACGGGGCAAAAGTGAACTCCACAAATGACATCATAGTTTAGACCCGATATAAGATCGCCCTTGGCCACTGATGCTAATTCGTGCTGTCGAAACAACTGGTCTTACAACTTCTGAATCGAAGGACTAAAATCGTGCTCTACAGAGCACTTATTTCGCTCAACTTATGGAGCCAAACTCCAACGCTAAACAAAGTTGATTCTTACAGATGGTCACCGAGAATACCAATCAGATCCCTGTAAGCACATGCTAATCAGCTCCGATGTCAAAAGTGTTGATGCTATGGCCTTTGTTGCCGCCAAACCATAACGCTAAGCAGATTTGATTCTTCTTGCATTCGAATGGTGTGGCAGGTGAATGGATGGAAAGACACATCCACGAACTTCACCAGCTCTACAAGTCCTCGCTAGGAGAACAAGCTGTTTTAATAGCTGGAAGCAGCGTTCACCAGACTGCAACGAATGCAGCAGTTGCTAAGTCTCAGGCTGTCCAGAGGTCGATGGCCTGAAAAGAATGCAAATAATGGGTAAATAAAATTGTGTGGTGTTTTACACAATCCCTTTCACCTGAACCGATAAAAATTTCATATTTGCGTTTATCTCTCTTTAAAAATATAATAAGCCAGTGGTATTGTCAGCACACTTAGACCATTGTTGGTCAACGGCAAATGGTGACTGCTTCAGATTTGAAAACCAGATAGAAGCATATTAACTTGCTTTCACTGGGATTTGGGACCCCTCCAACCAAGGGCAAGTACTCCACCAACAGCGACAGCCGGTTCTCCAAAAGCTTACTCAAAAACATTTTTTTATTAGGAAAAGAAATGGCCACATATAAATATGAAGACTTTGGATTTCCACAAACGCTGTATGATTTTACACTCGAATATTACATCTTCTTCTTGGTAGCAATTATCTACGAAGAGCTCCCATGGGTAAGCCCATTGCCGTTTACAATCGGTAAAAAACGCTTTGTAACAATTGGAAACCATGCAGAGACCTTGTCTAGCCACTCTCGGACGTTTCTGATTGATCTACGTAGACGTTGCACCACCATCCCTGTGAAATTATTCGTTGCCACGACGACTGCTTATGCAGTTTTTTTAATCCCTAATCAAAACTTTATGTTGAACAACTGTTTTTTTCTTAAAGTTTGTGTTATTTGAGGCTAACAATCAGCAAAAATTGTGCAAAGGATGAAATTCGTTGGGCTGCACTTTTTCATAAAGGCTAATTAATCGATTACCAAAGGCTGCCGACGTTGTTCTTGTTTGTGTTTAGTGGATTGACTGCGAAATGTTTTTACTGAACACACAATGAAGTGAAGTTCAAACTTTTTCAGTCAAACACTTTGAAAATATTTGCCAATCAATGTTAATTGAGAATAGCATTATCGATTTTGTAATGAAACCAGCAAAGTCTTTTAATTTGTATTCACTGTAAACTTCTGTCTCTGGTGATTCGCAGTGAGATACCGTGTCCTAATGACGTCTGAGCGTAAACCAAACCGACTTTCTTCTAACCAATAAAAGACATTGATTGTCCTAGTCCTGCTCTACTACGCAGAGTAATGGGCAATTTGAAACCAATAAAATAAAGTAATTACGTGGCATTACAGTTCGAGGATCTTCAACGACAGCTAATCGTGTTGTGAGTGCTATTATTCTTGACTTCGACTATTATTACGACATTTTAGCGACTTTCTTTAAAAATACTCTTTCAGCATTGTCAATAGTTGTTGGGAGAGTGCTTAAAATATTTTTGGTAGATTCTGGAGTTCTCCAAAGGTTTTATGTCTTAAATGGCAGTGACTGAGACGATGGTTGAGGTATTTTTCTTCTTCGACACCACAGATTCTCATGAGTAGGTCCCATGCTTTTTTCATCGTACTTGATTACGGCCAATTAGGTCTAACCTCTAGATGAAGAAGAGGAGGAAAATGTACAAGACCTCCTCTGCCCAGCACTCGAATCGATCAAGAAAGCCACGTTAGGCTCCTATTTTTTGGATTATCGCGACAACAGCAAGACAATAGTAACACTGACACTGGAGTACGCTGACACTGAAAAACTAACTGGCTGTCATAGAAGACAGGCCAATCCCAGCTCCCTGTTATTAACCCACGTGGCAGTACAATAGGCCTACTTTGGCCCAAGTGCATCATAAAATATAACTCACAATCTAACCTAGCGCTCTAGCTATCAATCCTATCAAAATTTGTCGTATTGTAGGAGTCTTTGCAGTAATGAATCTGGGACATGTCATTTGATAAGTCACACAGGTAGTTAGCGAGTGTCACCTCTTAGTTCATAGCTCTATGCCTTGTAAACACAATATCTTACTCAAATCGGCAAGTGGTTGTTTAATACATAGGATAGGCAGATCATAGCCCATTTCGAGACAAGTTTGTCCTCCTTGTCTATTTCAAGTTTGTCCTCCTTGTATGTTATGTCCTTATGATCTGGGACCCAGCAGAGCTTAAGCTCTTCGTGGCGGCATGCAACCACCTGGACTTGATTTCTCTTGCTGAGATCAATTTAATGTAATCCGTCAATTAGGATAACCGCTTGTTTGACCTCCGTTTGAAAAACACTGCCGTAATCGGGGATGAAGCAGAGCGCAACGTGCGCGTGATTCGCAACTTGGTCCTATATCTTTTGTTATCTTGATCCGTGTACACTTAGTTGGATCTACCCACTAAACTATAGACCAAAACCACCAATAGCTTCTTTACCCGCTTTCCAAAGCGTCCATTTCTCTTGTATTGGCAAGTTACCTTCGCACGACCTTCTCAAGTATGACATTGAATAAGTCACATAACAGTATGTCGCCTTGTTTAAGCTCAATTTCGATATTAAAAGTCTCGGTGAGCTCGTTACCGAACTTGATGAAGCAGCCAGAATTCTCAATCATCATCCTACATTGTCTCGAGCTGTATAGCTCTATACACCATGTCACCTTGAAATCGACTAATAGACGGTGAATCTTGCAAAGGATCTGTTGTTATATGGAAATTGGTTATATTGCTGAGTTTCCCTGTATGCGATGTTAAGGAGACTGATCCCTCTATGTGATTGCGTAGGTAGGTGGGTATTGGCATTCTTGCACTTAGTCCAAAGTAGGCCCATTGTACTGTCACGTGGATAATTCAATTTTAAAGTGATCATGATAGCCATCCAATTTTTGACCAGTGTATAGACTACCTGTGTTGGCCCGTGGCGTTGTGGGTATGTGCGTCGACTCCAACCTCGATGTCGTAGGTTGGATTCCTAGTCTAGTCAGCTTCTACAGAAGTTATTGGTGTCTTTAGTGATCATTCTCACTACAGTGTTAATTTTTGATCGCATTCGGGAGATCAGGCTAAGTGATCTTTTTGGATCGATATGAGGTGAGATTTATCCTGCTGTTTTGCAGGTGCTGTCTGTCGGCCATTTGGCTCTATTTTCTGTGTACATAGGTTGCTGTAACTTGAAGGTAGTCAAGGGGGTCCATGTTACAAGAGATTTCATCAATCGGCAGTCTATTGGCTTGCTAAGAGAGTTCATCAGTTCTGCAGTTGCCTGGGATGTCTCTATGGCCTGGCACCTGGCACAGGCATATTTTGAGCTGTTCGAATATCTCGCGCGTCAGTCGTGATCAGTTTATAGTTGTCGTAGCCTTAAATAAAATGGCAATGTTCTCAATTGTCCGCGGAAATGAACATTAGATGCAACGCAAAAATCAATCCATCCCTTTGATCTATGAAGCAACCATGGTCAACACAATATCACCCACCTCGCTTTAAGCCATGATGGTGCACCGCTGATGCCAAAAATATGAAATAAATATCCGCTTGAAATGGATGCATTGAACCAAGAATGTATCGAGTCATGGACCATTTAAAACTCCTATCTACACTTCTGCATGCAAGGACGGTAATAAATACTTAAGACCTCTTACCGCCTTATATCCGCAACACAGTCACATACGAAGGAGTATTTCATGTCACATCGACGTGCATTAAGGACACATAATCTTCAAGAAAAATATGTGCCCTCTAAGATGAATATGAGCACTCACGCCATTTTCGAAGGCAAAGAACATTAACCTCAAAAGCCATTTACACAGCAATTTCTAGGCTTTCAGAATTAGCTGCTTGCAACCATTTATCAAATTTCTCAATGGAGACACAGTGCCTCCGCCAGCATGATACTTAAGGATCTGCAATTCCCCCATAAATTGTATCATACACCAGCATTCATGTATCCATGTGGGAATGTGGTCAATTCCGCTGTGGCTTGGGGAATGTGGGCCGCTTTTATAGCACAGCACGTGGTGCCGGTCGCCTACTTCCCGGGTCACAACTCCAACCACCGCCGTCATGAAGATTAAAAGGTGAGAATAAGCGGCAAAGCGGACAAGTGGAAAGGGCAGCCTCAGTAATTCTATTTTTCTTCTGATTTGATTTCCTATTCGTATTCCAAGATGAAGATTAATCTGCATTCATCAGCTGGCTTCTTGTGATTTCCTTCGGTGTGGCGGCGGGATTATAACACTGTGTGCGTGAAGGGGGCGGCGGATCTGACGCAATGAATTTAATTTCTCCTTGTGCGAGGATATTTTATGTTTACGATTCCGGAGTAATTTCGTTTTTGGATTTATATTCAATCTGTGCTTAGGAAAAATAAGCGTTCAAAATTGTCTGAAGGATGAAACTCGGGGGGAATCACTGGACATTGGGGCCCTTGGCGATTGAAGTCGTAAAGTATTAAATCACTTTTGTTTTGTGTGCTATTCTAATGGAATTTCGGGGATGCGGATATAAAAAATAAAGACTGTATTCATAACGCGTAAATGCATGGAATGAAGAAAATGCTTAAAATATCATGAGGCAGCGACATGACTTTTAACAGAACTGCCATTCTTAAGTAAATATGTAAAAATGAAATAAATACATTTACTTCAATGCGATGAGTCGATGACATTGACGCAGCGGAGAAGACGGTGTTCAGCTTGCGCAAATGATTTTGTTGACTCTTGGGCATGAACTATAAAAACGAACAGGTATATCTGCAGACCATTAAGCTGGTTAAGGTGATCTCATAAAACTAAATTAAGACCTCTGTCCATAGAATCAGTAGTTCACAAGACGAGTAGCCCAACATTAAAGTAGAACGTAAAAACAACGAATTCATTAGGTCCCCCATTTGCATTACATTTTGTTGATTATAAACGCAATGTAAGCTAAGTTTTTTTGGGCTGGTGTCTTCTGTTTGTGTGATTCCAATATAATAAAGGAGAAAATGTCCGTGTTAAGGAACAACTTACAGCAAAGTACAGACCTACAAGCAACTATTGAGACCCTAGCATGGAATCTTGCTCCTCTAGCTCAAAGAAAGAATTTCGTTCCCTTCACTATGATGCACAGACTGAAATAAGTGTTTTACTTGATCTGCCGTTAGGCTTATATCACGAAGACATTTAATCTTTGGACCATTTTACGACACTGGACCAGATGCCTTCAGTAGGAATCTCAAGTTCCAAATTTAGATATAAGCTTATGAACCTATTTCTCCACCTTGGTAGGATGGCGAGGCCCATCTAACACATCTGATACTCTTTGGGTCGTAGCACCCGGTTGTTCTCTGCAACTCCACATAGACTTGGGTCTTAAGCCACAGCCACAACGATGCTCCCACTTGGGGGCCAACCTCAAGCGAGTAGGATGAAACTTATGCGGGTCTCACAAGGTAAGCCCGATCCTTCGTGGCACCAGACAAGCTACCAGTAGGATGCCTCGGGTATGTTCCGATGGCGTTGGACCCTCCGTCTGGGAGATAGCTTAATTTACCCTCAACTCTTAATATGAAACATTCTTTGCTTAAGCCGCTGTAAGACATCCTGTATTTATTTATAATTAAAATGGGAGGTGACAAGACCCATCCTTGGCCATGGTCTTTAATGCAAGACTTTACTTCAGCAGATCCAACCAGAATTTACCTCTAGGCACTGGTTTGTATGACTTCTAAGAGTGTATAAATTCCAAAAAAAACAATGAGTGCACATTAGTTTGTCAAAAAGCATACTCCTAAGCCTTCCGAGTACCATTCATACAGTGAAAAGCTGGTTGGTTATGCTTCTACCTGTACGGAAACCACACTTCTCACCCAATTGGACATAACCATAGCTCTGGAGCACAAGGACAATTCCTTAATTCAGAGGACACTCTAATCGAAGAACTAGAGACGAACGTCCAATACGAAGATCCAAACGTACATTTAATCAAGCGGATTTATGATTTCACGCTGAGAGTTCCTGGCTCTATTCCCGAATTCAAAAATGTTCATTATTCATGGCTTTAACCTATTTCATGTTACGGACAACGCTCAAACGAGTCAAACTAAGGCGTTTCATTGTCGCGGTTTGACTAGTTTTGTGAGATTTTTAAACGCACATTTCTCTCAAGGTGACCATAACTCGCTTCATCGTTCGAATTCCACCTGATATATGCGCCATAAAGATGCAGACTCGGATTGCTCAGACGAATCATGATGAGCCTTTCAAATAAAAGAAACAATTCTTTTAACTCTCTCTAAGAATTTGTTTTATATAATTTTAACAGTCATATCAGTCAATCAGCTGATGTCCACGACAGTGGAACTCTTACGTACTTACTTATCAAGCCGACGAACCATGAAGGGTCTGAGCCTGAGAAATTGCTGCCTTCCATCGGTGACGGTCCTGGACACGCTGCTTCCAGTCATCAAGGCACCGCTGCTCCTTCGCTCGATGTGGCCGAGGCAGTGTAGTGTACGGATTTTTGCCTTCCGGACTACATCCACATCCTTGTACAGCTCGTAGAATTCGCGGTTGTGTCTTCTCCTCCATTCGCCTTCGCTTTAATGAAACACGCACAGCCTACGCTCAACCATTGTTTTATTTTAGCACAATTGTAGTATGGACTCGAGCACGTATAATATTGTAGCATGGCACCCAAAAAACGCATACAAACTTAAACACCTTCATCTCTTCATCCAATTATAGAAATAAGGTATCCACAGAGTTAGTCAAAGTAAAAAAAATCCTAAATACATTCTTTTAATGTGGGACGGGAGACATGATATCCCATTGGGAGTCATGAAAGCACAATGACTATGACTGTCTTATCGTGGCAGCTTAATTAACACATGTTCTTTCCCAGGCACATGCAAGGCCTGCCTAGCAACGAATGTTAAAATGTGTGGGTCAGATAGGAGGCAGTCTAAAAATAAAGAAATTATACCAAATAAAAACCCCGCGTTAAACTCAACGAAGAAATTAGGTAAAATTATGAATTTATATAAATGCCTCAAAGCATGCTACCAGATTTAAAGGTGATTCTTGTGTATCCACTGAATTGAAGATTTGTCGGTATGTGTGCTTGGTCACCTTCTGTAGCCAAGGTAATATGTGGCAAAAATAAATCTCGAAAAAATAATGCTTCCAGGAAACAATAGATGTTCGACAAGTGGGTTTCGATAATGGACCTTCCTGTATCGTCCATATAAACACACGGGAATTTATCAAGAATACGACAACGTTAACCGAGAGTTTATTTATAGTGTTGGAGAAAGGAGGTGAATTCCATGGAGATGCTAATTGCCAGAGGAAACCAAGTAGCCGAGGACTACGGACCACTCGCTCCGCTGCCTTGAACATACTTCTCAAGCCCATAGACATAGCCAGTAGACAGCAAGCAGCTAATACGGCGATCAGATTAAGATCGCGGCGTCTCTGGAAAGTACTTCGGTCTTGACGATCTATGATCCTCCTCATTCCATAGGTACGGAGACACTCGTGCCATTGTTGTCTCACGAGTTCCTCCTTCGGGTAGGCGTCGTAGAATATACCCGAAGTAAAACATGCCTGTCGTAAAAGGCGACTAAAATCCTGAGCTAAAACCTAATGGTTTAGGAAATAACCTGCTCCGTTGCTTGCCAAAATGATGGTTTCAAGCTCGTTAACAAAGGAATAAATGGTAAGTGCCTTATCTTATTATAGATACTGCACAATAAGTCTTGGCTTTATAACAATGGTGTCCAGTCCCGGGACGTTATGGCATCCTACTGGTAGCTTGCCACGGGAGATCAGGCTTCCGCCCGTGAGACCAGCATAGGTTTCATCCTGATCTCTAGAGGTTGGCCCCCAAGAGGGAGCATCGTGGTGGCTGTGGTTTAAAACGCTCGTAGAATCCTGTTGTCCAGAGTGGTCAGCTCAGTCCTATTACACTCCGGCCCGATATGGGCTGGTACACTAGCAATTACGGAGTGCAAGAGGAAGTTGTCGGCGCAATACAGGCTCTGTGCAAGCAGAGCCATCAGCGGCTTCCGAACCATCTCTGACGATGCAGCATGTGTTCTTCCCGGCATGATCCCCATTGACATACTTGCAAACGAGAACCAGAGGGTATAACGGCGGCCCCTGAACTGTCAGGAGGCAAGAAGAGTAAAGACGGAGAAAAAAGCGGCATCGATGACTCCGCAAAAGGCAGGTGGACCCATAAGCTCATTCCCACCATTGAATAATGGACACAAAGGAATATAGGGAACTGTTACTTTCATCTTACACAGTTCCCGTAGAGGCATGGTGGCTATCGGGAATACCTCCACAGGTTTGGACACGATAACTCACCTATGTGCCCCGAATGTCCACACGTGAAGGAAGACGCGGAGCATTAAGTGTTCATCTGCGCACAAGACAGTGAACTTGCCAACCCCGGAGGAACTCGTACTCTACATGACGAGATCTGAGAGCGACTGGTCAGACGTCTGCTCTTTCATAGCTAACGTACAGATTGCACTACGAAGAGCTGAAGCTAGAAGAGCCCAAGAGGCGGCCTTACAGAATAATTGCTAACCAGCCCCGCGAAGTAATACCTAACGGCGTTTGCGGGTTGAGAGTGGTGTGGTTTAGGACGTAGGCGCGAGGACAAAGGAGAATAATATCTTTTTTTTTTTTTTTTTTCATTCATTTTTGTTTTATTTTGAATTCATTAACTTACATGCTAGACAAAAATGCTTAAAACTAGCTTAACTAACTTAAAAAATGTTCTTACTCCTAACCTACTGACCCTATACGGGTACTCTAAGCTATTCTAATCTCTAATTTGGCTATACCTTTCGGATTATGCTATGTTTTTTTATTGTGTTAAAGACACGCCGTTCTACTTTTATTTGTTTCGCCAAGAAAACTGGAAATAAAAACTTGGCTATAGGAGAATAATATCTCGCGAATAGTTCATGCTGCTTGCACGGGCTACCAGTATCGTGAAGAAGATTCCACATCCTCCAATGGAAGCCATAAAAAAAGGATCTTGTACGCGATGTTGACGACACTGATCCCTCTATAGCTGACGCAGTCAACGGGGTCTCCTTTCTTGTGGATCGGACAAATGACGCTGAGATTGCACTCATCGGGCGTGCTATCCTCCGACCGTATCTTACAGATGAGAGCTGGTGTATGCGCCCTACCAAATCAGCTCCAGCTGCTTTGTTCGACTTCAGTCTTGATATTGCTATTTTGACCTCGTCTAAGTCGGGGGGTCGGATTTCCTGCCCATCGTCGTCCAAATGAAGTGGAACATGCTGCCTGACGGCGGAATTTTTGTAGTTCATCGCGGTCTATTAGTATGCAGAAGTGATTCTTCCCAATTCTCAGCATCGACAGCCACTCTACTACTAGTTGTCCATTTGCGCCCCTGCTGGCTTCGGTCTGAGCTTGATACCCTCCGGATAGCTGTTTGAGCTTTTGGCAAAACGTTCGGACCTGCCTCCTGCTGTATAACCTCTCCATCTCCTCGACCGCTCGCTTATCTGTCTTATGTTGTAGGCAAGTTCTCAAATGATACAGAGCTATACTTAGGGTGATGTACAAGCCATTGTCAAATTCCAATCAATTCTGCAACATTCTCATGCTCTCCCTCCTCCGATCTGTCTTCAAATCCCCAACCAGGTGCTGCAATGGCACATATTATCTCTAATGACTTTAATTTTTCGGATAATAATACACTCCCACCACAATAAAACATTTTGCACTCACGAACGTCCACTTCTTTTTTCTTTCTAGGTTAAACTTTCCATCGCCAGGAGATAAAAGAAACCGCAACCCACCCAACCGCATACAACAAAATGAATAATATTGCAATTGCCCCGTCGACCCTTTAAGCCCTTCACAAGTGCCCTGAGTGTCGCATTGTTAAGAGGCAACTTCAGCGCAATCGTTGAAACCGTAAAATACGACGATGAATCCATACCTTAGTTCTGGGAGGTAGACCATTCCAAACTATAAGTGTGGGTTGCACTTGTCGCTGCCACGGCTGTCACAGATTTATTTTATTTTTTCGTTTCTTTTTTTTGTTGGTCGTAACACCACCTAATTGGGTGCCTCTTGCACGTGCTTCAGCCCGGCAACTGGATGAACTTTATCACTTAAACAGAATCCCATCATAATCCAAGTCCAGTAAGTGTGGACGAATTAAATGGATTTAGTCGAATCGGATGAAAAACCGCACCCTTGTATGAAATTTTAATGAATGTCCTCCTTTGCTGAAGTGAAAGGGGCAAAAGTGGCAGCATCGTGTGTGACACGGAGAAAGTCGACCGCGGCGACGACAACAACGCCGACGCTAAATCATTTAGAAAAGCATCATCATAGCGAAGCTTCGCTGCAAAGCCAAACAAAGGGCCACCACGACGACGGTGGCGACGACACCGTCACAGGACGACATTCTAATCACAACAGACTTTTCGCAAAGGGAGCAGAATTGAATTGCCCTTCCTGGCGAACGATTCACCATAATGGTTATGGTCGTAGTATACTTTTATCTACTTGCTTCACCGTACATTGTAAAATGCGTTGGTGGCGGTAGCAGCAGCGGCAGCAGCAGTGCCATGAGTGGGACTGTCAGTCTTAACGCTGGCATTGGTTCCGGCTCAAATAGTCTAAGTAGTAATAGTCCAGGTGTCGGCAACGGCGGGGGTAGCAATAGCGGTAGCAATAGCAACATTGCCGATAGTGATTCAAGTGGCATCACAAGTGGGGGCAGCAGCAGTAGTGGCGGCAGCAGCAGCAGCGGCAGCAGTCGTAACAGTGGTGACGGTGGGAGAAGTCGAGTTAGTAATGACCAGCAATTACCCCCCACATTATCATCTCGGATTGTGCACACTCGAAACGGTGCCATATCGGGTGTGATTGTCCAACTCGAGGGTCGACATTTGGATCCAGTGGAATCGTACCGGGGGATACCGTATGCCTCACCCCCCCATGGAAATTTACGCTTCATGCCACCGGTATCAGCGGCGATGTGGTCTGGCGTAAAAAAGGCTGACAGGTAAGTGTGTTTTAAAGCTTGGTTTTTATGGTTTACTATTACATAGTCTGTTTGCCGGTGCTAATGCAAAGTTTTGAGGTTCAATATGAATTTCGTTATCAGTGGCGAACATGTCCTTAGAATGGGAATGCAGTTGGACGTAATAATATGGGTAGTTAAGTAGCTGATAGAAGTTAAACAGTGGGGTGGCAAAGTCACGTGTAGTTACAGGCGTTGGAAAAGTGAATTTCTAATGCGTCTTGACAAAATTCTTTCTTTTCTTTTTAACCATCAACGTATCGGATTCTAAGCTATTTTCTTCGGAATAATCGACTTTTACAATTTTTCCAGTTAAGTGGGAAACATAATATACGCCAAGTGTTGGCAGACATTTATACCAGTTTCATCCCATTTTTCATGACTTTCCACTATTTTGCCGGTGATTCGGGCACGCATACTTTTTGAACGTTCTCCTTGAGGTCTGCGATTTTCTGAGGGTTATTAATTACATAAGTTTGTGACTAGGGCAAAAAAATAGGGTATTACGAGAGAGGGCTCTACTACTCTTGAGCCCAAAGAAACAGCGGTTGGCAAGAGTTATTCTGCGTTTAATCTCTTTTTTTTTCATTTTAAATATATTTTTATTATATAATTCATAATGAGCTTACATACTAGACAAAAATGCTTAAAACTAGTTGGACGTACAATTCTACTTCTAACTTACTGGCCCTCGGCGGGCACTCTAAGCTAAACTTAATCTTATTCTATATGCCTTTCGACGTAATACTAAGTATGTTTTGAACTATCAATTCTAATGTACAAGTTAATAGTAGTACACTCAGTGTACCAATGTGTATACCTATTTTTTTTTGTTTTTTTATATTTTTTTTATTTGTTTTTTTTTTATAAATATATAGCTTATAAACTACCTTAAAACTACTCTACGATACGGAAGTCGGCCATAGGTTGCGGTATCTAGAATTCAATCTGATCCACCGCAAAACAGAGACCGACTGCGCCCCATAAGGGGGTACGCACTACCCGTTTTACCCCGGGTCTAAAGGGTTCGATGCTGGAGTTCCTTAGCTCCCCAGCCACCAGAACTTACGATGTTGCAATGCACATCCCGACTCGACACCGCTGTACTGAACCGGAGGAGGCCCTCCTCAGCTCGTTGTGCAACGAAACGGTCGTGGTTGAGTCGCCCATCCACAGTGGACCTGGCTATGTGAAACAGGAGCGGTACCGCATTCTTGTCTTGTATCAAGCCGTGTTTGTCAAAGTAGAGAAATGCTTCCGGAGGGACGAAGCCACTGTGACGTACCCTTTCGTGGTACAGTGGGTTGGGGTAGTTAGCCCCGAAGATCAAGTTATTAACCGAGTTCATCGCTCTCGCAGTGTGACCTCGAATCAACTTCACCAGGAAATTGTCCACTCGTAGCAGGTTGGCCCTGTTGTATAAGGCCTCATTGGAGTAGAATTTTCTGTACTGGGACTCTGGTGTTCTGTAAAGGCGAAGGCAAGCCCTAAGACAAGCCCTCTCAAACACATGAATCTTTTCCATCAAGCTTGCACTCACGTTGAACCACACGGGACAGCCATATGTGAGCATTGGCCGTATAAGGACCATGTAGCAGATTGCCTTTACCCTTGCATCGAGTTGGCTGTTGTAAAACAGTCTCTTTGTAAGGGCGAAAGCGCCTCGGGCCCTGGCTAGAGCAGCATCTACATGTTTGTTAAAATATAGATACTGATCTAGCCAGATTACCAGGTATCTGACTACAATCCTTTGCGTCAGTGGTTGCCCGTGGCGTCCAACAATTGAGAACTTTCGCGAATTCTTTTTCGTATCCGATGAAGCTTTACACAACGGAGTCCCTGCGTTTAATCTCGGTACTGACGTTGTTCGTACTATTAACTTGAGAGACAAGGTAGATGAAGGACTTTACTACCTCGAAGTTGTAGCTGCCTATGATGATGTTCTAACCGAGTCCTCATTCATCGCTAAACCCATTTTTGCCGCCTCCGTTTTAATAAAAGCAAACGCTTCATTGACGTCTCGCTGAGGTCGACCAAACACGTCAATGTCGTCTGCGTATGGTTGCAACTGCATGGACCTTTGGAAAACCGTATCTCTAATGTTTTGCACGATCTTCTCAAGAACAATCTTGAAAAAATCACATGACGGCGCGTGGCCTGCCTAAAACCTTTGTTGACATTGACGGTCTCTGTGAGTTCATTACCGACCTTGATGGAGCAGCGAGATTTCTCCATCGTCATCCTGCACAATCTGACGAGCTTGGCAGGAATGTCAAACTTATACATGGCGTTGTATAGCTCGTCTCTATGCACGCTGTCATATGGGCAAACGATACTAAGATTCCACTCGTCCAGCATGCTTTCCTCCGACCATATCCTACAGATGAGCTGGTGCTACGCCCAACCAGATCATTTCAAGCTCCTCTAAGCAGTTCCGCGGACAGTTCGTCCGCTCCAGCAGCTTTGTTTGACTTGGCTATCTTGACTTCGTCTAGATGGGGGGGCGGAATTATCTTCTATAGTCGTCCGTTGCGTGGAGTGGAATATTCTGCCTGACAGCGGTATTGGTATCAGTCTGTTGATTGTTAAACAGTCTGTGATTGGTAAAGCTTAATTCAAAAGCTCTGTGATACCACAGGCTGTCACGTATACATTGCATTTCTCAACTCGATTTCTCCCGTTGGTTTAAGTATTTGCTCCGGTAGCGGCTCAATCAACAAACTTCTTCAGCGGACAAGCTCTTTAGTTAGTCAAGTAGGTTGGTGGGAAGTGGCATCAATGCACTTAGGCCAAAATAAGCTCATTGTACTGCCACGTGGTTGTTTTTGTTAAGAGGAAGGGTCAACGTTATTATGACAGCCAACTAGTTCTATAAGCAATTTTGATCAATCCATTGAATGGAGTTTTCACGAGGCCCTTCAAGCTTTTGTACATGTGGGAGTCTATAGCAGCTTACCTAGTTAAGGCGAGAGCAGAACAGTTACATTGAAAGCGCCTGACTACTACCTCCTCATCGTCGTCCAAAAGTCGAAGGTGAAGAGGTCGAAGAGATGCCATAAACTGGCAGTCAATTGGTTTGTTTAGCCAGTTTATCAGCTTTTCAGTTTACTGGGATGTCCCTATGGCTTGATAGCCAGCACAGGCGAACTTTTAACTAATCGGGTATCTCGTTAAGAGATAAGCGGGTGTCGACTTCTATGTTTGTGTTTTTGTTTTCATTTTAATTTCATTTTTATTTTGGAATTCATGTCATCTTAAAAGACAAAAAATGCTTAAAACTTGTTGGACGTACAATGTTTTCATTTCTAACATACTGGCCCTCGACGGGCACTCTAAGCTAAACTCAATCTTAAACTATGTTCTTCGACTTGATCTATTAATGTGCATGATTGTAACACAGCTGTTACCTGTACAGCAACAGGTAACAGGGACATGTTTGTCTTTATAGCAAACTATGTCTATGCCAAAGGCTTCCGCTTGCATGACGCTGAATTGATCGGGAAAACGAACGAAATGGTTCAAGTTTAGACACTCCGCGAAATCACCACTTTCTACTCATCTGTGAAAAGGTGTATGGCTTTACCTGCGAAGGCTATGGCAACAACAAAGTACTCCACAGTCCACCTCTATGTGTCCTACCCCTGGTTTAACTTTTTGCCATCCAGCGTTTCCTAAAGGGTTCGTTAGAAATTATTTTTGTCGCACACACCAAGGAGCCCAAACAGGATAAAGAAGTAGTGCTTACTTGGGGGCCAAGGTAGACAAAGTCCAGACTGCCTCAAACGCCTGCATGTAGTGACGTTGTCGTCAAGTGGTCGATGATGAATAACCTTCCTTGAAGACAGCAGATATACCGTTTTGTCCTTATTGCACAGCTATGCCCATCTTGACTGCTTTCCATTCAACCGCAGTAAATCCTTAGTTGACTGTTCGCTAGGTTCAAGAAAAGTCGTCAATTTCTCCCATGTATGGAAAGACTATTAACAAAGTTTTTTAATAGTTCAAGCACTCAATTGTGACTGTAAGGATCGAGATGAAGCAATGCAGGTATATGCTTTAAATGCTTAGAAATTCCGTCAATGTCAGTTGCTCTGTTTTCTGTTTCTATTTTGCTATCTTCGGGTAGCCCATACTCATTCCCCTCCACCGCACTTCAGATTGAACACTTGTCCTGACCTTGCGATGACTTTCACTCATCACTCCCACCCCAGCATTCGGGACATTCTGGTGACTTTAATTAATTTCCCATGCACAACCGCTGTGAGCGAGATTAATCTTTCCCTGGATGAGCGGAAAACATTGACAAATAGGCCACAAATAAATGATTGAAACAATTCCTCTGGAAATTCTTTATCCCAACATCGTAATATGTTATTTTAATTAGTGCATAAGCAGGATTACGAGCTCTGCCGCTTGCCTTCGTTCCCATCGATGCACGCATGTGACGAGTTTCGCGAATATTTCACTGCAAATTAACGGACTTATTTTCATAAATGCAAATGGAAAATTGTTAAATCATTGACTAATGAATTGCGTCCAGTTCGGGTTAAAATGCACACAGCAGCAGCAGGCTTCCATGTAAGCATAAATTTTGTTTTCACTATCTCAAGGGTGATTCAATTTTCCACTCAGTTGCCATAACTCGATACACAATAAACGACATTTTGCAGTTCACCCCCACGCCCCTCCGTCAATCGGCAGATCAGAAGCAGCGTGGGAAAGACAGAGCGAGGGAGAGAAAAAAACTGCTCCCAAAGGATATTTTTAATTACTTTCACCTCCAAGCGCTCATTACACTTACCACCTGATGTGCGCGACCTGAAATTAATTTAACCACCACTTGGGACACCTGATAACATGATCGATATCCTCTTTTTTTCGTGGCGCCACAACATCCTGCTCGGGAGTAAACCTTACATAAATTGGAAATTCATGCAAACCTGCGCACGGGTTGTACATATTTATCTGTTCTGCTTACGGAGTACATGTATATAGACATTTTTCTACCGCCCACACGCAGAGGGCTGATGTAATGTAAAATTAACTGCTTTCATCGACTCATCACACCCCTTTTCAAAGGACATTATTCCTCCATTGGCTGCTCCGTGTTTATTTGGGTAAAGCGTGAGTGCGCATCACCAGGCGAGGGATACTAATTTAGGTTTAACACGTCCTCTACCCCCGGGGAAAAACACAGAAATGCGATCTTCGGTTGCGAGGTACACTCAAGGACGCCTTGAAAATGTCTGGACCTGGGGCACAAACGTAAGCGTAACCTAGACCGACACCGCCCGAAAATAGTTCCCATCCCCTTAATGAAACGGATGCGAAATAAATAAATGCGCACAAAACTAATGCTTACGTGAATCCGCATAGATTTGTACCGTTTGTGCATACACTTGAGTGTTTCGAGGAGACGGCAATTTGCAGCGACTGGGAAATAAAAATGAAATAAACTTGTTTCGCGTCCTGTCCCGCCCACTTCCATTTAATGTGGCTCAAAGGCGGCGGAACACGTAACCACTAGACCATCGTTAACGTGGTTGCTTTCCGTTTTAAGTGATTCTTCATCATCCTCGGCTAGGCGTCTGCGTTGAAGTTGGGTTATTCTCTGTCCATATCCATAATTCTATTGCTGTTCTCGTCAACGCTACTTATGTTCGTGTAATCGTTCATTCGTTCGTGGTGTTTTTTCCCCGTCAGTAGGACATTTTTATCGAATTCAGCGCCCATTTGCTTACAGTACACATCACCGCATGCATAACACTGCCGCAAGCTTATTGAGAGTTAAATGTATTTGTTATCCGTCTGCTAACCGAAGCAGACCGGAGAAGTTGAATGCGGGGCAACTAAGTTGCGCTACAGCGCCACGGAGCAGGAGCCGCAGAATTAATGGACGTCAGAAGAAGGTGGAAGGAAAAACGAATTATTTTCTAGGATATTAAATATAATTACGAAATTCACGTGTTTGCACTTCAAATTGATGGCGGGATTTGTGAAATTGAAATGATTACATTTTTATTTCCTCCTGGATTATTGTATTAGGTTTCAAAGGAAAAAAAAAACGCACACACTCCCATAAAAGCAGTTTTCATGTTTTTATGTGAGGGACACGAGGATTGATGTAGAAAATGGTATGGTGACATGTTACACGCCTACGTTGCTTTAAGGGTATTGAAAGGCGATCTTTCTACATTATGGTGATTCATTGTGAACCACCTCTTAGCCACCCATTAAACGCTTGATGTGAGAGCCACTTTTGCAGCTTAACCTCGTGAGTTTAATTTAAATTTAAACTTATTTTTATAGTATTTCATCGATGGCCGGTTGAGTAGGTTTTCGTCGCATCATTGGCTTTAACTAGACGTCGCGTGGTTTGTACTGTACAATGCATTGAAACAAGCCGCACATTGTGCTTCTGGGCCATCGGTCATCAGCATTCTGAATCTTCTTCATCTCTGGCTGGCGCTACATTCCGGGGTGGACCTGGGCCTCAGCCAACAAGTATTCTTGATCTTTGTGGTAAAACGTGGAAGAAAGGAATATTGAATTGGAATATTAGCGTTCATGAGGTAAAAGACTCACTTAAACTGGGTTGAAAGGGCTATCTCCCACAAATGTTCGCAAAGGAAAATAGCTAAGTTCACGGCAGTTGGTATGACGAATTTGCTGGCGGACTTGTGCGAACAACCGAAGGCACCCTCGGGTTATTTGCGAACCTAGAGCGCATAGAACTCGTGGGTACCTCCTGGCTTAAGGCCGAGTTAAGTGGAATAAGTTAATTTTGGCTTAGCTTATGCTAATATATGGGTTAGGTAGTTTAGTTCCCCGAACTGAACTCCGGAAACAGAGTGCCCCTCCTTGTTTATAGAGGTCCCAAGTTCGAATCCCAATGAAAGCAGAAGTTAATACGCTTTTATCTGGTTTTCCAATTTCCACAAAGGATCCAAGAATGATATATACAGAATACAGTAAATCGAGATGAAAGCGGATGAAATCGCAATTTGTTTGGATACAAATTGCAGAAAGAAAATTTCGTTCTGCTCTTCTTCATTTCAGTCCAAAGATGATTATCTCTAGTTCTTTTTTGCAAAGCTAGCAAATAGCTCTCATTTTTCTGATTTCTTGTATGACGCTAATCTGGTCCCACGTCACAAAAAACACGGCGGATTTTCAAAAAACAGTAATTTTGTGTAGATCATTCCTGCAAAGGTCTAAGGCTACTGGCAATTTCACAGGCAGCCCAGTAACCTAACCCAACCTAACATGCAACTGTGCGCAAGCAGAAAGACGGCAATTCATGCGATATTTGTATCTTTGATTCCTTATTTGCCCCGTTTTCCAATCTAACCAACCAATTCATAACATCACATCACGTCCTCTTGTACACGTGTACTCATTTCAAGGACGACGTCGGTTAAATGGCGAAACCCGTTTCCTCGCGCGTAGTTAAAAGTAATTAAAAAATAATTTATTGCTCATGGGAATGTCAAATAAGAATAATCGCAAACACAGCGAGCTTGCAATAAATATTTTATTTGAAAATCCATTCAAAGTGTTTTAGGCTAATGTGTAACCCTGTGTACGTGTGTATCTACATACGCCAGTATATACTGTACAAAATTTACATATGTATTTAATCCCCATTTAGAACGCTTATCCTCCTTTCAGCAAAGGTACCTTTGTGACAAAAACGCTGGGCCGCACACACAACGTGTGCCCGTGTCATGGGCAGACGCGGCATTGGTTCCGAACTATTCATGTGGAAAGGTTATTTTCATGCCTCAAGTGATGAAAGTAATGTGGTATATTCAACGCACAAAAAACACTCTGCACGAAAGGACACTGCTGAGCCTCAAAGCTCTTCACTGGGAGGTGTTGGAAATATTACGTGTGGTGGCGTTTGTGCCTATGTACGGGCATATAGGTTAGTCAAGCATTCAAGCATGCGAGTATATGTACGCTAGCAACTGACGTTAAAACGTTTAGAAAATACTTTTTGAGAACGTTTTATCTTCACTGCTTTAGTTTGATAATTTTTTGCGGGAATTAACTTCTGGAGCGTGATGTAACTACGAGATGTCGTCACTGAAATTATGCATTTCAGAAATCTACACACCGGTTATTGGTTTTATTTTTCATTCTCACAAAATGTGGTGAATTTTTGGTAAAAAAGCATTTTCTCCATCTTCTAAATTCTGCGAAAAAAAAGGAATTGTCTGTAGCACACAGTTTACGCTATGTTCTCGCTTACTTTCCTAATATACCAAGCTATCATTAAATGAGGAATCGTTCATACTGTTGTTGTATTACCTAGGGAATTCAGCTGCCACTTAGTAAACCCTATTACTGTTACTATTCCTAACACTCTGATAACGAGACACAAGGTCTTGTGGGCATTACAAAGCTTCAGTCCAAACAAGTCACCTAGACTGGATGGCAACACAAGCTGAGCTCCTACAAATCTCAGCCCTCCCTATCCCGATGCTGGCTCTAATGTGCGAGGCCTACATCTCTTTGTGCCACAGTTGAGAACGAGTCAAGGTTGTTTTCATACCCAAAGCGGGGAAGAGCCCCCATGCACATTCTAAGGATCTAAGATCTATCGGCTGATCACCGCTTTTACTAAAAACACTAGAAGGACTCATTGATCTGCATGTAAGATCCACTGTAGATCCAGAAAAACTTTCGTTATCTCAACAAAGGTATATCCTTGGAACGGCCCTCCACACTCTTTTACGTACCATTGAGAAATCTCTAAGCTTCAAGGAATATACCTAGAAATATAAAAACAGGCCTCTAAATTACACGACCACTGGAAGAACTAAACGTAGACTCGGGACCGTATCTCTATAGTCTGCTCTGAATAGTGTGACTTCAATATGAAATCGCGAAGTATTACACGATTAAGACCTCACCCCAATTCAATTGGACAACACTTCCCAAAAAATAACAGGGAAACTCTGATTCAAGACATAGACTTGTGACTCGGCAGCAGTCTCTTGGTAAAGCTATGCACTTTTACACAGATGTATCCAAGACGGAAGATCAAATAGGAAGTGGCGTGATCTCGGAGTGACTGAACAGAGCCGTTCATCCACCGCTCAGTAACCACTACGCACAAAAAATCAATATCAAATGATTGGCAGTCATCTCTTGACGAACATCAAAACAAATCTGGCCTCACCTCGATATATAAATATCAAGTAGCCTAATCTCCCTGAAGAAATCAAAAATGGAACTAAACGAAGATTAGAAGAAAAAAACCGACTCCTCTTCGACTGTTCTTCTCTGGTCTCAATTTGGAAAGCCACATTAGTCTGTCATGGGTTAAACGACGTCAATAATAAACCGGTCAACTTTCTGGTAATTTTGTTTGACAAAACTGTTTGGATGAAATAATCACGGCAACCCTTGTCTAATTTGTACCACTTGGCCTAAGTGCATCAGTGCCACTTCCTTCCTACCAACTCTTCTATGTCGGTCCCCGGACTCTGTGTAATCCCAGAGAATTGTGATGCGAACGTGCTTGCTGTATAGTGCAATATCTCCGTAAGCTTGTCGGAAGACGGCCTACCATCCATGCACATCGTTAATGGTTATCCATATTTTACGCACACTAAGGCACACCGTCAAATCGACAAAGATCGTCTTAAGACCTTTCTACTCCTTTAACTTAGGAAACCTTTAGCAAAGCTTGAAACACTTAGTCACACAAATGGCAAATGGGTGTACCGCCAGTCGGCACTAGCTGCCTCACTACAAAACATCTATGGCCCACTATCGACCCAAAAGCCTCAGATGGACTAATCAAAATGAGTACACAAATATCAGAACACAATTATTGGCATCATAACCTGGTACTGCATATCACGTTCTCTCATGAGACGAGTTGGTGGCCCGTGGGTATGTACGTAGACCCCAAACTCGATATCGTTGGTTCGATACCTGCTCGGTGCAACATGAATGGTTGCTGAGAAGCTAGGCCCTGGCCCTCTAGGAGCTGGAGAGCCACCCATATTTTTAGATAGTACCCTGTTAACTACTGAAACACGTGCCTCCAGATTTTGCTTCTCGAATAACGATGTGTACA
Organism: Eristalis arbustorum; assembly: GCA_916610145.1. Lineage (NCBI taxonomy): Eukaryota > Metazoa > Arthropoda > Insecta > Diptera > Syrphidae > Eristalis > Eristalis arbustorum. The sequence goes on along the minus strand of OU744316.1, from coordinate 94,155,063 downwards.
GAAAGTGCAAATACTAAGAGGAGGAAGAAATTGTTGCACATTTTCTATGTACCTCCTATGCTCTCTCATCCAGTTAAATACACCACCTAGGCGTCTGCTATTTCAACAACATGACACCCTTAATTTAGAACTGTACTGATAGTTTTGTGAATCCGTTTTTACTTCCTTCATAGTGTAAAATAAGCTCTATCGTTTACGCAAATGTTGTGTTATGGTCGCATTCCACGGCCAGTTACAATCCAATTTTTGGTGAGTTAACTACATAAGAGAGCAGATGAAAATCAAAATGCATAGTCCACGAATTCGATGATCCGATGCATTTGCTAAATCAATATTGCTCTTTACGGGGACACACGACGGGCACTCGCGAAAGTAAAATAACACAGACAGCCCAAGGGAATGTTGTGTAATCTAGGTCCAATTCCATCTCTCATCGTAGCGTCACGCCCCAGACACAGCTCCACCCGGTAGCCATTAACGAATCTCCAGCCATTTGGGAAGCAAGATTCAAACAAAAAAAAAAAACCGTTTATTTAACCATTAACTACCCTTTCGAATTAACCCTAGTCACTGAACTTCAAATGGCAATCTCAAACGAAATATTAAACGCAATTAATTCGTGTTCGTTTTTTCAGTCTAGACACAGGAATCTAATTTGAATCCTTTCCGTTCATCGCCTATCCAATTTGCTTTGTAATTATTGACTACGTTTTCCTACTGCCTCGACTGAGCACTGACTGCTGCCTTAATCCATTCGGGTTATCGTCTATTTCCGACGTTCCTTTGTGCGCCGGAAATTGCTTACGTAAAGTGCAGAGAAGTCGGTCGGCGTAATATATTAGAGCACATCTCTTTATTTTTTGCTTTTCGCAAAAATTTATTTATTTCTAAATTCATTACCAGCTGAACGTGCTCCTTGGCGCTTTTGTTATAAATCAAATTCTCCTTCACGCACATGTAGCGAGGAATTTCTTTTCGCACAGTTTGCGCCGGCCTCTGGAAAGGATCGTCTTCAGAGAAGACAATTTTACAAATTTGTTGCCGTCGGTGGGCCTTTTTTTCTGATATTTGATTCCGAAAGCCAATTTAATTTGTGTTCATGAATTTTAATGTTTCCGTGGACGACATTTATAATTTTAATATCTTTCCCAAATAACGGTATCTAAATAACAAATATCGGCATCAATGGCAGAGCAGAATATTTGCTTGTTGCGTGAAATATAAACGAGGATGAATTATTCAGATCTCGGAGCATAATGCGTAGAAATAAATTATTGACGTTACGGCTGCTGCATCGATTGATGGTCCAATCGATTCCTTTCTACGCCCCTCAGCTAAGATGATTTATTAAAGAAATTATTGCATTTCGGATGACTTGCACGATTAGCTGGTACAATGTGCCTGGGGTTTTGGAGCGTTTGGTGCTCGATACGAATAAATCGTGTGTGTACCTAGAAAGGAAAAGAGAGAACCTGTGTATGAGCATATGAAATTCACGTATGTAAATATGCCAAGTGTCATTTATTCAGTAAGTCCCGTGACGTAGCCACACAAATCATACGCACTCTCGCATTTTTGTTTTAGATTAATTACATGTACATATAAATTAGAGCGGCATGATATGGACAGTATGCACAACACTGCGGTAGACCGTATAAAACTTACAAGTTCAGCTATTCTCAAAATGCATGCTCTGGCATCTCGGCAAGTAACGATCTTATTACACGCAACATGCATTCATCAAAGAAAGTTGGACATCACGAAATGCATCACAAAACGGCTACGAAAAATCAACAGACCCCAGTCAGCTGACGACCGACAGCATTTCATCAAATTTGGGAGATAAGAAAATGATCTACATCGTGAGTGGCAAGGGGTCAACGACCACATTTTGGCTACTCCCACTACACTGAATGTCTAGCTGCTTCAGGACCGCCCTTTGGCTCCTCCCGCTCCTTCAAGGGAACCGGAAGGTGCAGGATGGCGAACTATGCAATCTATATACCTGGATTAGCAATAGACCAAGGAAAAAAAACTAACCAGAGATTTCCTGAAGGCAATGACCCTGATGATGCATTCATTCCGAGTGTAGAGCTGAATCAATCAACATCTTCAACAAAATAGATTTCATAAAAAAAAGGTTTTCCGTATTTCTTGCTGGTTGTATTTCTCTTGGTTGTCCGTTTCTTAGCGGCCTCGCGAAGGTTTTTTACTTCACGGTTTTACTTCAACCGCCTCCGGCAAGCGTAACTTCAACTATCGGTTTCGATCCTTGAGCTGAATATTTTTTTTTTTGCTAACAGACCTTGCGACAAAACAGATCTCTTGTGCTTTTTAGTAGTCTTGTCTTGGAATTATTTTCATCAGTAAACAAGTGAAGTTCGTGTTAAAGGTCTCATATTTTAGGAAAAGAGCCGGCGTAATGTTTGAGTTTAACAACGAAATGCGCCTGGCACAAGTCACAAGGCATTGCGTTTGTGTATGCCTCATCTACAAAAAAGCGATTCTACCTCTTGCAATAAGTGCAGAGTTTTAACCCTGCTCAACGTCGCTCACAAGGTCCTATATAGCGCAATTTTTGAATACTTAAAGCCGTTTTGAAAAGACACTAATCGGCACCAGTGCAACTTCCGGCCCGGCAAGTCGACTATTGGTCATCACAGTAAGGCTAATCCTAGAGAAGACCGGCGAGTTTCAAATTGATACTCACCATATTTTCATCAATTTTAATTCATGGAAACTCATTGTCGTGTGATTTGTCCAATTTAGTATTAGATAGGAAAGTGCGCCGGACTGCTGTAACCACGGAAGGCACTGTCTGCTACAAGTCAACGCGTCATAGTGAAAGCTTTCACTGCAAGGCGAAACGAGCTGTTCTATGGTCAACGAGGACAAGACAAAATATATGCTGCGGATCAAGAAGCAATCCGTCGTTCACCATCTTGGCCAAAACATAATAATCGACAGCTGCAATTTCCAGGTAGTAAAGGAGTTTTTCTACCTCTTGGCAGACGTTAACAGCACGACGTCTTAGTGGATATCCGACGTAGAATTGTCCCAACTACCCATGCTATTTCGGTTTGGCAAAAAAACTGACTCAAAGGACCAAAATCATGATCTGCAAAACTTTTATCTTTTCAGTCATGCTTTGATGAAAAATGAATGACAAATTTTAGGTCTTCCAAGAGATCGTATTGCAGTTTAGTGAACAATTTCTGAACAAGAAATCATACAATACTTTACACAGTACACACCCCTATTCGCTTTGACGGTGACCCTCAACATCCAAATAGTCACCCTAATAGTTTGCAACACATGTTTCGGTATTTTGTGGTAACTCTTGAGACTTGCCGGAATTAAAGTAAACTTAAAGCGATTCCATTTTAGTCGAGCCAAAGATGTATACCTCAAACAATTGGGGGCGTTTTTCAAAATAGAAGACATTGGACAAAGCACTGCTTGTTATATGTGCACAGTCCGAGTTGGCTCTTGGTTTCAGTCAAAAAATCTTTGCGAATAGAACGAGCTAGATGTGTCTAGTTTCGCACGCCGAGTAAGCATCTTCACATAGGTGCACTCCTCAGACGGGAGTATTCTGTTGGATTGTCCAACATGTTCAGAGTCAGAGGCTCTTCGGACCGGAGCTGACTTGTTTATGTACTCTACATGGACCACCAAACGTAGGCGTTCGATCTTGACACCTGGCTAACAATTTATTTAATAATAGCTAGCTTCTCAGCAACCATTCGTGTTGTGCGTGCTATCGTTCTCTTACGAGTGGAAAGGACCTAAAGTTGTATGCTCCCAAATTGAGAAGCTTTTTCCAGACAGAAAATATTCCTTGAGCATTGTCAGTGACTCGAAAGACTTAAGGCAGTGACAATTATCCTAGTCTGTGCGCCTCGGATTTAATAACAATAAACGCATCATTGGCAGATATCAATGTTAGATAAGATGATAATCCGAAACTCTAATTTTGAAATCACAATCGGTGAGTGTGGCGCTGTATAACTCTTCCATACGTACGCTGTCATATGCGGATTTGAAGTCAACGAGTGGGTCGGTGTATAGGGTTACACACCTTTTATCTTGTCAATTGTTTGACTTCGGTCTGGATACTGCTCCCTTAGCCACACTTAGGTTCATTATCGCCTAGATTTAGTGGAACATTCTGCTGACAGCGGTATTTTGATCTCCATTGCGGTTTAACAGTCTACAGAAGCGACATCCCTAACGAGGTCCATCCACCTCACTATGACTCCATACATTAGTATTGGCCTTGAATAATCAATTCACAATGCCTGGCTGCAATCTCCATTTCTATTAACCGACATTAACTCCCGGTTTGAGTGTCTGTTGGAGGGTCGAAGAGAGAAATTGTATATCTGTTGTTGAAGAGTTCCGACTTCTGAAGATTGACCTCAAGGTCACATGTCTCCTTCACGTACTTATGCTCAATGCTCAAAGAGCGTTGTCACAGTTTCTCAAACTTGGCCATTCAAGTCGGCATAAGACTGTAGGCCCCTTCCACTCGTGAAAGAACAATAGCACGTACAACACGAGGAGTTGCTTCTGTCATTATGGCAGCATCACTTGTGTTGACGTTGTGCAATAAACCTAACTCGGAACTACATACTTAAAATATTTTATTTACTCCTTCTTCTGTGGGCCACACATTTATTTGCTCCAATCGACTGAGACCGATGCTTGCTTACTGGCATAAGAGTATCAATTCATTGTTGTTCTAAGCTAATAATGTATAAGAGTACTACCACCTACATTAAAAATGTCAGAGACGATAAGGTGGCCATGAATTAATTTTATTTCGTTTCCTTGGTTGCGATGTAATTTCACCGCTTCTGCAAATTGTCTAGTTCTAGTGTTCTATACAACTGCTGTGTGAGACTTTATTTAGAAACATTTCCATTCATTCATTAATTTGTTGGTATTTCTTTCTAAATGCAGATTCAGCCCCGTGTGTCCACAACGACTTCCAGATGTTGCCAACGAAACAGCCGCCCTGGAACGAATGCCAAAAGGCCGACTTGAATACCTTAAGCGGTTGCTGCCATATCTGCAGAATCAATCAGAGGATTGCCTTTACTTGAACATTTATGTCCCGATACAAGGTGAGTCACGAAAACCAAAACTTTGAAGGAATTTATTAAGGGAAGCATCTTAGCTTAGATTTATAGAAACAAGGTGATAATTTAGCTGGTTTGCAATGTCACCAGTTTTGGGAGTACTATCAACAAATGAACTAAAGCAATGCTCAATTTGTAATGCTATCGATTAAAGGGGAAGAAACAATGTTGATCAAATAAAAAAATGGGAAATACATTCATGACTTAATTTCGACTGAAAACAACAAAATATTATATAATTCACAAGTTAAATTGCAATAACATGAAATGGGTGGCACGAAAGTTAGATGTGAACCCGGGCAAGTACCTACAGCAACTACTTGTGTAGCGTTCTGTAGTCCTCCCACAAGTAATCAAAACCTACTGTTTTACGCTGTCTCTGAAGGGCAAAGCTTAAGAAGCTGTTATTTCGTGTGAAGCAGTGTATTATGAAATTTTTTTGCGGAATAAGAAATTTAATTTCGGAGGCGAACGCATACACCACCGCTATGGCCACTCAGTGTGATCAATCAAGGCGAGTGTGGTTATGGTCTGACATAAACGGACAGATCTGATCACCTTACTGGAAATTTAAACTACCACAAAATTAATCATCCAGAATTGAAATGTTTCTTGACATGTACATGCTGTGCTACCCTGCTAGTTGTACCGCATTGATACCGTGTTATTTACCCACAAAATTATGGCTATCATATTTGCATTACCTGTGCTATAATACCTCCGACCCCAAAAACCACACTAAACGGGAGCATCTTGCTTGTGAATTTGCAGCTTAACAGTCACTTGTGGTGTTCCTGATACCTAAATTAGACCAAGGAACCATCATTTTTCCCTCAGAGTATAATAACGTTAAATACCTTATAGCTCTGAGAATATTTTTTTCAATATTCCAAACAATTTTTGATGTCGGACTGGAGCGGCTGGATGGGCAAGTTGGTTTAGCACTTGTTTTTGACTAGAATCCCAGCGAAAGAAGACATTACAAGTCCATAACGATAATTCCAGACACTAGAACTGGAATTATCGTTTTGGACTTGTAATCTTACTATGCCTATCGCAATGGACCAGCAATCGTCTAAGTGTGCTGGTGATGTCACTGGCACCCTACTAACCAAACCTAGTCAAAGGTCGGACTTACGAGCGGATTTATCGACTCAATGGTTTCAGATTGGAACTTCAGAAATGGTCTTTTGATTTTACGACCAGAAGTCACACACTGCCCACTGGTGCAAATATGGCGGTTGTAGAAGGATATGCGAGAAATATTGTCTGAAATGGGCTCGAAGTATGACGGTGCATTATTAGGATAGATCGAAAATAATGAACTCACTTACCATAGACATTCAATTTATGTTTAGACAAGACGTCCTGTCATGTGCTTTTTTAATTGCACACTTTGAAAGACGTGCAATACGCACAGCTACGACTTTCCGTTCAAATGTTAACTTACGCAGATGACTTTGACGTGATCCTACGAACACATCGAGCCGTCGATGAGGTCTTAACTGGCATTGAGTCGGCAGACGCTAAAGTGGGTCTAGTGGTAAATGAGGATGATGGACCTTGTACCACGTTCATGTATATGCTGTCATCACTAAAGAACGCACAACATCGACATTTCGGACAGAACGTAATAATGGGCTGCAGAAATCGTGTGGTATTCAAGGATTCTGTTTACCTTGCTTCTGCTGTAAACGTTGACAATGATACCAGTACCATGATCAAGCGCGGAACTACTCTTGTCAACGGATGGTTCTATGGGCCAAGGGCTCCTTTATTAAAAGAGATATTTATCGAAAAATCAACCTGACTTTATATAAAACTTTGATGATCATTGTCCTGATCTATGACGCAGAGATAAAGACGCTATTGCAAGCGGATGAAGGAGCTGTTGGTCGTTTTGAGGGCAAAGTTCCGCGTGCGATCTTTGGTCCTGTTTGCGTTGATGGCATTCGGAAGAGAAGACCAACCACGAACTGTACGGGCTGTTAATGGCATGCACCTAGTTAAGCGTCTTCGTATTCAACGCTTAAGACTGGACGCTAAAAACTGGCTAGGTCATGTGAAAGGGATGGACACCACATCTCCAGTTCGAAGAGGCACACACAAGTGGGGAGTGACTTCAACCAACGTGGTGTGCAGGCAGCTGCCGCAGGATCGTGCTGGCTGGAAAGGCCTGATGGTTGAGGCCCACCGAAGCAGTAATACAGAGAAATAATACACAATATGTATGCATTTTGACAACATTTTTCATAACACCTTATGTGTCGTATATAATAATCTGTTGCTCTGCTTTGCGGCTAGTCTGTCTAATAGGATCGAGGTCCTCCCAACTTCTGTCTGGTTGCATCATTGATTGCAGACAAATAGCAGCCAGCACAGCTTTGGGACTCAAAACGCCCGAGTTTGGCCTGCACCAACCACCGATGTTTATAACCATTCTTATCGCATAGAACTTTCTTGCTAACTACACTAACTGCAACTAGAAATGCTGGGCGTCTCTTAACAAGATGGCTAACTATTTCAAATTACACCTAATGTGGGTGCCGAGACATACCGGGCAATTGTTATAGCCTGCCATCTCTTTAGGAAGATACAATCAAAACCAAAATGGTTAGAAGCCACCACTACGTTAAAACAAAGTATACATGGCCATGTGGCGTTGTGGGTATGTCGGTCGACCTCAATCTCCGCGTCGTAGATACGTTCCCCGGTACGGCAAAAATAATTTGCACGGCCCCACCTCTTTCAAATCATTGCAATGTTCAAAGAGTACTTCTGCCTTGAAATAGCTTCTCAAACTTGGTCGTTCGGAGTGGGCATACAACTGTAGTTCTCTTCCACTCGCGAGAGAACAAAAGCACACACAATACTAGTGGTTGCTGAGAAGCTGGGACCTTACCCTTTACGGGCTGTCCCCTTATTATATTATTATTATTGTTTAACAAGGCCCCTTAGTTAACCCGAATCAGTCACTTAGTTTACTTAGAATCATCAGACAATCACTAAGTTCAATCTTCGGATGCACACTGCTCAAATGGTAATCATGCTCGAAAGATGGGTTTTCCCAAGCAATGATTTGTGTAGAAACTGCATGATGAATGGATGCTGCTCATCTAGGGTTCTGGCAAGTTGTGGCCACTTACGCCTATTGCCAACCAGCTACTCAATGCCAGCAAAATTGCTTCATTGCTAGGATTAACTGGTTCTAATCCTAAAAAGAAGTCGATCGGCGTGTTATTATAACGGGTCTATTTTGGCATAGGTTGGTTGCCAGTCCTAAGGTCACACCACACTCCCGTGGTTTTACTAAGAACAAGTCTCTGTGCTGAAAAGTGAATGCGCGGGCATTCCTAGAGATGAACTGTGGAAAGTTCTATAGAATCGAAAATATTTAAAAACTACTTGGAGGACTTTACAAATTTCCATCACGGGAAGTTTAGCAAAAAGGAAATACAAGATTTATCAACATTTTTTTTCTTGTGTTCCTATCTCAGGGGACAAGATGATATGCCTAGGACATCATGTACCGTCGCCATTACTAATTGACTCCCCACAGTATTCAGCAGCAAATAGAAATTGCTTAAGCTTATCGAATGACACATTCAAGGCTCATCCTCATGTAGCTACCCCCAAACACAATTTCATTCGTCGACTGAATCTGACTCTGAATCCGGATTTGAATTGCAAATGCAGAGTTAAAGAAAAAACGCGTCTGCAATAATTTGTATTTTCGAAGAGGTTAAATGACAGAGATTTTCCGAATTAACCCAACATTTTGTAAATAAAAACTTCTTTAAGTGATTTATGAACACAAAGAGTTTAGTCCGCCGCATCAACACTTTCATAGAGTCAGACCGAACATGCTTGCCTTTTTTTATTGTATTTTCATAATTTGCGGAACGAAGACAGAGGCAACAGGAAGAAAATCAAATGTCATCCTTTTTAAGGTTTCTTATAATCGGAGTAATAAAATTAATTTTTGTAACAAGATTTAGTCATTTCCTCAGCCTCTTTGAAATCCCTTTTCCATGCCGGAACCCAATTTGATAATTTGTTCTGTTTCCGTTTGGAATTCTTCAAACGCTTTTTAATGAACTGCAAGAATTATATTTCATGACATGGGTTATGAGCTGGCTTAGTCTCAAATTTGCTTGCTTTGCAAAATGGTTTTGCGGATACAGCCGATATTGCGGGTCAAATTGCTGGGTTTTCTTTTCCCATTTAAAGTGATTGGCACAATTTTATAGGTAATTTAATGGCTGCGGTATATTGTGTTGGAAATATTTGTAACGAAGAAGAGGTTGCTTAGTAAATTACGGAATGGTGCTCTTTTAAGAAAGCCATGTCATCGAGAATATTTTGAATAATTTCGAAAAAGCTGAAGCAAGTAATTGTCCCAAGTATTTTTAGGTAAATATAAACGAACTTTTTTGCCAACACATCACATTAATGGCCGGTTATGCTGTGTGTGATGCTATATTGTTTTTTTTTTTTCTTGTGTAACGACACCGCACCGTAGTTAATACAAAAGACTCAGTAATTCTTTTATGAATGATAGTATGTACTTTGTAGTGGAATTTTGAGACACCACTGAAGTGTCAGTCAGTGTTTGAAAAAATGCGATTATTATCATTTCTTCGAGTGTTGTCGACTGCTGAAGTCGACACATTGATGCTCCTTCGACTTGTGCTGCTGACTAAAAGAAATAGCAAAGCAAAAATCAAAATTATCAATGGATGACAGCTTCTGGTGCTGTGTATATCTGACGGCTATTTTTTTTTCATTTTAATTTATTTTTCAATTCATTTACTTATATGCTCGGCAAAAATGCTTAAAAGTAGCTCAACTAACTTGACCAACGTTCTTACATCCAACCTACTGACCCTATACGGGTACGAAGCCAATACGAAATAAAAAGACTATTTTTTTCCGTTTTTTTTCACTATCGGATCTTGAAAGTTTCTTTGGCCTAGAAACTATTAAAAAAAAACTTGGCTTTTGCATATATCTGATGGTTGTGTGTTGCGACTGTGGCCGCCAATTTTTCAGCGGTCAGAGGTCAGTTAAAAAAATTGAAGGCAGCCAACTTTTGCTTTTCCAACTGAAGCAATTTAAACACTGACTGAGGTTATTACCTCTCTATGAAAGATACATTTTCTCTTTCAGATTAGTGCCGGATATTTGCACAAGACGTCGAAACCTTTTTGAAGCAAAGTTAATTAGGCTTGTCTCGACACAGGTTTAATTTGTCAAAATGGTAGTATAGGCCACAGTTGGCAGTTAGCAAACTAAAACTTTCCTTGTTCAGCTAGAGTTAATATTTCTTTTTATGAATAAGGGCTTATTGGGTGTTTGGATTGCCTAAAATTCTCAGAGTTTATTTTCATTTGTCTAGACGAAGCGTTAAGGCAGCATTTTCCCGTCTTGGAACCTATTGGGCTCCAGACCATAAAGCCTTGAGAGTTACCGACGATGCGTCTCTTGTGCGCGTCCAAAGTGGGTAACTTGCTTGCATAGACGATAGGCTTGACGTAGCCCCAGAGACGTTACGCCGTCTTGTTGGAACCAGAACTCATTGTCTTGTGCTCGCTTAATATCTGAATTCATTGTCAAGTTAGATGCTTCCTTTGACATTTCGAAAGAAATAAGGTCCGTTCAAACATCACCAAAGAAGTACATTGATTCTTCTGGGAAAACTTGTGGATTGTGTTCGCTCCGATAATAGATAATTTTCTTGTTGACATAGCCGCTACGTCAAAAATGTTTCTCGTCCGAAACGATGATTTTTGCGGACCAACAATTCTGGGCTGCAATTGTTGAAAGCTAGGCGTTGTCTATTACCTTCCTACTTCAATTCCCTACAAGCAAAATCAGTGAAACTGAAGTTGCAACTCAAACATTTTTGATGGTGGACAAAATTGGACACAAAAAAAGCTCAGTTGCAAGCGTCTCTTAAGATTCATACAACCAAACTGTCAAGGTTTTTATTCTTATTTAAAATCGTCGTGAATAAAACCGACTTCGGATATATGTATATGTTAGCCTCTAAGGTTTGCAATCAGAATTTTTTCTTATATCCCGAAATGAGAATGAAGAGTCATTACTCCCGTTTTTACCTCATGGTCACGTTTCCATACTCTGGAATTGGTCACCAGTACTGCAAAATAGCCAAACTGACTGGGTACCTGGCCATACTGGCTCTAAAGACAACGAAAAAGCGGACAACCTCGCGAAGGTGTGATTAGAGCTTGGAGTATCCATGGCAATCACTCAGAATCACCGCTTAGCTCTATAAGAAGCAAACTAGAAAACGAAGCCCTAGGCTGAGCAAAACTGTAGTAGCTGGTTGGAGCTGTATGAGGAAGAAATAAAATCTATCTAAGTCTGCTCTGTGAATGCCGAAGCCTGGAATAGGAATATATAGAAATATTTCCCATACATTTACAGAGCTGGTGGTCTTGTGCGGTGTAGAGAGAAAAACCTCTAAAAGTTCTCAAACGCTTGCCAGTAGTGCGATTGTCTTGTGGTAGTAAATAGCCTATAAAGAAAATCACAGTCATAATGGACCCAACTAGTTGGCCTATTGAGCTGCGGCCTCAAGGTTGCAAGGGCCCCCAATTACCTAACTACCTACTTTACTTGCCAACACATTAGAGCGTTGCCTCTAATGACGTATTTCTACGAAAACATTTTGCTGTCGACAGCGTGCAGTATTTTATTAGTAGCTATTCGCCATGCCTTAGCCAGGCCTTAGTGTTGTCCTCATGCAAAGTTGGTTGGAGCTCGCTTCTCTTGTCTTGGTCTCTCATATCAACAATAACTACTTTTAAAGTTCCTAACAAAACTATGTAATTTAACAACAACTTGCTTGGCCCTAAAATTCGTCATGATTTCTGTGCCTTTTAGTGGTTGCATTTAAAACAAATATTGTCCGCAAATTGTAGTTTCCTGGAAAAAAATTTCTACACTTCACACTACATATTTCAAACCTACTGTTGTAGGTGTATTGCTGTTAGTTGAAAATCTGTGCCAGATGTCAACACAACACAGTAGGGTCAATCACTTGACACAGCATCTACGTGCAAAGCCCAGCATTGGCAACCGGAAACAATTCCGGTCCAAGATATATATCTGAATGAACAGTTAAATTAAACGAACCCTACTGACCGATAACATCCAATTTTTTACAACCACAATAAGTCCCCCATGAGCTGATGCGGAGCATCAATGGAAACGCAAACTTTCTGAAATGCACCCGAAATGGAAAACAAATCAAAAATGTCCGCACCAGAAAACTGTCCAAAAGTGCAACGGTTTCAAAAGTTTCTGTCGATAACACATGCACATTCCCCCGCACACGATTATGCACTCATTTCCGAGATTATTGTCCATGTCCGAATAAGTAAAACTTTACAAATTGTCAATAAAATGTTTGTTTGCAAATAAACAGAAAAAAAGACGCCGTACAAAGTCACCACACCAATTCCCGGTTCCTGTCCAAATGTACAGGATACGGGCGAAATAAGAACGGAAGGATGGCAAATTGCTGGAGCTGCAATTTGCCCATGTAGCCCTCTTAATGCGCGGAAACTGTGTTTGTGTGCACCGCACATGGATGCATTGTGCTTGGGAAATTATTTTGTTTTCCCATTGCTCTTGTGTAAGTTAGTTGAGTTGGAAATATCTGCATTTTATCTAATCCGCCCCATTTCCACCGCCACCATCCATTGACTGGCTTTCCCTGCGCGATGTCCTTTGTGGTGTGCCACCGTACAGAGAAATTTGTGTTAAAAGTTTTGATTGAAACTCAAACAAACTCCTCGCAATATATTTTACATACGTTACAAGTGTGTACACTGTACGCTGCACGCTGTACAGAGAGTGTAGCACTTTTGCGGCTGATGAAAGGCTGTTTTCATATTTCTCATTTCCACCCCACAGATACCGACATAAATGAAAATCGAAATTTTCCGACTATAACTGAGTGCTGAAAATTAAGTTGAAAAAGTTAGAAACAGACGTCTGTTTTTTTTCCAGCGGTTACGGACAAAGTCCCATGTCATCTATTATAAGCGAGAGGGGGTCCGTGTTTTTTTTTGTACTCCAACAATGGGGAACAATTTGCGTTAAAGAATTGCCACAGCGTACAATGTAGTCCGTGGAGGAATGGAAATCACTTGTGATGTGTTTTGAATAAAAGCTGTGTACAACTAAGTCACTCGAGATATTTTAAATACAAGCGTAGACTCCGTGGAAACGACGAGAGTCACTGGTTGGATGAGGAACGACCACTTGAATGAGCATGTCGTCGTTTGTGCGCAACTCAACTTGTGGGTGGATAGAATCTATATTTGATTGAAAACATTCCCTGTGTTTGTGCAGCATTTTTTGAAAATCTCTAAACACATTTTTAATTCATATCAATATTTGCGTTCTATAGCGAACGTTAGGTTCGATTTATTTTTGAGTTTGGAGAGACATTTGTTGGTGGGTTTTCCATTCAGCTAGTAAAGGAGAAATATTTTCGACAACGCGTTTAGTTCATTCAAACCACAGCCTTGAATATTCGTGCTATTACGTGAACATTATCTATGCAGTAAAAAATTTCCTTCTCTTATTACACATTTAAGCGTCTTAATGGGGTAAGATAGCTCTGCTAGTGTAATTTTGCTCATTTGTATAATCACTAGAATAAATGTACCAAATGCTTTCCTTGGGTCGTTAAGGGCACATATTTAATTATTATTCCACACTGCCTTTTGTTACCCTCCAATATTGACTTTGACATAGCTAAAAAACAATTTACTGCGTAATAGTTCGTGGTTGAGATGGGCCTAAGCCGACAACCCTATCCAGCTGGCAGGATACTTAGCCAGCTGCCTCCAGCTGGGCACACCAAGTTGGTTGGGTCCTTCTACACGTGTGTGCGTCATCGGCTTCATGGTAGTCTTCTTTTGCGTTATCGCATTTGCTCAGTATCGAAGGCTTTTCGGGCCGGAGCTGTGATGACCATCTGATCTACATGACGTAGACATCTTAAGCAATGGTTCCGAAGATGCTTAATTAAGTGCACGGCGCTGTTCAGCCCGGACAGTTCTTGGTTACATCTTCTCCTCCAAACGTCATCAATGCAAACAAGACCAAAGATCGCAAAACTTTTTCTCTCGAAACGACCAAGAAGTTCTTCATCCGCTCTTGAGATAGTCCAGGCTACAGCAGGGATGATCAGGGTCTCATATAATGTTAGCTTAGTCTTTCGACAGAAAAGTTGCTATCTTTGGTCTTGTTGTTGCGTTGATGGCGTTTGGAGGAGACTACTCAATTGCCTCTTGAGCCTCACAACGGTTTAACCAGCCAGCATTGTTTCTAGAGAACTTTGTAGCCGTCTGTCTGTGGAATTTTTCCATGGGTACTCATGGTATATAGATTCGTGTAGATAATTTATATGCAACACAACAACCACTAACAGAAATAAGTGCCGGCGCTATGTACATGAACTCATTTACTCCATAGGCTGTGGTGGTGGCGGTTTTTATGTGGCTTTATTATAGCGACGAATTATGGCTACTACTCCGAATGGCGTGTGATTATTTCCCACAGAGGGCGCTCCTTTATACGGGTGGTTTGTGTTCACTTCACAATATGACAGCGATCCTACCTCGATCTAGTTCCTTATCTCTTATGTTTATAAAGAGTTTTCAGTAAGGACTCGACATATTATTTCTTTAGTAAACGTATGTCTCTTCAAATGGTCCATTGGCTTCAATTTTTGACTCAGCTTGATCTTGTATGAGTGAAAACCAACATCCTTACGCAAAATACGCCAAAATGTGGTCTGAACGATGCCAGAGTCATCATTATATACCACTCACTCTGGAGTTCCTCAAGGTTCGGTACTAATGGTAACACTTTCCTAGCTTCGTTCGCTGATGACACACCCCTGTTTTCATCCAATATATTAGCACAAGACACGCTAAATTCTCTTCAAAATGCACTTGATGCGTTTCAATTATTCTGCTTCAGATGGAAAATCAAACCGAATGCAGATAAATCTCAGGCTATGTGGTTTACTCGACGCAGAAAACAGCAATTCCTACCTCAAACAAACCTACAATTGAACTCGGCCAGCATAGATTGGTCTGAAAGCTGCAAGTACTTAGGAGTTACTTTCGATAAAAAACTCACATTTGAAAAAAATATATTGAGTACGGTTCAGAAAGCAAACCTAATCATTAAAATCCTTTATCCCTTTATCAATCGTAAATCAAAACTTTCTATTGATAACAAATTACTAATTTTCAAAACGATTTTTCAACCAGTCTTAACGTACGGTGCACCTGTGTGGGCCGACTGTGCCAAATCTCACATCAAGAAACTACAAATATGTCAAAACAAGGTGCTAAAGTTAATGTTAAATCTGCCCTGGCATTTCTCTACTATGAGGCTTCATGAAAAAGCAAATGTAAATACAATGTCACATATCATTGATAAATTACACCAACATTTTTTAAGCAAATGCTCTCATTCTGATAGCGAGCTTATTCGTAACATCTTAAATTAAGGAAAAATCAATCATATTTTAAAGCTATGATATTATACATAGTTATATCGTTCTTGCATGTTGCATAGTTGGGCCTAGGTGCAATTTAGCTATAAGAGTCATTAGTTGTAAGTATCATAATAGGGGTTTTCGATTGTAGTGTTTTTCCCTTAACGTTTCCTATTAATGTATTAACATTTTCTTATTATATATACTTTAAACTATCTTAGTTGTAAAGAACTTTTGCTCTGTATCTCTAAAATAATACATGATCGATATATTTTAAACTGTACAAATCAAACTACAAATAAACTGAACTTGAACTTGAACTTGATGCCAGATTCTTGAGAGCGCGATGAAATCGAATGTTTTGGATCACTTGCTACGGAACCCTGAACAGCACCTCTATATAAAACACTTCGACCAACCCGTTGTCTCACTGACACGGCAACATCACAAAACAAATATTCAGGCTCAATTTTTTGCGCTAAACTTGTTATTGCGTGTCTACTAGGGCGAGATTTACGACCGCAAATTGGAGTGAATGCTGTTAAAGTTGCAGTCACCTACTCCGAATATCGCTAAAAAATTGGCAGACGTTGCTCTTTCGTGTACTTTACCATGATAAAATTGCTTACTGTACTGAAAACATTGACGGTGGCAATTTGAAGACTAGTGAAAGAGTGTGTTTACAAATTAAATTTTAAGCAAGTTATCAAGTTCCTATTCTAAAGCCCTATGTATGCGTTTGACATATATCAAACAAATTTTAACATTATGTCTACCATTGTAAAGTAGCTAATATCCACACTCTCACTTTTCGTCAGCAAATATTATTCAGACTGAAATTAAAGACTCTCTAGCACCTTTATTATTTCAATTTGAGAGAGAAAAGCTACGCAAGATATACAGAGCCTTCAATCGTTGGTTGATTGGAAGTTGTGTAATTTTTAAATTTCGTGTCCCGTGGCGTTGTTATATTGACCTCGACCTCTACGCACTTGAACCTACCATGTTTTCCGTTCGGAGCCGACATAATATTGTAGTTCCTTTCCACTCGTGAGGAAACGATAGCGCTGTCCTATTTATTATTAAATTGTATGCCAAAGAAAATAAAAGAATGCAAAGGTCTAATGAAATAATTTGGTTTACTTAAATTTGTGGTGCTAATTTGGAAATATGAAAAGCTGCCAAGTGTTGTAACAGCTATGTACCATTCAATAACCCCCTGCAATTTGTACACTTGTTGTAAAAGAAAAGAGTTTATTTGTGTATGTCCAGCATACAGCCTTTCTTTACATATTTACCTCTTTTAGAAATTATTTTTGTCATTTACATAATTTCAACTTTCAATATATTTCCAGCCCGACATACTTGTGCCGACCATAACTCATGTCCCGCTCTCAATATTCCCAGACTTACATATATTCAAACAAAATCACCATAAAGTCAAATATTCGCACAGAATGAAAAAGTAGTCGTTAGTTGCAGAACTCAGAACTCCTTTGACTCCTTCGTATCCATAATAAGTAAACGAGCCGCATGTTACGCTCCTAATTCATTTTCGACGTCATTAATTTTCCATGGCAATATTTTCAGCATACAGACTGTCGAAATAAAAAATAGGTGGGCCTTGCACTGACTAAGGAAAATATATATTTATGTATCCACATGGAACAATTCGTCCGTGCTTGTGCTGGGCTTGGTTTTTTTTTTCTTCTGTAATATAACATCTTACGGAAATCGAGAACAACAAAAAACTGGTTGGGAAATAAACTATGAACGTATGATACATGCCAAAGGCATATCCGTAGACACACCCCGCATAGTCACACATATAGACGCCCACTATGGCAAGACCTCCTTCTTTATTTTGACGTAGATAAATGATGCCACCTTTAATAACGATCCACATGTTTTTTCTCATTCCACCCCAGCCAGCAGGCATTCATACTGTTTGGCTTTTGGCTATTTGCAATGGCCACAAGCAAAATATCAGCTTTCTAAATGTTCACGGGGTAAGATTACTGCTCAAAGTGCACATTGCTTCGTTTGTTTTTCATTTCTATTCCAAGAACTGATGTTAATATGGACGCATATGGTATATACTAACTATGGCGTGTGGAGGTAGTTTTTCCTTCATTTCCGGTGAAACCAAGCTTGAAGTTGTGAGAAGAAAAACACACTTCGTCATCCCAAATTGTATACATATACACCTTTCTATACATTTTGGGTATTTTGTTAATTTTGCGTTGAAAGATGTTGTTTCGAGAAATCCTTATTAAACCAATCACTGATTGTAATTCGAAAGTCTAAGCGGCATCAATATCCCTTTAATCTCATGTTTTTTTCCAAGCATTCGTGAAAACAAATTGCTTGTCAGTCAGTAAGAAGTTTACATTTTTCTTGATTTTAATGGCTCCCTTTTCCGTTTTTCATCGCTATTGACTGGTCTGGTATTTAGTTTCCAATTTAGTCCAGCCACCGTTTCTCTGTTGATTCTAGTGCCCGTTGCCTAGTTACTGCCGTCAAGCGACGTCCTTACAACAAGTGAACGGCGGATGTAGTACGCTGCGTTTTAGCTTGCGTTTCATTCTTAAGCATTTAATTAATAAGCAATTATTGGATCCGACGATTTATCTACTTAACCCTACATTGCGTAGTGTAAACGATTTGTTTCAAACCAATAGAAACAACCATATTACACCATGAAATCAACATTTTCATCTATTTGGGTATGGAGATGTTGTGCCACATATATTTTGAAGTTCATAACGTACATTTGACTTTCGTAGAATAAAGGTAACCTTTGACATTCGTTGTTGGGGTAGCGTACTTCAAAAAAGTGTTACAAGACAGGAACTAGTTAAACATTAATTAATTCAATACAGATAAAATATGCAAAAGATAAACAAACAGATGGGTGTTAACTGTCAGCTAAGACATTTTAAATAGTCGTGTGGCAGTTATTCGAGGAATATATCATCTTACTGTCGAATAAAAACAGAAAAATGTAATTCTATATTTTAAGTAAGCGATTCTCAAATTTGAAGAATTTCTTGTGCGAAGTTTTGTTTTTGCGAAATATTGTGCAAATGGATGAATTTATGAATAAGATAAAATTACTATGCATAGTAAAAGTTTGTCCAGCTGAATGACACATGCCACATCTTATTTAAAACAAAAGAAATATTCGGTAACAAATTTTTTTTTTGAGTTCTCGCATTAAAGTTATATTCTTGCAGTACTCTGTTTTTTTTTTTCGTTGTGGAGTTTTAAGTCAATGTGCTCCATCCTGAAATTCGTTACTTCAAATTTCTGAAGGCTTTAAAAGTACTCGCAAAATCTAGCTAGAAGCTTGATATTACCAGTACTGAAAATACCGTCAGATAACTATCCAATTATCTATAGGTGGAACTACAGCCCATTGTGCAACCACTCGTTTTGTACGTGCTCATGTTCTCTTAGGGAAGGGACCTACAGTTTCATGCCAAACTCCGAACGGCTAAGCTTAAGAAGCTTTTTCTATACAGGAAATACTCTTTGAGCATTGTCATTGATTCGAAGGTGGAGTGGTGAAAATTATTGTTGTAGCACGAACCCGAAATCGAACCTACGACGTCGAGGCATATACCCACAACTCCACGGGTAGCCTAAAAATGAAATAAATGCATTCATCAGACTGTTTATCTATTCGCCTCTTAACCCCGTAAGCGATTAACAGCTTAAATTTAAAAAAAATGCTAAAAATTTGTTTAGGATAACAATGGCTTACTAGTTTCAAAAATAGCAATAGCATATAATTTTCTAATTTACTTTGTAGATAAAAAAAAGGTAAAGGTGGCACTGTTGTGGGTTCAAAAACTGGAATGTTAACACTAACTGATATTAGAGTGCAAATAACATAAAAAAAAAACATATTTAGAAAATGTCGTACATTCTATACAGTGCTATTGTATAGTAGTTTTCGGCATTAGAGCAGCGCTAATGCCGGTTAGATTTTGATGTTGCTTATGCTTCTTGCACAGTTTGCAGCATTCCTTGCCACTTACTTAACTCAACTATATTGGAAAGTGGTCAAAATTGTTGGAACGGACGTCACCGACCGGATGATTTACTCTTTCTCCACCTTTGACAGTACACCCTAACCAGGAGTGACCTTTGACCACTCCTGGTTGTGCATCTGCTTGTAAAGATGACAAGCGCGATGTTATAAGCAAGCTGCTTGGCAGTGGCGCTGGACGACGGCCCTTGATGTCTTTAAGAGAAAAGTTCTGCATGCGATCTTTGGTCCTGCTTGTATCGTTTACAGTTCTGTCCTTTTTTTCCGACACACTTACTTATCAAGCTGGCGACACATGGAGGGTCTGAACCTTAGCAATTGCTGATTTTCATTTGTGCATGCTGCTGTCTTACATAAGCGAAGTTGGTCTCTATTGCGGTGATTCCGCCCTCCTCTCATTCTCAAATCAGCAGGCCTGGATTCGAAGACCCTCTTTGCTAGGGCGTTGGCGTCCATGCGCTCGATGTGGGCCTACATCCATATTTTGGTAGAGCTGTTCGAGTTCGCGCTTATATCTCTTCCATTCGCCTCCTTAATTAAATAATAAATGAACATCTATTCTAAGCAAATGAAATACTAGGGGACCTAGTGTTAGTGATTTTATAACCCGATATTTAAGAGTATACATTTTTACCAATTGTTTTCTGCCTATTAGGTAACATTGTTGTGAGAACTAACAGGACTTGTTCAAAAGTAAAATGTGATGTACTTTAACGAAAGCTTTCGAGAAGTCAGTAAAAAGTAGGTAAACTTGTAAGCGATTTTTTTAAATTTGCATTTATCTTCTTCTTTGATTGGCGCTACAGTCCGGGGTGGACCTGGGCCTCAACCAACATGCCTCTCCAGCCAGCACGATCTGCACACCAAGTTGGTTGAGGTCCTTTTCCACTTGTGTGCGCCATCTAGTGCTAGGACGTCCTCGTCGAAGAGTCTTCGGGACGGAGCTGTGGTGTCCATCCGCTATACATGTCCTAGCCGTCTTAAGCGTTGCATCCGAAGATGCTTAACTAGTTGCATGCCGCTGTACAGCCCGAACAGTTCGTGGTTGAACCTTCTCCTCCAAACGCCATCAACGCAAACAGGACAAAAGATCGTACCCAGAACTTTTCTCTCAAAACAACCAAGAGCTTCTTCATCCGCTTTCAATAGCGTCCATGTCTCTGCGCCATAGAGCAGGACTGGGATGGTCAGGGTATTATACAAGGTCAACTTGGTGTTTCGAGAGATGGCTCTGTTACTCAAATTTATATAATTTAAAAAATAATGATAAATTAGTAAAGCATAAGCTACTTCATAGAAGTCATGCTGCCTATTCGAAATGTTCATGTTCAGCACATATTCGTAACATCGGTATTGGAAATGTTTCTTTATTCGCTTGAGGCAATTAAAGGGAGTTCGTGTGTGACACCGCTTGCTCAAAATCTACTGATTGCACAGATTTACTGCAATATGTTTCTAAGCAGAGCAATAAATAATAACTTATCAGTAAGAATTCTTCTTCGGCAACTCAAGTGATACTCAGCAGCATCATGAATTTTATGCAAATGTCTATACACACGTACTTACTCAAATACAAATACCAACCCACATAAAAAGAAAAAAAATCGCATAAAAAATATCAATCAATCCTTGTCGTTTTATAAGGACCACTATGTAGTTACCAAGCGCCCAAGCATAAACTTACTGTTGAACGTGTCAAAATAAGACGAAATGAAAACAAACATTCATTAGGCAAATTGAAAATCTCTGAAGTTTATCTTATAGGCTTTTACTTTACAATCAAGTAATAAAACCCTACGGTGTTGCTATAATCAACTTTGATGACGGAGACTTTCAACCGCTCCTTCATTAATTTCCGCAGCACTTTGAAGTGAAGACTAGCGACCATCACGTTGATGAGGTTGCCTAAAGACTTATTCAGCAGGTGTGTATCTGTGATTCTGTGTGACAACAACCTTGTGATTCACTGTCACTAACTGTAAAGGATAAAGTACTCGTAATTTAAGTAAAACAAAATACTTTTCTTTTATTTTTATTTAGCTGAAAATTTAAGGGCGATTTTAAGTTTATACTTTTTCTGTGTAATAGAAGGGAAAGTGTTTTTAACTATGTTTTGAGTATTGTAGTCTTAGCTTAGCAGGTGATATTGTCACAGTTGTGGAACAACATTGTCCTTATCCTCATGGCAACATTTTCGCTCAACATATTTGTACCTTCATAACTGGCCACGTGTGGAACAAATGTTTGCTCTATTAATTCTTTTACAATCAAAGACTGAGTCCGTTCTAGTATGACACCGTCTGGTATTCTGGAGAAGAGATTAAGGTTAACTTGTGGTCAAAACGTGTTTTGTATCGAAACATCGTATGTACCCTTTTTACAATCCATGATCTAAGTAATTATACTTTGGTGTTAGACTACGATTTGACAATACTGAGCACTGTAAGCAAAAGACGTAAATAAGTATCAACAGAATGTTTTGATCCGAAACGAAGAGCAGCATTCAGCAGCAACGAAAGTACAAAAATCCATACTCGATCGATACTCGAATCAAAACAGGTGTTGACAAAAGCAACAACAACGAAGAGATGATATGTTGATTTATTTTAAAATATTTTGGATGTGGCTGCATTTTTCCATGTAAAATAATCGTCACTTAAAGAAAAGCTGAGTGAACAATTAATCAAAGCAGAAATTCAAAATCGTTTAAAAATAGTGCACAAATGTTGCGATTTTTTTAAATCACGTATTGGATTTACTAGGTGTGCCGGTATGAAATTAGCGTTTTTTTTAAAGAAGACACTAATTGTTAATTGAAAGTAAAAAGGGTCAGAAATTGTTTGTTGTGCAACATTTAACATTGCTGGCATTTGCTTTAGCCTCAAAGTGTCATCTCCATCCAATATCGTTTTTCAAATTTTTTTGGTGGTCTTCCACGTTCTTCATTTCTCACATCAAAATCATTATTTTTGAACCGTTGAAACCATCTTTTGCATTCAGAAAAATTAATGCTTTCCGCAAATCATCACTTTTTGGTGACGTAAAGTTTTCATTTAATTTGAATCTATATACATCCTAAACCGGTTACAACGATAAAAATTATACAGATAATTCGGTTTTAACGACCAAATTCCTAGGTCCCGAATGAGATCAATTTCAATCCCATGGAACAACATGTCCCTTACAACGACCTACCGCTTAAAGCGACCTAATTTTTGAAATAAAATATTGGTAATAACGACTGTCCCTGCAGATGCAAAGAATATATCTGTGCATATACATACATAGGGTGCCGGATACTTTACAGCTTACTTCTCGTTGATATCCTGTTCTTTTTTCTTTGTTCAGGTCACATATAATTGTAGGCGGGGACTATCGAGGTCTTATATAGAGAAATATTGGTTCTTCGAAAGATGGCCAGTGCGAAAATTCAGCGAGTAGCCAACGTGAGCCCTCGTTTTAACTCAGCGGTGCTGTCAATGCTCGCGGTAACTTCGGAGTATAAGTAGACAAAGTCTTTCAATACTTCAAAGTTATAGCTGTGTATAGTGACGTTTTGTTCAAATCGTCGGTGTTGGTGGACCTTTTTCGTAGAGTGCATGTACCTTGTCTTACCCTCAGCCGCAAGCCCCATCTTGACCGCTTCCTACTCGATACTCACAAACGCCCTTCTGACAGCCCGTTGTGTTCTTCAAATAATGTCAATATCATCGGCATATGCGAGCAGTTGCACAGATTTGTGGAAGATCGTGATTCTGGTGTTGACATTTGAGTTCCACACGATCGTCTCTAGAATGATGTTGCATTTTCATTTATTTCTACTCATATTAAATTTTGAGTTAAATTTTGTGCAAGCCTTAGTTACAGGATCATTTCGAAAATAGTTTGTCCTATGCTCCAAACATAAAATAGATCTCGTAGCTTCAGACAGTAAGAAAGTAGCACAGGACAATCAATATGAGTAGTAGAGTCATGAGCGAAGATATCTGAATTTACGTCCGTCTTGCATGCAAGCAATTGCTTTAGACCATCAAGCTGACATCAAGCATTATAAAAAGGAATATTTTAATTTCACGACATCTCTCGAAGATTGAAACTATGGAGTCACTTTTATATTCTCTCAATACGAATGGCGCTATTGTTATGCAAAGGATTCCATATTAAATAAAAGTTTTCTAATATAGAATATAGGAAATAATAGAATATTTGAAATATAACCAGATCTGAGATTGTATTGGTCTTGAAAATCTTGATTTTTTTTAGTAGAATATAACCCCTACACCTTTATGAAATGCTACCCTTGTCAAGAATGTGTTAATCCTATATATATAGATTAAAATAGATAAATATCTTAAAACCGTCATAACTGAGCATTTACTAACATTAAACTCGAAGCCATTCAAATCACATTCATTCTATAATATTGAGATATCGTTTTGTATCTCCATCGCATTCGCCAATGAACGCAGTGATGCACAAATTTGTACATCGTCATGCTTATAAAAAGCTGTTAGAATGGGAAATATAGGGAGGCATCGTTTATAAAAAGAAAAAACAAATAAGGGCCAAAGTGACTGCTTTGTAGTACCCCAGAGAAATTTTAAAGTACTTGCGACCGTTTATTTCCTATTTTACGAATTGTGTACGATAACCAATTTCCAACATTTTCTAACTTCTTTGTGGGCATATTATGAGGCCTTCGAAATATCGCTTTCATATAACGTATGTAAAATATTGTCAAAATAAGCAAGTTGGTCGAAGTTGATATTCAACTCACAAAACCATGTTGAAATTATTGTATGCTTTCGGACTTTAGAATATATTCTGTTTTTAAGGCTATAGTAGCCTAGAATAATTTTGGGATCAATTGGAGCTTAGCTATTGGTCTGTAGCTGTTAACATAACTCCTGGGTCCAGATTTGTGAATTGAGGCGATGAACGATTCCTTCCAGCAATCCAACAAGTCACAGATAGCCAATGACATATTAAAAATGATAATCAAGGTATTGACTAATCCATCATACCACGTTTAAAAAAAATGAGTGGAAATTTATCAGGTGCTGCGTTTGCACTGGAATCCAGAGGACAACTCAGAAAGAACGTAATCATTCGTCAATTTTAATAAGCCCATGTCCGCGATTGTATTTGCACGAAGCTCTGATCTGGAACATATCTCAACACACAAAGTTTGACTGGAAATGTGAAGCAAAATCGAAGACTAATTCGCAAATTATTTCGTTAACAATCTCATTCAATAAATGCACAGAATCATTCATTTTGAAGGAGAATATATAAATTTAAGGCAAAATTTTAAAGTAATGCCCAAGGTTTGGATATACCTAGATTCAATGTGCAAATACTATATGCGCTCAAGCTTAACTCGATTTTAGGATGTCAATCGGCAATAACGTTTTATTCATTCTCCTCGAGCTTTCTCCTTTTCCTAATTTTATTTCCATTGTCAATCGTTTACGACAACAGCAAGTGAATTTATTGCCGTAATTCAGACGATGTTGTTTGCATGATACGCACACACACATTCGCCACCGACCCATCCATTCATAAAGGAGGGGGAGGCATTTTTTTTTTCTTGAAAAGATATACGCACGCACCAAGATGGAGATTTATTTCCACCCTCATTATGTGTAAAAGACTAAACACCACGACAATGTCAGAACTAACCATGGCAGATTTAGATAGTAAGACAAACCGAGTAAAAACCTTATCCGAATACAATTGTTCTCCGCATGATGTCTGTTTTATAGGACTTACATCGTCTATTGTTGACCATGTCGGCCGTCCCCTTTGAGGCTTTATTAAGATGTCATTAAAGAGATATTAGTTTCCGTTCCTTTAAAGGAACCGGCCATCTGTGTACTTGCATGTAGTAAAAAAATATCCATTTTCCTCCTCTTTCAAATTCCTGCTTCACCATTCAGCGCCCACCCCGCCCGACACGGTCGTCAATATATTTGTGCGACGAACGGATGGATGGGATTTTTATTTCAAGGCTCTCGGTTAAGACGGGGCCGTATGCGTTTATTGAGTTCTTTCATCCTAGAATCACGAATGACGTAAATTGGGCGTCGACGGCATGACATGGCATGTCTCATTGCGGCGCGGCTGAAGAAGAAATGCGGCACTTCCTGTAAAACACGTTAATTGCCATTCAACATGATAGAAATCAAAGTGGGCGCCGGAAGAGCCGCTTTCCGCTCAGATTTACAGATGAGCCAATAGATATTTTACTTTCATCCCATCATGGGTCATTAGGTAGGTATTTTATTTGAAATGGGTATTCTCTGGATTATTTCACTTGGCGTCGCTTGGAGTTATGGAACTCTCCAAAGGATGACGATGTTAAGAAATGTTTCTCTTTGTTTCGCCTCTTGTAAGTGGTACATCATTATTGTAAGTCTACTCAATCAGAAAGCGCAAAAAAGGAAAATAAATAAGTAAATATAAGAAAATGGTCATTCCTTTGTATCTGGCATTCGGGGAGGGGGACTTGTGGGAGTGTGTATGTTCAAGCAGATATTTCCGGGTGTTTTTCTTTGTGGCTCGTGATTCGACTTTCAACTCTATTGGATTGGATCAATTAGGATTAGGGACATGAAATTGATAAAAGCTCGTCGGACCGAAAAGATTTATAAACTTAAAAGGTCAAAGATATCAACTTCTTGTTCTTATATTTTCCTTATGAAATTTTTGTTATTTTCTGTGGATGTGGAAAATAACGACGTCTACGATGTCTACGAATATGTGGTCGCATTTTGTGTGTCGAATATTCGAAAATTTCATACTGATTGTAATTGCTGAGGTGGTTCAAGCGAGCCAGACCAAATTTGGATCCACACTATCACTCTATACAAGGATGAAAATGGGGGGGAGAAGGCATACGTATAATTCTTGCCCCTTTGATAATAAGTGGAAAAGGGCTAAGGTCACTCCGTTTTCAAAGCCCAGTGAACGAAGAAACAAACCCCACGGCTGCAGACCTATTAGTTCATTAAGTTCCTTAAGTAAGCTTTTCGAGGAAATAAAAGGATATCTCATTTCACATATCTACCAAGCAAATGACCAGCAAAAAAGTTTGGCTTTCGAGCCGGTCTGTCTACATATCACTAAATCGTGCAAATTAAGCAGAACTTTATCGTTTGCCCGATCCACAAGAAAGGAGACACCTTTGACTGCGCCAACTATAGAGGGATCAGTCTCTTGAACAACGCGTAAAAGATTCTCTCTGCCGTTTTACGTGAACGCCTGCAACCATGTATCAACAACCTGACAGGTCCTTATCAGTGCAGTGTCAGGCCTGAGAAGTGCACCATCGACCAACTATTCACACTTCGGCAGATCCTGGAAAGGACCCAAGAAATACAAATCGACCCCCACCACCTATTTGTCGATTTCAAGGTCGCATATGACAGCGTGCATAGAGACGAGATATACAACGCCAAGTCTAGTTTTGACATTTATGCCAAACTTGTCAGGCTGTACAAAATGACGATGGAGAACTCTTGCTGCTCCATCAAGGTCGGTTACGAACTCACAGACATCTGCCATGTGACTTCTTTAACATCATACTTGAGAAGATCGTGCGAAACTCAAACGTAAACATCCGAGGCACGATCTTCCAAAAGTCTGATCCGATTACACGGACGACATTGATGTGAGTGGACGAACACAGCGAGCCGTCAATGAGGCGTTTGCTGGCTTTGAAGCGGAAGCGGCTAAAATGGGTCTAGCGATAAACCAGGGAAAAACAAAGTACATGCTGTCATCACGAAAGGACACACAACATCGAGCGTCATATTGGGCAGCAGACACTTTCAGTACACCAGTACCGATATCAAGCGCAGAATTACTCTTGCCAATCGCTGCTTCTTTGGGCTCAAGAGGCAATTGAGTAACAGAGCCATCTCTCGAAACACCAAGTTGACTTTGTATAAAACTCTGATCATCCCTGTCCTGCTCTATGTTGCAGAGCCATGGACGCTATTGAAAGCGTATGCAGAAGCTGTTGTATGGGCTTTACAGCGGCATGCACCTAGTTAAGCGTCTTCGGATCCAACGTTTAAGATGGCTAGGTCATGTAGAGCGGATGGACACTACAGCTTCGGCCCGAAGAGTCTTCGACACCGAGCCATTGGGACAGCGCAACAGAGGACGTCCTCGCACAAGATGCCGCACTCAAGTGGAACCAACTTGGTGTGCGCAGCTGGAGGCAGCTGGCGAAATATCGTGCTGGCTGGAGAGGCACGTTGGTTGAGGCCCAGGTCCACCCTGGACTGTAGCGCCAATCAAAGAAGAACAACCTCTGATCCTTGTGTAGCTGGTTCGTTGAGACATTATTTCCCGTGAACAAATTTTCTTTCGAAATTAGACCGCTGGTCTAATTCAGAGAAGACTTGTGTTTCTAAAGTAACCTGGAAATGGTTAAATTAGAAGAGGTTGGCCCTCGACACAGGCACAAGTACTTGAAAATTGTTCTTCATAAAATTGTATGTATCCAGTAGGATCGCACAGGTTTCTGCTTGAAAAACCGAGCCAGATATACTTATCCCTCTTCCGGGAGGGACCAGTGCCATAACCGTCATTGGTCTTCAGGCCATCCGTAAAGGTTTGATTACAGCCATAGCCACTCCTGAGGCCAAAAAATAGTCAGCACCGTATGATTGTGGCAGATTGAGTAATGGCGTCAGTGAGGGCATGGCGTCAGTGAGGTAATGGCGTGGGGAACAAGAAAATGCGGTACGTAAGGTCATCGAAGCTCCAGTGCGAGTTATACCAAAGACCAGCCCCTTCTATGAATAGATTGCCTTAGGAAATGAAGATGATCATCTGACATTGCCTTTCAACACTATTCAACGATTGCACAGGTGGGCGATATTTCATATACCACCAGCGACATTGGACAAATTATTCCGCCGAGAAGAGGCAGATTTTATGCTTATAGAGTCTAACAGACACATTTTATCCATTAAGCTGTCCCTGTCCTGTCCCAAAGACCACACTAAGTGGTGAAAGACAAATTTTAAAGACAGTGCGTCGCGTCGTAGCACAGAAAATATTCGAGTAATATTTTCTTATATGAGCACTGTACTGTTGCGAATTCGCAAAACAATCGTGCCCTCACTGAATGATTAAGGAATTTATTAAAATGGTCTCGCTTGACAGCGTTTGTAGCAGAAATTGCAACTATCTACGTCTTCGTTATTCGATGTAGATGCAGACCAGAACCAGTGAGATCCACCAAGATCCCTCACTAACAATTTATGTTGTTCCTCTTGTACAAAACATGCTGTGAAGGCAACGACACCTGAACCAGGATACATCTTTTGTATCTTTGATGGGTTGTAGTTAAATCAAAAGACTTGCTACTTGCCTCATTAAATCTAGTAAGTCCTTTGTAGTGGAGTTCTTAAGTGCGACTGAAATGAGAATCTTCCTATGGAAGATACATTTCCTTAAACAGTTTAGTACAGGGCATTCCCACATTATGTGCTTAGAGGTTTCATCCTCTTCGAGGCATAGCCGATAAGCCCTGCCTTGGCACTGGTTTAATGGGCAAGGCTCGTTAGCCTTCTTATTTTATCCTTATTCAGAAGGAGTATTTCCATGTATGAATAAGACTTAATTAAACGTTTGGATTGCCTTAGACCGTGACCACATGACCACTGGTTTCCATTCGTTTCATATAACATTAAGATTTGATTTGATTCCGAATCAGCCCTTGACAGCTTATCTGCAAATTCGTTGCCTACAATCCCTCTGTATCCGAGGACCGAACCAATCCTCCCTTTGTTCGCGTTGTAGCAACTTCCGACAGTTTTGTCCATAATGTTGGACGACTGTGCCTCTGCTTGACTGTTAGAGAATATCTGGACAGTGGCGCCCTTAATTCTTGTGTGGAGGTTACTCTTAGCGAAGATATTGACCATCTTTACTGGATTATTGCCCTACATGCGCCCCATTTTGACCGAGCAAGACGTCGGGCTTTTTCCATTCCAGAGATATAACTCAGCTCATAGAGTTAGCGACTGTGTCCTTTCTTCCATCGACCTTCCTCGCAGGACTCCATTTATTCAAGCCAGAATTTTACTTTCGACCGCTCAAAGAATCAGCTTTGCTGTTGTGTTAGTCGTCTGATCTTCAGTTACATACAGAGTGACTAGCAATATAAAGGTTTGTTGAGCAATATTTTGGTTCTCAAAACCAGGAGTTATGCACTCAATTGCAGCTTAATCGAACCTCCGCTAAGACGACACACGCGGAATCAAGGTTCACCCCAATGTAGACAAACTGATTCACTCTCGAAATTGTACCTGTCGATTGTTATACTTTAGACAAGTGGTGCAGTCTTGGTCGACAGCAAATTTGGGCAATGTCCGTGTAAAGCTTCCTACAGCGAGACCTTCCTTCTTAGACTGGAAACTGATCGTATCCATAACTCACCAGCATTGAGTAGCAATGAACATCGGATATGTTCCCTTGATGGCTCCTGAAATGAACCAATGTTTTATTTTAATAATACCAAGCTCCTGCTTTGACTCGATGAAATGAAATCAAATGAGCTCCCGTTACCGTCTCTTCCCGGGAAACTATATACAAAAGCTCAATGCAATCCAACTAAATATTCATCCACCATTCCAGACACATTTTGACTATTTCGACTATTTCGGTTCCAGTAAAACCATTGATTGTATGCCGCCCGGATACAGATCAATTTGCATATCTCGTAATATCGCTCTGACGGGGGTAAATAATTCCCCCAGCTCTCGGTATCAAGCGAAAACAATGGGTTGCCACCATCCAGGGAAACAAATTGAAACCCATGCCATTGGCTTAATTGGCGGTATTCAAATTTTTAGATCCATTCATCTGAATCAGCTGATTTTCATTTTTAATTTGAAATCCCCCCCGATATCGAGATTCAATTAATTAAAGATCCACAAACACGAATCGACCCCGTATTGCAATGAAGCTGTCTCCGCTTCTAATTACCATAAATCAATCTGATTACGGCTCTCAACGAAAAGGTAATTTCACCCGCGATCCACTGAAAATACAAAACGTATTTAATTCATTCGCCCTCAATCGCTTGCAACCCTCTTCAGGAAACAAAGAAACTACACCGATTCTATCGTCAAAATGAGTGAATCCCCGCCGCTGGGTGTCCGTTCGTACAAAATAATAAATGACATCGAACTCTTCTGCACTCGAATCGAGTCGAGCGTCCAACAGGAAATTGCAATATACAAAAAAAGGAGGAGGAAATACACAAAACAGGCGAATGAAATAAATAAATGCAAAATGCGCGGAACTGAGCGGAGGAAAAATAACTAAAAACGAAATCACTCCAAACGGTTTACAGCGTTTGCGTTTGCGTTCGTAAATTAAATGGTCGCCACCGAATACCAACGGAATAATTGCGTTCACTGAAAATCCGTGTCGGCTGCGACTAGCATAAATAATCTCCATTTGCGGGCGAGGACGCATTTCAATTAAACCGAAGGATAAATGAAGGAGGTGCGGCACGACAAGAACGGATGAGATAAACGGCAGAGCGGGAAATTTTTACGCTATAAATTATCAATTAAAATTACGTTATTTTTTCTTCTTCTCCGTCGCTTTCGCCAGTCGCCACATTTCTAATTAACGTCTCTGCGGCGTCGAGTGAAATTCATTAAAATGTGCGAGTTATTTATTTTAGATTTTTTTTGGCAATTGTAACGAAAAAACTGCCGAAAAATAAGAATAAATTCTGGGAATGAAATACATAAAAGGATACAAACAACTTGTGCGTGTGTACGATGCACCTTTTATCGACGAACCCGAACTGAACTCATTATTAAACCATACGAAAGTGTTTACGCACTTTTGCGCGATGACAACAAGTGTACCTTTGTGGGGGATTTACATACTTCATTTATGCGAACCCCTGATCGCTAGCAGCAGAATTTGTTTTCGTTCAACATTTTGTTGTTCTCTTCTCTGCTGGCAACCTGTTTTCTGCGCGCTGCATACGCAGACTTAATTGCTAGGATTAATCGAGATGAAAGCAGACGAAAATATCCCATCTTCCAACAGAATCTGTAATTTCTTCGTTACATGCTCGCACGTTTTGTTCAACAAATATTGCAATTAATAATGCTCAAAATGCTAATCATCAAGTGCGCAAAGCTAGCTTGTATATCAATGAAATTTCCATGGGACGTCGCGCAGTGTGTTATTTTGCACATCAAACGAGACTATATTCCTGATGCGCTTGGTATCAATTAACTTGTGAGTTTCTTGTTCCTTAACGGATGTTGTATACCCCACCCCATCCGCCAACCAATGTCAAATGTCTAAGATTCATTCAGCAGTACTGGCAAAATAAGAGGTTTTGTGGAGCACGACCTTGGTCCTTGGCCCCTAGTCTACTGCTACTCTGTGCAAATTGTTCGGCAGCCTTTAATAAAGCAATACTTTCTTGTGGTAGAGGATTCATTTTTCTATGGAGCGCATGTTCTTCCATTCGAAATATATAGCACATCTCTGTTTGTAGTTTTCCTGGAAGATTTCCGACTAAAATGTCTTCGACATACTCATTGTATCTTTAGACAATTGACCAAGTGACAGTGTGTAGTCTTGAATGATATCTTCGAATGTATCAAAAGTTTATGATTGCCTGCAGATAATGGTACCATGCGTAATGCTCCAGATATATGCTTTTTGTCTGGCTTATTTTGCAAACTTGTCTGCATTTAATATTCCGAAAAAGTGAATCAGGTGAATGCTAATGCCTGTCAGATGTACACTAATCTCACAGTTTTTTTTTAAATCGCAAATGTTACCATCATTCGAATTGCTTGCGCATACTTGCCTTGTCATGTCTACTAGCAGTCTCATTTCATCACGAAAACGAAAACTTAATCGCAACGAAGCTAATGACCCAAACAACGAAAAGTAAAACTTCCCATAAAACTTAAACAAAGTAACCTGTATCCTGATGCTCTTCGCCTTTAGCTGGCGCTACAGTCCGGGCTGGACCTGAACCTCAGCCAACATGTTTCTACATATATCTGTCCCGGTCTCATGCTAGTGCTTCCAGCCACGCACGCTCATCTGATTAAGCTCTCCTTTCCACTTGCTTGCGCCACGAGAGACGTGGTCTTTATCGCGTTGTCAGTCAGGAGTTGAAGATTTTCCGGGCCGGAGCATTGGATTCCATTCGCTGTACGTGGCGTAGTCATGTGAGACAGGAGACTCGAACCCGTTTGACCAGATCATTTGGTCAACCGTACACCAAACCACAATCCAACATACGGGACCAAAGACATTCCTCTCGAAGTGACTAAAATCCTTCTCGTCCGTTTAGGTTAGTGACAAGGACTGCTGTAGGACTGACTAGGCTTATTAAGGTCTTATCCAGGGATGTCTTGGTGCTGCGAGAGGAGACTTTTTTCTTCAATTGCCCTCCATGTCCGAAAATAAAGCGGTTGACTTGTGTGATCCTCCGTTTTATCTCCGCGGCGGTGTCATTGTTAGTGTTGCCTTCGGGTCCTAGGTAGACAAAGTCATTTACCACCTCGAAGTTGTAGCTTTCATATTAACATTTTGTCCAAGACGTCGGTATTGGTGGACCTTTTTCGTAGACAGCATATACTTTGTCTTACCTTCATTCACCGCAAGCCCCAACTCGGCCGCTTCCTTCTTAGTGATCACAAACGCCCTCCTGACAGCCCGTTGTGATTTTATGAGCCGTGCGTTGCTAGCTGATTCACAGATTTGTGAAAGATTGTACAATGTATACATGAATTCTGTAATGTTGGATGTATTTCGCTGGCCTGAACCCGCATTAATATTGACCAATGAGGCTGTTGACGTAGGGTTTAAAGAGTACTGCAGAAAAGATCTTATACGATTTATTTAGGAGACTTATCCCTTTAGAAGGTACCATTTATTGGGCTTCCTTTCTTTAGGATCTCAATCCAGGACCATTCGCGTTTTTTAGGTGACGAGTCTTTTGTGTATCGTGCGGCTCCAATTTCCAAATTGTATATCCTGTCTGGACACCAGACTTAAAGTACATGAGGGAGGCACTTCGACGCCCTATAATTGGGTTACCGTAAGCGGTCTTTGTATGTTCTAGAAAAATCTATTGCATGAAAATCAACCATTGACATTTTTGACATGACATTCATACGAAAACCTTGTTTCAAAAACTGTAAGAAGTTATTACATTACAAAATTTATTTGCGTATCACTAATTTTTTTTTACTTATTTTTATTATACATACATATGTCACAAATTGTGAATCTGTAATTGTCTTGTCTTTGCCGGGTAAAGCTTTTTCTAGACATATCATTTTCTCTTAAAAATTCCATTCCGTGTGTTGGACCTCTAGAGTTGGAATGGTGGTATGGCGACCTA
Organism: Eristalis arbustorum; assembly: GCA_916610145.1. Classification (NCBI taxonomy): domain Eukaryota; kingdom Metazoa; phylum Arthropoda; class Insecta; order Diptera; family Syrphidae; genus Eristalis; species Eristalis arbustorum. The sequence continues at coordinate 94,120,891 of OU744316.1, read as the reverse complement.
TTTAGCGGCGATAGTGACTGCTATCACTACTTTGATAAAAGACCGTTATTTAATGTATCTGGGAATGTCTGTCTGCTTTGGTTGCTTTGATGGTCTTCTGAAGAACATGAGTACCAATTCGAAAATCCATCAAATTCATCGGGTTCACGTATTGTTTTTATATGGAGTAGCAATTGTAAAGAAATACAATTTAGATTCTTGTTCTTCGACTCTCCGATTGTCGCGATTAGTGGTGACATTGTATGGAGTATTGCAGTGATTCCTTTGTGAATAGACAACATTTCACTTTATCTGCTAGATGTGGTAGGTCTGCCTTGAAGATGTTGTATAGCCATTTTATCAGATTTGACGTATATTGTAAATATTGGCGTTTACTTCAAAAAATACGCGAACTCAGTGAATTAGATAGATATACGTCGAAACCATTCTTTATAACTTCGCATTGCAAAGGGAGCCAAACGGATAAAGGTTTTGGAAAGAGCTAGCCCAAAAACAAACCACGGCATTTAAACGTCTAAAATTGAAACGTTTACGGCAAGCACATTTTAGGGTGACGACTTGCCTATAAATACCTGGTATAATTTTCTGATTATATCCATGTTTACAAGTTCGTAGTACGGGAACGACTTAACAAAAGAGAGAGAGAGTTAAGAAAGTCGTATTACCACGCAGCTTATGATGTAAGTGTTCCGTCTGGGACGCTACAAATTTCTCCAACATATGTCTTCTATGATATACAAAATTGCTTGTCTGTATGGAAGCTTGTAAAAGTGCCCATTAGATCATCTCGTCGTCGCCTAGAGCTCCAATCTCTTTAGCATCTCAAATTTCCGAACCATGATGACCGTACCTCAGAGTCATCCTACCATGCACGAAGGACAGAATGCAAAAGTGCCTCAAAGTAATTTCCGACTCGAAGATTTATTTAATTTTTAATAAAACCTGGAAATAAAGAAAATTGTTTTCAAATTGATTTAATAATGCAATAAAATGAGAGCACAACAAAAAATTAATTTACGGTTCTGTATGAAACCCAGTTCCCGATCAGCGGGAAGCGAAAACCATTAATTTTTTAAGGTCTTATCCGAACCCAGTTGCCCCGGTCATAAAGCGTGCAAATAAATAAAAAATATTCCCAACACATCAAAATAAATTAAAAATCTTTTCGGCACGTGTAACATAAATGTACATACTTACGATGCACGCTGTGTATAGATTCAACGCTTTTAAATCGTAACACATCACGTTGTGTGTAAATGAAAATTATACTCGTAATTAAGGCGCAAATTAAAAGTTCATCTATCATAATTTTGCAGTCATTTAAGGATTTCGCAAGGGTTCACACGTCATAAGTGAAACATATCACCGCCTGTTACAAATTGCACAACTTTCTGAACTCTTTTTTAATTAGCATTTGGGTTGGGGGTTGTGGGGGCAGAATGGCATCAGCGTAATAGATAACTTTCGGCATAATTTGACAGAAGAAGGCATGGATGTGTGTTCTAGCGTGATCAGAATTCATGTGCAAGTAAATAAATTAGCGTGGACATATTCTGTTCGTGTGATGTTGTTTCCGTAGGTTAAGGATGTTTATTTACTGTGGGTCAGGTATGGGTATGGAGGCAGGTACGTACGCAATAAATTTCTTTACATTGCTGGAGGGATACTTGGTTTGATTTTTCAATTCCGATTTAAATGTGTGAAGCATATGCTGGCGGTGTCATAAATATGTACAGCTATGTGGTGAAAGTTCATACTAAATACATACAAGATAAAAAGAAAAAAAAGTGGACAAGCGTTTTCGACTTATTGACTCCACCAGATCCTCATCATATGTTGATCATCATGCTGACTGTGCACTTCCTCTCTTACGACTGCTTCGAAGCAGTGAAAAGCAAAAATTAAGCAACTCTTGCTACATCGACTGAAACAACGCTGTTGCCATCTTCGTTTTTTTCACATCGCTTTTTAAAGCCATTAGCAGTGGATGGTGTTTTATTTTTTGCAGGAGCCCTTCAAATGTTAGCACATAAACGCTTATATATTCATCAGAATTCATTTAAAAATACTTACATTTACAAAGTCTTAAGGCACTTTCTTTTTTATAGGAGTAATTTCTTCCTTTCTTTACGAACATCGCTTATAATGTCGGGCTTGAGAGAGGATTGTAATGTCGGTATGTTCAAGAGGAATAATATGCACTAAGTAAGTCATCAGGCTCCAATGAAATTTTAAAGGACTTTTCATCTCAAGACAAAGACGTTTTTAATAAACGCACATGTGTTAACAAAACTAGAGCACTTATACGATCGGTACCTATACTTATGATGACAAAGCGGTTATCCAACGCAGGTCTCAATCGATCTCGACAAACTATGGAAGTATTTAGAATTTGTTTATTTCTTCTGATCCTCCTGATGTAGCAGATTGTCGATCCTCTTCCACCATAGACTCTCAGGACTAATGCCCATACGCAACCAGACCTTGGATTTGGTCCAAAGAGTTCAAATATTTTAACAACTATTTGATCACTTTCTAGGCAACATGTGTACTTTTTACGTTGGAGTGCGTCATCAAGTCAAAAATCACTCCACAAAAATCCTAAGTACTTCAATAGTACAGTGGAGCCCCATTAATCCAGACATCAGCTTATCCGGTGATCACTGTAGTTCGGCCACTAATGAATGTTCCAGTCCTATGGCAATTGCCTTCAGTTAAGCCAAACTTTTTCATATGATGACATGCGTTTCAAAGCGTGAATTCGCTATCACACACCACACACAAAAATGAAAACAAAGCTGCCGCGATTCGTATTGTAGTACATCGATTACATTTATCTATGTATTTCAATAAAGAGTCAAACAAAAACTGAGGTTTAATTTTAATAAATAAATAGACATTTCTCACATTGTCAATTCGGACACCCCGATAATCCGAAACTTACTTGCTTAAGTCCTTTAACCCCTCGGGAGGCATAGCGTTTGAGCTCCCTCCAACTCATTCCTAAAGAACTCGATTCTTTTTCAACTGTTCTACGCCATGTTTGCCTAGGTCGTCCCGCTGTTCTGCCTGCCTGCGTAAGCGGATTCCACTGCATGGCGTACTTCTTAAACGGATTCTCATCGCGCCGTAGGGTGTGTCCAATCCACTGCCACTTTCTCCTTTGTATTGTGATGTTTAAAGGTTCCTGGGGGGGTTCTTTATAGGTACTGCCCCATACAGCAGCACCGACTCTACGTTGGAGCGGAACAGTCGCAGCTTGGTTCTTAAACTGATGACATTGCTTTTCCAGATCGTGGATAGCATTCCGAGCGCAGCTTTAGCCTTCTCGATTCTGTTGCATACGTCCAGTTCGGTGCCACCGCGATTAGCCGAGACCACACCTCCTAAACATAGAAAGCTGTTAACTTTCTCGACTTCCTGTCCGGCAATGTTCAGTTGGGTGTGGTTGCCGGAAATACTATTAGCTTTCGTTTTTCCCGTGTTTATTTTGAGCCCCACTTTGTTTACCTCTGCTTCTAAATTATGGGCCATCAAATGAAGATCCCTTATCCGATGCGAAAGGAGACAAACGTTATCAGCGTAGGCGAGGTGTTTAAGATAAGATATCATAGTCCATCGAATGTCATAATTTCCGTCCATCAATGCTGCACGGAGTACATCGCTGATAACCAAAGGAAACAATAGTGGTGACAGTATGCACCCTTGACGAGCTCCACGTTGGACCTTAAGTTCCTCTGACAAATTACCATTGTGCAAGACGTGACATATACTACCCTTATAATAGCTATGAGTGTTTCCGGAATGCCTCTCCTACGCAAGGCCGACCAAATAGTATCTCGATTCAAGCAATCGACTTCGAGCTTTCTCGAGTCTATGACTTGTCAAGCAAGACTGTCTAAAAAAAAGCTTCTTAAACATCGCCTTTCGTAGTCGCCACGAAAATCCACTCGTGGGGAACACTGACTCTGTCAATGCTAGTCGCAACTCGACGTCAACTACGGCCTGCAGTGAAACCCCTATTTTGTGTGCTATTGAATAGAATAATCGCTCTGTAGGAATAGGCAACGATTTCAAAACCGCCCGCCCACCCACAAACATCTCTATTATCAGTTCAGAGAACTTGAGGTCCGTACCTGAGCTGAGAAAAAATTTCTATACTTCTGTGATAAATCTATCAAATGCTCTGTTACTTTCCAAAGGAAGGTCAGACACATTGAAATTATACGCGGTCTGCCCTTGTAGATGGAAAATACTCCAACCAACCTGGCGCAACTGCAGACAGTTAGTAATGACCCGTCGAATCATGAGAGTTTTATTGATTGAATCCCCGATCCCGAAGCGTTCACTGGTACATTTCAAAGTCTTATCTGAGTTATGGTATAGTAAATCTTGCAATTGAACCCCATTAATTTGTATGAGTACTTATGGGCCTTGGCATGGCATACCATTTTCGTTTTTTTGTTCTTCAGTTTGATAACCACTTACAGCTGAAACCTCATCATTGCGGATTCCCCTCTGCCAATGCTTTCCCAAACACGTCATGAATTTAAAAACAAAACATATTGACAGAAGGTTTCCGAATGTATAATATACACACACGCAAGTATACGTACATTTTCTTATCAGTGTTTTTTATTTTCCTTGAAAGGAAAACATTGCGGAGAAAGCTTTTAGAAGTATCCTTATTCGTTGACTTTTGCTTGTGCCGTTGATTCCCTTTTTTATGCATAACTCGTGCCTAAGTGTCGTTACTTTTGAGTGATATATACACTTGTGTCTGCGTATATATGCACATACATATTTATTAGCCTGTGGCTGGTTTGTGTTCAAGCTATTTTTGGGTCTATACACTTTCAGACGTCGGTACACATTTCGAAGTAGGGTTCGGGAAAAGTGAAATGGCGAGACAAGTGTCCTAGTATTTGTGAGCACGGTTTTGCGATAACGCCATTCTCGTTTTATGACGAAGGTCTAAATGTCAAAAACGTCAATAAATCAAGAGGGAGAAATAATAGCTTCACAAAGGATTAATTTCTGCACCTAAAAAGGGATACTGTTTATAAGCAGCAGTGGCCGTTGAATGAGCTCGAAAGAAAAAATGTATACTTGAGAATATACGAAATTATATCCTTGCGCCTCTGCTGGGATAAATAATAAATTACTATCTACAGACCTTTTTATGTATCGGCTGCGGAATGACAGTGGTAGACTGATGGGAAGGAATGAAGGGAACTTTTTCAAAGATTAGGAAAATCATTTTGACATTTAAACAGTTTATGGGAATGAGAGCCATTTATGTACATCAATGTGGTCTTGAAGGGATGATTGGCACTATATTACGACTTTACCATTGTCATGGCTGAAATAGACGTCCTTGCTTCAATCACAAATGTTAAACTGAGCTGTCATCAAAGGCTAGGCCTTTAGTGCAGGTTGACATAAGTTAAAATCATTCCAAAAATTCGAAGAGTTTGCTTGTTTGTCATTGCAATACACGTTCTACAGAAAACATGGTGGTAATTAGTGCAAATGTGAAAAACAAAGGTTTTTAGGGTGACCCGGGCCTTCGGGTTGTCTTATGACAAATTCTTCCTTATTTTGCATTTGGACCTGCGTCGTTATAACGATAGACTGACTCAAGCGGAAGTCTTGTTGAGTATGTTGAACATACGCCAATTGGGTAACTAAGCATCGATATTTGGGTAATGAATCACTAAGTTCGTTTAATGTCATATTTCCCGTTTTCCTAAACATGTCTTAAATAGAAGCCTCTAACGTAACATATTGGAATCATCATCGATTGAATTTAATTTTCAGTTTAAAAGAAATTAACACGATACAAAGATCCGTGGCGTTGTGGGCACTGAAGCATCGACGTCTAGGTTCGATCCCTATTCTGTACGACCAAAATAATTACCTACACTCTCCTTTTCTAGAAAAGCAAGATTCCAAACTTCGCCCTACAGAGTCGCCATAGAATTGAAGGTCACTTCCACTCGCTCGCACAACACAAGCGGTTTCAGGGAAACTAGGCCCGGCCCTGTAAGGGCCGTAGCGTTTATTATAAGCCCGGAAAAAATGGAATAGTACATCAAACGCAACAAACTATTAAGAGAAGACAATAACGAAGTCAGATAGGTTGGGTACACGGATAATACGGTAATCCACGTATCAAATAAATTACCAGATGAGGTCAGCAAAATCAATTAGAGCGTTTTGAATAGAGTCAGCACCTAAGCTTCAAAACACGGCCTTCGTATAATTTGAAGAAAAACGGAGCTGATGCTCTTTACCACAAAAATTAAAATTCTGAACGTTCTCGTCTGATTGATCAACCATTACTAATTAAACAACAACATGCGATTCGGATCATCTGTTTAGTTAATCGTTGAACCTCAACATTTGATCTATTCGGACATTTTTAAAATCTTCCAATTATACACTATTTGGTAATTAAAATTTACGTGCTAACACCAGTTATTTTGGACACGTTTAGGAATTAGAAAAGCTATAGCAACTTGCCGCCTATTTACTGAACTTCCATCAAATACGGAAATGGTTTAAGAAACTATATTTTATAATTTTTATAATTTAAGATTACTTATGTTATCTTTATGTCTAACCCCACCGATAAAGGTTTATTTTTATTAAGTTTTAACTAATGTTCCACGGAGGGTTGGAGCGGAATACCCTCTTAGCCGAAGCGTTGGTGTCCATGCGCTACGGATCCGTAACTATTTCGAGGCGCCTGGGTGCCTTTAATAAAGCCTGAGGCTAGGCCATATCACACCCAGACATTCTCCCAAACAGGTAGTTGTATTGGTATCCTAGGATCTGTGAAAGCCGTTGCCTCCTTGATCACATAACTTATACATTAATGCCAGCTCGAGCTAGCGCCATTAGAAGAACAGCTCAAAATGTTACTTATCTCGGTTTCAGGTCACTGTGATCCCACGGAAAAAAGGCCAACGAAATAGCAAGCCTCAGATGGACCAGTCAGTCTGGTGCTACATCAAGAAAAATACGGACTGAGTATAACCAATCCATGCCAACGATCTCCTACGGCGAACTCGACGCTAACACAACCTTTCTTCGGCAAAATTGATGAGATTTTTGTTCCGAACTCCTCATGTTGAACTTAAGAATAATATGATCATAACATACCTCATGTTCGATATCAGAGATTTGGCTTAAAATGGCATGCAATTTATGTTCCATTAATCCTGGCAAGAAGAGACGACTGCAGCTGCTGAAGGGGCTAATGACAACAGTACTTGGAAAGAAACACCACTTTGCAGATCTTGTTGTTGGACAACCTCCTAGACCTTCATAATGTCTCACGGTCGCCATTAAGTGTACACTGGACCCAACTTTTTGGTCTAAATGAACCGCGGCCGCAAGGTTGTAGGGCACCCACATACAGAACTAACTATTTAAGTTTTCATAGAAATAGCACTTCCACCTGCCTATGTAGGGCTTCAAAATTAGTATTATCTTACATATTTCGTTTTTATGTATGCGTTACGTTTAGTTATCGATACGACTGACCAATAATATGAAAACTTCTCCCGACTCTCGGTACCGTTTTAGACTGACATTGATCCACACTCCTCTCAACATCGACCCACAAATTCTCCATGGAAGTTTTGTCGAGACTTTCGTCTGGCCAGCTGTGAAACATTAATTCTTTCATTTCAAGGCAACTTTAGCTTAGAGTGGAGATGTGATTAGTGTCTAAAGGATGTTTAAACTATTCAGAAATTCTCAAAACCCTATTCACATAAAGTCGTTATACACGTGAACACTGACGCATTCGCACACTACTGCTAAACGAATGCAAGGCTAATGCTTTATAATATAAAACGTTGGAAGAGTTGCAAACAAGCTTTTCTCATTTTGTAAAAAAATATTTCGGAGCGGTGACTCAAAAACTTACCATGAGACACGCTTAATGCGGCCAAATCAGACACTCACTCCAAAGTGTGTGGCCTTGCACTTGGTATACCATGCCTCCAATTCTCATAATTATTTTTAACGAATCACAGTTTGAGGATGGCCATTAACAATAATTTTATTTAACAATCGTGTATACATAAAATGAAATTAATAAACAATTACACCCTCCCATTATTATTTATGACGAAATTACCCAAAATATACGTAGACATGACGAATAACTACCACACTTTGAAAATCATAACAAAATCCCTTTTAATGGAACGCAGGTGTGCACGTCAGTGAGCAAAACATTTTCCCTTAATCTATCCCCCAAAGTAGGGTTGGGGTGTGGTGCTTTTCCAGACTGAATATTTTATATTTTAGTCTGTGCCACCAGCACTTGGAGTTATGTTGAATTCATAAATAACCCCACTTCAGGTGGCTGGCGGCAGCAGGCTGAGCGTGTCGAAGTGTATTGATTTATCGAAAAATTAAGAGCGCTGTGCACTCGTATAAACAACATTTTTAGATTTTTTCCAAATAAATGCAGCGAGGTGTGAAAATATTCGAAGCGGAATCACGACATTCTGCAACTTTCGAGTACATCTCTGGCGCAAATTTAAGAACGCTTTAATCGCCGCATAACGACCAGATCGTTAATTTCAAAGAGGCTAACCCCGAATGCTGATAGCCAATGCAACAATTTCCATTGGATGCATCATTAACATTTTTCATTACATTTGACTTGTTGTGGCTTTCAATTGAATAAACGGAATTTATGTTCATTTTTTTAATGCAACTTGATAAGGCTGTGCGATATTTTTATGGTGGCTTTATCAGTCGGCTTGCAAATATTTTTTCGTTACATTTAACTTGTAAATTTATGGAGCTTCTGATGAAAATATTTTATGTACATTGATGCCAGTGATTAGGAGTTTGTTGATGGCTTGGGATTTATGTGAATTAAACATCGCATATCAGTGGTATTCGACACTGTTCTTCAAAGAAATGCATTGCGAGACAGGCAGAAGATCCTGTTTTTCCCTTTTCATGAAAAAAGTTTAGGACTTGGTAAAAGCGGCAAAGTCTTCTCGATCAGATCACATTAAGACATTGTCCAGAGGCTTGATCTCCCGGGTAGCGTTTTTTACATTCCTTGGAATCCAGCTTAGCTAGGTCAGAGCAGGTGGAGGGGTGCACTCGCACTATACTCTCAATTTTTAATTGTATGCAGGGACCAGAAAGGGAGGAGGACTGGACAAACCACCAACGAAACGTCCAGTGGGAATTGATAACACAACGAGGCTTAGCCCTCACAAATTCATCCCTTCCTATATTCCGAGGAGTGTCTTTATATACTCAAGTGGGGTATCGTGAGCTTGAAGAACATTTTGGCTGACGGCGAAGAGATGACGCATCGACGAAGCTAGGCCTTCAAAACAGTCGGCAACATTTAATGCCAAGCGTCGGTAATGGACCCCGTATAATGTAAGCGGCCTTGTTCTGAGTCTCGAGAACGAGTCCAATTCTTTTGGTGATTCACAGAAACTGAGTACACAATGCCATACATCGTCTAAAGTTTCTTTCCGATTGACAGATACATATATGATCTCGAAAATATGCAGCTTATCCACGGAAACTTAATAACGTGAAGGCAGCGGATCGGATGATGCATGGGTGCAAGCTAGCGAATCAGTTATGAGGCCTAAGTGACTTCGACCATAACTCCAATGACGAAATAGAGCACGAGGTTATGAGATACATACAAGACACATAATATAAAACAAAAAACAGAAAATAATAGTCTCTATTATTCACTGAACCGTGGTAGTGTTTTTTTTTTATCTCGCGTAAAACAAACCATTGATATTAGCTTCATCAGAACGTTGCTTTTCTTCTGCAGGTTGCTGTAACTCTATAGTTGGCGGTAAGGTATCCGAGTAGTACCCGAAAATGCTAGTACTTTGGTATCAGTTTTCGAGATTTCTATATACACTCCATCCACAGAGATTCTGTGATTGGCAAGATCTCTGATTGAAGCACGGTATTTGTGTATTTGTGTTATACATACCTCAATTTTTACACGGACCGTCTTTTGCGTGAAATGCCCAGAGGCCTCAATCATAGATTGGGATTTTGGAATGAAAGGTAGGAGTAGTAAGAAACAAAAAAAAAAAAAGTAACAAGTGCATGTGAATATAAACAAGCATGTATGTCAAGACGGAGTAACATTTTTCATCACCATAAAAACAGAAGTTAAAACGAGATGATGAAATTTCACTAATGCCCAGTTTTTTGAAGTTGAAATTGAATTTCAGTCAAGCGATCAACATAAAGTGACAGCAATTACAATCGCTTCCTGTCCTTTTCTCTATTGTAAGTACACACACCTTTTTGGGGGGCTTTCGATATATTATTTGGTATTCGTTTTACTTTTCAAATACTTTTGAAATTTTTCGCTCTGGGCATACAACTATTTGCTGTACACGAAAGTGTAAAGCTTTTCAACAGTATTGCCTAGAAAGCAACAGCGGCGAATACGTAAAATTTTTCACAAGAACGTGGAATTGTCTTAAAAAATGTTTATATGGAGCATATTCTTTCAGTTTTTTTGTAATCAACATCAAAGTATCATTTTATTACATTTATACTTCGAAACATCACGACTTCGAGTCTTCATTTATGTATCCAATGTGAAAAATCCAACGAAAAGTAACAATACCTACTTGGTATATCTTCATTCACTGAAAAATAATACATTTTACTTTTAAGGCATCAGTGCAGAATGTAAAAAAATATGCACGGATCGTATTTGAATACAAATATGTATGACACATGTCCTTACGGAAGGCAATTTTCAATGCACCTGAGAACATAAAAGGAAATCCTAGCGAATACTAGTATGGATGTTTATCCTGTGACGGATAATATCCCATATATCACCGAGCATACGACTCATGGAAGAAGGGCAGATAAAAAAGGAGTATCGAATATTGTGCGAGATTTTTGCAAGAATGGATGGTAAATCATATCATATGCATATCTATGGCTTCAGAGCTGATGAAAAACTGAAGAAACTGCTATGCACTGCTGCGCAGAGTTGGAGAGAAAAGTTTTTTTTTCGTAAGCTGAAAAAGAAAATAATCTCACGGTCTTGAGTTAGTAAAAATTAGTCGTTTCTCTGACATATTACTTACTTATTATAGAGACGGTTTAAACTGAATAATGAAATTCATAGTTTGGTCACAGAATATAAATCTTGTCATATGTATTCCTATTTTTGCTGGAAAGAAATGAGTTTTTTTATCGTTATGGTAACTGTGTTGGCCACTTTAAGGAGTTGACCTGGCATTTTGAAAGGCACTTCTGGGCAATTTTAGCAGTGTGAAAAGTTAAAACACAACTCGATTTCGTTCAGTAACCATTATTTGCTTCTGCTCTGTGGTCGAGCGGGCGATGGTGATATACTGTCCCTGAGCGGTCTGTGATGCGGGCTTAAATACCCGCGTGCATCTAATGGTACGGCTCGCTCATTCTACTCTAGATCTCGCCCTTGAGAAGGGAATCTTCTCCCTCTCTGTGTCTTGTCAGGAGCTCGCACCAGCGTTTCATCCCGTCCGACGCCACTTTTGTGTTCAGCTTCCGCTGCATGTGTAGGATGTCTTGTTTCATGTATGGGTTCCGGTATTTTGGGAAGCTTACCTTTTGCTGCACTTGAGCCCTTTCGATGTTGGCTAGAACTTTTCCTCCTTCCATTTTCCTCTGCTATTCCAACTCCATCGGCCGTGCAGGCGAACAGTAGCTCGTGGGAACTTGACTTCGTTACATTTCTCGGAAAAGTTAAACCCAGATTATACTAATTTTCTGCGAATTGTTCGGTTGCATCTTCCGCCGGGTTGAGTTTTATCACCATTTTCCATTTCTAAATTTTTCGTTGTGATAAATGGGATTCTTACAGCCCGGTAGTAAAAAATAGACTTCCATCATGCTTTGCTGGATCGATCTGGCAACGGATGCCCAAGTCCAATTCACTCCAGTTCACTTTTTACAGCTCCAACGGAAGTAAGTGGGACTATTGCATAATCGAACCTACAGTGGATAGGAACTTAGTGTGTCAGGATCGATTCCCGGTACGACAAAAAAAAAAAATCATCTTCAGGACTTCCCTTTCGATTCACGGAAAATGCCAATATAGTCAATCTTAAAATCGAATTAAGTCGTTAGGAGTACATTTTATATAACCTCAGGTAACTTGCTATCAGCGTAATTAACAGCACACTTAGACCAAAAACACATTTTATCCCAAAGGCAAATGGTGACTGGACGCGATTTAAGAACCAAATAAAGCATTTTAACTTTTGCTTTCACTGTGACTCGAACCTGGGACCCCTATTACCAAGCGCAGGCACTCAACCACTTTCACCCTTTCACCTGATGAGGGGGTGGTATCCTCTTGAATCCATAACTCGAGCTCATTCACGATGTGTATGATTCCGGTACTTTTGAGTTAAGCCAGCCTGATGTCCTAACGAATCTTTTAAGAGATATTAGGGACATATCCTTAAGATCGTAAAGGTCTTGGAAGAAGTACTCTCCCATAGTTCTGTTACGCAATCAGCATAGGCTTAGACAGTGACATAGGTAGTGAGTAGAGATGGGTCAACTCGAGGTGATAAATCCGATTCTACCCGAGTTAGTTGAACCGATTTGAAGTTAAATTTATGTGAAACCAAGTTGCTGAAACTTAAAACGAACCAAATAAATGAAATATCAAATCTGCAAACTATTCGACACCAACTCGGTTTGGCCATCTACAAAGTGAACATCGCGCATTTGTTCATGCTCCTACCTCTTTCAAAACCAAGCCGAAGTTCGTTTTCGGTTCTGTTTCCTATGAGACCCGTATGGACCTGCTCCATTATGATGGTGATTTCCCCATTATACCATCGCTCCATTTGAGGTGCATCAAAATGTTCCATCCGACTTTTAAGAGATATTTAAGAATATTTAGAATGCTTATTTTGAAGCTCTGGGGTAAAAAAAGAATCTATTAAAGTTAAGTAACTTTCCACCAGTCCTAATGGCTGCGCAGACGGAGAGCACTTTTAAGATCCTTGCAGTGAATGCAAATTCATTGATAAATGTATAAATCATGATAAATGAGCTATATCGATTGTTGGACGATCAAAGCCCAGAGCTATGTCTGATTAGCGAAACCAAGCTAACCCAGAGAGGCATACTGGAGCACAGTAAATATAATATTATTAGGAGAGACCGGCCCAACTCCAATCGTGGAGGCGGTGTTGCAATCTTCATAAAGAATAATATTAAACACAAAGTAGTATACAGTAGTGAGGTGCGACGGTTTCAGGTGTTGGAGGCCTGCATCGTTTGCATTTCTCTCCGTAGCGGGAGGAAGTTATTTGCGGTGTCGGTCTACTCCTCCGGCTCCTTCAGTTCCAGAACTACTATATCAGAGCTCGATGCACTCTTTCGGTGTCTAAGGCTGGACTCGGAAGAGAACTATTTTATTTTGGCCGGGGACTTAAATGCCCGTCATGGATATTGGGGAAACACAGATTCCAACGACAGAGGGGACATGCTTTACAGCTGGTTTTGCTTCACAGTGTCGAGTATAGACTCGAACTGAGAGCAACAGAGATCTCGTCCTTCCCTAGAAGCGGGTCGTTCTTGGATCTCCTGCTGTTTGACGCAAGACTGCAGCTGACAGACACAAACTCACAAACGGTAAACTGTTTGAACACTTTCGTGTATCTCAGTGACCATTGCGGACTCAGTGCCGAATTCAAGATCCCCAACGACATTGCGGAATTAGGAGAGTTTGTCCAAACGCACACCTACAATTACAGTAGGGCGCGTTGGCCACGCTTCTCCCGACAAATGACTCGAGCACTCTCTTCAAATGCTCTCCACATTCCGTCCAATAGAAACTTGTCAAACGAAGAGATTGACATGTATCTAATTCAATTGGACGAGACAATAAAACGAACTATGGACAGTACGATACCACGGTATACACGAACTAACAACGAAAACTTATACCGCAATGTGACAATTGACGCACTACACCAACAAAAAAGTAGACTCCTGTCAAGATTAAAAACCTTGTACAGGCGGTTTACTGACAGACGCAGCGAGGAAGTTAGGACACTGAAATCGCTCATTAAGAATGTACAGACGTTAATTGTGCAAAATTATAGAGTCTCTGTGAACACGTACTGGAACGGCAAGATTCGGGCTGTTAGATCTAACAACCCGAGTATGTTTCCACAAATTAACAAATTCTTCCGAAAGAAAAATAGCGATCTTCCGTGTCTTAAGCTTCCCAGGACGACGGACAATGAACAGATACTGACTACAGTGGGTATTGATCCCAATAACGCCGTACTCGACGATGACTTCTTTGTGGTCGAAGATCCGCAAGAAAAAGTTGAAGTTCTAGGCGCAGTTTTCCGAGAAGTGTACAAGGTGAACGTGAGTGTTCGCCCGAACCACGACCTGGAAAACAGCGTGCAAGCTAGCAACTCTCAACTTCGAGAAGAGCTGCAGCAATGGCGATCTGAGAACATCGGCTTTGTCCAGTTCAATGACGAAAACATGGCAGACAATGTCATCGCCGACGAAGGGGTTCATCCCCCGTTCATTTCGAAGGCAGATCTTCAAGCGGTCTTCGCATCAATAAAGAAGAAAAAGTCAGTTGGAATCGACGGGATCTCCAACATTGTGCTAAGACATCTTCCTCTGGAAGTGGTCACTATGTACTGCTTGATTGACCTGGAGAAGGCCTTCGACACCGTATGATTAGAAGGACTTTACTATAAGCTCAATCGGCTAGGCATTAGTAAACCACTGCTGTACCTACTGTATAACATGCTTACCGGTAGGCGGTTCGTAGTCAAGAATGGCAGCGTGACCTCTACAGGTATTTTTGAAATTAAAAATGGTCTCCAACAGGGTGCCGTTAATTCGCCGATCCTGTTCAACATTTTCTTGAGCGATCTGATAAGTTCTCTTCCGCACGCAATTGCGTATGCCGACGACTTGATCGTGTACAGATCAGGCAAAAAGATCGAGGACATCACTACGCTCACGCAGGGTGACTTCGACTCATTAATGAGAGATTGCGATGACTGGAAGTTGAATATCAACTTTCAGAAGTCGGAAACCATTCTGTTCAGGACTCCGTTGTATAAAGCTTCGGCGGATACAAAAAAGAATTGGCGAAAGTTCTCTATTGTAGGACGGCACGGGCAACCACTGACGCAAAGGAATGTAGTCAGATACCTGGGGATCTGGCTAGATCAGTATCTATATTTTAACAAACATGTAGATGCTGCTCTGGCCAGGGCCCGAGGCGCTTTCGCCCTTACAAAGAGACTGTTTTACAACAGCCAACTCGATGCAAGGGTAAAGGTAATCTGCTACATGGCCCTCATACGGCCAATGCTCACATATGGTTGTCCCGTGTGGTTCAACGTGAGTGCAAGCTTGATGGAAAAGATTCGGGTGTTTGAGAGGGCCTGTCTTAGGGCTTGCCTTCGCCTTTACAGAACACCAGAGTCCCAGTACAGAAAATTCTACTCCAATGAGATTTTATACAACGGGGCGAACCTGATACGAGTGGACAATTTCCTGGTGAAGTTGATTCGAGGTCACACTGCGAGAGCGATGAACTCGAACAATAACCTGATCTCCGGGGCTTACTACCCCAACCCTCAATACCACGAGAGGGTACGTCATAACGGCTTCGTCCCCCCAGAAGCATTCCTCCATTTTGATAAGCACTTTCTGATACAAAATGAAAATGCGGTACCGATCCTTTATCACATCGCCCGTTCAACTGTGGATGGGCGACTCAACCACGACCGTTCCGTCGTACAACGAGCTGAGGAAGGTCTCCTCCGCTTCAGTATGGCGGTTTCAAGACGCGATGTTCGGGATGTTGCAATGCAACGCCGAAAATGTTGGTGGCTGGGGAGTGAAGGAACTCCCTCTTCGAACCCTTTAGACCCGGGTTAAAAATGGTCAGTGCGTATCCCCGAATGGGGAAGCAGTCGGTCACTGTCTTGCGGCAGTAATGTTGCATACAAAACCTATGGCCGACCCACATTGCGTAGGGTAGTTTTTAAGTTAGTTCTTAAGATGTATATAGAAAAAAAAATAAAAAATAAAAAAAAAAAAATAAAAAAAAAAAAAAAAAACAAAAAAAACAAAAAAAAAAAAAAAACACGTATACACATCTATACACTAGTGTGTACTGATGTGTATAAAAATGTATATAGTATACATATATGTATATACACGTATCTTCGCATAAATACGTGTATATATATGTGTATGTATGTTAAAATTAAGTTAGTTTTAAGTTATTTTAAGGTAGTATATAAGTTAGTAGATAAGTTTTATACAAAAATGTTCAGTCAATAAGTTTTTTTTTTCAATTTTTCTTATTTCACAACCCTTCAATTAAATCCATCGAAATGAATTAAAAAATAACCCTTGTTAACTTAAGTCGAAAGACATAGAATAAGATTAGGTTTAGCTTAGAGTGCCCGCCGAGGGACAGTAAGTTAGAAATAGTAAAAATTGTACGTCCAACTAGTTTTAAGCATTTTTGTCTAGTATATAAGCATGTCATGAAGCACAAAATAAAAATGAATTGAAAATGAAAATGAAAATGAGCAATTTTCCTTGGCAAAATGCAACCAAGTGTATTTAAGTGTCAATGTTTGGCTCGACACTGCACACATTGTATGGTTATTTCATGGGAAATAAATCTGGAACTGAATTTACTTCGTTAATTGGATCTAATGTATTTTGACGTAACTGAAGTCATCTCCCTTCGCCCTCGCCAATGGAAATACTTTCGTTAACGAGATTCACACTGATTGAAGTCATTCCCAGAATTTTTTATCTCCCCTTCTGTGTGCTGGTTTTCCATCAGCTGCCCAACTAATCTATTTGAAAAACAAGTCAATCAATATTCGGATAGTAAAATGCTCATCTCTCTTCTTTTATTTCCTTTGCAGTTGGTTCCAGAGATTCATCCAGCAGCAGTAGCAGTGGGAGCAATAGTGGCAGCAACAGTGGAGGCAGCAATGGCGGCGGCAGTGGTGGTTCTGGTAACAGTGGTCAAACAAAGTATCCCGTATTAGTATTTGTCCATGGCGAATCGTACGAGTGGAACAGTGGAAACCCCTATGATGGCTCCGTACTGGCTAGTTATGGTCAGATACTCGTTGTTACCATTAATTACCGTCTTGGTGTGCTGGGTAAGTTGATAGTTATATGAATCTTATAAGCGAGTGATGAAGCTTAACGGATTTTGTGTTCTAAATGTTTTAGCTTATTTATGACTTTAGTCTTAAATTAAGCCTTAAATCAAAAAAAGTTTGGTAAAAGACCCTCCACTCAAATGAATGTTGATAATGAATAAAATTAAATAAAATTATGCGACGAGAGAGCTCCGTCAATTTGACCCTGAGCACGAAAGTGTTCTGATTCAATTTTCGCAGCATGTTTTTTTTTTCGTTGCTCTCGCAGTCGATGTGAATTCTGGGAAATTGTTAAAAACGAATAACAGCCTGGTGGATTTTTTTGTGAACACGCAATTTATGGATTGCATAATTCCAAGAAGACAGAACCACCGAACTCATTTGGCTTTTTTTATTGTTGGCTGATGTGAAAATTCAGCACAAGTAACCTAACAAAAAAAAAACATTTAAATTTCTAGGAAAAAAGGTCTTTGTGGGGGAATATAATTGAATTCCATAAACTTCGTTCGACAGAGAATGTAGAAGTATTTTTTTTTCATGTGGAAGGTGAACTGTAACAATTTTACAGAGGAATGTATGACCATTGTCTTGCCTTGAGGACGACAGGGATTCAACAGAGGAAAAATCACTTTCGTGCTTATTCCAGTTTAACACAGAGAGAGTGCGTCGCAGAGATTAAGCATGAACTAGAGATCCCCAGGCTACTCGAACCACTGCCATCGACTCTAACTCCTCAGGACTTATGATCTGGCGCAACCAATAGAGTTGTTGAACTTGGTGAAGGGCCAAAAAATGCCTTTTGGAATAAATCTAAGCATGCTTTGCCAGACGCGATTTCATTCGTGCTACGTGTTTAAACCATCGAAGCATATCCATTTCCGTTCGATGAAATAGCTGCTCGACATTGAGATCCTCGCGCTCTGCCGTGTTTCTAACCCTATCCCGGCGTGTAACTCCCACAACAGCACGAAGAAATTTCATATCGCCAGCTCTTATTCACAATCTCATGTTTTGGTCATTATATCATATGTCATGTGTCATGTCCTGACCATAGCTGAGAGTTGAAACAAATACTAAGTTAAAAACGGATAACTCGATCTTTCTGATTAGAGTTCTTCCGGGCTGTTTCATTATTAGTCCAGCGTGGTAAATCCCAGAGGAAAGTTCATCCATCACTCTTAAAAAAGGGCCGAGATACTTGAACTTCTCCACCTGCTTCAATGGGACTCCGCTCACACGTAGAGTTCATTGAACAGGAGATCTGGAAATTAACATAACCTCTGATTTGTAAACGTTAACCTTCACCCCAGCATCCCAGCATCTTCACATTCGGTCCCACACCTATCGAGTGCACCCTGGAGTTCCGTCTGGGAGTATGTGAGGACAACCAAAGCATCTGCAAAGAACAGATGGTTTACCCTCAACTCTCCCAATGTGAAACGTCCCACACACCTGTTGCCTTTAAACATCCAATCCGTATGCAAAAATAGAGGTCACAAGACGCATCCCTGGCGAAGTCCAACATCCACGGTGAAGTTTGTTGATTTTGCACCTTTAACCCGGACAGAGCTGCTAAAGATTGTGTATATCGACTGACCGTCAAAAGAGGACCCTTAATCTCATACTCTTGCAGAACCCTCCCTGGTTTACCTCGAGGCACTCAGTCCAATCTTCAAACCAGCTGTAAATAAGCTTGGCATACTCCCAAACCTTCTCGAGTACCTAACATTCAGCGAAAAGATTAGTTGGGCAGCTGAGTGAAAAGCTGGTCGGTTGTACTTCTGCCCGGACGAAAGCCGCACTGTTCATCCTTCATCCTGGACTAGACGACAGTCATAATGCGCGCCTCTAACACCTCAATAAAGGCTTCGGGGAGACTTAAAAGTGATGGTTCCCTTTACCTGCTGCAATCACTCTTGCCCCCATTTTTGAAAAGAGGGAACAATCACTCTTGTTTGTCATTCGCTATGTGTCTCCCCGAACTTCCAGGCCACCATAATGACACAAGAAAGTCATAAAGCCCCCTCTTAACCATTGCCCTAAGCATTTCTTTCCGGATTTCGTCCACATTGGCGGGTTTGCCACATTTAGATTTTTATTTCCTCCACGGTTGAGTTATTCGCCGTAGTGCTCAAGATCATTAGTCTGTAACCCTCAGTGCCCTTTTCGGCATTGAGCAGCTCCGTGCCATCTTCATCTGCGCAAAATATCCCCCTAGTTGGAAAGCAACACATAATGTCTGGATTTAACTCCTTCGATGGTGTCGAATTTCCTCTGAGTCGGCGAATAGTTTTTTGCCAGAAGACATTTTTCGCATTTGTGTGGTTCGCTTTCCAGCTTCTCGCTGAACTCCTTCCAAGACTGCTTGTTAGCTGCTCACACAGCCAATTTGAAATCGCGCCTTAGTGTAACAGTCACAGGTCCGCAAGACAATCCAGACTCAGTATGTCTTCTTCTTTGATTCACTCTACAAGCACCCCGTGCAGAAACAATGACTGCTTTTGAAAACAGTCACCATTCTTCCTCTACATCGATCGATTTTTTTAAAAGTCTACACATAATTGAGCCAATATTGCCTTATCAACATCGCTTCTTGTGATTTATTGAAAATATCAAACATGTCTTAATGAATCACCCATATTAAGTATTTGACAAATTGAAGTTTTTTTCATCTCCTTACGGCTTTCCTTTCTTTTTTTGACACACAATTAATCCCACTTAAGCATATTATAGCCATGTAACTTAAGTCTTTGGAAACTTCAAAGCTTTTGTGTTCAAATCTGTTACCGTCATACTTCTCAAGTACATGATTAAGGACGAACAAAGTTAATTCTAAAGTCTAAATCATATTATTACAAGTGGTATTAACGACCTTAATAAGATTATGCTTAGTTTCAATAAATTCCCAATAACATGAGTGGTTTCTAGTAAATACAAGCAGTATTAGTGGTTACTGAAATTTCCTGATTTTAAGTAATCCTGTTTTGATTGTTCACTGATACTTCAAGCAAGTTTTTAATTTAATGTTCGAAAAACAGGTGGGGTTTTCTGTCAGCTCCAACGGCTTATACCACTCAGCAATTCTTACCACGCATAGGCGTCGTAAGACTAGCCGCAGAAGTAGCACAATCGTTCATTAATTTTTTTTAATCGTATGAGCCATCGAATTGTCATCACCTTATTCCAGTCAAAAGAAGTTGATCATCATCGAGTTATTGCCGCAAAAATGTCCAAATTTTACCATTTTTTTAAAATAAAACCCACATTTAAGTTTTCTCTCTATCAGTCTGTAGAAACTATAATAAAAAACCGTAGGATAACAAGTTGTAAACAAGAACTTAAAGGAGGAACTTTATATTTTAGTTTTAAAAAACTGCTTGTAACATGGCCCACTCGGTATTTTTTCTCGCCCAACTCACCATGAAAGACTGAGGCTAAACCTGTTTTCCGTGTTCGTAATGCACTTTTACTTATTTTGCTGTGGATTTTAGTTTGGGAACTACAGTGAGAGGTCACATTACCCACGTAGGCCACATTTGTCGCGCTTATTGCAGGATCGCTGTTGACGGTGTCGATCGCCAGGAGTCTTAAATCGTTGAAGCAGTCAACACAAAACTCACACCAAATAGTGGTATTCCTGGATCTCATGTGTTTTTTATTATCATCCCAAATTTCGACGGTTTTATCTGGTCACGTCACCAATCATCGACAAATGGGCCTCGTCTTAAAGCGACCGTAAAATAGGCAAAGTGTGCACGATGTTGCTCGAACAAATCATTTGCACTTGTAATCGAAGGCTAGGTCCGTCCATGTTGATTTGGCAAGCAGTGTGAATTAATTACAACCAGAGCGTTTTTTTGACAAGAACTCTCTTGACCATTGTCAGTGACTCAACAAAGGTGATGCCGTTAATAACGAATATTCATAAATTCGAGAACTGAACTTGGATCCGTAGAGAAAAAAAATAACGCCACGGTTGTATGACTTGGTTACGTGACACGAATTTCTCCATCATCACTTTGAATACGATTTTAACAAGCGACCGCCTAGCAGAACCAGGATGAAGTGGTTGAAATAATTCCAAAAAGTGGCTTAGTTCTGCCTGCTTGTCTATAACTCCGAATGAGTTAAGATCGATGGCTGAAAATCGAGTGGCCTGAGCTCATGCGTTCTTTTTCTCGCGACCGTTTTTAGTGGATCATGCTGGTCACTGAAGATGACCTCTTTTCTTAACACACACCGAAAACAATACACAAACAAAATGTTTGAACATGTTTTTTGTTTGTACCTTGTAATAAAAGACGATCTATCTGAGCATTGATTCCGCACAGAATGTTTGAATATTTAAACCAATTTACATCTTTCATTTCTTTGCTTTGTCATTCACAGGTTTCTTAAATGCCAATACAGATCGATACTCTAAGCTGCCGGCCAATTACGGTCTCATGGACATCATCGCTGCCCTGCACTGGCTGAAGGAGAACATTGCTGCGTTCGGAGGCGATCCACAAAGCATAACATTAGCTGGACATGGAACCGGAGCTGCCTGTGTCCATTTTTTAATTTCGTCAATGGCTGTACCTGAAGGTTAGTGTCTTATTGAAATATTTAGTTAATTTAATTTAATAATTATATGGGTACCATTACAGCCCGTAGAAGGCCCAAATCTAGGTTCTCAGAAACCACTCGTGTTGAGCGTGCTATTAGCGAGGTTCAGATTGTACTACCGGCTAGTACGTCAAGTCCGAACGACAAAAATGCGTTGCGTTGTACTACGCTGGTAACGAAAAAATTGTGTGCTGCGGTCATACCAAAGGTGTTCACATTTTACTACCGAGGAGAAAAGTTTAACTTCCATACGACCGTCGTGCTGAGCGTTTGCACTTGTACGGTTCTGTGGATTGGTCTTTCAATTGGTCTACACGACCCGGTCGTTTGACATGTCGTACAAGTGGATAGTACAATGCGAACGTTCATATTGTTTTATCATGACTACCGAGTGGGTGGGATCTATAGTTTTATGCCGACTGCGTATGAGACAGTTTTACTCTTAAAACATTGTCGCGTGGTGGGGCCGTACAAAATGTTTTCGTCATACTTTGATTCGAGCCTAGGCGCCGAGGATCAAGTGCGTGTGTCGGTGTTGAGGCACGAATACGAAAAGCTGATTGTGCTGTTATCAGCGAAGGAGTGGGTTGTATTAGAAGTGACAGACAGAAGGTCATTTATAAAAATGAGAAAGAGTGTCGGAGACGGAAGAGAGCTTTTGGGGACACCAGCATTTATTTTGTGGATATCAGACTTGAACCCATCCAAAACAACTTGGATTAAACGATTCGAAGGGTAGTATCCAATTCTTAGAAGCAGAGACTCATCAACACCATAAACACGCATTTCCGACAAAAGAGCTTGATGCCAAACTCTGTCAAATGCTTCAAAAAATTGTATTGTGCAAAGATTGGCTCCACTTTTTGGTGAGATATGCCATCAAATCACCAGTGTACCTAATGCTTCGGAAGCCAAACAGTCCGTCATTAAGTAGCTTTCGCGATTCCAGATATTTCATAAGCTGACGATTTATCAGCGTTTCCATCACCTTAGAAAGAAGGGACATAAGTACAGTACGAGGTGGGTGACGAAGATTCGCCTTTTTAGGGACGGGCTGGACAAATGTTGTTTTCCATCTACTCGGAAAGAGACCTGAAGAGTAGAATAGATGAAAAAGCTTACGCAGTGGTTTTGCCAGCGAAGAAGGACACCTCTTCAGAAGTATTGGGGGAATACAATCCGGGCCAGCAACTCTCGCAACTGTACAATAATCTAATAAACTTTACAAAAAACCACCGGACTATTCAGATTATTGATGGCTACATTGGACTTCAACTAAGCTCAATCATCAATTAATTATACCCTTAATTCAGACATGAGCATGTGCTATACGCCAACATACGTAGTTAACTCAGTGTCCTTACGGCCTTAAGCCAAAGTGGTTCGTCCGTTTTGCCGTACACAACGCGATGTAGTTTGCTTTGTTTTCGCATCCAAAATATTTGAACATTTATGTAATTAGTCGGGAACGGATCCACGGGACGCAGTTCTTGGAATTCTCCTTATCCCACTGAGATTTTGTTTGTTTTGCACTGCCGCCCACCAGACGAGGTTGTTCTATATCAACACTGATGAAACAATTGCGGTGTTCAATTGGTGTACCATCGACATTTTCTTGCAAATGGCCGGTCCTTTCCTTGCCTTGACCTTAAAGCGACTGTTTGTATAGCCAGTGTCCCTGTTTTTGTACCTTGAGAGGTTTCCGATAAATTCCTCTCCACTGACAGACTTTATAATTGATTGTTCCTGTTTCGTGGAAAGCTGAGTCAAGCATGTCCAACCTGACTTACCTTGTCTCCTGTGACTTGTATCAATCAAAGGCATGAGAATAAGAAGGAATGTCAACTGCCCTCAAACGTAATTACTTTGCCATGCATTAGAAATGGGCCCACAAATACTCAGAAGCAGCCGTCACTGCATAAAATGATGAGATTTAAGTAGAATGTAAACACACCAATCAATCATTAAAAATAATCAATTATTCCCTGGAAATGGTCATTATTTTCTCATTATCAATTTTATTAAGGTCCATTCATTGTGTATTGGTGTGCCTTGGTGTCGAGTTAAGAAGGCCTTAAGAGTAGCTCAGCTGTATCCAAATTTAAACTCAAGCCGAATAAAAAAAGAAGTATTTGAAAAGTAATTAAAATCCCTTTTCCTCTTGCACAAGCTTATTGCCAAACTTTGACACTCTGCCCTTCCGCCCTCCAGGCCCTGCCACCCACCATACATTCAGTCATTATCGTCACCTAATCGTCAGCCATTGAAAATCAATTAAATTCCCCAAAGTGGGTCAAAAGTTCAACAGGTTTTTGAATAATGACGGCGCGGGCGTTAAAACCAACCAACAAAACATTTTCTTCGATTAATTATTTATAATCCAATGAAACTCTGCATATCGTGACGCTTGTCTTTCACGTTTTGATGAATCGATGTACTGACGAATTATCGTATTCGAGTGTATTTTAAACTCTGACAGATACCTTTCTATATTTATTTTTAACTTTTTTTCGTTTATTTTTTCAGGACTTCTTTTCAATCGTGCAATACTTATGTCAGGCTCGGGACTCACACCATGGTCACTAGTAGATAATCCATCAAAGTATGCAGCATTTGTTGCGCATCATGTTAATTGCTCACCGGAACTGCCACATGCCCACCTCATGAAGTGCCTACGGGATAAAACACTCGATCAATTACTGTCAGTGCCAATTCGTGAACCAGAGTTCGGTTACGCATTTGGACCCAGCATTGATGGTGTAGTAATTGACGGCGGCGATAGTGTAGCTTCCGCTGCAACAATCGGTGCTCGTCAGGAGAATATTGGTAATTATAATTTTAATTTGATTTTACCCCCGAATGATGGTCGTGTGATGCTTTTTGATTAAACATATACACAGACAGTCATGCGGGGCACATGTGAGACTAATTAGACCATAATTAAAATGATGATTTGTTTCAATTTAATTTATACAGTTTTAATGAGAAAAACGGCCATTAACAAGTTATCAAGGTAAGAAGCATGATTTTTGTACACACTTATTTTTACTTTAACGTACCGCAAGGGAACATGAATAAAGCCACCCTCAATAGGCCATTTCGGTCTCGAGTTACTAACAGACGTCTCGAGCTCATATTTCTGACGAAGTGTTGTTTTCCCCGAGTCTCCATAACGAGAATGATGCTTATTTGATTTGCCCTGCGCACCTTCCGGAGTGACAACTGGTTTCGTAGAATTCTTTTCATCATCTAGAAGAAGTGTCACGCAACATTATTGAAGCAATTTTTGTTTTCATCCCCATGTGATGTAAAAATAAACACCCGAGTGTGTGATATAAAAAGCAAATAAATCACTTATTTACGCTTGTCATACAGATACGTGTGCGCACTTGTTTTGACATCAAATTAACTCCACTCGTACTTTTGAAGCAATTGTACCCTACACTGAAGCACTTGCAGGTATCAACACAGATTTACTGACATTTCTTGATCTGCCGAATGAAGACCAGTAGGAGGTTCAGTGATGAGGAGCCTACGTCAGCACCTATTTGCCACGTAATTCGAGCAAAGGCAGAATAGTGTTAGGGGAAGTTCTCTGCAGTATCATCGTCTTCCCCACGTCGGAGAGTCCTCGGAAACGGTTAGGCCAAGCATATTTAGGTGCTTGGCGAAAGTTAATAGGTCTCCGGTTCAACTCTCACCAGGAAATCCTAACCAACGAAGCAGGCAGATCCAGGAAAGGTAGTAGGCGGACCTCCTCTGATTCTCTGATTCTTCATAGTCAGCGATTTAGACAAAAAATCAAACTCTGAAAAAAAACGTAAATTCCTAAATGGAGTAGCAATTGCACCTGGCACCTGTCGAAGTCGACTTTGAATATACGTCACAGCTGGAGTCAGCAGGCGTATCGATAAGACTGCTAAAGGAATGCAGTGCGCAAGGTCATCGAAGCTGCAGGAAGAATTGCACCGAAGACCACTTTAAAAAAAAGAAGTTGTGCCTTAACGTCCCAACTCAATGAACAAAAACCTCACATGCCTCATATGCCCTTTAAGGAACGCGCGTGACCTTTCAGGACAAAGACCCCGAATTTACGATCCAACATTGTGGAACTTTTTTTTAAATCCAGTCGCATTCCGATCCTCATAGAAGTCGAACGTATGCTTAACGTGAATACCCGGTCAATTATTTGCAAATTTCACGGTGAGCCTACCCACAATAGCGGAGTCAAATTTAGCGTTGACCACCGCCCTGAGGAGGTAATTACCACCCCACAGAGTCGTTCTACACCACTATCGAAAAATCTCATCATTGGGGAGTACAGATACGTAACGCATGCACTCATCCCTACCAAAGAAACCCCAGAAGAACGAGGCAAACAGGACTATCCGTTCCTAATAGTGAGGAATAATAATAAAGACATTTTTAAATGAGGCCTATAATAACACCTATGAGTTAAAGTTAAGGTACCGAGACCAGCTAGCATGTGTTGGGTAAAAAGAGTTACTCCATCTACTGCTCTTTACATACCACATACATCTTCCTCCGCTGCACATATTCGACAAACAGGTAGAAGCCAGCACAGCCTTATATCAGCCACTAAACGACTTCTTTCTTAAAAACGCCCGCTAGCCTTCTACGCCAAGCCATTTTAGAAAAAACTTTTCTTCCAATCATTCATTCTGACTAAAACGCACTGGACTACATCTGTGGATCTCCACAAACGGATCGAAGATAAATGAAGAATTGGATGGAGGTGTCTACTTCAACAATGCCTTTTCTCGCAACTAGGCAACCACTGTAGCAATTTCCATGCTTAATTAATAGCGTTAAATGGGGCACTGAGCTGATTCAAGAACAGTACGATATAGACATTTGGCCAAATAATTTTTAAATGTCATTTTCCATTAAAAAAAACACCCCTTAATCGTTGACAGCCGTTTCAATATTTGCTTTTGAAGGGTGGAGAATGCAAGCCCGTGCCCTTGGTAGGTGCTGTACAACTTCTTCTTTGGCGCCGGGAAGAGAAGCAACCCCATTGCCTCTTGTTACAGCCTTCGCGCAATTTAAAGAACAAACAAAAATACTAATTAATTATATACTAAATATATAAATAAATAAAAAATACTAGAAGCCATTACTAGGCTCTTGGGTCAGTATTAACGCTTAAGCAATTTATCTGTCTGCTCAGACTAAGCAGACCTACACACATTGGTGTCATAATACACAGGGTGGGATGAAGTTGAAATTACACGTCATCCTCTGCTCGTGTATCGCCCTGGCTAGTGCTAGGAGTTCTCACCTAAGGTCCAATTTTTGTAACAAACTCAACGGACTGAATGATAGCAGCGTGGGTTACCTAAGCCGCCGTATCACAAGCGTCAACTGCTACGTGTGCTGAAGTAAGTCAACTCGTGTGGTATCACCTGGAGCCAGAAGTTGCACCTAGCTTAACCTAGCCGAGATCTAATGTGGCCCTGGTTCTCTCGCACGGGAGAATCCTCGCAACTGTTTCCTCTTCTGTAACAGTCTTGTTTTTCTTCAGTAAAGGATTTCTCATTCGAAACCTTATATTTAATATTGACTCACATTTGGGCAACAGCAATTCGTAGTATTCCTAATGGAAAAGGTGTCGAGGGTGTCTGGAATTTTTTGAATTCACTTCATCGGAGAATAATAATTTCCACGCAGCATTGCAACAGTTGTCGTAGCCAAACGTTTGTGCAAATGCGTATTGACACAAGGCAATTTTGGCTGGAAAGCCCATGTCCTTGAATAGAACACAAGCAGTTCATTAACCAAGTGTCATTCAAATCCTAAAAGAGGAATTTCGGAGTCAGAGCTAGAGCTTTGAGAGCATCAAACATCTAAATATCCCTTGTCATTAAATTTTTTGGAAGTGGAATACAAGCACAAATAAAGCAACCGAAAATCATCCTTTCCATGTATCACGTGGGATTTATTCATCTTCTCTTGCCAACCGAATAATTGGTACATTTCACTGTCACCCCCTTTCATGTCTATTAACTTTTGAATTTCCAAAGAACTCGTAGCATTTTATACACAATTTTCCTCTTTCAGATATGATCTGATGGCTGGTGTAACGCGTGCCGAAGCATTTTTCTCCTTCAACTCGGGTGACGTTCAGTACGGCATTGAGGCCGATCGGAGATCAAAAATTCTCAAGGCCTACGTTCGTAACACGTACGTTTATCATTTGAACGAAATCTTCGCAACAATTGTCAATGAATACACAGACTGGGAGAGACCCGTACAGCATCCGATCAATATAAGGTGAGTCACTTACAGTATTCCCAGAATTCTACAATAACCCAAAATGTAAAATTCCAAGTTAGGTATTTCGTTAAGATATTCTCGCGAATGCAGAGACGAGTAAATAAGACAGTGATTTATATTGAGTTTGTTTTTCATTTTGTTCACTTTGGTAGTCTATTTTTGTCAAGTTGAAAGTTAAAAGAAACGTCAACTCAATTTAGCTGCATTAGCTCGTTTTTATTTTTGACATTTGCAAGTATAAGGAAACCGGATTCGGTGTAATTGTATTAGCCTTCAATAATTGTGTTGTACATTAACTTTTGATTTGACTTTTTGATGATGTTACAAGAGGTGTGGGGGAGCGATTGTCGCGAGGGAGGCTGCTTAGAATTTTTGTTCTTTTTTAAGCAGATTGCGTTCAGCGTACGGCGAAAAAGTGTATACTGGTAAGAAAAGGATACTAATTAAAAATATTGAAAATTTACTTCAAGTTTTGGGTTTTTGAAATCAACCCACAAATGGAGTGAGAGTGACTGCGATTTCGTCTATCGATGAAATCGCTTGTTGACAAATTTATTGATCGATATTAGTTTTGGTATCATCTAATTCAATCGACTGAAAATTTAGCTATTTTGAATTTAAAACGTACATGGCACGAATCCGTTGTGTACGCTTATATCATGGTGGGGCCGTGAAAATGATTTCTGTCGCACTGAGCAGAAATCGAACCTACGACGTCGAAGTTGCGGTCGACGCCAATACCCACAACGCACCATTTAAGCACACGCAAAATCGAGTACCAAGGACAGTATAAACAATGTGTGTTCGGAGGTCCCTGAGCTGCTGATGGTCTTTGGCATATGTACTTGGAAACTGTCGAAAAATCATTGAGCATTTCGTCGTGTATTTATTCATATATTTATGCTATTTCATTATCCTCTCTCGTAATAATAAGCAAGGGGAAGACGGTGAATGTGGGCTTTAAGTGGAATGCTTAACGTCGGATGAAGTTGGCGTACTTTTTACTTTTGACAGTTCATTGTCACATGTGTGCATCTTTTTAAGGCCCGTTCATATGAGGTCGCCACGAACTGTGAAATTCGTGAACTCTGACAGCTCATTCATATGAAGCTTTTTCATTCGCAGAGAAATACGGGTGCAAACTGACACTTAATGCGAATGTTTTACTCGTGGTGGTTGTGGATTGCATTTGCGCATTTGCGTATTGCGATCTCAGCTTGACAGTTCGAAAAGAGCACAATTGATTCGCAGAGAAAAACTTTTAAATCATTAGTGAGGATGCTTAAACTAACTATTGTTGAGATTTTTACCGATGGAACAACTCGATAATTCAGTTTCAATCTTTTTGCATACCGAGAAGTATAACTTTTTGTTCATATTTGCTGTTTCTGAAAGTTCGCGTTCGCATTTCGTCGCTCATATGAATGGGCCTATACTCCTATGTATGGTAAGGGTTGCATGGATTTCGAACATCCGGAGCAATCCGGTAAATAAGATTGTTGTTAATTTCAACCGCACCGTATGCAGTAGGTTCTATAGGCCTGGACCTTAATTCTGCAAGTTGTGAATACCAAATTTCTCAATTCTTGTTTAGAATGCGTTAGACGTGAAAAGTACCCAAATATTGGAGATTGGAGACAAATATTGGAGACAGCGTGTAAGTTCCCATAAGTTTGAACGTGATAACGAGCTTTGTAAGTACAACGATAGCGTCCACTTGTGGTCACATCGAAACAAATCGTGTGTGCATATGAATATACATTTCTAGCCAAGTTTTTTATTTTAAATTCAAACGACAATCGTCATCTATCGACAGTCGACACTCGAATTGTGGGCATTAGATAGGGTTTCTAAATTATTTTTTGAAAATATACGCATTTTACGATAGTTAATTTAAAATTGCTTAAGAAATATCTATTGGTCAATAAGATTTGTTTTTGTAAATGTGGAATACACATAAAATGAATTTGATGGTGAAAATTGTTGGGGACTAAAAGAAGATTGTTTTTGGTGTAATTTTATTGGTCGTGGCTAGGCTGCATTAACTAGGCAGCGTTTCAGTTCGGGGTGGACCGTAGTTGCGGGAAGTTACTGACTGGGTGGACAGTGACTTCCTCCAGCTACTCACCCCAAGCCGGTTGAGGTCCTCTTCCTCTAACACTACGAGATAGATTCGGAGACGCTGCGAGCCGGAGCATTGGTGTCAATTAGCTTTACTTATGCCAATCATTTCGAGCGACTAATGCGTTGTTTTGGACGTCGCTGTAAGGCACTTGTATCTTCTCATCCAAATCACGTTAATGCATACGACCGTGCACTCTTCGAAGAATTTTTCTCTCGAACCGATGGAGAATCTACTAATCGGACAAAACGCATATATCAGCGCCATATAGTACTGGGATGATCAAGGTATTACACATAATCTCCTTAGTTTTTCGGAATATGAGCTTACAATTGCCTTCTTCGCCCCAAATAAACAGTGATTGGTAAGAGTAATTCTTCATTGGTATTTCTGTTGGAGAAGCCAAAGACCCTCTGTCTCTATAGCCCACTAGCAGCTATCGTCCGAATTTGACAGAGTTGCTTGCTTTTTGTTTTCGCGCTTATGCTGGCCAGCATTCTTCGCCAGGGATGACTTGGTCGACTGAAACAGAAGACAACAGTTGCCGCGCTAATGATAGCATTGATAGTCACTTGTTGCTGGTCGTACAGAGTCCTCGTGGTAGGTATTCGGCGAAAGTCCGGTATGTTACGCATGTAGAGATAAGAGTTAATTCTGGCGTGTTGATTGTTGGAGTCGTTGAAAGTGGTCATCGTCACTTCTTACTGAAAGAAGGATAAGCAGTACCATATTGCAGCTTCCTGAGATCATATCTTTTCAAAGTGTGTTTTCTTTCTGGTGTCGCCAATGCCCCATGATAGTGATCCTGGACAATGATTGTTGGCCCACATGCAGAATGCTGCAAGCATACCTTAAATCGACAGCAATATGATGAGTTTTATTGATAGTTTCATGGTCCGGAGACAGTCATTTTCCGTTATGAATATAGAGGTGAGGAAAGCGTGTTCTTTCTTTCCGAAAAGTCTATGATTCACACCATACGATACTTGGAACTAAGTAATTCCGACAGGTTTTTGAGGTGTTAGTCTACCAAGGAGTCTACCAAGAGATCCTGCATGGAAGTCATATAAAACATTGCTTTTTATAATTTTCATTAATGACATTGTTTGTTCAATAAATCGCAGCAATTGCTTACTATTTGCCGATGATATGAAGATTTTTAAGAGCAGTAACAAAAGAAGTGATGCTCATGAGTGAGAATGATAAAACAATTGTGCAACGCTGCGATTGAATGTGTATGCGATAATATTTTCTAGCCCTAGAACCAGTATCGTTGTGTGTTTATGCGTCGATCCCAACCTCAATGTCGTAGGTTCGATCCTTGGCCTGTACTACAAACATAATTTTCAGGCCCCCACCTCTTTAGAGTCAAAAACAATACTCAAAGAGTATTTCCTGTCTAGAAGAAAAAATCAAGCTTGGCTGTTCGAAGTCGGCATAAGACTTCCACTCGTGAGAGAACAATAGCACGCACAACACTAGTGGTTGCTATGGAACCAAAGATCAGAATCTATTTCATATGAAGTAGATCTACCTCCACGTTCGAATGTGCATGCATTTGCAACGTTGCAACTTATTTCTACTTCGTTTATTTTAAATCTATTTAGGACGCATTATAGTTACATATATTCTCTACCAACTATAGGCCCACTATTAACCGTCCATAAAGCAGCTCCGCCTATGCATTGAAAATTAGCACATCCATAACGTGAGGACACCTGTGTTAGTTGGAGAGATTTCATATAAATACCATAGGACCAAATATACATCTACGCCAGTTTACGGGGCTTAACTCCGTACTTGTTATAAGCAACTTTGAACTTAAAAGCATGCTTTAACTCTTCTGCAAAAATATAAGCTTTTTAACCTCCTGCTAACTAGTCTGTACTTTCCAACGTACGTATAAGTAATTTCAATAAAACAATCCGCTTAATTATCAAAGAGATTGCACGTGAATGAAGACACTTCCCAAGGAGGTGAACTTCACTTATTGCAAGTACGTCAAGGAGGGGAAGTGTTTTAAAAGGAAGATATTGAACGTGTCAGAAAAATGCATACGCTGGACATTGCACAGCGAGAGCACTGTGAAACTGCAGGCTCTGAAATCTAAGCACTAACGTCGGGCAACTGCAACCAAAAGCCTATTTAATTAAACTGGTTTTTAACTTCGTCACGAGGTGATAACGATAAAGTGCGTTTTAAGTTGACAATAATTATCATAATACTTTGCTAAAATAATATTTAAGTGTACTTTTGTCGACCATAGTTTTGCGCTTTTGTTTTTATATATCTTCACTTTTTGCAAAGTAAAGCTCTGCATTCTCATCCCTGCTGTGAGCCATTGGCGTAATAGTGACATACGTCTTAGTCAGCTTGTGCTTTCAAATCATCCATCTCCCGTGTTGCTATAAGAAAACGTAATATGAAAACATATGTAAATATTAAAAACTTTCAGGAATCAGTTTTTTCTTCAGTTGTCTACATTGGCTTGTACCAAGTTTGTGCGTATACAGATCAATGAAACAGCAACTTAACAAGTTTCACATGCCTATTCAATATATAACGTTGACCAAAACTATAGAAATCTACTCTACTCCAAGTTGGAAGACCAATAATAACAACCCACCGTGATAATGAATTGATTCTTAGGACTACACAAATTAATCCCTCACGTAAGACAGGGAGGTAAAGAACGAATTAAATTTCAAAGCACAGCATATTTCAGGGTTTGTGTGTGGCTTCCTAAACACAGTCCGGAAAAAAAAGTCAGTCTGTGTTGCTTTAGTTCTTCCCAAATATGTACTCGCAATTATTTACACTTAACGATTGAAGTAGTTGCTATCAACGACTGATATTCTTTGAAGTGTGTCAATAAGTGCTCTTGTTTGATCTAATTTTTCTTTCTCCTTGCGTGTACTTTTCTTCGGCTATATCCATCAGACTAGAAAAATAATTATCAGATTTGTCATGACAGCAAAGCTCTTTATTAACTGAAATAATTATCTGCTCTTTTCGAGTATTCGAGAAAAGTACGGAATTGTTCATCTGTTCAGGATATACATCTGAGAGTAGCGAAAACGATTTATTACGACCTTAATTATGTATTCAAGACACTCTGTTGGTTTTGCGCAAAAATGTGGCATTCTACGACCAAATGTTTCATGGTTTTCCTATTTAACACAAAATAAACAATGGTTTAGTAGAACATTAAAGACCTCCAAACAAGGACATTATGTCACACCGTGTATATTACTTCATTGTCCAGGGGTATCCTTTTATTTTTATTGACTCTTAAGAGGACTATATGCACAAGTTATAGTTCAAATTTCATTGATGAAGACATTTCAAACAGCAATTTACTGTCTAATGTTGTTCTAAGGCCAGTTGTTGTTCTGTGGGAATTTCACGTCATACTGGGAACTCATCAAAGTTATCAAAGAAATATCTGATAATGATTGCGCTGTTATAAATTACTTACATTTTTGCGTGGTACAGGTACATAGGTATATGCCCAACAACCGCTTACATAGTCATGTAAGTGTTAAACTTGTTCAACAAGCCAGTCAACGTACAAAAAAAGTATTTTGACTTATAGTTGACTTTGGCAGATTCATCATATGCGGATGCACAATCGAGGAGATGACTCTTTTTCTTAAAAACCTAATCCACCGTATCGGAGCCAAGGTAAACAAAGTCTTTCACTACTTCGATGTTGGTGTTGGTGGACCTTTTTCGTAGACAGACTTTGTCTTACCCTCACTAACTGCAAGCCCCATTTTGGCCACTTCTTTTTCGATGCTCACAAACGTCTTACTGACAGCGCGTTCTGTTCTTCTCTTCATTTGCATATGCGAGCAGAGCACCTGTGGAAGATCGTGTCTCTAGTGTTGACTGATTTGAGTTCCACACGATATTTTTGAGAATGATGATAAAAAAGTCGCATGGATGTGAGTGCGTCGCCTTGTCTAAATCCTTCAAAGGTCTCGGTACAATCCTTACCGACCTCGACAGACAGACAAGACAGACAAGACTCGTCTCTATAAATACTGTCATACGCGGCTTTAAAGTCGATGAAAAGGTGGTGAGTATCAACTTGAAACTCTTGGGTCTTTTCCCACATCTGCTGTTATGTGAATATATGGTCAATAGTGGATTTCGATGGCCTAAACCAATCAGTCTGTTGACGTATGGCTCCAGGCGTTTACACAAACCGGCAGAAAAGATCTTCTACGCTTTTAGGAGACTTATGCTTCTGTAATTGGCACAGTTTAGAGGGTCTCCTTTCTTTATTGTTGCTATTAGGCATACGAACCATGTAGGGTCTGAGCTTGAGCGATTGCTGTCTTCCATCGGTGACGGTCCTGGGCACGCTGCTTCCAGTCATCAAGGCCAATCTGTCTCACGTCCCCGATGACTTGGTCTCTGTACCGGAGGTTCGGTCTTCCTCTCCTTCTCGAACCAGGAGACTCGGACTCGAAGACCTCCTTGCTGGCGTTGTTGTCCATTCGCTCGATGTGGCCAAGCCAATGTAGTCGACGGATTTTTGCCTTCCGTACTACATCCACATCCTTGTACAGCTCGTAGAGTTCACGGTTGTGTCTCATCGGTGAACTCTCTATCGTACAAGCGATCGTAGCCGAGCGACATTAAATTTCTTGGCAGCATCTTGTTAATTTCCCGAGGTCCGGCTAATCCTCATTCGGAGTTAGGCTACACATATTAGTCCAAATCAATGTTGGCGACTCGGAACGTCCTTGTTCAATTACGTCAATTGCAATATGATCAATTTGATTGACGGTGGATTGATATGGAGATCGACATGTTCCTCTGTTGATGTTAAGGTGTGGAAACCGTGTGCTACATTGAGGTTACGCGCCACAACGAAGTCGTTATCCGAGGTGGCTTCGTCGTCCGACTTCGCTACCAAAGATGCCCTCCTTGCAAAACTTCTCAAAATCTTTCTTCTCTGTTGAGAGCACATATGACGCTTATGTTGGCGAATTTAGCCTAGATTCGCACAAAAAAATACAAAGTTTTTATCTTCTCTTCAACTCTTTGAATCTTCTCTTACTATGAGCCACAATGCTGTCACTTATTGCAAAACTTTGGGTTCATCAAACACGCTTAAATCGATACCAGAACGATACGCCAAGACGTACAGACAAACTGCATCTGACATCAGACTTTGACTTAGCCCACAAAATCCACATCCTTATATGCAATATATTTCATGAATTCTTATTCAACTCCTCTTTTCCTCATAAAACATAATATTGAATAATTAAATTTCAAATGTCCCTTTACGTGTTTCTTTTCACACACAGAGACGAAACCCTGGAAGCACTTAGTGATGCCCAAGTGGTTGCGCCAGCTGCACAAACTGTCGACTTACATTCGGCTGACCATAGGAATTCTTATTTGTACGTGTTCGATTATCAGACCAAATATGGAGATTTCCCACAGGTAACGTATAATGTGGTATCCTCTAGCAAACCATACGAATGTTTACGCTGCAAATTGTAGAACAGTGTTTCTGTCGGACGGAAGTACTTAAACTGACCGCACAGTATGAACACAGCATGTTACAATTTGTACCGAAGACATTCCAAACCGCACGACAACACACAGCCAATCACTTGGTAAAATACCAACACGCTTACATGTGAATGCACACGTGTGTGTTGGGGAATAGTTTTCCAATCATCTCAAAAGTCAAAGCAAATGAGATTACACGTATGCACAGTGCTCAGCTACCCACTGCTGATGCATTCAAAAATGTGCACGAAGAGTCATCTGCCTCATGTTGTCAGTGGGTGATGTGTACTCTCGACAAGATCTGCCGTGTGTGCATTTGAATGCAAACGCAGTAGTCCGCATAAGAAGATTCTTACCATTTGTGGAACACGTTGATTCTTATAAGGGCTTGCTGGGCATTGCATTTAGTTCCGGCCACCTACATATGCTCGGTGTATGCCAAGATAATACTACAAAGGACGTCCGTGTTGTTATTAATTCCAGAGACAGGGATGCATCCACGGAGAGGACCTTCCGTACATCTTCGGGGCACCCCTGGTGGGGGGATTTAATCATTTTAGCAGAAACTACACGAAATCAGAAATCGGTCTTTCGGAAATGGTCATGCTGTACTGGGCGAATTTCGTTCGAACGGGGTAAGCCCTTCCTTTGATTTGATTAGAGTTGAGCAGATTTTTAGCTGGACGTACTCATTCCTTCTGTTATCGTCTTTTGTGTGTGTGTTTTTTTTTTTTTTGCAGGAACCCCAATGAACAAATGGAAGGAGATCACGGCAGTCGACAGGAAAGGAGTCGTTACAAGACAGTCGAATGGACGGCGTACGAGAGTGTCCATAAAAAGTATCTAAACTTTGGTAAGTAGTGAAATTAATGCTTAAATTCACTTCCTTAAGATAAGTTTATTTAATATTGGTGGGATGTTGGTAGCCGCTAAACAATTGTAGGGAAAGCCGGGAGGAATGCCTGATGAAACATCTGGCTGCTTCGAAGTTTCTTCATGTACTACTTATACATTTCACATTTTTTTAGCATAGTAGTCAGGGAAACGGTGCGAGTACACAGTAAATGAATTGCGAATGGATCATTCGATCATTTAGGCAAATGACAATTGTTATTGTATGTACCTACTGATTATGGACTAAATACAATATATGTTGGATTGCACAGTCGAAACCATGAACAGATAGACTTGCTTAAATTAAAATTGACTACACAATAAAAGTGAATCGAGATATCTCTTTCACCATATTGGCAGAGGGAACGATTAAAGCGACCCTGATTCCATGAGTACAATGAAACAGCAATTAGATTGTATTATTCCATGCTTAATATAAATTCTGATGGCATATGGGAAACCTCATTGAAGTGAGTTTATTTCGGAAAAGAACAAGTTTGGTACAACAGCTTAGTTGTGATTCGTGGCATGAGTCAAGGCCAAACATTTCATACAACCGAAAAAAGCTTGAAAATAAAAACATTCGGTTTCAGTCAAATAAGTGTTCAAGCACCACCACTTTGACCCATGTTTGCTGTGACAAAGCTATGTTATAATAAACAAAAATTACACATTTGGTTAGTTGAGCTACCACTCGTAATACAAAAATTCCTAATTCACAACAAAAAAAAGGAACTGTTTGGTCCTAAGCCGTGGACTACACTACGAATTTTAGATTCACTAATTCGAATAACTGACAATGCTCCTGCATAGAAACTACCTCGCCATTCTGAATAACAAAAATTGTAGGTCCCTTTCAGCCGTGAAGGTAGGCATAGATAAGACCATTTCGAATGTCCGCCCGTATTTTTTAATTTAAATTTTTGCTTGCCCAAGATACCTGCATGGGCTGATTGAGGCATGTGTTCAGTGATCAATTTATCGTTTTGAACACACTTCTCTGCTATTTTTTCCTGACGTGCGTTCCTGCGTTTCATTTGTTCCCTTGGTTATTTTCCTTTCCATTGTAAGCTTACATTTTATCAGCAAGTCATTACGTGTGTTATTGGCGAGATGACATCCAATCCAGAGATAATGGAATGAAAGATATATTCCAGTCCACCACAGTACACCTCAGATTTTAGGCGTGTCCGCTCTCAAGTCACTCACACTACTTGTTTCACGCACATTTGTTAGGAGTACAGAGCACCACCATCTTGCTTTTAATATCTGCCCTCATAGTGTCAAAAATTAGTCAGATTGCCCATGATAATGTCAGAACTGGCTCCGATTGGAAAAGTATTCCAGTACACTTTTCGTTAAACTCATACGTTTTAAAAAGAATTAATGTAGATGGTTATTGATTATTCATTATAAGAAGTCGTCGCAAAATGCCAATCATTGTAAGAAAATAATTTTATTTAAATATATTGACGAACATTACGGTTAGGAAAAATGTGAAAACATTTACAAAAATACTACAATTTATTTCCATGTACTGATACACATTCTAAAGTTAAATGTCGTCGCACTTATGTATTGTGGATTAAGGCAAGACTAAAATTTATGTATGTACGAAAGTTGAAAAAATTATGTCAAAAGAACGCTGTCACGTGAGTGTAAAAATGGTCCTACCCTGTCCAGTTTAACCCAAGAAATATCCAATGGTTAGTCTTGGCTAGTTTGTTGGTTTTCTGCCAAATCCATTGATATGCCAATCTCGAATATAGTAATGACGGTTATTCAAAAGTTTTGAATTAGCTTAAGTTTTTTCGAATAAGTAGTTCGGAAGAATGGAAACCAAACGAAACACCAAAAAATCCTATTTTTTAAATTACCTGTTTTGCTGTAACTTTTGACATATATCGTCTCTCACGTCATACAGAACCCTAAAAGCTCTTAAAAATGACATGCATTACACATTTTCGTTCCCGTACATTCTTGATATTTTGCTTCACTCTGAGAGGTTCTTCAAAATTTGGTGCAGAAATTACGGGAACAGACCTAAGTCTCCCATTATGTCTTCCCCCTGTTCAGTGTCTGTTCAGTGTCCAATTCAAAGTATTTAAGGATTTCTGTCTGATATTCGTGGAAGAACGGATAAAAACCCAATTTGCATTGTTAGGTCAACAAATTTTCAAAATTTGTGCGCAAGATTTTACGAGGGTGCAGCAGAGTGCCACTTTCTTTTCAGATACCATCCCTGATTAGGAGTCTCTGCTTAACATCTACAACAACATGATGTGAAAAAGTTCACCATCTGCAGCTTGTTTGTGCATCCCCCTCCCCAATGCGTTTATTTTCCCAATTTCCACTCGATGTCATATCATTGCAGGGACATGACCCGCCACAGCATCAACACGTTGTGGTCACAATCTCGCTCGATTAATTTTCTGTTTGTAAATGGCTCAACCACACCCCATCTTAAGGGAAAATGAAGTGGCCTTTAACCAATTTTAAATACCCATTTCTCACTGGAAAACTGTACGCTTTTTTCCTCTTTCATTCGCAGATACCAAACCGAAATTAAAAAATCATTATCGAGCACATCGATTATCCTTCTGGCTGAACTTAATTCCCGATTTACATAAGCCGGGTGGTGATAATGTGCCCGCATCGCATCATCAGCTTGTCGATGACAATCCAACTGCTACGCAACAAGCTGAACCAACAGTTAAACCATTAAATCCCCCGATGGGCGGTCGAGTCCAATCAAACTACACCATATTCACGTCGCAAGTGTTTTCGTTGCTTAATTTATCATCGCCGTCGTCATCGTTGCACCGCAACAACACCAGCAGTCGCTTCAATCAGAAAGTTCCTCACTCATTGGATCCACTGGATTTGATGGATGAAGGCGGTGGTCCTGGCGGACAGCACAGCACGATGTCCCCGCAAGAGGATGGTTTCGCTGCCTACAGTACAGCTCTGAGCGTCACAATAGCGATCGGCTGTAGCCTCCTAATACTTAACGTCCTCATCTTCGCCGGGGTCTATTATCAGCGGGATAAAACGCGACTGAACGAGCCACGAAATCAAACGAAGAAACGCAACGAGAACGGACAGATGCCGAATAACATTTGTGGAGACCTGGAAACGCTGACGATACACACAAAGAGTGACCCGGCCACCATATTGGGTCATCACCATGCGATGCAGCATCACCAGCTGCCGCCGCCAGAGTTTGCGGACATCCCCCATCGAGCACCGCCCCCACCAAAGCATATGAAATCCATGCCGGACGGTGGCGGCGGAGGAGGAGGCGGCGGCATGATGCCCCCACCACATGCCCTACAAGTGATGGGCAATC
Source organism: Eristalis arbustorum (assembly GCA_916610145.1). Taxonomy (NCBI): domain Eukaryota; kingdom Metazoa; phylum Arthropoda; class Insecta; order Diptera; family Syrphidae; genus Eristalis; species Eristalis arbustorum. The sequence continues at coordinate 94,080,849 of OU744316.1, read as the reverse complement.
AATGCGGAACGCTGACGAAGAAAAGTTGCATGAAGCAGCCGGGCAGCGGCCTAAACAACCAAGGCAACCAAACGAACCAAAGCATCATGGATGAACTGAGAGTGTGACATTAATTAACCGTACGTTTCAAATGTGATTTGTAATTGATTATCTGGGTTACTTACTTTCGTATGATTTGTAGTTTTTTATTCATGGCTAGGTTAAAATCTACGATAAATCAAAAGTGAACATTGCGATGTAAATTATTGAAATGTACTTACAAGTAGTGCAACACTGAAAATTGTGAATTTGTGTTTAAGGGGGATGAAACTGTTAGTCAAATTACTGTCACTTTTTAAACGTACTTCTGACTTAGTGAAAGGAAGCAAAAATAGAAAAAAAATTACATGTTAGAAGAGTATATCTTTGACTTTATTTAAAACTATGAATGGAAGATGATGGGTTGTGTATAAAGATTCTAGTGAAATATTGTGTACTCAATACGGTGAATGTTTTTCTTTTCGTTTCACACACATGTGTTACATTTGTTTATTTGTTTAGATACACGATGATGCAAGACATTTTTAGGACCAATAATCAATGAAATGTGTGGAAATGTGTTTGCCATTGAAGATTCTTTTTACTTCAGTTGACTGTATCTTATTTATAGTGATATAGTGATCAATTGATTGTATTTTATTTCTTGGACATATTTATTTATTTCTAAATTTTTTGCTTATTAATTTACTTATAAGATAAACGTTTTTTTCCAAAAGCGCCGTGACAACTTTGAACGCACTCTTTCACCAATCAACTCATAGTCACTGTCAATTTCTTCAGTTAACTCAATGTATTCAACATGGCATCACAACAACACGAAGGGCAACGTCTGCAAATTATAAAAATTTTCTACCGAAATTAGGAGTCGGTGACTGCAACTTTTGGAGCGTTCATTGCTATTTCGGTCGAAATTGTCGCCCTAGTAGACAGGCAGTAACAAGTTTGTCGTTGTCTAATGTCGCCGTTAATCAAAGCGTCTAAAAATATCGCTTCCGTTCAGGCGTCCGTAGCAAACGAACAAAATCAGTGGTCTCCACGGTGTTCTCAAGAATTAGACATCGCTCAGACCACATAATGGCGTATTTTGCTTGCTAAGCTGCCTCAAAAATTGAAGCCGACGGACCAATTGCGACAAAAAGCGACGTTTGTACGTTCTCTGAACGCCTGGTTCTGGAGAAGATGCGCCAAGATCATGAATTTCGTCGCAAAATTATCTTCAGCGACGAACCTCATTTTTGGCTCATTGAGTTCGCCAGTAAGCACAATATGCGTTATTCGTCGGGTGAAAACCGACATGTGATTAATGAATCACCACTTTATCCACAATAATAACAGTTTAGTGCGATTTGCATGCTGGGGCCATATTTTTGTCGAAGATAACGATCGTCACGTTAATGTGAATGGTCAGTGTTACGGCGTCATTATTACAAGTTATTCTTGGTCCGAATTGAAAGATATGCACTTGAACGACATGTGGTTTCACCAGAATCGCACACGTTAAGTCGATTTATTGAAGAGTAAGTATGGTGAGCATGCTATCTCAAGAAATGCGCCGCCTTCGTGCGATAGACCGCCGCTTGACTATGTTCTGTAAGACTATGTTAAGTCACTGGTTTATGCATGACATGGGAAGAGCTCAGGGCCAACATTCAACGCGAAATAGCGGCGGCTTCGACCGACATGTGTGCCCGAGTCGTTGAAAATTGGGTCCAACACTCGCGGTGGTACTTCAAGCTGATGCTAACATTTTAAAAAATTGTTTAAGTGGCCTGCGTTTTATTTAAAAAAAAGTTGACAGTCATACACTTATGCCATACTACTACAGGATCAAATTTTTCATTCCAGCTGTGTACATAAATAACTAAATTTTTTTACTTTTTTCGCTCCATAGCTTAGTGGGCAAGTGCGCCTACGCTTATCAATTTTCGCAATTTACAACTCTAAGTCTTCCGTGCCACTAATAACAAATGTTGCAGCTATGTGCAACATTTTTCCATTAGAATCTACACTCGTAAGTATGAACCGATTCTGCGCCTTTGGCTACGGCTCTGCGTGTGTAGCTTTGGCTTCATGTTGCGTTAACACAAGTGTGGTAAAATAAATGCGTCGAAGATTCAAAGATCGCATGCAGAATTTTTCTCTCAAAACAACCAAGAGCTTCTTCATCCGCTTTCAGTAGCGTCTCTGCACCATAGAGCAGGATGGGGATGATCAAAGTGTTATATAAAGTCAGCTTAGTGCTTCAAGAGATGTTACTCAATTGGCTCTTGCGCCCAAAGAAGCTACGATTGGCAATACTAATACTGCGTTTTTAGAGTTCAACCTACTGCTGCCAAAACTAAAACGAATCGAATAAACAATTAAACATTGTTTGAATTCAACCCAGTTGTACTCCAGTTTCTGTGCTTCGTTGAGAATTCATTATTGGTTTTGTATGGTTCTCAGGAGACGGCCATGGCGGTACGTGAACTACCTACTACCTTTTCTTGTTGTTGCCTCTTGAACAAATATTGGTCTCGCGGCTTGCCGCCACTTATCTTGTCCGGAATCCCCTGTAATACGTCCAATTTATTTCGGAGAACTTCCTTGTAACTAATTAGTGTTGCCATGAGTTTTCGACGCTTGTTGCTCTCAATTTAGCCTTACTGTATATATTCAGTAGGTATCATAGTAGATATACTTTAAGATGTAGGAACAGACAATGCCTAGATAAACCTCGAGGATTACCGCCAGTCCCGTAGTATTGGTTGAAACCGAGTTAGCCGACTCGAGTTGCAACTCGGGTAAGCTCGGTTAAGACATTTGCGTTTTGGTACATACTTAATTCAAATGCGCCTAGATGGGACGTGGGTTTTCAGCAAAAGCTCACTAGAAAAATTACAATTTTTTTGTGAGTGATGCATAAACTTGTCACATGATTTTTGAATTTGAAAAAAACCTCATCATTCTCGTTTTCTAACCCGCACTTAACTATACTCGATCCTCCGCCATTGACTCTAACTCCCCAGGAATTATGCCCAGCCGCAACCAAGCTAGTTTTTGCTCTTGGTCTAACCATCTCGTCCTGGGTCTTCTAAAGAGACGCCTTCCTGTTGGAGTAGCATTTAAGGCACGCCTCATAAGATGTAATGATGTGGACATTCATGCCACGTGTCCAACCATTGAAGTATAGCTGTTTTCGTTCGGAGAAGTGGCTGATCGATACTGTGTTCCCCGCGTACTACCGTGTTCTTCACCTTATCACGGCGAGTAACTCCCACAGCAACACGAAGAAATATTATCTTGGCAACTTGTGTCCGCGATCTTATTCTTTCGGTCATTACTCAAATTTCGTGACCCGAGAGTTGAAAAAAAAAATGTATTCAAAACCGATAACCTGGCCTTGACAATAAGCTCGTAGGTCCCCTCGACTCGTGACACACACAATCAGAGAACATAGTTGCTGTAGAATCTTGGGTCAGGTACATCGCGGTTATCTTGGACGTCTACCCTTTTGTGTCTGACCTTGCATCCATTTGTCAACCTATGGTTTGTTCTCTTCTCATGGCTTATCAATTCTTGCCTCCGTCTATGAACTGGCATTATTCCCCTTCTCGAGAATAGTATGTTCGCATAAAAACTTTTCAGTTGAAAACCTTTCCAAAAAATCACATATTATTGTTGTATTGAAAATTTGAAAAAGTTCTCAGAAAGATGGTTATACAAAACTGAACAAAATGTCATAAGGGTTAACAGTCGTTTAACCTAACGGGGGCAGTTTATTTCATAAACTCGCAACTCTTCATTTCATTGTTCACGTTCATTCGTTCACATACCGGAGTTACTATTGAAAAGTCAGTATTACTCACACTTTAGTGGTTGTCACTTACACGGAAACTGTGACTTAAAATGAAATAATGAGAATTACTCAGAAATAGTCAGTAAAATAATTTTACACGGAATTGAAATTAAAAAATAAATAACATTTGTTACTGTGGAATTTGAAACCATGTACACACAATATCACACAATTTATTTCTAAACAATTGAAAAATGTTATTTTGCAGTAACAGCAGATAATTAAAAATGTTCACACCTAAGACTGAGGTCAAGCGTATTAAAGGTTGTCACCTTCAATGATAGGCTAACAAATGTCACGTGTTCATAAACTGGAGTTCAAATCTATAAAACTATTAAAAGCGCAATCGAGTCACCCCCTCGTCAGTCTGTCAGATTGCGCACCCAGTTTAATGTAGCTTGCAGCAGCTGAAAGCTGATTTTTAGAAAAAAAGGAGCAAATTCACTCGCTGAAGTACAACAGCACGCACAACACAAGTGGTTGCTGAGAAGCTAGGCTCTGGCAATCTACGGGTTGTAGAATAACCCAATAATTTATTATTATTAAGGATAATTTTTAATAAAATTTACAACAAATGAAGAAATGTACATACAAATAAGGGATGTGCTCTAAAAAATACCACCAGCAGGACACGAGAGCTTAGTGCAGGGCTTAGTCCAATCATCCACCGTAACACAAGCTATTTTGAAAGGAGGATATGTCAATTTGTCACAATCGTCTTCCACATAATCTGATTATGTACCGATGGTCCTCATTTTGGATAACAATGTTGCTCACTGGATTCCTCACATAAATTGCAATTTTATTGTATAATCCTATCGGTTCATCTGATCGGATGATTTTTGTTGGAAACACATTGCATTGCACATTGTCCACTGCACGGACACAGAACAGTATATTTCTTACTATTGAACGAGAACTCGTAACGCGAAAACGTTGTTTCATTTCTGCTCAAGTTCTTCTACAGAAAAGACAACAAGATATTGACGTACCAAGTTCATGCAGAAACTTAGAGGAAAAAACGTGGCTACAACGGAGAATTCACGTCATATACAATATATGGCTTACTTGTGTAGTCGGCTTGAACATATGCAGTAGTAGGCAAAGAGTTAATTTTCGGCGGTCATGTGAGACACCTGCTGTATTGATAGGCGAGGGGTTTCTTTCTTTTCTTGACTTTCTGTGCTCTGCATTCTCCTCCCTGGGCTACAATCGACACAAAGAGTGCGTGGGTATCACTTAGGTTCACGGATCCATATTATTTAGGAATTTAGCGTTTCCAATTCATATTATAAAATTCCAGCCTTCATTTGAAGCAGGTTAGGTTTGGGAAATTGACTTTAATTGAGATAACTGAGAATAGCGACCCAACGTTGCCGATCACGTAAGATTCTGTTCACTATTTCCAACCTTAACTACAAGAACTGTTGCCTAATATGTTCTGCTGTGAAATTCGATATGGTATTGGGAAAAGGGTTCAGTTCTTCCAAGCTGTTTCAATAATGATCCAGCTGGGGCAATCCTACAGAGAAGCTCAGCATTACTTGATATAACTCGTGAAAAAGACCTGAGAAAGGAACTCCACTTACATGTGGTGTGCATTGTACAGATGCTGGAAATTGCCATAACCCCTAAATTGTCTTCGTCGACCTACATCGTCTGACCAACCTGTCCAGCGCGGACTGCAGTTTTGTCTGAGAAGATGTGTGGACTTAATCAGAAAGGCCGGTATTGGTGTAAAGGCCGCGCTAGCGGTTTTCAATTCCCATGAAATTTGGCCGAAGGAATAACAGCTGCAGAGATTCTCATCTTTCTTCGTGCTGTTGTGGTAGTTTCTCTCCGGGATAGGGAGGACAAAGACGGCAGTACGAAAAGAACTCAATGTCGAGCAGCTACTTCTCTGGAGGGAAAGAGCTACACCTTAATGGCTTGGAGACTTATCCCGATCACGCCTCGTGCATTAAATGCGACGTCATCATTGAGGCATCCCCTGGCAGACCTAGGGCGAGGTGGTAGGACTAATGCCTAAGCTCGCTTGGTTGTGCCTGAGCATAAGTCCTGATGGGTTAGAGTCGATGGCCCAGGAACGAGTGACATGGAGATCCCCGGAGCGTGGCTTACCCCCGCGACCAGTTTTAGTTGATCACCCGGGTCAGAAAATGATGAAATAGATACTAGCCATGTTCCACTGATCAGGATTTCAAACCAAAATCCTGTCCTAATGTTCACTACAAAGTAGCAGGTTCCTGGATCCAACCGTCGGCTCACTGGTGATGAACTATTTTCGCATGGCTCAGCTGATTAACAGAGCGTATGAATGGTGGACAGTCAAAATAAATCTTGGGTAGATATTACTGTCATTAAGAAAGTGTTTCTGTCGCATCCATCGAAACCCAATAAGGTATTGTTGAGATGGGGTCCATTTCTACTTCTGCTCCACTTAGACATTGAATTTCTACTAAATGCTCAAAGCGTATTCCTTTCCAGGAAAAGCTACTCAAAGTCAGCCGTTCGGATTCGGCACGAAACAGTAGGTACCAGAAGAATAACGAACAACAATAATGGTTGCTGAAAACCTAGGTCCTGACCCAAATGCAACTAAATCTGTGACCGTAGGTACAGTAAAAAAAAAGTGTGATATCACGATCTGCATCTTTCACGGAGCGATTTCTCGGTGAATTTTCTTCTTCTTTTTACGGCGCGACATCCCTGGAAGACCATGGGCTTCCAAATGACACGATGTGTATCCAGTAGCCTTGTTTAGACGCGCCATGTGGCATCAAGCCCATCTCAATTTATATGCGTTGTCCCTACTAACCCAAGAGTATTTCGAGCATTGGTGACGTTGTGGCCAAGTGAAGCTTGTGCATGGCCGACTTTAAAAACCTAAAAAAAATCACTTAGCTTTCAGCTATAATCCAATCTTCGATTGGACACTCATGAGCCTGCTAGGTTCAATTTTCTGTACAATTTAGAGAGACAAATTCCATAAATCATTACAGGACAAAGCTCTGAAATCATAAGGCCCAAGGGCTGGGAGTAGGCATAACTACCATTCGTCTATGAGAACAGTTTGATGGCTTGTGTGCTTATACTCATTTAGTTCGCAGAAATTCGATTCCATCATCGACATACCATTTTACAGATGATTACGCCTGGGTGTGTAGCAAGCTCTATGCAGTCTCAACTGTGTGCAGCCTCTCCAAATTGAATTAAGTGTGTCTCATCAATGGTCTAGGACTGATGACTCCCTTTTGTGCACATGATTACCCTAAATGTGATTTCAGGATTTCAGATTGAATGGCCTTATTTATGTAAGTAATTAACCTTATTTCTTCTTTTTTTTTTTTTCTTCGGGTCTTCATAAGTAGATGTGTATCTTATTTTTTCCGTATCCACGCATTTCTATGAGGAGTACTGCATAAACTATAAAACTGTATATATTTGTAGAATAATAGTGTACGTGAATTAGAAAATTAACAAATCGATACATCAACAAATTCAATTGGACTAAACAGCTTCCTATTAAACTCATCCAACGTACACGCAACAATTGTAAATGTATACTTACTTCTATAACCTATATATAAAATCGGGAGAAATTCAAATGACCATTCATACACGTTTTATATGTAAATTTTGTAAAGTGAAACAAAATGAATTAAAATGACAGCCCTCTTGTTGGCAATCGGTATGAAATAGACCAGATCAGCAGCAGAAAATGTACATTTTAAGAATTCATAAACTGTGACTGGACAGGTTTGGTATTCCAGCAACTTTTAACAAATCCTCACAGATTAGGTACATTGTTTCTTTAAGGGAATCCTATCGCAAGCAAACGTAACATGAAATGTATCCATGGGCGAACGTATGTACGTACGCATGTATATTGAGATCCATGCGCACTATAGACAGCAATCAACATGGAGTCTCTTCAGTATACATGCGTATTTATTATGTTTCGTTTACACACACGACACATACACATTTTGCATTCTAAAGAGAAAAGAAATTCAATTAAAAATATGAATAAGTTTTGTTATTATTAAATGTAAATCTTCCAAAGACTGAATTTGCGAAATATATGCGAATACAAAAGTTAAATTACACAAAACAAAAAACAAAAAAACCAACCAATTATTAGATCAAATTTAAGAAAAAAAAATGTTATAAATGTTGAACAGCCCGAAATATGTTTCGTAGAGTACTTATTCTTCAATTAAAAAAAGAAAACAAAAATTTGTGTTAATTATGAAAATCAAAAAACCAAAAACAAACCAAAAACAAACCAAATATCTAATGAAGCATTATTTGAAATGTATATGACTGTGTAATACATAGGTTCTTTGTAAATATCTTGCTCACCGTAAAAGTAAAATATAACAAATGCAGTTAGTTACAACTGCAAAGAATATATATATTATGATAATGTAAGTTCAGTTAGATATATAAATAAACCAAATAGTCAAACTAATCATTATCAAATAAGAGGACACGCCGAAATGTTCTTACTAAGTAATAAAGATGAAAAAAAGAGAAAATTAACACAAATCTTACAAAAATATTGTTAATGTGTTAACACAAAAAAATAAGAAAAAAAAAATCTGAAAATTCCGGCAAGAGATAAATAAAAAAAAGTATTTCAAAATGTGTGTCGTTTTTTTGGCTTGTCAGTACTCAGCTTAGCAAGATTTCACACGGGGAGCATCAACAAAACAACTCACTGAGTTAAGACTCCTTAGTAAAATTCCACTGTCATCGCTGACTAGGATGCGTTGAATCATCGAAATCATAGATGGCGCCAGAGGAAACTATTTCCTTACTTAAGGTTGGTATCTGGTATATTATATGACACTTGTTAGTGTGCTTGTTGATGTTACTTGTGGTATACAACGTATCAAATCATTCATATTATTTATTTTATAACATATTTTCTTTACTTTTGAGAATTAAATTTTACTTATTTCTTACTTTTAACATCACATCTAATGCAATGGATGTAAACACACTTACCAACTTAGCTCAGCAAAAAAGCGTTTTATTGGAATCGTTACTAAGCGGAGCACTGATTAATCAAAAAAGCTTATTGTTGATTTACATTTTTTTAGTTGGAATGTACGATAAATCTGTTCTGTGGAACACACTCTCTTCTGAGTTCTGTCGTCGGGTTTCCGTTCCAGACAGCTTACGACTCCTCCGATTGGACTGATTCCAGATCCCAGATCTGATTGCAGTCGACCATGATGTGCATACAATATAAGTTAATATGTTCCCCCGTTATATTTTTTTTTTGAATGTGACGTCAGTTGGGAATCTTCGCTTAGACCAAACACATTGAAGTATATGGCCCGTAAGTCCTTAAGTAAAGCCGGTAAGTCGTCTACAGTATTTTCTGCCATGAATAAGAAAACCGTCTACATCGTGGAAAGCCATGCCATCTCTGATTCTGCTCTCGAGAGACCCAATCATCAATGTAAGCCCAAAGTACGCAGGTGTCCGAGCGCAGGTACCTAAACATTTCTTCTGATCCTTGTCTAGTAAGTTCGTCGGCGATCTCATTATCAGCGAGAGAGACCCTGGTGTCCTGGGATCCAGATAAGATTCGCTGAATTGTGACTGCCATTCAAATTCAGAGAAGATTTTCACTAATGAACTATCTGGGAACTATCTAGGAAGTGATATGATGACGAAAGCAGCAGCGCTGGACCTTTCATTGGGTTCGGAGCCATCCGTAAAGATACGACTACATTCCTTTCCTGGCTCGAAGTCTCGCCAGAACGTCAGACGGCATTTCGATAAGACTATAGTATGATCTAAAGAAATGCGGTGCGCAAGGTCTTCGAAGTTCCAGTATGTGTTATATCATTTCTTTCAAGACGAAAATGGCCTTGAGAGCATGATGTGAAAGGTGAGTATTTCAGAGCCAGGATGTTACTCAAATACTTCTAGAAGCAGGTTCATACTCAAAAGCATTGCACGTAGTTGCTCCATCTAGCTGGAGCTATAAATTAGGATCCTGCTTCATCATGAAAGATATATAGGCCGGCCATAGCTTTGTTTTGTGGAACTGATTGTGACACTGACACACTGAGTGTTGTATTGAATTTGGGTTTCCGGAATTGAACAAATAAACAAATAAACTTGTATGAATTACAAGAGCTCAATAATTTCCAGGAGACTATTTTTGAAAATCTCTTTGTTTGACACTTGACCCATTCTGTATTGTCTTACAAATTCTGTTCAAATTAATGATCAACAGCAGTCACACATTTGTTTAACCTGTGCAACCCGGAAATTAATGAATTGCATGTCGAATAAAGGGACAATGGGTGGTGTGAATAAAAACTGAGAAAACACTCGGAGTAAAAACACTTGAGTCGAGTATGTTCGTCAAAGGAAATGCTCAATTTGGTGTGAATAAAAATGTTCCTCAAAGCAGGTTCTTATCCTCAATTTGACGTTTAAAAACTCTGCTGGAGAGCTGGCAAATTTATTCGTCAACATTCTTCAAATTCAATTAACAAACGCAAGCACATGCGAATTATTCATTTTCAATCATGTTTTTAAATATAGAAACGCGAAAAATAAAACAATATAATTCACGGCGTTTCGGGGACACAGGGGATAATTTCAAGAAACATTACAGATTCGAGTTTCGCAACATGGAATGGTTAACCAATCAGTCCTCTCCGATATTCCTGGAGAAAACCGTGGTGGTGCAATACCAAGCATGGAGAAGATGAAAATATTCCTTCGATACATTGGTGACCCGGGTTTCCAAGTTGGAGTTGGAGAGGACTTTGGGGTTCATTACACCACTGTATCAAAAACAGTTTGGCAAGGATCTAAGGATGAAATTTCCTTCTTCGGTCGAGGAATTGCGAGAAGTGAAATTGGCGCTCTAGATTGTACTCATATTGCAATATTAAAGCCTTATTTACATGGCGATGAGTACCTGATCGGTTTGGCTTTTTTCCAGCAAACACGGATACAGTTGTAAACACCTGATGAAATCGTCATCGATCATTCCGGATTTTTTTTTTTGTTTGAGGATTAAGGCTTAATCCGTCAAAGTATTCCTCCTCCGACGCAGTAATTTCCATTATTTTTATTATTTTTTACTTTTTTGTCTCTTGAGTCACCTCCTATGCACACTCAACTTCAACGATTGATATCTGAATACATTCCATCTTTATTCACAACAAAGAGGTAATACTCAACTGTGAAAATATGTGAGCGGAGAGGATTCGTTAAACTTAACGAAATACATTTTTATTCACGCCAGATGGAGCATTTCCTCCAAAATTCTGAGGAAATGCTCATACTCAGTTTTTATTCACACCACCCAATGTCACCAGACGTACTAGAGATACAGCCGACGTCTATGTTTCTTTCCCCTAAGATTATTTTGACGCCGTTTTTTATAACATTTTCCCCAGGTTTTCACCGACATGACGCACGAGAATACGTGTGAGCTCTTCGAACAGCTGATAGCCTTACCTTACAAGCAAGAAGAAATTGCACATGGAATGTATGTTTGGGTAGTGCTTAGAAATAGCACGCGTAAGTAAGTTTATGGTGTAATACATCGACATTAAAAGCCTGTTCACATGAGCGGAAACAGCTCTTTCGAGCAAATACAACTAAATCGTTACAATTTCGATTCAAGTAAGAATTAACTTTGTATGGTGGATGACTTTTGGCGCTGATGTTGCGCTGATGTTGCGCTGATGGAGGGGCAGAAACCTTTCTCTATCTATTGGAAAGTATTTTTCTCCCCAGATATAATTTTTAATTCTTTAGCCTTGCAATGGTGCAAGTATACCTTTCGCGTTCCTTTTTTGTATTTTGGCCATTTTGCACATTGGCCATTCCTCGTTGTTCACCTTGCATTTGAAACATGCTGAAGCTTTAAAAGTTTCTTCGTCTTCTTTGATTGGCGCTACAGTCCGGGGTGGACCTGGGCCTCAACCAACATGCCTCTCCAGCTAGCACGATCTTTCACCAGCTGCCTCCAGTTGCGCACACCAAGTTGGTTGAGGTCCTTTTCCACTTGTGTGCGCCATCTTGTGGGAGGACGTCCTCTGTTGCGCTGTCCCAATGGCTCGGTGTCGAAGACTCTTCGGGCCGGAGCTGTGGTGTCCATCCGCTGTACTCTGCTTTAAAAGCTGGGCACTGAAATTAGATACGGGAAATTCGTGACCTGCTGATTTTTACTTCTTTTTGTAGCCAAATTACATGGCTGGCTACCCCGTTAATTAACTCCTGCCTGTTTGTCTGGACTGACGCAGCCCACACAGATTACTTGGCCAAGCAGATTAAAAAATATTGAATTACAGACTGGGTGCATTTTGTTCACGTCTACCATTTCAATTGGGTCTAGTTCAAATTGATTGGTGGTAGATTAGATTAGATAGAGTAAATAACAATTAATGATTGAGGGGTTTATTCAGAAACAGGCCTAGGTTATCACTTGTTTTGAAATCAATTCATTTTCTTTAATGAGGTGACCAGACTTTGAGTGTGAGCACACTTTTCTGGACTCGCAGCTGGCCGAACTAAAATTGGTGCTAAATCGAAAAAACATAGTCGTAGTTGCGGCTTCGAAAATGTTGATTCATTATCGATCGGCTGAATTGAGCGTCGTCAGAGACTCGCCTGGGCTTATTTTGTGATTGGATTTCGTGTTGGCCTTTTTGGGGAATTTCTTTGGTCTGTTCTCCAGCTGGCACTATCATAAGCCAGCTGCATCCAGTGTAGCACGCTAAGTTGGTTGACGGGTTTTTTTACTTGCGTGCCCCATCGGTTTCATGGGCGTGCTCTATTGCGTTGTCCTACGACTGGTTAGGAGTCGCGGGCTGGAGAAGTGTTGTCCATGCGCTCTCTTGGCCTAGCATCTTATTTCATGAATACGAAGAGGCCTGTATGGGCTCATGTTGTTATACAATTCTTTGTTGAAACTTCAAAACAGGACCGAAGACCGAACGCAGAACTTGTCTCTCGAGGCTCGGTTCCTCATCCGCTCTTGAGTTTGTTCAGGCTTCTATAATAAAAATAATATGGTTGGCACTACAGCCCGTAGAGGGCCAGGGCCTAGCTTATCAGCAACCAACTCGTGGTGTGCGTGCTATTGTTCTCTCCAAACGGCCAAGTTTGAGAAGCTGTTTCTAGACAGGAAATACTCCTTGAGCATTGTCAGTTACTCGAAAGAGGTCGGGTCGTGAAAATTATTTTTGTCGCTCAGAGCTGAAATCGAACCTACGACGTCGAGGTTGGGGTCGACGCACATACCCACAACGCCACGGAAACCACATGTTTCATGTTCATGTTGTTCAGGCTTCTGCACTGGCCAAAAAATGCCGGATCCGTTTGTAGAACAAACATGAGGGACTTGCACACTCCAAACAATTTAGCTAGGATATTATATGGTGGACTGGCAGACTAGTCGAGTGTCCAAATCCTACACAAAGCAACTAATAGAAACGCACTAACACGAACAGACTATCGGGACGTCCCGTTAAAAAAAAATCATCAATTGTTTTAAGATAGGTCTAAAGTCTAGACATTGTAAGGGGGCCCCAATAGATCAAATGTGACCCATAGCTCATGTCTCTGCACTGTGTAGTGTACGACCTTAAAATATTCGAGATACTATTAATAAAGATACAAGACGACTGAGCCAGCGAAGCGTAGGTTTCAGTTTCATCTTAATTTCTCAGAAACTCGTTACGGTTTCAGAAAAGTCCGAATTGAGTCAGGACCTCATATAACGAACTATCAACAGGTTCCTAGTCGGAACATAGTCAAATCTTTCCACACAGCTTCATCAAAATCCCTGCTTCCTCTTGAGAAATTGGCTATAATTACCATTATATCAGCATTCATCAGAAATCTGGATTTCTGGTCAAGTTAAGCCGAGAGATGTTGATCATTTAAAAAGAATTTTCACACTTTATGGTAGTCGAAAGAATTCGTCATAAATCGCAGTTAATACATTTTCCACTCACATCACCCCTTCAGGCGTGGCAATTTACATTCAGTTGCCACGATGGATTATTGTGCATTCCAGGAAAGGCATTGGGGAATGTTTCTTGTGAAAGATTAATTTCGATGTGCGTTGTATTTGATATGGGTTGAAGTTTCAGGTGTATTCCACCACAGTTTAATCCGTTGCTCTTTCAAATATTTTAAATGGTACGATATCATTGATTGAGGTGTGTTTGCACCCGCACTTGACCCGAATTTGTTTACTTAGATGTGAGCGGTAACAATTTTGAGGTACATTCGTGAATAGTATTTGTTCATAAAAATGGGTATAATGTAGAACAGAGTCAAAGTTCATCGGCAAACGGACAAGGGTATACGACATTGGAAGAGTACCCAATTGAAATGTTAGGTCGTCGGATGTAGAATGAGTGCTTTGTGGTTCATCACAGTTTATGGACTCTGGTTAATTGGTGCAACTCATTCAAAGACATCGTTCGCATGATTCTGCCGTGAACTGAATAAACCGTTTTGTCTGCAAACACTTACAACCTCTTGACATGACAACATGACATTATCCAAGGACTTAATTGCAGCCTGACTGCTCGAACAGATGGTGACATCTTTTATGGATTGTTCTTGTGCCGTGACAGTAACTCTATTATCGATATAATTTCTGCCTGAAAGAGCTTTATTGGTTGGTAAGCTCCAAGATGAGAGCATTATTGTGGTTTTTTGACTGGCTGCTCCTTGTGTACCGACTAGTTCTAGGGGAAGAATGTGAAGGAGTATGAAGGTATGAGCACGCGGTTTCCACACCTCAACATCGGAAAGCTACAATCGCAATCGATCGCTAGGAACTTTGCCGACCGAGTCTCAGTGAAACTCTCTGAAAGTTCGACGCTGCCTGCACATTCAATGGACGAAGAATGGAGACGTTGTCAAAAAGAAATCAAAGAAGCTGCCACTGATGTGCTGGGTTTCACGACACCATCCAGAAGGAACCCATGGTTTGGCGACGAGTGCAGGCAGGTACATGCAGCCAAACAGCAAGCCTACAGGCAACGCTGCATCGAACAACGAGAGCTGTTCGTGAGCTCTACTAAAAGAAGAAAAGGAAAGAACACCGGCTCCCTCGAAGATATAGACCTCGGACCGAAGCCTGCAGAGACGAAAATGGGCAACTAGCAGTAGAATCGCAGTCGATGCTGAATTTGGAAAAATCATTTCTGTAGCCTGTTAAACGTCGATGACGACACAAATTTCGCTGTTTCACTCAATTTGGACGATGATTAACACGAATTCCGTCCCCCCGACTTAGACGAAGACAATTTAGCGAAATCTAGACTGAAGTCGAACAAAGCTGCTGGAGCGGACGGATTGTCCGCCGGACAGTTAAAGCAGCTTGAGATGACCTGGTTGGGCGCATGCACCAGTTCATCTGCAAGATATGGTCGGAGGAAAGCTTGCCCGAT
Source organism: Eristalis arbustorum (assembly GCA_916610145.1). Taxonomy (NCBI): domain Eukaryota; kingdom Metazoa; phylum Arthropoda; class Insecta; order Diptera; family Syrphidae; genus Eristalis; species Eristalis arbustorum. Next base: position 94,065,513 of record OU744316.1, on the reverse strand, counting down.
GAGTGGAATCTCAGCGTCGTTAGTTCGGTCCACAAGAAAGGATAACCCTTTGACTGCGCCACTTATTGAGGAATCAGCCTCCTTAACATCGCGTTCAAGATACTCTCTGCCGTTTTGTGTGAACGACGGAAACCTCTTGATTGTAATCTAATAGGTCCTTGTCAGTGCGGTTTCAGGCCGGGGAAGTCTACCATCGACCAAATATTCACACTTTGGCAGATCCTGGAAAAGACTCAAAAGATGCGACACCCACCACATGTGGTATATGTCGATTTCAAGGCCGCTTATGACAGCGTGCACAGAGACGAGCTATGTCGCCATGTCTAGTTTTGACACTCCTGCCAAACTCGTCAGGTTGCAAGATTTTGTGTTCAAATCGGGACTAAGATATAGAAGTCGAAAGTATGCTTAACGTGAATACCCGGCCAATTATTGCCAAACATCACGCTGAGCCTACCTACAATAACGGATTCAAATTTAGCGTTGACCACAGCTCTGAGCAGGTAATTACCACCCCAGTAACAATTTAGTGACGCTTAAGGGTGAAGACAAACCTTGCTGAGGGCGAGGCATTTCTAATACCGTTAGTATCCACAGTGCCTAAAAGGGTCCTGGGCCTACCTCTTGATAGCTCGGGATAGAAAGTTGGGAGCCTAATTGCACCAACTATCCTCTCCGGTATCAGACTATAGCCTTTGGTCAGGCCTTCGCAACCCGAAGGTCACTTCTAGATAACGTGCTTAACACTCAAGGTCTAGCAGGCTTTTAGATGGACGAACATAGAATAAGTGGTCGAGGCAGTGACCAATAATCGAGTTGCATCCATCTACACAAAAACACAACACAAGACAACATAATTCTGCTGGGAAATCACAACAAGGTCAGACAGAGGGAGGCACCAACCGAATCGTTCTACACCACTATCGAAAAATCTCATTGTTGGGGAGTACATAACACATGCACTCATCCCTACCAAGCAAACCCCAGAAAAACGAAGGCAAACAGGTCCAACTAGAACAGGAAAACTACTACTACTCGTAAAAACGATTAGTTCACGCATAGAACCACAGTCGTCGTACACCCCCTGACCCACGCATTAATTGTGTGGTAGAGTCATCACCGATTACATGAAAAGGGACCCCATGACACAACACCTCACTGGAGTTCCAGGCCAAATGGACTTGGATACAGTACAACCCGCTTAAGCGCAGACACAAAAATCAAGAAAATAGCTTAACCTAAGCGGACTTTGGATAACTGGAAAATATTTTACGCGGATGGCAGTTAATTAAAAATTAAAAACTCACTCAATCACTGGAAAAATTTCAAACAAAGTACGTATTTTAAAACCAATCGTAAGCAGCTCAAGAGCTATGTGTTGCGAACATTTGATAATCGCTTTTTTTGTGGTGGCCCGTAGAGTTGTGGGTATGTGCGCCGACCCCAACCTTGACGTCGTAGGTTTGATTCCTGCTCTGTGCGACAAAAACAATGTTCACGGCCTCATCTCTTTCGAATCACTGACAATCCCCAAAGAGTATTTCTTTTCTAGAAAAAACTTCTCAAACTTGGCCGTTCGGAGTTGGCATAAAACTGTAGGTTTTTTCCACTCGTGAGAGAACGCGGGTTTCAGTATATTATTTTTTTAAGGGAATACCACCTCGTTTTTCTTTTTTTACATTCTTCCTTTCGTCGTTTGACAGGCTTTTCTCCTAGAGAGAATGGAAACTATAGAGTGCGAGAGTTGCCAGCAATAATACAAGAATGTGTTGTTAACATGTTCTGGGGGTATAAAGCTCTAACGCAAGGCGTACCTTCCAAAAGACTATAACATTTCACTGAAGCAGTAACAGAATGAGTTCAAGTCAAAATTAAGAAACACGTTAACATACCCGGATGTGCCTTTATTCGTTCTTTAGTTTCGTGAAATAAAGTAATACACATTTAATTACAGAAAACGTACTTTCATGTCACAGCCGTTTTTAGACTGGCTTAATAAATAATTCCGAATACACCTACAGCATGCATACCTAATTCCTGAAGGCGTTCTGTGTCATTTATTGTTTTCATGCATGTTTCATAAACATTTGCCTGTCATGTCTGCAGATAATTTCCATTCGAAATTTAACATTTCGTTTCGCATCGATTGTCGTTTACCTGAGAACCTATTAATAAGTGTGTCGTCACAACAGCTCATATGTCCTAATTCTATGCATGTAACGGTGTAGCCCACATCACAGCATATCCAGTGACGGCTTAGAAAGCAATTTCTTTGCAATTTCTCTTGGTCTGCCCAGCTGAAACATTATGTGGCACCTGCCTTTACAATTTCAATCGAAAAATATCATCCGTCTGGGTTAACACTTAAAACTTCTTCCTTCAGTGTGTAAAAAGTGTGTATATCGAAGGACCACAATGAAATGCGAATATGCACATATATTCCAAGACTTTCTTTTGAAAATCCTGAGATAGATGGTTGGCAACAAATGGAAAAAAGAGTACCATTGTACGTGGTCGTGATAAAACGATTAAACGGGCAGTGTCCTCAAAGGACCGATAACTTGTTCATTGAAGTCCTCCCGGACCGATGCGACGGATCGATCCCATCCAAGAGGAGTGTGCACTTAATGAACTTAAGGAAAGAGATAACTTTCCACAAAGTATCATAATTGGCGGCGTTATTGGGGTTACTTCAGAATCATGGCAGTGGATCAGATATACACATCTTTCACGTATTCCGTGCTGGTGGCGGTGACACGTGCAAGCTGCGATCATTGTTAAATTGAATTGCTTCACACTCAGCTACATGACAACCTTTAGAGGTTATTTTTTATTTATTCGATAGATTGGAGGTGGAACTGCTCGCATATGCCTATGACACCGACATCATCGTGAGAGCACAACGGGCTGTCAGTGAAGCATTTGTGAGCCAAGATGGGGCTTGCGGTCAATGAGCGTGAGACAGAGTAGGTCCACCAACACCGACGTCTCAGGCTCCGAAGTTAACACAAGCAATGACAACGTTGCGGGCATAAAATGAGAGATCACGCAACCGATGTGATTTAGGGCTTGGCAGGGCATTGAGAAATACCGCCCTCTCTCGAAGAACCAAGATATCCATATATAAGGCTTTGATAGTCCTAGTCCTGCTGCATGGAGCATGAGCATGGACTTCGAATTATCTGTGATTCCGTATTTCCTGATGGTGGAGTTGAAGACATTTAGGATTGAATATAGAACCTCTTAGCATTGTGACCACATTTGAACTAAGAGAGAGAGAGAGTGAGGAATTTGCGATAGCTTTAGATGGTTCGTCCCGATAGTCTGTTCCTGCAATGCGATTCTCTTACTTGTCATGTATCAGCTTGGTGTGAGATTTGGGCACAACTAGTAGATGTTCTATGGTCTCCTTTGATTGTGTGTCTTCAGTTTTCTATTCTGCTATGTCATATTTTGTATGGATGGTAGTTGCATCAAAAGTGGGTTGCAAATGTAGCAAATGGTATACTAACGTCGGGCTTATTTAGCTTCAAAACTTCCTTAGTTCTTTTTAGATCTTCCGTCGTACATCTTGGGAGTGTGTAGGTCCCTTCTGGTTGTTCCAACATTGAATGCGCCGTTTGTCCAGTTATTTATGTGTTGTCTAGTTTTGGCATATCTACCAATCTCGTCGGTTTGTGTAGGATGGCGCTGGAGAACGCACGTTGCTCCATCAAGGTGGGTAAAGACCTAACCGGGACCTTTGATGTCAAAAAAGGATTCAGGCAAAGCGACGCGCTGTCATGCGACTTTTTCAACATCGTTCTTGAAAGAAATGTTCAATACCCGATCGCCAACACCAGAGGAACGATCTTTCAAAATTCCGTCCAACTACTGACATATGCCGACGATATTGACATTGGTGGTTTTGTGGGTATTCCAACGGAGGCCGCGAAGATGGGCTTAGCTGTAAACGCGGGTAAGACCATGTATATGCTGTCGACGAGAAAGGACACCCAATACTGACGTCTCAGTCCTTCTATAAGGCGCGGAAGCATGGACTCTGTCAAAAGCGGATGAAGCAGCTCTGCTGGTTGCTTGGAGAGGAAAATTCTTCGTGTGATTTTCGGTCCCGTCTGCATAGATGGTGAGTGGAGGAGGAGATATAACGACGAACTATACGGGCTGTTCAGCGATATCGACATAGCCAGAAGAGTGAAGATCCAACGATTGAGATGGCTAGGTCATGCAGAGCGGATGGAAACCAATGCTGCGGCCCGAAAAGTCTTCGAATCCACTCCCGAGGGACGGCGCTGTAGAGGAAGACTGCGACTTAGGTGGCGCACGCAAGTGGAAAGGGACCTTAACCAACTATGCGTGCGAAACTGGAGTGAGCTAACTAAAGATCGAGTTGGCTGGAGACGCTTTTTGCTTGAGGTCCAGGTCCACCCCGGACTGTAGCGCCACCTTAAGTAAGTATGGTAGCACCGTGTTTTTCTGGGTCATATACTCGTCTCAGTCGATGTGCAGCAAACAATCGGCTATCTCGTATTTTATTATGTGCAAGGCTCAACACGCTTATTTTTCACTTGGCTGCACCTGAGTTTCAGCCAGCTTCGGATGTCCAATTGTAACTTAAAATGCATACTACTGTACGGATGCGAAAATTGAAAGACAAGCACTATCATTGTTCAATAAATACTTGGATCTTGAAGGTCTTCTGACCCGAATGGAGCTTCTGAGTAGAGCTTAACAGTAACCTATCCCAGCAAACATCCAACATCGTGAGTTAAGCTGGATAGACCACAGCCTACGTAAGACGGGAACGGATGACTCATACTTGGACATCCCAAGGAGTGCTCCTGCTCAGTCAGAGTCGGTCGATGTTTAACATTTTGACCTACCGTAGAAAAGGGGTATCGACATTCCGGCAATTTCTGGCGGGGAGTGGTTAGGAGGGTGGAACTGATTATCATAAATAGTCCCGGACACCAGTTAGAAAGCCGAAACAAGAATGCAGAATGCAGTCAAATTGGTTAATTTCTTGTATATTATTCAATCGTTCATTATACTTGAACTGTTTTGGATCTCTTAGGGGTGGTAGCAGATCCTTGATTCATACTGGCACCACATCAAAGAGAATACCAATCTCTGGGTATCAGAGTAGTGCCAGTATGGTTAATAGGCATGTGCTCATGTAACAAACAGATGTGGTTTACTGATACATCGTATGCTCATTGTCTTGCAGAGTTATGACCAAAGCCAGTCAAATGCAGAGGAATGTTCTAAAGCTTCACTGACCGCTAACCCATTCGATTTCTCCGAATTGGAAAAGCGATGTTTATTGGCTCTGTCGAAATTAGGTTCACTGGCTCAGCTGGTTTGTCATTCGTTTCGATTGGTGGTAATTCCACATGTCCATAGAAGCATTGCTGTGAGAGTGTGCAATTTCTTGGAAGCCCTTGTGCGGAGTTATTGATGTTGTCTTAATTTGTTCAGTGGTTTCAATTTACATAAGAGTCAAGCTTTGTTGAACTATGCATTCGTTGAATTTGGGGTTCCAGCTAGGTAGGCAGGTAGTTGGTCACTAGGAAAAAACTTGTTGTGTAGATTCTGACCTTATTTGGGGTTGGGACTCCTACTAGCGTGATTTCTTTTGAACGAAGCTATTCTATAGGAAAGAGATATGGTTGTAGTATACACTGTAGCGATGGGCGATTGCGAATGAAATTCACAATCGAATAAATTGGCGATTGTTAGAATTTGAATTCGATTGTCGATTTATTCGCTCTCATCAGAAAACAATCGAATAACAATCGAATCGAATCGATTATTCTCAGTACCTACTACACCCAAGAGAATGCCGGGTACTAATTCCTCGATTTATTCATATGTTGGTGTCAGTGTAATCATCATCAGCGTAAGGCTGTGTCTCCAATAAGAAACTATACCTACCAAAATAGGAACATTGGGAATGGAAATACAGGTATACACACAATTTAGTAATCTCTCTCTGCTTGAAGAATCGACGTATACACACAGTCTAACAATCTCCCTCAGAATCGAAGAATCGAGGTATACACACAATTTAGTAATCTCTCTCTGCTTGAAGAGTCGAGGAATACACACACAATTCAGCAATCTCTCTCTGAGTTGAAGAATCGGCTAATACACACATTCGTTGGCGATTGGAATCGGACCTACAAGAATCGAAATTCAACAATCGACTCCGCTCAATTCGAATTCGAATAATTGCGATTGCTACAACAATCGAATTATTCGATTGTTTTTATTCGCAATTGCCCATCGCTATACACTGTACTGGAATCATATACCATGAAAATTAGAATATTTAAATGTTGGGGTTTGGAACGCGACTGGCCACAATGTACAATATAAATTGTGATAAGTAAATAAAACCCAAAATTGCTAGACAGAGAAAACTGAACTTCATAATTAAAGAACATATCTTGGATACTCATCATGGCTTTATATCGGGTGGCACAGAATCTACCAACCTGACAATCTTCTCATCCTTCGCAAGGAGATGGTAGACAACAAGCAAGTCGATGCAATATATACAGACTTAAGTAAAGCATTTGACTCGTTTTACTATTCATTGTTAATTGAAAGGCTTGAAATCTTCGGATTTCAGTCTGTATTCCTTCGTTGGGTATCTCGAATGAGATTCGCACACACTGAGAGTTAAAATTGGAAATCCGCTCTCCAAATCAATTAATTGCATCTCAGGGTCCTACAGGGAAGGCATTTAGGCCCTTTACTTTTTATAATTTTCATTAATTACATTTCTTGCTCAATAATTCACAGAAACTGGTTACTATTCGCCGATGATATGAATATTTATAAGAGTATAATAATCAGCACAGAACAGTACACGAAAGTCTGTTCCCGTACGACAAAAATATGGGTTTTATGTCAAATGTGCACTCTCTCATTTTAAATTAGTTTAAGTTTTTGTTTTTGTTATTTTATGAATTAGTAGTTCGAAATTATAAGAACCAAATGAAATTTCAATAAAATCTTGTTTTTTAAATTTACATTTACATCTGTGAAGTCATAAGGAACGCAACAAGCTCTTAAAAAATTACATAATTTACATATATGATCTTATCATTTTCATCACTGTCATATATAAATTATATTCTATCTTAAACCAACTCAGCAATCGGTTTCATTAAGCGTAATCCAATCCGCCTTATAATCCCTATGCTGTAGTTGTATGGAATCCTAAATCGGTCAGCGTTTCGAATAACTCCTTGCGATGAATGTAATCAAATGGGGCTTTGAAGCGACAAAAAGGAGCAGGGCATCGATTTGAAAATTGGTGCTGTTCACCAGGATTTGCCTTAGTGGGCAGATTTTATCTATAGTCGATATGTAGGGCTGGAAGCCTGCAGTGCAAAACTATACATATAGCAAATAGCGAAGTTGAGCAGATATAACTCTGTGCAAGGTATGTGTGGTATATCTGATCTCATGCATGACCCCTACCAGATTATTGCCACCATCTTTGAAGAGATCCGATGTTTGACCTTTGAGGCTGCGGCTTTGTTATTCTTCAGCCTTTTAATAGCTGAGCCAATTTTCTTAAAGCTGGTGGGAGGACTACTTCGTCGACTGGAGTTGGGATTTCCTGGTTCCCTATCACTCTCTCCTGGTCAGGCCCTCTAATCAGCCTTTAGAACTGCTGCTTAAGCACATCCACTACTTCATGTGCGTCCGGAACTAGATTACGCAATTTCGAAGAGCCTGGGTGCCTTTCCTGAAGCCTGAGGCCAGGCATACCGGTGAATCTCTTACTTAGTTGCTCCTCGTAGGCTCTGGCAACGCCGGTGTTATCAAGCATTCAATGTCAAAGCTTCCCTTTGTTGGCTGGCGCAGCTTGGAGAGTCGGGCGCTTAGTCCTGCTGCCAGAGAAAATGGTCAGAGTCGAAGCTTGCCCCACAGAACGCGTGTCTTCCGCCAATGAGCACATGGTCGATTTTATTGGCGGTTCTTGACATCGTACTCCGGACATGCTCCGAAGGCAACGTCCGAGGGGTCGTAATAGTCCTCTTTGACAGAGTCTTAAGCTCAGCTTCTCCGAATTTAATTTTTTTTTTGTTAAATGAAGCTTAATATGTCACCTTCCGAACACTATGTGGTATGACACAATGTTATTGGAGATAGACGACTCCCGTCATATGTCGCACTCTTTCTTTTCATACCCGACTTATACTATACGCCGTCTTTCCGAGGCACCTTGTTCAATCGTAACATTTTAATTTTTTTTTTGCTGGTTTTTAGCCCTCCGCACAACCGCTAGGGAATCGCTGCATGCATTGGTTCACCTCACAACGGGTGTTATGACAGCTATCCAGGAGAGCAGTAAGAAGGCTACGTATCAGCTTGGTCTATGCATCGACAAGGATCGTTGTTGGTATCCCGCCCGGTTGAGAGCGATCAACAACTTTGCCCCATGATAACAGTCTCCCTAGTAAAGTCTTACTACCTGTCAAAAATATTTGATTTTTTATTATTCAACCGATCAATGTGTGGTAGGTACGTTTATGCGTCAAAGTTACAAAGTTTAACGAGAAACTATCTGGCCCCTCTTGTATATTCCGACGTACAACTAATAATAATAATAATATGGGTGGCGCTACAGCCCGTAGGGGGCCAGGGCCTAGCTTCTCGTCAACCACTCGTGTTGTGCGTGCTATTGTTCTCTCACGAGTGGAAAGGACCTACAGTTTAATGCCGAATCCGAACGGCTTTGTTTGAGAAGCTTTTTCTAGACAGGATATACTCTTTGAGCATTGTCAGTGACTCGAAAGAGGTGGGGTCGTGAAAATTGTTTTCGTCGCACAGAGCAGGAATCGAACCTACGACGTCGAGGTTGGGGTCGACGCACATACCCACAACGCTACGGACGTACAACTAGTGATATCTTATTTCGTACATGTGTTATTCCAAAAGAAACTGCTAACTAAATTCAAATGCATTAAATGTTAGCTTATATTCTGTGTGAATTTTATTAAAGCTTCCTGCATGCGATTCACCCCACTTTCACGTGCACAAGTTTGCCTAATTGATTATATGAATGGACATTCATGCCAAATGTAGCGCCACTGCGTCGGAATGCGCAAAAAAAGAATAATTTCAATTATTTATTCGTTTTAATAGAAATGAAATGAATTCATCTTAGCGAAATAATGACGAATGCAAATATTACAAGCCACTTTTTTTCGTTTTTTCTTTTAATTGAATTCGAAAATATATTCAATACTGTTATTCGTTTCATTTAATTTGTTTTCGTTGCTATTTTATTTGTTTTTTGTGTTTTTTCATTAAACGCCCTTCAGACATAATTTTTTTAAACGACGTGAAATTATTTCTCACCATTCGTTGTCGTATACAGAAAAATACAAAACAAATTCTCCATTAACCAATCAATCAATATCATCGGGCCATCATTAAATACGTCCCCCTTTTCATCCCGCTCAATTGCCAATCACCGATGGGACCCTTCAAAAATAAGCAGAAAATTTGAACGAGACAAAAAAGTAATGCATGGCAATTTAAATTGATTTTTCGTCAATACGTCGTGTTATATGCAAAAAAAAAATCATAATGCACGGGACATTTGACAGCACCGCGCTTTAGAATGCATAATAATATACCAGGTGCTGTGCATGTACGTGGCGCAGGTAATTCGGGCTCCGATGCAGTCGCCAGCGTATTATAGACTGTAATTTCGGTAATCCCTTCGGTACTCAGCAATCATGATGCTGATGGCGTCTAGCAATTTCGGATGAAGAGAGAAATTTAGATAAAATCGTGTGCACCCAAATTACATGCACATACACACGGTTCTGGTATGTATGCATGCATTTGCATTAAAGCTGCCACATTCAACTCCATTGCAGGGGTGATGGCAGCAGAGGCTGTTTTAATATTACATTCCATATGGAATACATAAATGGGCACGTATGTACTGTCTTCAAGGGAAAAAGTGAACTTTCATCATCTCACTTGGCGTGCCAATCAGCAGGAGAAATGAGTCACTGGGCACACGAATACAGAACTCGGTTTATTGCACAAATTTGCTTTTGAATGAAGGGCACAAAAATGCACAAAATCCTGTGAAGCAATAAAATTACCGCCCACAATTTCACTTCAATTCCAACGGCTTTGGGCGGATTGACAAAGATTAAGACGGGATCTGTATGGAGATCAAATGGTGACCCTTAACAGAGGGCGCGTAAAGTGTATCAAAGTAAATAGCAAGAGAGCAACTGTCAAGGGTTAGACGTCTGGAAAAAGTACACCAACCACCTTGAACTTTCAGTAAATATATGCATTGTATGTGTGCATTGTGGTGGGTCGTGGCGTTGTGGGTACGTGCGTCGACCCCAACCTCGACGTCGTAGGTTCGATTCCAGCTCTTAGCGACAAAAAAAATTTTCACAGCCCCACCTCTTTCGAGCCACTGACAATGCTCAAAGAGTATTTCCTGTCTAGAAAAAGCTTCTCAAACTTGGCCGTTCGGAGTCGGCATAAGATTGTAGGTCCCTTCAACTCATGTGAGAACAATAGCACGCACAACACGAGTGGTTGCTGAGAAGCTAGGCCCTGGCCCTTTATGGGCTGTAGCGCCACTCATATTATTATTGTATTATGTGTGCATTGTGTGCGGATTTGGAAATTACTGAAGCAATTACTTCTTGCTGAAGGTTGAGGAGAGCAGAGGCTAATTTTCAGAAACCGCACTAGAGGCTGCAGAGGGCCATCAGAGAAAGAGTTGCTCTATGCAACTTTACATCTTTCGTTTCCTCTAAAGTCCAAAGAAGCAAGCAATTTCAAGAAGTATCGCGAACAGTCCACAGCCGCTGATCCTTTAAGGTTGACTTATCGCTCTTTTCCATGTTCCCTTAATTCTTGAATTATTCGATCGACATTAGGTCTTGTGAGATTTTGACGTGAAAATAAGGTCAAAAATACTCGGTTGTTGCTCTTGTGGTCTTATTCGATCTAAGTCCCTCTAGCTTAGAGATATTTGGCTTGACTGCTTGTAGAGGTACAAATACATCCTCTGCAAACATGCTTTGAAGGTAGGAAGGTTTTTTAGCCAGTTCATCAGCCTTCTCATTTCCTGGCATGTCACTGTGATCAGGTACCAAGATGATGATGATGCATCTAATGATGCTAGCTCGGCCCGGCATTCCTAGAGTGTGTGAGTATAGGAGGCATAAGCTTTGCTGGCAGCTTGGCTTTCAATACATATAGCCGCCTTTTGAATTGGCAGCATATGTGGGTGTATTTTGGCCTGGCGACAGCCTTCCCGGACAGCGCAAAGATCCGCGTGAAAAACCCTGACAGTCTGTAGGCTTTGGAGATGTTGAGGGAATCTGCGAACACACCTGCACCCACTATGGTACCCATAATAGAGCCGTCTGTGTAAATTACCCAGTAAAAGTCTTTCCAAACCTGCCCGTCCTGGTATTCTGTTCTTTCAGGGAATAGGCTCTGAAAACAGTTGGATAATTTAAGTAAAGGGACGATATGGCTCGTGGAGTGTCCTAGGAAAGTGGTCTAAAATGTTACTGTGACCATAGAATTACATTTTCAGCATCCATACTATCTGAGCCTGATGGCACTGTGCGCTAAAGTGTTTTTAATGGTAAAAGATGTAGTGGTTATTCGTAACTGCGTAGATCCAAACTTGAGCAACTATGCCTACTTTAAGTAACTGACAATGCTCAAGGAGTATTTCTTGTCAAGAAAAAGCTTCTGAAACTAAGCCAATCGGAGTCGGTATAAAACTGTAGGGTCCTCTACTCGTGACAGAACAATTGCATGCACAACACCTCAATCAATAAGTAAAAAAGATCACTCTCAGGCTTAGTAGAGATTCTTCTCGACTTCTGTGCGCCTCCTTAGAAGGGAGCATCTTTAGGAGTAAGCCTACTCTGTTGCGATATTCCACACACCCAAATTCGGGCCAAGGCGAAGTTGACTTTGGGCCCTACATGACTCAACTACCTTAGTCGTTGAATGCGTAATTCAAGAAAACTTTCTATCACTGAATTGCGTTTGAAGCTATGGACAGGAATATTTACTGCGTAGCGGAAGTAGAGAAAGTCCCTAATAGCTGCACCTTGATACTTTGTGCAATACGTCTATGTTTTATGTACTTTCTTGAGAATAGCATATGCGTACATTAGTGGCGTGACGTGGAAATTTTGAAATTCTAGTCGGAAATAACTGCACCGAGCCATTGGGGCAACGCAACAGAGGACGTGCTCGAACGAGATGGACGCAAGGGGAAAATGACCTCAGCTTACTTGGTGAGCACAGCTGGAGGCAGCTGGAGAGTTATGTTAGTTGAGGCACAGGCCAACAACGGACTGTAGCGCCAATCAAAGAAGAAGAAGTCGGAAATAAATATGCATCTGGGAACGCCTTCTGAAATGATGATATGCGCCTATTACAAATCACATATAAAAACAGCAATTCACAATTCACACAGCCATTGAAGGTTAAATTTGCAATATAAAACTGCATTCGAAAGAAACCATGGCCTTTTGTTTATGGGTCCGAAACTACAACAATTAATAGTCAACACCATTCTGGTCTGGAGAACCTACCAGTATACATTTACAGCCGACATCGAGAAGATGTATCGCCAAATTGCAGTCAGACGATGTATTAAGAGTTTTAAGGATTAAAACAGACACCCCTTGTGCCCTATGGGAGCTCTAGCTCAAGATGACTGATATATTATGAAATATCATCAAATTCGGACCATTTCGTCCTGCGCTGACTTCAACTTATTATAACAACAATAGTTGTACTCCAAATTTCTTAAAGTCACACATCGTATTATGTTGTCTTATTTGGCTCTTTCAGACAGAGTTCTAATAAATAAAGCGATGAAAAGCGTGAGCAATGGCCTTGCATCGTTGACGGCCTTGGGCATGCTGCTTCCAGTCAACAAGAGCAGGCTGTCTTACATCAGCGATGACTTGGTTTCTATAGGTTCGGTCTTCGATTCCTTCTCAAGCCAGGAGGATCGGATTCGAAGACCCTCTTAGCTGGAGCATTGATGTCCATGCGCTCGGTGTGGCCGAGCCAGTGTATCAGACGGATTCTTGCTTTTCCGCACCACATCCAAAACCTGGTACAGCTCGTAGAGTTCGCGGTCGTGTCTTCTCCTCCATTCGCCTTCCTCGCAGACAGGATCGAATATCCGACGTCAAATGCACAAGAATCAGCTCTGCAATTTTACATAGCGTCCAGCTTTCGGCTCCATAAGGCTGGACTGGCAAAATTAGAGTCTTGCTGAGCATGGTTTTAGTCGCTCGAGTCAGGAGTCTTGAGCCCACTACGGCACGTTGGGAAGCCCCTACAGTGTCGATGTCATCAGCGTATCCCATCAGCTGGACTGACTTGTAGAAGATAGTGCCTTTCGTGCTGACTTTTGCCCGCCGCACTATCTTCTCCAGCACCAAATTAAAGAAATGCCACGACAGATCAACTCCTTGCCGAAATCCGGTACAGGTTTCGAAGGACCTCTGCCTCGAAACTGCACAGTGCATGTGTTATCATGGTGCGCCACAACCGGATCAATTTTCCCGTGATTCCGAATTCGGCCATCGCTTGGAAAGTCCTCTTGCGATTAACGCTTTCGCACGCGGCTTTTAAATCGATGAAAAGATAGTGGATATCGATTTGAAATTCGATGGTGTTGAACAGGATTGGCTTTAGTATGAATAAATAGTCTATAGCCGATTTGGCGGGCCTCAATCCTCACTGGTACTTGAAGATAAGTTTAGTGCAAAAAAGCCTTAGAAGTTCACAGAGCACGCTGGATGGACCTATATAGTTTCCGCAGGAGGTAAGATGGCCTTTTTGGTGGACGGGGCGGGGCATATGGAAGAAAGAAGACAAAGTGTGCGTTAAACAGCGAAGCGTCAAACAAAAATAACAATAAATAAGTAATTTGTTATAGTTCACCTTCCAACTGCCACCGCAGTCCTATTACCTTCCTGGTCGGCAATAAATAGGAACCTTGTCCGCTGTTGACAACGGCCATGCCTCCGCGTTATATAGCGTCATATTGTGTAGTCTTTGACTACCTCGCCCGTGGCGTTGTGGGTATGTGCGTCGACAATTTCACACTTTGACCTTCGCGTCTAAGCTCGATCGCTGGTACGACAAAATACTTTTCACAGCCCGCACCTTTCTCGAGTCGCTAATAATGCCCAACGCATACTCCCTTTCAAACTCGACAGTTCGAAGTCTGCATTAAATTGTAGGTCCTCTTCAATCGTGACAGAACAATAGCACGTACAGTACGAGTGGTGGCCTTAAAATCTAAGATCTTACTATCTGGTTTGTGTAGTGTGTAGACACAGTATGGATTTATTTCCCCAGAGACAGTGGTGGCCCCATGCGTTTTAGGTATGTGCGTGACCCCAACCTCGAGGTTCGATTCCTGCCGTGCGACAAAAATAATTTTAATGGCCCAACCTCTTTCGAGTCACAGATAATGCTCAAAGAGTACTCCTGTCTAGAAAAAGCTTCTCAAACATGGCCAATCGGAGTCGGCATAAATCTGTAGGTTCCTTCCACTCGTGCGAGAAGAATAGTGCGCACAACACGAGTGGTTGCTGAGAAGCTAGGCCCTCGCCCTCTACTGGATGTAGCGCCATTATATTATCATTATTACATATTTCTTGTGGACAGCGCAATGGTCACAAAAGTGAAATTGACATCGCGCTTTGTTCTTCCGATTATGTCAATATCGTTAACATAACCGTGTAGCTAGACGGACTTGATTGGGCTTGCTGCGACTAGGGATACTCGACATACGGAGTATGGATGAAGTTGTTCAAATTTCACATGACCACTGTATTGGACGTTAGGATTGGCTAGCGTGCTTTCGACATGAGCTTGTTCTTGACCGTCAAATCCCTCTCTTGTGCGCATGAAACCACATCAGTCTGTAAAATGCTATTACAACTGAAACATTTAATTATAAACGTGTCTAAAATCAAGTTAAGGAAGAAGGACAAAAATAAATATAATCAACAACAATAATTGCATTGAGCAGTCTTCCCCCCAAAACACACTCAAATTTGATTCGTGCTTACAAAATACATAAAAATTCAACGAAACCAAATTCGTCCACCAAACGCCCCTTAAATTGGTTTAGATCGTGTAAATTGTCATTAAAATACAACAAGCACAATGTTTCCTAATTTACGGCGTCCAATTGGTAAGTGTTGTGGCGTCATTATTTAGACGCTCTTGGACTGCCCGCCCACGTCCGCGCAACAACAAAGAAAAACTTCCAACCGAGAGACTTCTTAATAATCGGAAAAATATTTTGATATTAATTCAGAAGGAGAAGACGAGGGAATTTAAATCTCGAAGATGTCCAGTCCAACTAAAATGCGAGAGTATTTTTTTCTGTTTTGCTGCCCTTGAAGCAAACACAAAAAAACATATTTATAATTTGAATTTCAATTTCAATTAAGACGAGTGGAGCCCGATAGAAGAGCGCTGCGATGGAGGTGGGCAGCACACAGGCACACGTTTATCGTCTAATGGACAAACACCGGCCGCGTCCATCTTCGCAGCAGTCATCTTTTGATGCAGAGGCATGATAAAAGTGCGTATAAAATAATAATGGAGACGAAGAGCGTACGCAGCACACAAGAGCAATGAATAAGAAGCAACAACAGCAACAATACCAATGGAAAATTATCAAAATTAAATTTTTCTCTTGCATATTTCCTGGGAAATTGAAAAAGTTTTATGAGTTTTTCGTTGCGCAAATACCTTGCTAAATAAGTTACACTTTTCGACAATAACGACGAGGAAGACGACGCCTCTTTAAGAAGTGCTTCGGCGATGATAACAATCATTTCGGCGATTATGGTAATGAGATTGGTCGTGTGTAAGCCCGACCGGCGAGTGTTCATCATCGCACTGTAGCGGTATTAACTGAATCATTTGAAATTGTAAAATGAAATGTTTGAGGTGAGCGGACTTATGGTATAATTTTCACAAAAATAAGACTATGCAAAACGGAACAGGAAAGCCAAAGCATCAAAGTTGTAAAAGAACGAGGATTCATTTATGTTAATCACTCACCTGATTATCTGGGGAAGGTGATCAACAGGCGGAGGAATGTGTTTTGACCAAAAGGACGAGGAATGAAAATATTTAAGTTTCGCTGAATTCATTGCTTATGGATACGGAAGGTTACTGTACGCATTTGATCTCATCACAGATTTTCTTTCAAGTTTACTTTTCAAATTTTAAATCTTCTCTTTTGTTTTCCCGAGTGATTTCATATTCTCCCATCTCACTTAACTGGATGTGGACACCTGGGCTTGGTCACCCCATTCATCTTTTTTCCCGCTTCCACGATGTCCAAATCTGATTGTCTTGATGTATGCAGACTTACTTACTTATCAGGCAGACGAACCATGAAGGGTCTGAGCCTGAGCAATTGCTGCCTTCCATCGGTGACGGTTCTGGGCACGCTGCTTCCAGTCATCAAAGCCAAGCTGTCTTACATCCGCGATGACTTGATCTGTGTATCCGATGTTCGGTTTTTCTCTCCTTCTCGAACCAGGAGGCTCGGATTCTAAGACCCTCCTTGCTGGAGCGTTGTTGTCCATTCGCTCTAAGTAACCAAGCCAGTGTAGTCGACGGATTGTTGCCTTCCGGACTACATCCACATCCTTGTACACCCCGTAGAGTTCGCGGTTGTGTCTTCTCCTCCATTCGCCTTCCACGCAGACGGGATCATATATCCGACGTAGAATTTTTCTTTCGAAGGCAGCAAGAATCAGCCCTGCAATCTTACTTAATGTCTAGCTTTTGGCTCCATAAAGTAGGAGTGACAGAATAAGGGTTTCGTACGGCTTGACTTTGGTCCGTCGAGTCGGGAGTTTCGAGCCCAGTTGTTTTGGCAGACCGAAGTTGCATCGGTTGCCAAGGGCGATTTTACGTCGGATGTCCACTACGATGTCATTCGTGGAGTTTACATATGCCTCGAGGTAGAGAAACTCCTTTACTTCCTCGAAATTGTAGCAGTCGATTGTGACAGCATTAATCGACTGTTGTCCTTGTTGACCTTAAGATCAGCTCGTTTCGCCTGTTCCTCAATTGCCGTGAAAGCTTCACTACGACAGCTGGGCTGACTTGGAGTTTGTTGCTATACGCTCATCGATCCATCTCCAGGTATCAGCTGTAAGTCATGTACAATGGTGTTTCTGTCTTCTACAGACATATGTGCTTGCTCCAGTCACAAAAGCACTTTGTCACAGAATACCAATGGTCACACACGCTTGCTTCTGCTTCTAAGGCAAGATGGTCCCTAATCTGTTGGCGTAGTTGGGGAGCCTTAAGCCTGTCGATATTGTACCTGGTATTGAGCGAATTATAGCGATTGCTATTGACGGCTGCAGTACGAAGTCGTATATGAGCTGTCATTAGACGGTGATCTCGCTGTAGCTCGATGTCGGCTTCACGTCTATTTCGGACGTCTAAAAGACAGTTCCTAAAGCGGCTGCTTATCGTAATGCGATCGATCTGGTTAGATGTTCGCTGCCTATCAGTTGATACTCAGCTGATCCTGTGGCAGGTATTATGCTTAAACAAAGTGCCACCAATGACTAGGCGGTTGACGTTGCAGAAGTCAACAAACCGTTCGCTGTTGTCATTTCGGTCTCCAACATATTTTAGGTCCCATTACATGTTTTAGCATAGTGTTGTCGCTGCCTACTTTGGCATTCACATCTCCCATCACAATTACGATATCGCCATCAGGTGTTTGGTTGACAGCTGCACCTAAATGACTGTCGAAGTTTTCCTTTTCATCCTCATTTTAGTCTTCTGTCGGAGCATAACACTGAATGATGGTTATTTCTCTTACTCTACTCTGAAACCTAGCCGTCCATATCCTGTCGCTGTGAGGTTTCCAGGATATGAGACTGCTTCGTGCAGCTGGAGTTAACACCAGTCCTACTCTAGATCCGCGCGCACCTCCCGTTGGTTTACCAGTGTAGATTAGATTACTGTGCTTTTAGTTGGTGAGATGAATTCGCCAGCGTCCAACCACCTTATCTCACTCAGCCCAAGAAAGTCCAAATTATGCTGGGTAAACTCGTGTTCTATTTCGAGGAATCTGGTGTTTTGTGGCCCTTCCTGAAGTGGGTCCAAGGGAGTCTTAACGTTCCAGAATCCAATCTTTGTCTGTGTACGATAGCTAAAGGTCGTCATCAAATTTTCCGTCCGCATCCGAGGCGTTAGTTTTCGTTTCGCAGCAAATTTTGTTTTACGATTGAGGCTCGCTAGGCCCGACATCAACCGACACTGATCTTGTTTTTTTTGGCGCAGGAAGCTCGCCATTCGTCATCTCTTGTGGCAATTCTAGAATAAATTCCCAGGCGGCACCACGAGGAGATGGGAGTAGGGCTTACTAACAGAGTAGCAGCTCAGGTTCTCGGCTGCAGTGGCTCTTTCTCGTGAATTAGCGGGCCAGCACCTATCGAGATGCTGCCCCAACGAGGCTCTTGTTAGTCGTTTACCGTCCCACGCTAAGCTTGAGGCCTTCAAAAGAAGCTCTCTCTTCCTGGCACGAATATACCTCGAGTTATTACTGATCAATTACGGAATTGGTCTCGAAAGGTTCGAGCAGATAAAGTAGCGCCATCAGTTATTTTCAGTTACACCTTGAGGAGAAGATTAAGCCCCGAACAGTATCTACGGCGGTGAGTTTATTCAGACGTGTAGCGTTCCAAAGGCT
Organism: Eristalis arbustorum; assembly: GCA_916610145.1. Lineage (NCBI taxonomy): Eukaryota > Metazoa > Arthropoda > Insecta > Diptera > Syrphidae > Eristalis > Eristalis arbustorum. The sequence goes on along the minus strand of OU744316.1, from coordinate 94,046,705 downwards.
AATGTCCCCATATCGTGTAACTAGAATGAAATGAGACAGAATTACATAAAAGTAAAGAGCTAAATTTGATCTAAAAATTCCGATGGCGTGCATGGGCACGCAAGCACAAGTTGTTAAGAATATCTGCGATTTTGGTTTGGACAAAAAGGGTGCGTCAGAGATCACTTTATTTGGAGGGGCTTCTAGATCGAGTTTAGATATAGAACAGGCTACAGTGCCACAAAGACTTACAGAAGACGTTTTAACAATTTACCAAAGAACGGTTTCCTTACATCAAGGTGAAAGTTTCAAAGTAGCTTAAAAAAACATCGCACTGCGGTTATTGCTGGTAACATAGTGAATGTGCAGACGACTCATGCATACATTTATGCATTAAGAATTGTTATAACTTAAAGTTTTGTGAAGTCCATCTGGGACCATCGACTCGAAATTTATATTTGTGGTTATTCTTTGAAAAAGTTTGAATGAAATAGTGTTGGCACTCGCTACCCAGTCAGCTTGTGTGCGGTTAATTTTGGTTTTTCTACCAGATTGTGCGGCCGAACATGGCTTTCAAATTGTTTGCAAACTTTTCGACTTCATCCGTCTACTGGTGTTATACATACGACTACGTACAGACAATGAATTACGCATGAATGGAAAACAAGTTCTATTTTTTATGTGGTTCGGTTTTTTTCTTGACGGAGAGACTCTGCCAAATAGTTGAATGGACAATGAAATATTTTAATATCACCAAACCAGCATGGCCTAGCTGTAGGGAGTGTGTTATTGTGTCTGAAGGATACATAGAGAATTAATACATTCTTCTTCATTTGAGTCGAATTAGGGACCAGACTTAGAAGTCTCTGCAGTAACCACTCTTGTTGAGGGTGCTATTAATCTTACATGTCGGGTGGAGGCCAACAGATTTGTGCTAATTTCGAATGCCGAAGTATGTCTGGGCAATGAGAGAGGCGGTACCGTGAGTTATGAAGGTTAAACGAAGACCCTCAACGTAGGGAAAGACGCACTATAGTTCCCCAGAGAAAAGTTGAACAAAATTAAATATTTTCTAGAGCATATTCCGCTGATTTTTCGATTCTATTAATATGAAAGCAGAGGAACCGAAGTTTGTTCAATTGAACCATTGTCTATCATCTGTCCTACTTTGATGAAGGGATAATATTAAGTTTGAAAGTCATATATCTTAACTTCAAAATACACACACGGACTGTAAAAAAAAGCTCAAGGTAAAGGCACTGGCAGCCGGAAAGTTAACAAAAATCTTAAATTTTACTTATTTTTATTTCTTAACCACTAAAGCCCAGCGTTTCTTGTTCATCTTCAACACATGTTTGGCTAATTGTATAACCCTTTGAAGCTATTACGTTGCCAGTTTTTGGATAAAGGGAAATACCTCTATCATCGGCGTCCTTAATGGGTCGTAGATTATTTCCTCCAGGTTACTGCTCTTTAGTCTTCCAGCTCTTTGAACCATTTTATTTTTTTTTCTCTTGTACCGACAGCCTTGCCCATGTTTTCAGCTTCCATAGCCAAAGAAGGATATATTTCAATGTCTTTAGCCATATTTTAACTATAATTTTCAAAAGGTATTTTCCTTTTCGATTTGATAATTTTTTTGCAGCGTATCGTCATCAGTCTCTAAAGGAAACCCACTCTTGCACATATCGGTGCTTCAATCAACAATTTCAGTTTCCCCTTTAGGTGTTTAGTAACGCTCGGGCACTTTTTCATTTCTTCTTCCTTGTGTGGCGCTACAGTCCGGGGTGGACCTGGGCCTCAACCAACAAGCCTCTCCAACTAGTGCGATCTCTGGCTAGCTGCCTCCAGTTTCACATACCAAGTTGATTGAGGTAATTCTCCACTTGGGTACGTCACCTTAAAAGAGGGCGTCCTCTGTTGCGTTGCCCTACTGGTTCGGATTCAGATATTAGCACCAACAGAACTTGAGATGTTTTCTCCCAAAGAGACCAAGGGCTTCTTCATCCGCTTCCGAGATTATCCATGCCTGTGGGCCGTTTAGCAGGACTCTGATGATCAGTGTCTTATATAGAGTCAACGTGTTTCTTCGAGAGGGCTCTATTAGTAAATTGCCTCATGAGCCCAAAGAAACAGCGGTTGGCAAGAATTATTCTACGCTTGACCGCGGTACTGATGTTATTTGTACAGTTTACTCCGCAGCCGAGGTAAGTGAAGTCCTTGATTACCTCGAAGTTGTAGCTGCCCATTGTGACGCTCTGTCCAAGACGTCGATTTTGTATGTCCTTTTTTGAGGACAGCATTAACTTCGTTTTGCCCTCATTCACCACTAGACACATTTTAGCCACTTCCTTCTAAATGTAAGCAAACGCCTTACTGACGGCTCGCTGGGTTCTGCCATTTACGTCAATGTAATCGGCGTATGCTAGCAGTTGAACGGACTTTTGGAAGATCGTGCCTCTAGTGTTTTCATGTGAGTTTCGCGCGATCTTCTCCAGGACGATGTTGAAAAAATCACATCACAGCGCGTCGCCTTGTCTGAAACCTTTTTTGACATTGAAGGTCTCGGTGAGTTCATTACCTAGACTTGGCGCTGTATAGCTCGTCTCTATGCACGCTGTCATATGCGGTCTTAAAATCGACGAGCAGACGGTGAGTGTCGATTTGCCTTTCTTGGGTCTTTTCCAGGATCTGCCGTAGTGTGAAGGTTTGGTCTATTGTAACTTTTCCTGGCCTGAAGCCGCACTGATACGGACCTATCAGTTTATTAATGAACGGCTTCAGGCGGGCACACAAGACGGCAGAGATGATCTTGTACGCTACTGCATCTAAATATATCCTTTTTCGCCCAATCTAAAGAAGCAGCTTATATAACATGTCCATGGGTGATAACCCTTTCTTTTGCCGAGGCGTAGTGTCGACTTCGCTAGCTTTAAGACATTTTTGTTACATAGGCTGCTGTCCTAGATTACCTAGTCTAGTTCCGCTGGCCCGGTAGCACTTGCGATTTTAGCCTAATGTATAAGGGTTTATACAAGGATCACCGCGGGGGATTAACACCAGCACTTCATCACGAACCTGATTGTTTCGACACCGGCCCTATCCGAAGTTTGAGCAGTCAGTAGTTGCACGATCGATAGCAATGCAGACCAACAAGTTAAACTACTGCCTTATTCTTGGCCTTCATGGACTTCTTGGGCTAAACATATCTATTATCCGTCAGCAGCGCAATGAAAATGGCAACACTAGCTGAATGAATATTTGTAACATTTCTCAGTATGTGGCTCAAGCAATGCGACGTCCTTGTACCGCTTTATTTAATTGATTGCCTCCTCCATCGCACTTGCAACTGCTATCGCATTTCTTCTCGTGTTCCCACACTCACGTGCCTTCAACAAGCCACAAACTGTTGATGTGTTCCTTGTGCGATACCGCCATCCTAAACGCGGAAACGTAACAGAAGCGAAACGAGTTGCCGAAAGCACACTCTCCAAAGCACGTCCCACAACATTTCGGATTCACGTAATAAAAAACCCAGAGTTTATGTCTAATTAGCCACGTTTAGGGCAAGCAACTTCAAAGGAAAAGCTCAGCAAACAATTGTTTTTTTCAAACTCAATTAGTCACCGGCTCTGGCATCAAATTAATCCTAGTCTGTGCCACTCGCGTGGTTCACTCTATGATAAGCACATGACGTTAGTATTTGCCTTGTCATGGCAGTCCTGATTGAACCTGCAGTGATGGTAGTTTTAATTAAACAGAAGGAGGGCCTTGAATAGATTTCTTCGAAAATTGCATTCAGGACAGTCGTTGGTGTCGGTGAGTCACGTCTCAGAAATTGCAATCCCATAAACTGGACAAAACTTCAAGTGATGTGGAGCCTTAGCATTTAATTATGCCAAGTTTAGGAGGGGCCGGCGGTTGAAATTAGTGTGCGACCGCCTACGTTAATTGAACTCATTTGGAAGGAAGAAAATGTGGACATTTTATGGCATGCGCTTGTGGATTATCGAGAGTTATTTAATTAAAGTTTGCAGTAGGCATCTATGAAACATGAGAGAAAACTGAGGGTGAAGCCAAAGTTTGTCTTGTATCCCTTTAATTAAGTTAGGTTTCTGCTCATGCACATTCATGTGGTGAAAAAGATATGCTGATAGGTTTGTGTGTATGCTCGCTCGGGTAGGGATACATTCATGGTCATTATTTCATCGATATGCATGCACAAAGTAATATAATATGGTTAAGAAGTTATTTTCCAAAAAACATACGATATCCGCCACGTCTATTTGCCAATCGATTTTCCGTGGACTAGACACATGCTGGAACGATATTTCCTATTCGATATTTGTGCCAGTACAGCAAATTATGTGTGAGTATTAATTAATCCATGCTTAAGGTTTGCTTAATTTATTTGCGAAAATGTATATTATGCAGTGATTTGAACCTAACAAGACGGTTCCCACCATCCGAGGCATGCCATAAGTGCGACTCCAGGCAACCCTTGGGCCATGACCAAGCAATTGCTCCATTGCGGCTGGGCGTGGTCGTCTGGATATTTCTAGAGCTCTAGACCTCTAGAATTTTCTCTACTGCGATGGTGCAACTATTCTAGAGGCCTCATCCATTAGCTCCCCACACTCCCCGCCAGAGTGGCTTCCAGAAAACCCCTTCGGTTTCAGTTCCCTTGTCCAGAAACCCTCTCGGTTTCGGTTTCCTTTTCCAGAAACCCCTTCCGGTTTCGTTTGCATTGTCCAGAAACCCTCTCGGTTTCAGTATCCCTTGTCCAGAAACCCTTTCGGTTTCGGTATCCCTTGACCAGAAACCCTATCGGTTTCGGTATCCCTTGTCCAGAAACCCTTTCCTTTCGGTTTCCTTGTCCAGAAACCCTTTCGGTTTGGTATCCCTTGTCCAGACACCCTTTCGGTTTCGGTATCCCTTGTCCAGAAACCCTTTCGGTTTGGTATCCCTTGTCCAGAAACCCTTTCGGTTTCGGTTCCCTTGTCCAGAAACCCTTTCGGTTTCGGTATCCCTTGTCCTGAAACCCTTTCGGTTTCGGTTTCCTTGTCCAGAAACCCTTTCGGTTTCGGTTTCCTTGTCCAGAAACCCCCTTCGGTTTCAGTATCCCTTGTCCAGAACCCTTTCGGTTTCGGTTCCCTTGTCCAGAAACCCTTTCGGTTTCGGTTCACTTCTCCAGAAACCCTTTCGGTTTCGGTATCCCTTGTTAAGAAACCCTTACGGTTTCGGTATCCCTTGTCCAGAAACCCTTTCGGTTTCTGTATCCCTTGTCCAGAAACCCTTTCGGTTTCGGTTTCCTTGTCCAGAAACCCTTTCGGTTTGGTATCCCTTGTCCAGAAACCCTTTCGGTTTCGGTTTCCTTGTCCAGAAACCCTTTCGGTTTGGTATCCCTTTTCCAGAAACCCTTTCGGTTTCGGTTTCCTTGTCCAGAAACCCTTTCGGTTTGGTATCCCTTGTCCAGAAACCCTTTCGGTTTGGTATCCCTTGTCGAGAAACCCTCTCGGTTTCGGTTCCCTTTTCCAGAAACCCTTTCGGCTTGGTATCCCTTGTCCAGAAACCATTTCGGTTTCGGTTCCCTTGTCCAGAACCCCTTACGGTTTGATATCCCTCGTCCAGAAACCCTTTCGGTTTCGGTTCCCTTGTCCAGAAACGCTTTCGGTTTGGTATCCCTTGTCCAGAAACCCTTATCCAGAAACCCTTTCGGTTTGGTATCCCTTGTCCAGAAACCCTTTCGGTTTGGTATCCCTTGTCCAGAAACCCTCTCGGTTTCGGTTCCCTTGTCCAGAAACCCTTTCAGTTTGGTATCCCTTGTCCAGAAACCCTTTCGGTTTCGGTTCCCATGTCCAGAAACCGTTTCGGTTTGGTATCCCTTGTCCAGAAACCCTTTCGGTTTCGGTTCCCTTGTCCAGAAACCCTTTCGGTTTGGTATCCCTTGTCCAGAAACCCTTTCGGTTTGGTATCCCTTGTCCAGAAACCCTTTCGGTTTCGGTTCCCTTGTCCAGAAACCTCTTTCGGTTTCGTTTCTCTTGCCCAGAAACCCTTTCGGTTTGGTATCCCTTGTCCAGAAACCCTTTCGGTTTGGTATCCCTTGTCCAGAAACCCTTTCGGTTCGGTATCCCTTGTCCAGAAACCCTTTCGGTTCGGTATCCCTTGTCCAGAAACCCTTTTCGGTTTCGTTTCCCTTGTCCAGAAACCCTTTCGGTTTCGGTTCCCTTGTCCAGAAACCTCTTTCGGTTTCGTTTCTCTTGCCCAGAAACCTTTTCCGTTTGGTATCCCTTGTCCAGAAACCCTTTCGGTTTCGGTTCCCTTGTCCAGAAACCCTTTCGGTTTGGTATCCCTTGTCCAGAAACCCTTTCGGTTCGGTATCCCTTGTCCAGAAACCCTTTTCGGTTTCGTTTCCTTTGTCCAGAAACCCTTTCGGTTTCGGTTCCCTTGTCCAGAAACCTCTTTCGGTTTCGTTTCTCTTGCCCAGAGACCTTTTCGGTTTGGTATCCCATGTCCAGAAACCCTTTCGGATTGGTATTACTTGTCCAGAAACACTTTCGGTTTCGGGATCCCTTGTCCAGAAACCCTTTCGGTTTCGGTTCCCTTGTCCAGAAACCCTTTCGGTTTGGTATCCCTTGTCCAGAAACCCTTGTTCAGACACCCTTTCGGTTTTGGTATCCCTTGTCCAGAAACCCTTTCGGTTTCGGTTCCCTTGTCCAGAAACCCTTTCGGTTTGGTATCCCTTGTCCAGAAACCCTTTCGGTTTCAGTTCCCTTGTCCAGAAACCCTTTCGATTTGGTATCCCTTGTTCAGAAACCCTTTCGGTTTCGGTTCGCTTGTCCAGAAACCCTTTCGTTTTGGTATCCCTTGTCCAGAAACCCTTTCGGTTTGGTATCCCTTGTCCAGAAACCCTTTCGGTTCGGTATCCCTTGTACAGAAACCCTTTTCGGTTTTGTTTCCCTTGTCCAGAGACCCTTTCGGTTTCGGTTCCCTTGTTCAGACACCCTTTCGGTTTCGGTATCCCTTGTCCAGAAACCCTTTCGGTTTGGTATCCCTTGTCCAGAAACCCTCTCGGTTTCGGTTCCCTTGTCGAGAAACCCTTTCGATTTGGTATCCTTTGTCCAGAAAACCTTTCGGTTTCGGTTCCCTTGTCCAGAAACCCTTTCGGTTTGGTATCCCTTGTTCAGAAACCCTTTCGGTTTCGGTATCCCTTGTCCAGAAAACCTTTCGGTTCAGTTCCCTTGTCCAGAAACCATTTCGGTTTGGTATCCCTTATCCAGAAATCCTTTCGGTTTGGTATCCCTTGTCCAGAAACCCTCTCGGTTTCGGTTCCCTTGTCCAGAAACCCTTTCGGTTTGGTATCCCTTGTCCAGAAACCCTTCCGGTTTCGGTTCCCTTGTCCAGAAACCCTTTCGGTTTGGTATCCCTTGTCCAGAAACCCTTCCGGTTTCGGTTCCCTTGTCCAGAAACCCTTTCGGTTTGGTATCCCTTGTCCAGAAACCCTTCCGGTTTCGGTTCCCTTGTCCAGAAACCCTTTCGGTTTGGTATCCCTTGTCCAGAAACCCTTTCGGTTTGGTATCCCTTGTCCAGAAACCCTTTCGGTTTCGGTTCCCTTGTCCAGAAACCTTTCGGTTTGGTATCCCTTGTCCAGAAACCCTTTCGGTTTGGTATCCCTTGTCCAGAAACCCTTTCGGTTTCGGTTCCCTTGTCCAGAAACCTTTCGGTTTGGTATCCCTTGTCCAGAAACCCTTTCGGTGTCGGTTCCCTTGTCCAAAAACCCTTTCGGTTTGGTATCCCTTGTCCAGAAACCCTTTCGGTTTGGTATCCCTTGTCCAGAAACCCTTTCGGTTTCGGTTCCCATGTCCAGAAACCGTTTCGGTTTGGTATCCCTTGTCCAGACACCCTTTCGGTTTCGGTTCCCTTGTCCAGAAACCCTTTCGGTTTGGTATCCCTTGTCCAGAAACCCTTTCGGTTTGGTATCCATTGTCCAGAAACCCATTCGGGTTGGTATCCCTTGTCCAGAAACCCTTTCGGTTTCGGTTCCCTTGTCCAGAAACCCTTTCGGTTTGGAATCCCTTGTCCAGAAACCCTTTCGGTTTGGTATCCCTTGTCCAGAAACCCTTTCGGTTTGGTATCCCTTGTCCAGAAACCCTTTCGGTTTGGTATCCCTTGTCCAGAAACCCTTTCGGTTTGGTATCCCTTGTCCAGAAACCCTTTCGGTTTCGGTTCCCTTGCCCAGAAACCTCTTTCGGTTTCGTTTCTCTTGCCCAGAAACCTTTTCGGTTTGGTATCTCTTGTCCAGAAACCCTTTCGGTTTCGGTTCCCTTGTCCAGAAACCTTTCGGTTTGGTATCCCTTGTCCAGAAACCCTTTCGGTGTTGGTTCCCTTGTCCAAAAACCCTTTCGGTTTCGGTTCCCTTGTCCAAAAACCCTTTCGGTTTGGTATCCCTTGTCCAGAAACCCTTTCGGTTTGGTATCCCTTGTCCAGAAACCGCTTCGGTTTGGTATCCCTTGTCCAGAAACCCTCTCGGTTTCGGTTCCTTTGTCCAGAAACCCTTTCAGTTTGGTATCCCTTGTCCAGAAACCCTTTCGGTTTCGGTTCCCATGTCCAGAAACCGTTTCGGTTTGGTATCCCTTGTCCAGAAACCCTTTCGGTTTGGTATCCCTTTGTCAAGAAACCCTTTCGGTTTCGGTTCCCTTGTCCAGAAACCTCTTTCGGTTTCGTTTCTCTTGCCCAGAAACCTTTTGGGTTTGGTATCCCTTGTCCAGAAACCCTTTCGGTTTGGTATCCCTTGTCCAGAAACCCTTTCGGTTTGGTATCCCTTGTCCAGAAACCCTTTCGGTTCGGTATCCCTTGTCCAGAAACCCTTTCGGTTCGGTATCCCTTGTCCAGAAACCCTTTTCGGTTTCGTTTCCCTTGTCCAGAAACCCTTTCGGTTTCGGTTCCCTTGTCCGGAAACCTCTTTCGGTTTCGGTTCCCTTGTCCGGAAACCTCTTTCGGTTTCGTTTCTCTTGCCCAGAAACCTTTTCCGTTTGGTATCCCTTGTCCAAAAACCCTTTCGGTTTCGGTTCCCTTGCCCAGAAACCTCTTTCGGTTTCGTTTCTCTTGCCCAGAAACCTTTTCGGTTTGGTATCTCTTGTCCAGAAACCCTTTCGGTTTGGTATCCCTTGTCCAGAAACCCTTTCGGTTCGGTATCCCTTGTCCAGAAACCCTTTTCGGTTTCGTTTCCCTTGTCCAGAAACCCTTTCGGTTTCGGTTCCCTTGTCCAGAAACCTCTTTCGGTTTCGTTTCTCTTGACCAGAAACCTTTTGGGTTTGGTATCCCTTGTCCAGAAACCCTTTCGGATTGGTATCCCTTGTCCAGAAACACTTTCGGTTTCGGTTCCCTTGTCCGGAAACCTCTTTCGGTTTCGTTTCTCTTGCCCAGAAACCTTTTCCGTTTGGTATCCCTTGTCCAAAAACCCTTTCGGTTTCGGTTCCCTTGCCCAGAAACCTCTTTCGGTTTCGTTTCTCTTGCCCAGAAACCTTTTCGGTTTGGTATCTCTTGTCCAGAAACCCTTTCGGTTTGGTATCCCTTGTCCAGAAACCCTTTCGGTTCGGTATCCCTTGTCCAGAAACCCTTTTCGGTTTCGTTTCCCTTGTCCAGAAACCCTTTCGGTTTGGTATCCCTTGTCCAGAAACCCTTTCGGTTTCGGTTCCCTTGCCCAGAAACCTCTTTCGGTTTCGTTTCTCTTGCCCAGAAACCTTTTCGGTTTGGTATCTCTTGTCCAGAAACCCTTTCGGTTTGGTATCCCTTGTCCAGAAACCCTTTCGGTTCGGTATCCCTTGTCCAGAAACCCTTTTCGGTTTCGTTTCCCTTGTCCAGAAACCCTTTCGGTTTCGGTTCCCTTGTCCAGAAACCTCTTTCGGTTTCGTTTCTCTTGACCAGAAACCTTTTGGGTTTGGTATCCCTTGTCCAGAAACCCTTTCGGATTGGTATCCCTTGTCCAGAAACACTTTCGGTTTCAGGATCCCTTGTCCAGAAACCCTTTCGGTTTCGGTTCCCTTGTCCAGAAACCCTTTCGGTTTGGTATCCCTTGTCCAGAAACCCTTGTTCAGACACCCTTTCGGTTTTGGTATCCCTTGTCCAGAAACCCTTTCGGTTTCGGTTCCCTTGTCCAGAAACCCTTTCGGTTTGGTATCCCTTGTCCAGAAACCCTTGTTCAGACACCCTTTCGGTTTTGGTATCCCTTGTCCAGAAACCCTTTCGGTTTCGGTTCCCTTGTCCAGAAACCCTTTCGGTTTGGTATCCCTTGTCCAGAAACCCTTTCGGTTTCGGTTCCCTTGTCCAGAAACCCTTTCGGTTTAATATCCCTTGTCCAGAAACCCTTTCGGTTTCGGTTCCCTTGTCCAGAAACCCTTTCGGTTTGGTATCCCTTGTTCAGAAACCCTTTCGGTTTCGGTTCCCTTTTCCAGAAACCCTTTCGGTTTCGTTTCCCTTGTCCAGAAACCCTTTCGGTTTGGTATCCCTTGTCCAGAAACCCTTTCGGTTTCGGTTCCCTTGTCCAGAAACCCTTTCGGTTTGGTATCCCTTGTCCAGAAACCCTTTCGGTTTCGGTTCCCTTGTCTAGAAACCCTTTCGGTTTGGTATCCCTTGTCCAGCAACCCTTTCGGTTTCGGTTCCCTTGTCCAGAAACCTTTTCGGTTTGGTATCCCTTGTCCAGAAACCCTTTCGGTTTGGTATCCCTTGTCCAGAAACCCTTTCGGTTTCGTATCCCTTGTCCAGAAACCCTCTCGGTTTCGGTTCCCTTGTCCAGAAACCTTTCGGTTGGGTATCCCTTGTCCAGAAACCCTTTCGGTTTCGGTTCCCTTGTCCAGAAACCCTTTCGGTTTGGTATCCCTTGTCCAGCAACCCTTTCGGTTTCGGTTCCCTTGTCCAGAAACCTTTTCGGTTTGGTATCCCTTGCCCTGAAACCTTTTCGGTTTGGTATCCCTTGTCCAGAAACCCTTTCGCTTTGGTATTGCTCGTCCACAAACCCTTTCGGTTTCGTTTCCCTTGTCCAGAACCCCTTTCGGTTTCGGTTCCCTTGTCCAGAAACCCTTCCGGTTTCGGTTCCCTTGTCCAGAAACCCTTTCAGTTTCGGTATCCCTTGTCCAGAAACCCTTTCGGTTTCGGTTCCCTTGTCCAGAAACCCTTTCGGTTTCGGTATCCCTTGTCCAGAAACCCTTTCGGTTTCGGTTCCCTTGTCCACAAACCCTTTCGGCTCCCTTGTTCAGAAACCCCTTCGGTTTCGGTATCCCTTGTCCAGAAACCCTTTCGGTTTCGGTATCCCTTTCGGTTTGGTATCCCTTGTCCAGAAACCCTTTCGGTTTGGTATCCCTTGTCCAGAAACCCTTTCGGTTTGGTATCCCTTGTCCAGAAACCCTTTCGGTTTGGTATCCCTTGTCCAGAAACCCTTTCGGTTTGGTATCCCTTGTCCAGAAACCTCTTTCGGTTTCGTTTCTCTTGCCCAGAAACCTTTTCGGTTTTGTATCCCTTGTCCAGAAACCCTTTCGGTTTCGGTTCCCTTGTCCAGAAACCCTTTCGGTTTGGTATCGCTTGTCCAGAAACCCTTTCGGTTTGTTATCCCTTGTCCAGAAACCCTTTCGGTTTGGTATCCCTTGTCCAGAAACCCTTTCAGTTTCGGTTCCCTTGTCCAGAAACCCTTTCGGTTTCGGTTCCCTTGTCCAGAAACCTCTTTCGGTTTCGTTTCTCTTGTCCAGAAACCCTTTCGGTTTGGTATCCCTTGTCCAGAAACCCTTTTGGTTTGGTATCCCTTGTCCAGAAACCCTTTCGGATTGGTATCCCTTGTCCAGAAACACTTTCGGTTTCGGGATCCCTTGTCCAGAAACCCTTTCGGTTTCGGTTCCCTTGTCCAGAAACCCTTTCGGTTTGGTATCCCTTGTCCAGAAACCCTTGTTCAGACACCCTTTCGGTTTTGGTATCCCTTGTCCAGAAACCTTTCGGTTTGGTATCCCTTGTCCAGAAACCCTTTCGGTTTCGGTTCCCTTGTCCAGAAACCCTTTCGGTTTGGTATCCCTTGTCCAGAAACCCTTTCGGTTTCGGTTCCCTTGTCCAGAAACCACTTCGGTTTCGGTATCACTTGTCCAGAAACCCTTTTCGGTTTCGTTTCCCTTGCCCAGAAACCCTTTCGGTTTGGTATCCCTTGTCCAGAAACCCTTTCGGTTTGGTATCCCTTGTCCAGAAACCCTTTCGGTTTCGGTTCCCTTGTCCAGAAACCCTTTCGGTTTGGTATCCCTTGTCCAGCAACCCTTTCGGTTTCGGTTCCCTTGTCCAGAAACCTTTTCGGTTTGGTATCCCTTGTCCAGAAACCCTTTCGGTTTGGTATCCCTTGTCCAGAAACCCTTTCGGTTTCGTATCCCTTGTCCAGAAACCCTCTCGGTTTCGGTTCCCTTGTCCAGAAACCTTTCGGTTGGGTATCCCTTGTCCAGAAACCCTTTCGGTTTCGGTTCCCTTGTTCAGAAACCCTTTCGGTTTGGTATCCCTTGTCCAGAAACCCTTTCGGTTTCGTTTCCCTTGTCCAGAAACCCTTTCGGTTTGGTATCCCTTGTCCAGAAACCCTTTCGGTTTGGTATCCCTTGTCCAGAAACCCTTTCGGTTTCGGTTCCCTTGTCCAGAAACCCTTTCGGTTTGGTATCCCTTGTCCAGAAACCCTTTCGGTTTCGGTTCCCTTGTCCAGAAACCCCTTTCGGTTTGGTATCCCTTGTCCAGAAACCCTCTCGGTTTCGGTTCCCTTGTCCAGAAACCTTTCGGTTGGGTATCCCTTGTCCAGAAACCCTTTCGGTTTCGGGATTCCTTGTCCAGAAACCCTTTCTGTTTCGGTTTCCTTGTCCAGAAACCCTTTCGGTTTCGGTTCCCTTGTACAGAAACCCTTTCGGTTTGGTATCCCTTGTCCAGAAACCCTTTCGGTTTCGGTTCCCTTGTCCAGAAACCCCTTTCGGTTTCGTTTCCCTTGTCCAGAAACCTTTCGGTTGGGTATCCCTTGTCCAGAAACCCTTTCGGTTTCGGGATCCCTTGTCCAGAAACCCTTTCTGTTTCGGTTTCCTTGTCCAGAAACCCTTTCGGTTTCGGTTCCCTTGTCCAGAAACCCTTTCGGTTTGGTATCCCTTGTCCAGACACCCTCTGTTTCGGTTCCCTTGTCCAGAAACCCTTTCGGTTTGGTATCCTTTGTCCAGAAACCCTTTCGGTTTCGGTTCCCTTGTCCAGAAACCCTTTCGGTTTGGTATCTCTTGTCCAGAAACCCTTTCGGTTCCGGTTTCCCTTGTCCAGAAACCTTTTCGGTTTCGGTTCCCTTGTCCAGAAACCCCTTTCGGTTTCGTTTCCCTTGTCCAGAAACCCTTTCGGTTTGGTATCTCTTGTCCAGAAACCCTTTCGGTTTCGGTTTCCCTTGTCCAGAAACCTTTTCGGTTTCGGTTTCCTTGTCCAGAAACCCTTTCGGTTTCGTTTCCCTTGTCCAGAAACCCTTTCGGTTTCGGTTCCCTTGTCCAGAAACCCTTTCGGTTTCGGGATCCCTTGTCCAGAAACCCTTTCTGTTTCGATTTCCTTGTCCAGAAACCCTTTCGGTTTGGTATCCCTTGCTCAGAAACCCTTTCGGTTTAGGTATCCCTTGTTCAGAAATCCATTCGATTTCGGTATCCCTAGTCCAGAAACCCTTTCTGTTTCGGTATCCCTTGTCCAGAAACCCTTTCGGTTTCGGTTCCCTTGTCCAGAAACCCTTTCGGTTTCGGTTCCCTTGTCCAGAAACCCTTTCGGTTTCGGTTCCCTTGTCCAGAAACCCTCTCGGTTTCGGTTCCCTTGTCCAGAAACCCTCTCGGTTTCGGTTCTCTTGTCCAGAAACCCTTTCGGTTTGGTATCCCTTGTCCAGAAACCCTTTCGGTTTGGTATCCCTTGTTCAGAAACCCTTTCGGTTTCGGTTACCTTGTCCAGAAACCTCTTTCGGTTTCGTTTCTCTTGCCCAGAAACCTTTTCGGTTTGGTATCCCTTGTCCAGAAACCCTTTTGGTTTGGTATCCCTTGTCCAGAAACCATTTCAGTTTCGCTTCCCTTGTCCAGAAACCCCTTCGGTATCGGTATCCCTTGTCCAGAAACCCTTTCGGTTTCGGTATCCCTTGTCCAGAAACCCTTTTGGTTTCGGTTCCCTTGTCCAGAAACCCTTTCGGTTCGGTATCCCTTGTCCAGAAACCCTTTCGGTATCGGTTCCCTTGTCCAGAAACCCCTTTCGGTTTGGTATCCCTTGTCCAGAAACCCTTTCGGGTTGGTATCCCTTGTCCAGAAACCCCTTTCGGTTTCGTTTCCCTTGCCCAGAAACCTTTTCGGTTTGGTATCCCTTGTCCAGAAATCCCTTTCGGTTTCGTTTCCCTTGTCCAGAAACCCTTTCGGTTTCGGTTATCTTGTCCAGAAACCTCTTTCGGTTTCGTTTCTCTTGCCCAGAAACCTTTTCGGTTTGGTATCCCTTGTCCAGAAACCCTTTCGGTTTGGTATCCCTTGTCCAGAAACCCTTTCGGTTTCGCTTCCCTTGTCCAGAAACCCCTTCGGTATCGGTATCCCTTGTCCAGAAACCCTTTCGGTTTCGGTATCCCTTGTCCAGAAACCCTTTTGGTTTCGGTTCCCTTGTCCAGAAACCCTTTCGGTTCGGTATCCCTTGTCCAGAAACCCTTTCGGTATCGGTTCCCTTGTCCAGAAACCCCTTTCGGTTTCATTTCCCTTGTCCAGAAACCCTTTCGGTTTCGGTATCCCTTGTCCAGAAACCTTTTCGGTTTCGGTTCCCTTGCCCAGAAACCTTTTCTGTTTGGTATCCCTTGTCCAGAAACCCTTTCGGTTTGGTATCCCTTGTCCAGAAACCCTTTCGGTGTCGGTCCCCTTGTCCAGAAACCCTCTCGGTTTCGGTTCCCTTGTCCAGAAACCTTTCGGTTTGGTATCCCTTGTCCAGAAACCCTTTCGGTTTGGTATCCCTTGTCCAGAACCCCTTTCGGTTTCGGTTCCCTTGTCCAGAAACCCTTTCGGTTTGGTATCCCATGTCCAGAAACCCTTTCGGTTTGGTATCCCTTGTCCAGAAACCCTTTCGGTTTCGGTTCCCTTGTCCAGAAACCCTTTCGGTTTGGTATCCCTTGTCCAGAAACCCTTTACGGTTTCGTTTCCCTTGTCCAGAAACCCTTTCGGTTTCGGTTCCCTTGTCCAGAAGCCTCTTTCGGTTTCGTTTCTCTTGCCCAGAAGCCTTTTCGGTTTGGTATCCCTTGTCCAGAAACCCTTTCGGTTTGGTATCCCTTGCCCAGAAACCCTTTCGGTTTCGGGGTCCCTTGTCCAGAAACCCTTTCTGTTTCGGTTTCCTTGTCCAGAAACCCTTTCGGTTTCGGTTCCCTTGTCCAGAAACCCTTTCGGTTTGGTATCCCTTGTCCAGAAACCCTTTCTGTTTCGGTTCCCTTGTCCAGAAACCTTTTCGGTTTGGTATCCCTTGTCCAGAAACCCTTTCGGTTTGGTATCCCTTGTCCAGAAACCCTTTCGGTTTCGTATCCCTTGTCCAGAAACCCTTTCGGTTTCGGTTCACTTCTCCAGAAACCCTTTCGGTTTCGGTATCCCTTGTCCAGAAACTCTTTCGGTTTCGGTTTCCTTGTCCAGAAACCCCCTTCGGTTTCAGTATCCCTTGTCCAGAACCCTTTCGGTTTCGGTTCCCTTGTCCAGAAACCCTTTCGGTTTCGGTTCACTTCTCCAGAAACCCTTTCGGTTTCGGTATCCCTTTTCCAGAAACTCTTTCGGTTTCGGTATCCCTTGTCCAGAAACCCTTTCGGTTTCGGTTTCCTTGTCCAGAAACCCTTTCGGTTTGGTATCCCTTGTCTAGAAACCCCTTCGATTTCGGTATCCCTTGTCCAGAAACCGTTTCGGTTTCGGTTCCCTTGTCCAGAAAACCTTTCGGTATCGGTTCCCTTGTCCAGAAACCCCTTTCGGTTTCATTTCCCTTGTCCAGAAACCCTTTCGGTTTCGGTTCCCTTGTCCAGAAACCCTTTCGGTTTCGGTATTCCTTGTCCAGAAACCCCTTCGGTTTCGGTATCTCTTGTCCAGAAACCCTTTCGTTTCGGTTCCCTTGTCCAGAAACCCTTTCGGTTTCGGCATCCCTTGTCCAGAAACCCTTTCGGTTTCGGTTCCCTTGTCCAGAAACCACTTCGGTTTCGGTATCAATTGTCCAGAAACCTTTTCGGTTTCGGTATCCCTTGTCCAGAAACCCTTTCGGTTTCGGTTTCCTTGTCCAGAAACCCTTTCGGTTTGGTATCCCTTGTTCAGACACCCTTTCGGTTTCGGTATCCCTTGTCCAGAAACCCTTTCGGTTTGGTATCCCTTGTCCAGAAACCCTTTCGGTTTCGGTTCAATTGTCCAGAAACCCTTTCGGTTTGGTATCCCTTGTCCAGAAACCCTTTCGGTTTCGGTTCCCTTGTCCAGAAACCCTTTCGTTTTGGTATCCCTTGTCCAGAAACCCTCTCGGTTTCGGTTCCCTTGTCCAGAAACCCTTTCGGTTTGGTATCTCTTGTCCAGAAACCCTTTCGGTTTCGGTTTCCCTTGTCCAGAAACCCTTTCGGTTTGGTATCCCTTGTCCAGAAACCTTTTCGGTTTCGGATCCCTTGTCCAGAAACCCTCTCGGTTTCGGTTCCCTTGTCCAGAAACCCTTTCGGTTTGGTATCCCTTGTCCAGAAACCCTTCCGGTTTCGGTTCCCTTGTCCAGAAACCCTTTCGGTTTGGTATTCCTTGTTCAGAACCCCTTTCGGTTTCGGTTCCCTTGTCCAGAAACCCCTTTCGGTTTCGTTTCCCTTGTCCAAAAACCCTTTCGGTTTGGTATCTCTTGTCCAGAAACCCTTTCGGTTTCGGTTTCAGTTGTCCAGAAACCCTTTCGGTTTGGTATCCCTTGTCCAGAAAACTTTTCGGTTTCGGATCCCTTGTCCAGAAACCCTCTCGGTTTCGGTTCCCTTGTCCAGAAACCCTTTCGATTTGGTATCCCTTGTCCAGAAACCCTTCCGGTTTAGGTTCCCTTGTCCAGAAACCCTTTCGGTTTGGTATCCCTTGTCCAGAAACCCTTCCGGTTTCGGTTCCTTTGTCCAGAAACCCTTTCGGTTTGGTATCCCTTGTCTAGAAACCCTTTCGGTTTGGTATTCCTTGTTCAGAACCCCTTTCGGTTTCGGTTTCCTTGTCCAGAAACCCTTTCGGTTTGGTTTCCCTTGTCCAGAAACCCTTTCGGTTTCGGTTCCCTTGTCCAGAAACCTTTCGGCTTGGTATCCCTTGTCCAGAAACCCTTTCGGTGTCGGTTCCCTTGTCCAGAAACCCTTTCGGTGTCGGTTCCCTTGTCCAAAAACCCTTTCGGTTTGGTATCCCTTGTCCAGAAACCCTTTCGGTTTGGTATCCCTTGTCCAGAAACCCTTTCGGTTTGGTATCCCTTGTCCAGAAACCCTCTCGGTTTCGGTTCCCTTGTCCAGAAACCCTTTCGGTTTGGTATGCCTTGTAAAGAAACCCTTTCGGTTTCGGTTCCCTTGTCCAGAAACCGTTTCGGTTTGGTATCCCTTGTCCAGACACCCTTTCGGTTTTGGTATCCCTTGTCCAGAAACCCTTTCGGTTTCGGTTCCCTTGTCCAGAAACCCTTTCGGTTTGGTATGCCTTGTCCAGAAACCCTTTCGGTTTGGTATCCCTTGTCCAGAAACCCTTTCGGTTTGGTATCCCTTGTGCAGAAACCCTTTCGGTTTGGTATCCCTTGTCCAGAAACCCTTTCGGTTTGGTAACCCTTGTCCAGAAACCCTTTCGGTTTCGGTTCCCTTGTCCAGAAACCCTTTCGGTTTGGTATCCCTTGTCCAGAAACCCTTTCGGTTTCGGTTCCCTTGTCCAGAAACCTTTTCGGTTTGGTATTCCTTGTCCAGAAACCCTTTCGGTTTGGTATCCCTTGTCCAGAAACCCTTTCGGTTTCGTAACCCTTGTCCAGAAACCCTCTCGGTTTCGGTTCCCTTGTCCATAAACCTTTCGGTTTGGTATCCCTTGTCAAGAAACCCTTTTGGTTTCGGTTCCCTTGTCCAGTAACCCTTTCAGTTTGGTATCCCTTGTCCAGAAACCTCTTCGGTTTCGGTTCCCTTGTCCAGAAACCCTTTCGGTTTGGTATCCCTTGTCCAGAAACCCTTTCGGTTTCGTATCTCTTGTCCAGAAACCCTTTCGGTTTCGGTTCCCTTGTCCAGAAACCCTTTTCGGTTTCGTTTCCCTTGTCCAGAAACCCTTTCGGTTTCGGGATCCCTTGTCCAGAAACCCTTTCGGTTTGGTATCCCTTGTCCAGAAACCCTCTCGGTTTCGGTTCCCTTGTCCAGAAACCCTTTCGGTTTGGTATCTCTTGTCCAGAAACCCTTTCGGTTACGGTTTCCCTTGTCCAGAAGCCTTTTCGGTTTCGGTTCCCTTGTCCAGAAACCTTTCGGCTTGGTATCCCTTGTCCAGAAACCCTTTCGGTGTCGGTTCCCTTTTCCAAAAACCCTTTCGGTTTGGTATCCCTTGTCCAGAAACCCTTTCGGTTTGGTATCCCTTGTCCAGAAACCCTTTCGGTTTGGTATCCCTTGTCCAGAAACCCTCCCGGTTTCGGTTCCCTTGTCCAGAAACCCTTTCGGTTTGGTATTCCTTGTCCAGAAACCCTTTCGGTTTCGGTTCCCTTGTCCAGAAACGATTTCGGTTTGGTTTCCCTTGCCCAGAAACCGTTTCGGTTTTGTATCCCTTGTCCAGAAACCCTTTCGGTTTGGTATCCCTTGTCCAGAAACCCTTTCGGTTTCGGTATCCCTTGTCCAGAAACCCTTTCGGTTTCGGTTCCCTTGTCCAGAAACCCTTTCGGTTTGGTATCCCTTGTTCAGAAACCCTTTCGGTTTCGGTATCCCTTGTCCAGAAACCCTTTCGGTTTGGTATCCCTTGTCCAGAAACCCTTTCGGTTTGGTATCCCTTGTCCAGAAACCCTTTCGGTTTCGGTATCCCTTGTCCAGAAACCCTTTCGGTTAGGTATCCCTTGTCCAGAAACCCTTTCGCTTTCGGTATCCCTTGTCCAGAAACCCTTTCGGTTTCGGTATCCCTTGTCCAGAAACCCTTTCGGTTTGGTATCCCTTGTCCAGAAGCCCTTTCGGTTTCGGTATCCCTTGTCCAGAAACCCTTTCGGTTACGGTTCCCTTGTCCAGAAACCCTTTCGGTTTCGGTTCCCTTGTCCAGAAACTACTTCGGTTTCGGTTTTCTTGTCCAGAAACCCTTTCGGTTTCGGTTCCCTTGTCCAGAAACCCTTTCGGTTTGGTTTCCCTTGCCCAGAAACCGTTTCGGTTTTGTATCCCTTGTCCAGAAACCCTTTCGGTTTGGTATCCCTTGTCCAGAAACCCTTTCGGTTTGGTATCCCTTGTCCAGAAACCCTTTCGGTTTGGTTTCCCTTGCCCAGAAACCTTTTCGGTTTTGTATCCCTTGTCCAGAAACCCTTTCGGTTTGGTATCCCTTGTCCAGAAACCCTTTCGGTTTCGGTATCCCTTGTCCAGAAACCCTTTCGGTTTCGGTTCCCTTGTCCAGAAACCCTTTCGGTTTCGGTATCCCTTGTCCAGAAAGCCTTTCGGTTTCGGTTCCCTTGTCCAGAAACTACCTCGGTTTCGGTTTTCTTGTCCAGAAACCCTTTCGGTTTGGTTTCCCTTGCCCAGAAACCTTTTCGGTTTTGTATCCCTTGTCCAGAAACCCTTTCGGTTTGGTATCCCTTGTCCAGAAACCCTTTCGGTTTAGTATCCCTTGTCCAGAAACCCTTTCGGTTTCGGTTCCCTTGTCCAGAAACCCTTTCGGTTTCGGTATCCCTTGTCCAGAAACCCTTTCGGTTTGGTATCCCTTGTCCAGAAACCCTTTCGGTTTGGTATCCCTTGTCCAGAAACCCTTTCGGTTTCGGTATCCCTTGTCCAGAAACCCTTTCGGTTTGGTATCCCTTGTCCAGAAACCCTTTCGGTTTCGGTATCCCTTGTCCAGAAACCCTTTCGGTTTGGTATCCCTTGTCCAGAAACCCTTTCGGTTTGGGTATCCCTTGTCCGGAAACCCTTTCGGTTTCGGTTCCCTTGTCCAGAAACTACTTCGGTTTCGGTTTTCTTGTCCAGAAACCATTTCGGTTTTGTATCCCTTGTCCAGAAACCCTTTCGGTTTGGTTTCTCTTGCCCAGAAACCTTTTCGGTTTTGTATCCCTTGTCCAGAAACCCTTTCGGTTTGGTATCCCTTGTCCAGAAACTCTTTCGTTTTGGTATCCCTTGTCCAGAAACCCTTTCGGTTTCGGTTCCCTTGGCCAGAAACTACTTCGGTTTCGGTTTTCTTGTCCAGAAACCCTTTCGGTTTGGTATCCCTTGTCCAGAAACCCTTTCGGTTTGGTATCCCTTGTCCAGAAACCCTTTCGCTTTCGGTATCCCTTGTCCAGAAACCCTTTCGGTTTCGGTATCCCTTGTCCAGAAACCCTTTCGGTTTGGTATCCCTTGTCCAGAAACCCTTTCGGTTTCGGTATCCCTTGTCCGGAAACCCTTTCGGTTTCGGTTTTCTTGTCCAGAAACTACTTCGGTTTCGGTTTTCTTGTCCAGAAACCATTTCGGTTTTGTATCCCTTGTCCACAAACCCCTTTCGGTTTCGGTTCCCTTGTCCAGAAACTCTTTCGGTTTCGGTTCCTTTGTCCAGAAACCCGTTCGGTTTGGTATCCCTTGTCCAGAAACCCTTTCGGTTTAGTATCCCTTGTCCAGAAACCCTTTCGGTTTGGTATCCCTTGTCCAGAAACCCTTTCGGTTTAGTATCTCTTGTCCAGAAACCCTTTCGGTTTGGTATCCCTTGTCCAGAAACCCTTTCGGTTTCGGTATCCCTTGTCCACAAACCTCTTTCGGTTTCGGTTCCCTTGTCCAGAAACTCTTTCGGTTTGGTATCCCTTGTCCAGAAACCCTTTCGGTTTCGGTTCCCTTGTCCAGAAACCCTTTCGGTTTGGTATCCCTTGTTCAGACACCCTTTCGGTTTCGGTATCCCTTGTCCAGAAACCCTTTCGGTTTGGTATCCCTTGTCCAGAAACCCTTTCGGTTTCGGTTCAATTGTCCAGAAACTACTTCGGTTTCGGTTTTCTTGTCCAGAAACCCTTTCGGTTTGGTATCCCTTGTCCAGAAACCCTTTCGGTTTGGTATCCCTTGTCCAGAAACCCTTTCGCTTTCGGTATCCCTTGTCCAGAAACCCTTTCGGTTTCGGTATCCCTTGTCCAGAAACCCTTTCGGTTTGGTATCCCTTGTCCAGAAACCCTTTCGGTTTGGTATCCCTTGTCCAGAAACCTTTTCGGTTTCGGATCCCTTGTCCAGAAACCCTCTCGGTTTCGGTTCCCTTGTCCAGAAACCCTTTCGGTTTGGTATCCCTTGTCCAGAAACCCTTCCGGTTTCGGTTCCCTTGTCCAGAAACCCTTTCGGTTTGGTATTCCTTGTTCAGAACCCCTTTCGGTTTCGGTTCCCTTGTCCAGAAACCCCTTTCGGTTTCGTTTCCCTTGTCCAAAAACCCTTTCGGTTTGGTATCTCTTGTCCAGAAACCCTTTCGGTTTCGGTTTCAGTTGTCCAGAAACCCTTTCGGTTTGGTATCCCTTGTCCAGAACACTTTTCGGTTTCGGATCCCTTGTCCAGAAACCCTCTCGGTTTCGGTTCCCTTGTCCAGAAACCCTTTCGATTTGGTATCCCTTGTCCAGAAACCCTTCCGGTTTAGGTTCCCTTATCCAGAAACCCTTTCGGTTTGGTATCCCTTGTCCAGAAACACTTCCGGTTTCGGTTCCTTTGTCCAGAAACCCTTTCGGTTTGGTATCCCTTGTCTAGAAACCCTTTCGGTTTGGTATTCCTTGTTCAGAACCCCTTTCGGTTTCGGTTTCCTTGTCCAGAAACCCTTTCGGTTTGGTTTCCCTTGTCCAGAAACCCTTTCGGTTTCGGTTCCCTTGTCCAGAAACCTTTCGGCTTGGTATCCCTTGTCCAGAAACCCTTTCGGTGTCGGTTCCCTTGTCCAAAAACCCTTTCGGTTTGGTATCCCTTGTCCAGAAACCCTTTCGGTTTGGTATCCCTTGTCCAGAAACCCTTTCGGTTTCGGTTCCCTCGTCCAGAAACCTTTCGGCATGGTATCCCTTGTCCAGAAACCCTTTCGGTGTCGGTTCCCTTGTCCAAAAACCCTTTCGGTTTGGTATCCCTTGTCCAGAAACCCTTTCGGTTTGGTATCCCTTGTCCAGAAGCCCTTTCGGTTTGGTATCCCTTGTCCAGAAACCCTCTCGGTTTCGGTTCCCTTGTCCAGAAACCCTTTCGGTTTGGTATGCCTTGTAAAGAAACCCTTTCGGTTTCGGTTCCCTTGTCCAGAAACCGTTTCGGTTTGGTATCCCTTGTCCAGACACCCTTTCGGTTTTGGTATCCCTTGTCCAGAAACCCTTTCGGTTTCGGTTCCCTTGTCCAGAAACCCTTTCGGTTTGGTATGCCTTGTCCAGAAACCCTTTCGGTTTGGTATCCCTTGTCCAGAAACCCTTTCGGTTTGGTATCCCTTGTCCAGAAACCCTTTCGGTTTGGTATCCCTTGTCCAGAAACCCTTTCGGTTTCGGTTCCCTTGTCCAGAAACCCTTTCGGTTTGGTATCCCTTGTCCAGAAACCCTTTCGGTTTCGGTTCCCTTGTCCAGAAACCTTTTCGGTTTGGTATTTCTTGTCCAGAAACCCTTTCGGTTTGGTATCCCTTGTCCAGAAACCCTTTCGGTTTCGTAACCCTTGTCCAGAAACCCTCTCGGTTTCGGTTCCCTTGTCCATAAACCTTTCGGTTTGGTATCCCTTGTCCAGAAACCCTTTTGGTTTCGGTTCCCTTGTCCAGTAACCCTTTCAGTTTGGTATCCCTTGTCCAGAAACCTTTTCGGTTTCGGTTCCCTTGTCCAGAAACCCTTTCGGTTTGGTATCCCTTGTCCAGAAACCCTTTCGGTTTCGTATCTCTTGTCCAGAAACCCTTTCGGTTTCGGTTCCCTTGTCCAGAAACCCTTTTCGGTTTCGTTTCCCTTGTCCAGAAACCCTTTCGGTTTCGGGATCCCTTGTCCAGAAACCCTTTCGGTTTGGTATCCCTTGTCCAGAAACCCTCTCGGTTTCGGTTCCCTTGTCCAGAAACCCTTTCGGTTTGGTATCTCTTGTCCAGAAACCCTTTCGGTTACGGTTTCCCTTGTCCAGAAGCCTTTTCGGTTTCGGTTCCCTTGTCCAGAAACCTTTCGGCTTGGTATCCCTTGTCCAGAAACCCTTTCGGTGTCGGTTCCCTTTTCCAAAAACCCTTTCGGTTTGGTATCCCTTGTCCAGAAACCCTTTCGGTTTGGTATCCCTTGTCCAGAAACCCTTTCGGTTTGGTATCCCTTGTCCAGAAACCCTCTCGGTTTCGGTTCCCTTGTCCAGAAACCCTTTCGGTTTGGTATTCCTTGTCCAGAAACCCTTTCGGTTTCGGTTCCCTTGTCCAGAAACGATTTCGGTTTGGTTTCCCTTGCCCAGAAACCGTTTCGGTTTTGTATCCCTTGTCCAGAAACCCTTTCGGTTTGGTATCCCTTGTCCAGAAACCCTTTCGGTTTCGGTATCCCTTGTCCAGAAACCCTTTCGGTTTCGGTTCCCTTGTCCAGAAACCCTTTCGGTTTGGTATCCCTTGTTCAGAAACCCTTTCGGTTTCGGTATCCCTTGTCCAGAAACCCTTTCGGTTTGGTATCCCTTGTCCAGAAACCCTTTCGGTTTGGTATCCCTTGTCCAGAAACCCTTTCGGTTTCGGTATCCCTTGTCCAGAAACCCTTTCGGTTAGGTATCCCTTGTCCAGAAACCCTTTCGCTTTCGGTATCCCTTGTCCAGAAACCCTTTCGGTTTCGGTATCCCTTGTCCAGAAACCCTTTCGGTTTGGTATCCCTTGTCCAGAAGCCCTTTCGGTTTCGGTATCCCTTGTCCAGAAACCCTTTCGGTTACGGTTCCCTTGTCCAGAAACCCTTTCGGTTTCGGTTCCCTTGTCCAGAAACTACTTCGGTTTCGGTTTTCTTGTCCAGAAACCCTTTCGGTTTCGGTTCCCTTGTCCAGAAACCCTTTCGGTTTGGTTTCCCTTGCCCAGAAACCGTTTCGGTTTTGTATCCCTTGTCCAGAAACCCTTTCGGTTTGGTATCCCTTGTCCAGAAACCCTTTCGGTTTGGTATCCCTTGTCCAGAAACCCTTTCGGTTTCGGTATCCCTTGTCCAGAAACCCTTTCGGTTTCGGTTCCCTTGTCCAGAAACCCTTTCGGTTTGGTATCCCTTGTCCAGAAACCCTTTCGGTTTCGGTTCCCTTGTCCAGAAACCCTTTCGGTTTCGGTATCCCTTGTCCAGAAACCCTTTCGGTTTCGGTTCCCTTGTCCAGAAACCCTTTCGGTTTCGGTTCCCTTGTCCAGAAACTACTTCGGTTTCGGTTTTCTTGTCCAGAAACCCTTTCGGTTTTGAATCCCTTGTCCAGAAACCCTTTCGGTTTGGTTTCCCTTGCCCAGAAACCTTTTCGGTTTTGTATCCCTTGTCCAGAAACCCTTTCGGTTTGGTATCCCTTGTCCAGAAACCCTTTCGGTTTCGGTATCCCTTGTCCAGAAACCCTTTCGGTTTCGGTTCCCTTGTCCAGAAACCCTTTCGGTTTCGGTATCCCTTGTCCAGAAAGCCTTTCGGTTTCGGTTCCCTTGTCCAGAAACTACCTCGGTTTCGGTTTTCTTGTCCAGAAACCCTTTCGGTTTGGTTTCCCTTGCCCAGAAACCTTTTCGGTTTTGTATCCCTTGTCCAGAAACCCTTTCGGTTTGGTATCCCTTGTCCAGAAACCCTTTCGGTTTAGTATCCCTTGTCCAGAAACCCTTTCGGTTTCGGTATCCCTTGTCCAGAAACCCTTTCGGTTTCGGTATCCCTTGTCCAGAAACCCTTTCGGTTTGGTATCCCTTGTCCAGAAACCCTTTCGGTTTCGGTATCCCTTGTCCAGAAACCCTTTCGGTTTAGTATCCCTTGTCCAGAAACCCTTTCGGTTTCGGTATCCCTTGTCCAGAAACCCTTTCGGTTTG
Source organism: Eristalis arbustorum (assembly GCA_916610145.1). Classification (NCBI taxonomy): domain Eukaryota; kingdom Metazoa; phylum Arthropoda; class Insecta; order Diptera; family Syrphidae; genus Eristalis; species Eristalis arbustorum. The sequence continues at coordinate 94,021,644 of OU744316.1, read as the reverse complement.
GGTATCCCTTGTCCGGAAACCCTTTCGGTTTCGGTTTTCTTGTCCAGAAACCATTTCGGTTTTGTATCCCTTGTCCAGAAACCCTTTCGTTTTGGTTTCTCTTGCCCAGAAACCTTTTCGGTTTTGTATCCCTTGTCCAGAAACCCTTTCGGTTTGGTATCCCTTGTCCAGAAACCCTTTCGGTTTCGGTTCCCTTGTCCAGAAACCCTTTCGGTTTCGGTTCCCTTGTCCAGAAACCCTTTCGGTTTCGGTATCCCTTGTCCAGAAACCCTTTCGGTTTGGTATCCCTTGTCCAGAAACCCTTTCGGTTTCGGTATCCCTTGTCCAGAAACCCTTTCGGTTTCGGTTCCCTTGTCCAGAAACCACTTCGGTTTCGGTATCCCTTGTCCAGAAACCCTGTCATTTCGGTTCCCTTGTCCACAAAACCCTTTCGGTTTCGGGTCCCTTGTCCAGAAACTCTTTCGTTTTGGTATCCCTTGTCCAGAAACCCTTTCGGTTTCGGTTCCCTTGGCCAGAAACTACTTCGGTTTCGGTTTTCTTGTCCAGAAACCCTTTCGGTTTGGTATCCCTTGTCCAGAAACCCTTTCGGTTTGGTATCCCTTGTCCAGAAACCCTTTCGCTTTCGGTATCCCTTGTCCAGAAACCCTTTCGGTTTCGGTATCCCTTGTCCAGAAACCCTTTCGGTTTGGTATCCCTTGTCCAGAAACCCTTTCGGTTTGGGTATCCCTTGTCCGGAAACCCTTTCGGTTTCGGTTCCCTTGTCCAGAAACTACTTCGGTTTCGGTTTTCTTGTCCAGAAACCATTTCGGTTTTGTATCCCTTGTCCACAAACCCCTTTCGGTTTCGGTTCCCTTGTCCAGAAACTCTTTCGGTTTCGGTTCCTTTGTCCAGAAACCCGTTCGGTTTGGTATCCCTTGTCCAGAAACCCTTTCGGTTTAGTATCCCTTGTCCAGAAACCCTTTCGGTTTGGTATCCCTTGTCCAGAAACCCTTTCGGTTTAGTATCTCTTGTCCAGAAACCCTTTCGGTTTGGTATCCCTTGTCCAGAAACCCTTTCGGTTTCGGTATCCCTTGTCCACAAACCTCTTTCGGTTTCGGTTCCCTTGTCCAGAAACTCTTTCGGTTTGGTATCCCTTGTCCAGAAACCCTTTCGGTTTCGGTTCCCTTGTCCAGAAACTACTTCGGTTTCGGTTCCCTTGTCCAGAAACCCTTTCGGTTTGGTATCCCTTGTCCAGAAACCCTTTCGCTTTCGGTATCCCTTGTCCAGAAACCCTTTCGGTTTCGGTATCCCTTGTAAAGAAACCCTTTCGGTTTGGTATCCTTTGTCCAGAAACCCTTTCGGTTTCGGTATCCCTTGTCCAGAAACCCTTTCGGTTTCGGTTCCCTTGTCCAGAAACTCTTTCGGTTTGGTATCCCTTGTCCAGAAACCATTTCGGTTTCGGTTCCCTTGTCCAGAAACCACTTCGGTTTCGGTATCCCTTGTCCAGAAACCCTTTCGGTTTCGGTTCCCTTGTCCAGAAACTACTTCGGTTTCGGTTTTTTTGTCCAGAAACCCTTTCGGTTTGGTATCCCTTGTCCAGAAACCCTTTCGGTTTTGTATCCCTTGTCCAAAAACCCTTTCGGTTTGGTATCCCTTGTCCAGAAACCCTTTCGGTTTCGGTTCCCTTGTCCAGAAACCACTTCGGTTTCGGTTTAGTTGTCTGGAAACCCTTTCGGTTTGGTATCCTTTGTCCAGAAACCCTTTCGGTTTCGGTATCCCTTGTCCAGAAACCCTTTCGGTTTCGGTTCCCTTGTCCACAAACCCCTTTCGGTTTCGGTTCCCTTGTCCAGAAACTCTTTCGGTTTGGTATCCCTTCTCCAGAAACCATTTCGGTTTGGTATCCCTTGTCCAGAAACCCTTTCGGTTTCGGTTCCCTTGTCCAGAAACCCTTTCGGTTTCGGTATCCCTTGTCCAGAAACCCTTTCGGTTTGGTATCCCTTGTCCAGAAACCGTTTCGGTTTCGGTATCCCTTGTCCAGAAACCCTTTCGGTTTCGGTTCCCTTGTCCAGAAACTCTTTCGGTTTGGTATCCCTTGTCCAGAAACCCTTTCGCTTTCGGTATCGCTTGTCCAGAAACCCTTTCGGTTTCGGTATCCCTTGTCCAGAAACCCTTTCGGTTTGGTATCCCTTGTCCAGAAACCCTTTCGGTTTGGTATCCCTTGTCCAGAAACCCTTTCGCTTTCGGTATCCCTTGTCCAGAAACCCTTTCGCTTTCGGTATCCCTTGTCCAGAAACCCTTTCGGTTTCGGTTCCCTTGTCCAGAAACCACTTCGGTTTCGGTATCCCTTGTCCAGAAACCCTTTCGGTTTCGGTATCCCTTGTCCAGAAACCCTTTCGGTTTCGGTTCCCTTGTCCAGAAACCCTTTCGGTTTGGTATCCCTTGTAAAGAAACCCTTTCGGTTTCGGTTCCCTTGTCCAGAAACCACTTCGGTTTCGGTATCCCTTGTCCAGGAACCCTTTCGGTTTCGGTTCCCTTGTCCACAAACCCCATTCGGTTTCGGTTCCCTTGTCCAGAAACTCTTTCGCTTTGGTATCCGTTGTCCAGAAACCCTTTCGGTTTCGGTTCCCTTGTCCAGAAACCCTTTCGGTTTGGTATCCCTTGTCCAGGAACCCTTTCGGTTTCGGTTCCCTTGTCCAGAAACCACTTCGGTTTCGGTATCCCTTGTCCAGAAACCCTTTCGGTTTCGGTTCCCTTGTCCAGAAACCACTTCGGTTTCGGTTCCCTTGTCTGGAAACAATTTCGGTTTTGTATCCCTTGTCCAGAAACCCTTTCGGTTTGGTATCCCTTGTCCAGAAACCCTTTCGGTTTCATTTCCCTTGTCCGGAAACCCTTTCGGTTTCGGTTTCCCTCGTCCAGAAACCCTTTCGGTTTCGGTTCCCTTGTCCAGAAACCCTTTCGGTTTCGGTATCCCTTGTCCAGAAACCCTTTCGGTTTCGGTTCCCTTGTCCACCAACCCCTTTCGGTTTCGGTTCCCTTGTCCAGAAAGCACTTCGGTTTCGGTTTCCTGGTCCAGAAACCCTCTCAGTTTGGTATCCCTTGTCCAGAAACCCTTTCGGTTTCGGTATCCCTTGTCCAGAAACCATTTCGGTTTGGTATCCCTTGTCCAGAAACCCTTTCGGTTTCGGATCCCTTGTCCACAAACCCCTTTCGGTTTCGGTTCCCTTGTCCAGAAACTACTTCGGTTTCGGCTTTCTTGTCCAGAAACCCCTTCGGTTTGGTATCCCTTGTCCAGAAACCCTTTCGCTTTCGGTATCCCTTGTCCAGAAACCCTTTCGGTTTCGGTATCCCTTGTCCAGAAACCCTTTCGGTTTGGTATCCTTTCTCCAGAAACCCTTTCGGTTTCGGTATCCCTTGTCCAGAAACCCTTTCGGTTTCGTTTCCCTTGTCCAGAAACTCTTTCGGTTTGGTATCCCTTGTCCAGAAACCCTTTCGGTTTCGGTTCTCTTGTCCAGAAACCCTTTCCATTTCGATTTCTCTTGTCCAGAAACCCTTTCGGTTTCGGTTCCCTTGTCCAGAAACCCTTTCGGTTTCGGTATCCCTTGACCAGAAACCCTTTCGGTTTCGGTTCCCTTGTCCACAAACCCCTTTTCGGTTTCGGTTCCCTTGTCCAGAAACTCTTTCGGTTTTGTATCCCTTGTCCAGAAACCCCTTCGTTTTGGTATCCCTTGTAAAGAAACCCTTTCGGTTTCGGTATCCCTTGTCCACAAACCCCTTTCGGTTTCGGTTCCCTTGTCCAGAAACTCTTTCGGTTTGGTATCCCTTGTCCAGAAACCCTTTCGGTTTCGGTTCCCTTGTCCAGAAACTACTTCGGTTTCGGTTTTCTTGTCCAGAAACTCTTTCGGTTTGGTATCCCTTGTCCAGAAACCCTTTCGCTTTCGGTATCCCTTGTCCAGAAACCCTTTCGGTTTCGGTATCCCTTGTCCAGAAACCCTTTCGGTTTGGTATCCTTTGTCCAGAAACCCTTTCGGTTTCGGTTCCCTTGTCCAGAAACCCTTTCGGTTTGGTATCCTTTGTCCAGAAACCCTTTCGGTTTCGGTTCCCTTGTCCACAAACCCCTTTTCGGTTTCGGTTCCCTTGTCCAGAAACTCTTTCGGTTTTGTATCCCTTGTCCAGAAACCCCTTCGGTTTGGTATCCCTTGTCCAGAAACCCTTTCGGTTTCGGTATCCCTTGTCCACAAACCCCTTTCGGTTTCGGTTCCCTTGTCCACAAACCCGTTTCGGTTTCGGTTCCCTTGTCCAGAAACCACTTCGGTTTCGGTATCCCTTGTCCACAAACCCCTTTCGCTTTCGGTATCCCTTGTCCAGAAACCCTTTCGGTTTGGTATCCTTTGTCCAGAAACCCTTTCGGTTTCGGTTCCCTTGTCCACAAACCCCTTTTCGGTTTCGGTTCCCTTGTCCAGAAACTCTTTCGGTTTTGTATCCCTTGTCCAGAAACCCCTTCGGTTTGGTATCCCTTGTCCAGAAACCCTTTCGGTTTCGGTATCCCTTGTCCATAAACCCCTTTCGGTTTCGGTTCCCTTGTCCACAAACCCGTTTCGGTTTCGGTTCCCTTGTCCAGAAACCCTTTCGGTTTGGTATCCTTTGTCCAGAAACCCTTTCGGTTTCGGTTCCCTTGTCCACAAACCCCTTTTCGGTTTCGGTTCCCTTGTCCAGAAACTCTTTCGGTTTTGTATCCCTTGTCCAGAAACCCCTTCGGTTTGGTATCCCTTGTCCAGAAACCCTTTCGGTTTCGGTATCCCTTGTCCACAAACCCCTTTCGCTTTCGGTATCCCTTGTCCAGAAACCCTTTCGGTTTGGTATCCTTTGTCCAGAAACCCTTTCGGTTTCGGTTCCCTTGTCCACAAACCCCTTTTCGGTTTCGGTTCCCTTGTCCAGAAACTCTTTCGGTTTGGTATCCCTTGTCCAGAAACCCTTTCGGTTTCGGTTCCCTTGTCCAGAAACCACTTCGGTTTCGGTATCCCTTATCCAGAAACCCTTTCGGTTTCGGTTCCCTTGTCCACAAACCCGTTTTGGTTTCGGTTCCCTTGTCCAGAAACTCTTTCGGTTTGGTATCCCTTGTCCAGAAACCATTTCGGTTTGGTATCCCTTGTAAAGAAACCCTTTCGGTTTCGGTTCCCTTGTCCAGAAACCCTTTCGCTTTCGGTATCCCTTGTCCAGAAACCCTTTCGGTTTCGGTATCCCTTGTCCAGAAACCCTTTCGGTTTGGTATCCTTTGTCCAGAAACCCTTTCGGTTTCGGTATCCCTTGTCCAGAAACCCTTTCGGTTTCGGTTCCCTTGTCCAGAAACTCTTTCGGTTTGGTATCCCTTGTCCAGAAACCCTTTCGGTTTCGGTTCCCTTGTCCAGAAACCACTTCGGTTTCGGTATCCCTTGTCCAGAAACCCTTTCGGTTTCGGTTCCCTTGTCCACAAACCCGTTTCGGTTTCGGTTCCCTTGTCCAGAAACTCTTTCGGTTTGGTATCCCTTGTCCAGAAACCATTTCGGTTTGGTATCCCTTGTCCAGAAACCCTTTCGGTTTCGGTTCCCTTGTCCAAAAACCCTTTCGGTATCCCTTGTCCAGAAACCCTTTCGGTTTTGTATCCCTTGTCCAGAAACCCTTTCGGTTTGGTATCCCTTGTCCAGAAACCCTTTCGGTTTCGGTATCCCTCGTCCAGAAACCCTTTCGGTTTCGGTTACCTTGTCCAGAAACTCTTTCGGTTTGGTATCCCTTGTCCAGAAACCCTTTCGCTTTCGGTATCCCTTGTCCAGAAACCCTTTCGGTTTCGGTATCCCTTGTCCAGAAACCCTTTCGGTTTGGTATCCCTTGTCCAGAAACCCTTTCGGTTTCGGTATCCCTTGTCCAGAAACCCTTTCGGTTTCGGTTCCCTTGTCCAGAAACCCTTTCGGTTTCGGTTCCCTTGTCCAGAAACTACTTCGGTTTCGGTTTTCTTGTCCAGAAACCCTTTCGGTTTTGTATCCCTTGCCCAGAAACCTCTTCGGTTTTGCATCCCTTGTCCAGAAACCCTTTCGGTTTGGTATCCCTTGTCCAGAAACCCTTTCGGTTTCGGTATCCCTTGTCCAGAAACCCTTTCGGTTCGGTTCCGTTGTCCAGAAACCCTTTCGGTTTGGTATCCCTTGTCCAGAAACTACTTCGGTTTCGGTTTTCTTGTCCAGAAACCCTTTCGGTTTTGTATCCCTTGCCCAGAAACCTCTTCGGTTTTGCATCCCTTGTCCAGAAACCCTTTCGGTTTTGCATCCCTTGTCCAGAAACCCTTTCGGTTTCGGTTCCCTTGTCAAGAAAACACTTCGGTTTCGGTATCCCTTGTCCAGAAACCCTTTCGGTTTCGGTATCCCTTGTCCAGAAACCCTTTCGGTTTCGGTATCCCTTGTCCAGAAACCCTTTCGGTTTCGGTTCCCTTGTCCAGAAACTCCTTTCGGTTTTGTATCAGTTGTCCAAAAACCTTTTCGATTTAGTATCCCTTGTCCAGAAACACTTTCGGTTTCGGTATCCCTTGTCCAGAAACTCTTTCGCTTTGGTATCCGTTGTCCAGAAACCCTTTCGGTTTCGGTTCCCTTGTCCAGAAACCCTTTCGGTTTGGTATCCCTTGTCCAGAAACCCTTTCTGTTTCGGTTCCCTTGTCCAGAAACCACTTCGGTTTTGGTATCCCTTGTCCAGAAACTCTTTCGCTTTGGTATCCGTTGTCCAGAAACCCTTTCGGTTTCGGTTCCCTTGTCCACAAACCCCTTTCGGTTTCGGTTTTCTTGTCCAGAAACTCTTTCGGTTTGGTATCCCTTGTCCAGAAACCCTTTCGGTTTCGGTTCCCTTGTCCAGAAACCATTTCGGTTTGGTATCCCTTGTCCAGAAACCCTTTCGGTTTCGGTTCCCTTGTCCACAAACCCCCTTCGGTTTCGGTTCCCTTGTCCAGAAACCATTTCGGTTTGGTATCCCTTGTCCACAAACCCCTTTTGGTTTCGGTTCCCTTGTCCAGAAACTCTTTCGGTTTGGTATCCCTTGTCCAGAAACAACTTCGGTTTCGGTTTTCTTGTCCAGAAACCCTTTTGGTTTGGTATCCCTTGTCCAGAAACCCTTTCGGTTTGGTATCCCTTGTCCAGAAACCCTTTCGCTTTCGGTATCCCTTGTCCAGAAACCCTTTCGGTTTCGGTATCCCTTGTCCAGAAACCCTTTCGGTTTGGTATCCTTTGTCCAGAAACCCTTTCGGTTTCGGTATCCCTTGTCCAGAAACCCTTTCGGTTTCGGTTCCCTTGTCCAGAAACTCTTTCGGTTTGGTATCCCTTGTCCAGAAACCCTTTCGGTTTCGGTTCCATTGTCCAGAAACCCTTTCGGTTTCGATTTCTCTTGTCCAGAAACCCTTTCGGTTTCGGTATCCCTTGTCCAGAAACCCTTTCGGTTTCGGTTCCCTTGTCCAGAAACTCTTTCGGTTTGGTATCCCTTGTCCAGAAACCCTTTCGGTTTCGGTTCCCTTGTCCAGAAACCACTTCGGTTTCGGTATCCCTTGTCCAGAAACCCTTTCGGTTTCGGTTCCCTTGTCCACAAACCCGTTTCGGTTTCGGTTCCCTTGTCCAGAAACTCTTTCGGTTTGGTATCCCTTGTCCAGAAACCATTTCGGTTTGGTATCCCTTGTCCAGAAACCCTTTCGGTTTCGGTTCCCTTGTCCAAAAACCCTTTCGGTATCCCTTGTCCAGAAACCCTTTCGGTTTTGTATCCCTTGTCCAGAAACCCTTTCGGTTTGGTATCCCTTGTCCAGAAACCCTTTCGGTTTCGGTATCCCTCGTCCAGAAACCCTTTCGGTTTCGGTTCCCTTGTCCAGAAACTCTTTCGGTTTGGTATCCCTTGTCCAGAAACCCTTTCGCTTTCGGTATCCCTTGTCCAGAAACCCTTTCGGTTTCGGTATCCCTTGTCCAGAAACCCTTTCGGTTTGGTATCCCTTGTCCAGAAACCCTTTCGGTTTCGGTATCCCTTGTCCAGAAACCCTTTCGGTTTCGGTTCCCTTGTCCAGAAACCCTTTCGGTTTCGGTTCCCTTGTCCAGAAACCCTTTCGGTTTCGGTATCCCTTGTCCAGAAACCCTTTCGGTTCGGTTCCGTTGTCCAGAAACCCTTTCGGTTTGGTATCCCTTGTCCAGAAACTACTTCGGTTTCGGTTTTCTTGTCCAGAAACCCTTTCGGTTTTGTATCCCTTGCCCAGAAACCTCTTCGGTTTTGCATCCCTTGTCCAGAAACCCTTTCGGTTTTGCATCCCTTGTCCAGAAACCCTTTCGGTTTCGGTTCCCTTGTCAAGAAAACACTTCGGTTTCGGTATCCCTTGTCCAGAAACCCTTTCGGTTTCGGTATCCCTTGTCCAGAAACCCTTTCGGTTTCGGTATCCCTTGTCCAGAAACCCTTTCGGTTTCGGTATCCCTTGTCCAGAAACCCTTTCGGTTTCGGTTCCCTTGTCCAGAAACTCCTTTCGGTTTTGTATCAGTTGTCCAAAAACCTTTTCGATTTAGTATCCCTTGTCCAGAAACACTTTCGGTTTCGGTATCCCTTGTCCAGAAACTCTTTCGCTTTGGTATCCGTTGTCCAGAAACCCTTTCGGTTTCGGTTCCCTTGTCCAGAAACCCTTTCGGTTTGGTATCCCTTGTCCAGAAACCCTTTCTGTTTCGGTTCCCTTGTCCAGAAACCACTTCGGTTTCGGTATCCCTTGTCCAGAAACTCTTTCGCTTTGGTATCCGTTGTCCAGAAACCCTTTCGGTTTCGGTTCCCTTGTCCACAAACCCCTTTCGGTTTCGGTTTTCTTCTTCAGAAACTCTTTCGGTTTGGTATCCCTTGTCCAGAAACCCTTTCGGTTTCGGTTCCCTTGTCCAGAAACCATTTCGGTTTGGTATCCCTTGTCCAGAAACCCTTTCGGTTTCGGTTCCCTTGTCCACAAACCCCCTTCGGTTTCGGTTCCCTTGTCCAGAAACTCTTTCGGTTTGGTATCCCTTGTCCAGACACCATTTCGGTTTGGTATCCCTTGTCCACAAACCCCTTTTGGTTTCGGTTCCCTTGTCCAGAAACTCTTTCGGTTTGGTATCCCTTGTCCAGAAACAACTTCGGTTTCGGTTTTCTTGTCCAGAAACCCTTTTGGTTTGGTATCCCTTGTCCAGAAACCCTTTCGGTTTGGTATCCCTTGTCCAGAAACCCTTTCGCTTTCGGTATCCCTTGTCCAGAAACCCTTTCGGTTTCGGTATCCCTTGTCCAGAAACCCTTTCGGTTTGGTATCCTTTGTCCAGAAACCCTTTCGGTTTCGGTATCCCTTGTCCAGAAACCCTTTCGGTTTCGGTTCCCTTGTCCAGAAACTCTTTCGGTTTGGTATCCCTTGTCCAGAAACCCTTTCGGTTTCGGTTCCCTTGTCCAGAAACCCTTTCGGTTTCGATTTCTCTTGTCCAGAAACCCTTTCGGTTTCGGTATCCCTTGTCCAGAAACCCTTTCGGTTTCGGTTCCCTTGTCCAGAAACTCTTTCGGTTTGGTATCCCTTGTCCAGAAACCCTTTCGGTTTCGGTTCCCTTGTCCAGAAACCACTTCGGTTTCGGTATCCCTTGTCCAGAAACCCTTTCGGTTTCGGTTCCCTTGTCCACAAACCCGTTTCGGTTTCGGTTCCCTTGTCCAGAAACTTTTTCGGTTTGGTATCCCTTGTCCAGAAACCATTTCGGTTTGGTATCCCTTGTCCAGAAACCCTTTCGGTTTCGGTTCCCTTGTCCAAAAACCCTTTCGGTATCCCTTGTCCAGAAACCCTTTCGGTTTTGTATCCCTTGTCCAGAAACCCTTTCGGTTTGGTATCCCTTGTCCAGAAACCCTTTCGGTTTCGGTATCCCTCGTCCAGAAACCCTTTCGGTTTCGGTTCCCTTGTCCAGAAACTCTTTCGGTTTGGTATCCCTTGTCCAGAAACCCTTTCGCTTTCGGTATCCCTTGTCCAGAAACCCTTTCGGTTTCGGTATCCCTTGTCCAGAAACCCTTTCGGTTTGGTATCCCTTGTCCAGAAACCCTTTCGGTTTCGGTATCCCTTGTCCAGAAACCCTTTCGGTTTCGGTTCCCTTGTCCAGAAACCCTTTCGGTTTCGGTTCCCTTGTCCAGAAACTACTTCGGTTTCGGTTTTCTTGTCCAGAAACCCTTTCGGTTTTGTATCCCTTGCCCAGAAACCTCTTCGGTTTTGCATCCCTTGTCCAGAAACCCTTTCGGTTTGGTATCCCTTGTCCAGAAACCCTTTCGGTTTCGGTATCCCTTGTCCAGAAACCCTTTCGGTTCGGTTCCGTTGTCCAGAAACCCTTTCGGTTTGGTATCCCTTGTCCAGAAACTACTTCGGTTTCGGTTTTCTTGTCCAGAAACCCTTTCGGTTTTGTATCCCTTGCCCAGAAACCTCTTCGGTTTTGCATCCCTTGTCCAGAAACCCTTTCGGTTTTGCATCCCTTGTCCAGAAACCCTTTCGGTTTCGGTTCCCTTGTCAAGAAAACACTTCGGTTTCGGTATCCCTTGTCCAGAAACCCTTTCGGTTTCGGTATCCCTTGTCCAGAAACCCTTTCGGTTTCGGTATCCCTTGTCCAGAAACCCTTTCGGTTTCGGTTCCCTTGTCCAGAAACTCCTTTCGGTTTTGTATCAGTTGTCCAAAAACCTTTTCGATTTAGTATCCCTTGTCCAGAAACACTTTCGGTTTCGGTATCCCTTGTCCAGAAACTCTTTCGCTTTGGTATCCGTTGTCCAGAAACCCTTTCGGTTTCGGTTCCCTTGTCCAGAAACCCTTTCGGTTTGGTATCCCTTGTCCAGAAACCCTTTCTGTTTCGGTTCCCTTGTCCAGAAACCACTTCGGTTTCGGTATCCCTTGTCCAGAAACTCTTTCGCTTTGGTATCCGTTGTCCAGAAACTCTTTCGGTTTCGGTTCCCTTGTCCACAAACCCCTTTCGGTTTCGGTTTTCTTGTCCAGAAACTCTTTCGGTTTGGTATCCCTTGTCCAGAAACCCTTTCGGTTTCGGTTCCCTTGTCCAGAAACCATTTCGGTTTGGTATCCCTTGTCCAGAAACCCTTTCGGTTTCGGTTCCCTTGTCCACAAACCCCCTTCGGTTTCGGTTCCCTTGTCCAGAAACTCTTTCGGTTTGGTATCCCTTGTCCAGACACCATTTCGGTTTGGTATCCCTTGTCCACAAACCCCTTTTGGTTTCGGTTCCCTTGTCCAGAAACTCTTTCGGTTTGGTATCCCTTGTCCAGAAACAACTTCGGTTTCGGTTTTCTTGTCCAGAAACCCTTTTGGTTTGGTATCCCTTGTCCAGAAACCCTTTCGGTTTGGTATCCCTTGTCCAGAAACCCTTTCGCTTTCGGTATCCCTTGTCCAGAAACCCTTTCGGTTTCGGAATCCCTTGTCCAGAAACCCTTTCGGTTTGGTATCCTTTGTCCAGAAACCCTTTCGGTTTCGGTATCCCTTGTCCAGAAACCCTTTCGGTTTCGGTTCCCTTGTCCAGAAACTCTTTCGGTTTGGTATCCCTTGTCCAGAAACCCTTTCGGTTTCGGTTCCCTTGTCCAGAAACCCTTTCGGTTTCGATTTCTCTTGTCCAGAAACCCTTTCGGTTTCGGTATCCCTTGTCCAGAAACCCTTTCGGTTTCGGTTCCCTTGTCCAGAAACTCTTTCGGTTTGGTATCCCTTGTCCAGAAACCCTTTCGGTTTCGGTTCTCTTGTCCAGAAACCACTTCGGTTTCGGTATCCCTTGTCCAGAAACCCTTTCGGTTTCGGTTCCCTTGTCCACAAACCCGTTTCGGTTTCGGTTCCCTTGTCCAGAAACTCTTTCGGTTTGGTATCCCTTGTCCAGAAACCATTTCGGTTTGGTATCCCTTGTCCAGAAACCCTTTCGGTTTCGGTTCCCTTGTCCAAAAACCCTTTCGGTATCCCTTGTCCAGAAACCCTTTCGGTTTTGTATCCCTTGTCCAGAAACCCTTTCGGTTTGGTATCCCTTGTCCAGAAACCCTTTCGGTTTCGGTATCCCTCGTCCAGAAACCCTTTCGGTTTCGGTTCCCTTGTCCAGAAACTCTTTCGGTTTGGTATCCCTTGTCCAGAAACCCTTTCGCTTTCGGTATCCCTTGTCCAGAAACCCTTTCGGTTTCGGTATCCCTTGTCCAGAAACCCTTTCGGTTTGGTATCCCTTGTCCAGAAACCCTTTCGGTTTCGGTATCCCTTGTCCAGAAACCCTTTCGGTTTCGGTTCCCTTGTCCAGAAACCCTTTCGGTTTCGGTTCCCTTGTCCAGAAACTACTTCGGTTTCGGTTTTCTTGTCCAGAAACCCTTTCGGTTTTGTATCCCTTGCCCAGAAACCTCTTCGGTTTTGCATCCCTTGTCCAGAAACCCTTTCGCTTTGGTATCCCTTGTCCAGAAACCCTTTCGGTTTCGGTATCCCTCGTCCAGAAACCCTTTCGGTTCGGTTCCGTTGTCCAGAAACTCTTTCGGTTTGGTATCCCTTGTCCAGAAACTACTTCGGTTTCGGTTTTCTTGTCCAGAAACCCTTTCGGTTTTGTATCCCTTGCCCAGAAACCTCTTCGGTTTTGCATCCCTTGTCCAGAAACCCTTTCGGTTTTGCATCCCTTGTCCAGAAACCCTTTCGGTTTCGGTTCCCTTGTCAAGAAAACACTTCGGTTTCGGTATCCCTTGTCCAGAAACCCTTTCGGTTTCGGTATCCCTTGTCCAGAAACCCTTTCGGTTTCGGTATCCCTTGTCCAGAAACCCTTTCGGTTTCGGTATCACTTGTCCAGAAACCCTTTCGGTTTCGGTTCCCTTGTCCAGAAACTCCTTTCGGTTTTGTATCAGTTGTCCAAAAACCTTTTCGATTTAGTATCCCTTGTCCAGAAACACTTTCGGTTTCGGTATCCCTTGTCCAGAAACTCTTTCGCTTTGGTATCCGTTGTCCAGAAACCCTTTCGGTTTCGGTTCCCTTGTCCAGAAACCCTTTCGGTTTGGTATCCCTTGTCCAGAAACCCTTTCTGTTTCGGTTCCCTTGTCCAGAAACCACTTCGGTTTCGGTATCCCTTGTCCAGAAACTCTTTCGCTTTGGTATCCGTTGTCCAGAAACCCTTTCGGTTTCGGTTCCCTTGTCCACAAACCCCTTTCGGTTTCGGTTTTCTTGTCCAGAAACTCTTTTGGTTTGGTATCCCTTGTCCAGAAACCCTTTCGGTTTCGGTTCCCTTGTCCAGAAACCCTTTCGGTTTGGTATCCCTTGTCCAGAAACCCTTTCGGTTTCGGTTCCCTTGTCCACAAACCCCCTTCGGTTTCGGTTCCCTTGTCCAGAAACTCTTTCGGTTTGGTATCCCTTGTCCAGACACCATTTCGGTTTGGTATCCCTTGTCCACAAACCCCTTTTGGTTTCGGTTCCCTTGTCCAGAAACTCTTTCGGTTTGGTATCCCTTGTCCAGAAACAACTTCGGTTTCGGTTTTCTTGTCCAGAAACCCTTTTGGTTTGGTATCCCTTGTCCAGAAACCCTTTCGGTTTGGTATCCCTTGTCCAGAAACCCTTTCGCTTTCGGTATCCCTTGTCCAGAAACCCTTTCGGTTTCGGTATCCCTTGTCCAGAAACCCTTTCGGTTTGGTATCCTTTGTCCAGAAACCCTTTCGGTTTCGGTATCCCTTGTCCAGAAACCCTTTCGGTTTCGGTTCCCTTGTCCAGAAACCCTTTCGGTTTCGATTTCTCTTGTCCAGAAACCCTTTCGGTTTGGTATCCCTTGTCCAGAAACCCTTTCGGTTTGGTATCCCTTGTCCAGAAACCCTTTCGCTTTCGGTATCCCTTGTCCAGAAACCCTTTCGGTTTCGGTATCCCTTGTCCAGAAACCCTTTCGGTTTGGTATCCTTTGTCCAGAAACCCTTTCGGTTTCGGTATCCCTTGTCCAGAAACCCTTTCGGTTTCGGTTCCCTTGTCCAGAAACTCTTTCGGTTTGGTATCCCTTGTCCAGAAACCCTTTCGGTTTCGGTTCCCTTGTCCAGAAACCCTTTCGGTTTCGATTTCTCTTGTCCAGAAACCCTTTCGGTTTCGGTATCCCTTGTCCAGAAACCCTTTCGGTTTCGGTTCCCTTGTCCAGAAACTCTTTCGGTTTGGTATCCCTTGTCCAGAAACCCTTTCGCTTTCGGTATCCCTCGTCCAGAAACCCTTTCGGTTTCGGTTCCCTTGTCCAGAAACTCTTTCGGTTTGGTATCCCTTGTCCAGAAACCCTTTCGCTTTCGGTATCCCTTGTCCAGAAACCCTTTCGGTTTCGGTATCCCTTGTCCAGAAACCCTTTCGGTTTGGTATCCCTTGTCCAGAAACCCTTTCGGTTTCGGTATCCCTTGTCCAGAAACCCTTTCGGTTTCGGTTCCCTTGTCCAGAAACCCTTTCGGTTTCGGTTCCCTTGTCCAGAAACTACTTCGGTTTCGGTTTTCTTGTCCAGAAACCCTTTCGGTTTTGTATCCCTTGCCCAGAAACCTCTTCGGTTTTGCATCCCTTGTCCAGAAACCCTTTCGGTTTGGTATCCCTTGTCCAGAAACCCTTTCGGTTTCGGTATCCCTTGTCCAGAAACCCTTTCGGTTCGGTTCCGTTGTCCAGAAACCCTTTCGGTTTGGTATCCCTTGTCCAGAAACTACTTCGGTTTCGGTTTTCTTGTCCAGAAAAACTTTCGGTTTTGTATCCCTTGCCCAGAAACCTCTTCGGTTTTGCATCCCTTGTCCAGAAACCCTTTCGGTTTTGCATCCCTTGTCCAGAAACCCTTTCGGTTTCGGTTCCCTTGTCAAGAAAACACTTCGGTTTCGGTATCCCTTGTCCAGAAACCCTTTCGGTTTCGGTATCCCTTGTCCAGAAACCCTTTCGGTTTCGGTATCCCTTGTCCAGAAACCCTTTCGGTTTCGGTATCCCTTGTCCAGAAACCCTTTCGGTTTCGGTTCCCTTGTCCAGAAACTCCTTTCGATTTTGTATCAGTTGTCCAAAAACCTTTTCGATTTAGTATCCCTTGTCCAGAAACACTTTCGGTTTCGGTATCCCTTGTCCAGAAACTCTTTCGCTTTGGTATCCGTTGTCCAGAAACCCTTTCGGTTTCGGTTCCCTTGTCCAGAAACCCTTTCGGTTTGGTATCCCTTGTCCAGAAACCCTTTCTGTTTCGGTTCCCTTGTCCAGAAACCACTTCGGTTTCGGTATCCCTTGTCCAGAAACTCTTTCGCTTTGGTATCCGTTGTCCAGAAACCCTTTCGGTTTCGGTTCCCTTGTCCACAAACCCCTTTCGGTTTCGGTTTTCTTGTCCAGAAACTCTTTCGGTTTGGTATCCCTTGTCCAGAAACCCTTTCGGTTTCGGTTCCCTTGTCCAGAAACCATTTCGGTTTGGTATCCCTTGTCCAGAAACCCTTTCGGTTTCTGTTCCCTTGTCCAGAAACCCTTTCGGTTTGGTATCCCTTGTCCAGAAACCCTTTCGGTTTCGGTTCCCTTGTCCAGAAACCATTTCGGTTTGGTATCCCTGTCCAGAAACCCTTTCGGTTTCGGTTCCCTTGTCCAGAAACCATTTCGGTTTGGTATCCCTTGTCCAGAAACCCTTTCGGTTTCTGTTCCCTTGTCCAGAAACCCTTTCGGTTTGGTATCCCTTGTCCAGAAACCCTTTCGGTTTCGGTTCCTTTGTCCAGAAACCATTTCGGTTTGGTATCCCTGTCCAGAAACCCTTTCGGTTTCGGTTCCCTTGTCCAGAAACCCTTTCGGTTTCGGTATCCCTTGTCCAGAAACCCTTTCGGTTTGGTATCCCTTGTCCAGAAACCCTTTCGGTTTCGGTATCCCTTGTCCAGAAACCCTTTCGGTTTCGGTTCCCTTGTCCAGAAACTCTTTCGGTTTGGTATCCCTTGTCCAGAAACCCTTTCGGTTTCGTTTCCCTTTTCCAGAAACCACTTCGGTTTCGGTATCCCTTGTCCAGAAACCCATTCGGTTTCGGTTCCCTTGTCCACAAACCCCTTTCGGTTTCGGTTCCCTTGTCCAGAAACTCTTTCGGTTTGGTATTCCTTGTCGAGAAACCATTTCGGTTTGGTATCCCTTGTCCAGAAACCCTTTCGGTTTCGGTTCCCTTGTCCAGAAACCCTCTCGGTTTGGTATCCCTTGTCCAGACACCCTTTCGGTTTGGTATCCCTTGTCCAGAAACCCTTTCGGTTTCGGTTCCCTTGTCCAGAAACCACTTCGGTTTCGGCTTAGTTGTCTGGAAACCCTTTCGGTTTGGTATCCCTTGTCCAGAAACCCTTTCGGTTTCGGTATCCCTTGTCCAGAAACCCTTTCGGTTTCGGTTCCCTTGTCCACAAACCCCTTTCGGTTTCGGTTCCCTTGTCCAGAAACTCTTTCGGTTTGGTATTCCTTGTCCAGAAACCATTTCGGTTTGGTATCCCTTGTCCTGAAACCCTTTCGGTTTCGGTTCCCTTGTCCAGAAACCCTTTCGGTTTCGGTATCCCTTGTCCAGAAACCCTTTTGGTTTGGTATCCCTTGTCCAGAAACCCTTTCGGTTTGGTATCCCTTGTCCAGAAACCCTTTCGGTTTCGGTTCCCTTGTCCAGAAACCACTTCGGTTTCGGTTTAGTTGTCTGGAAACCCTTTCGGTTTGGTATCCCTTGTCCAGAAACCCTTTCGGTTTCGGTTCCCTTGTCCAGAAACCACTTCGGTTTCGGTTTCCTTGTCTGGAAACAATTTCGGTTTTGTATCCCCTGTCCAGAAACCCTTTCGGTTTGGTATCCCTTGTCCAGAAACCCTTTCGGTTTCGGTTCCCTTGTCCAGAAAGCACTTCGGTTTCGGTTTCCTGGTCCAGAAACCCTCTCGGTTTGGTATCCCTTGTCCAGAAACTCTTTCGGTTTCGGTATCACTTGTCCAGAAACCCTTTCGGTTTCGGTTCCCTTGTCCAGAAACCCTTTCGGTTTCGATTTCTCTTGTCCAGAAACCCTTTTGGTTTCGGTTCCCTTGTCCAGAAACCCTTTCGGTTTCGGTATCCCTTGTCCAGAAACCCTTTCGGTTTCGGTTCCCTTGTCCAGAAACCCCTTTCGGTTTTGTATCCCTTGTCCAGAAACCCTTTCTGTTTGGTATCCCTTGTCCAGAAACCCTTTCGGTTTCGCTATCCCTCGTCCAGAAACCCTTTCGGTTTCGGTTCCCTTGTCCAGAAACTCTTTCGGTTTGGTATCCCTTGTCCAGAAACCCTTTCGTTTTCGGTATCCCTTGTCCAGAAACCCTTTCGGTTTCGGTATCCCTTGTCCAGAAACCCTTTCGGTTTGGTATCCCTTGTCCAGAAACCCTTTCGGTTTCGGTATCCCTTGTCCAGAAACCCTTTCGGTTTCGGTTCCCTTGTCCAGAAACCCTTTCGGTTTCGGTTCCCTTGTCCAGAAACTACTTCGGTTTCGGTTTTCTTGTCCAGAAACCCTTTCGGTTTTGTATCCCTTGCCCAGAAACCTCTTCGGTTTTGCATCCCTTGTCCAGAAACCCTTTCGGTTTGGTATCCCTTGTCCAGAAACCCTTTCGGTTTCGGTATCCCTTGTCCAGAAACCCTTTCGGTTCGGTTTCGTTGTCCAGAAACCCTTTCGGTTTGGTATCCCTTGTCCAGAAACTACTTCGGTTTCGGTTTTCTTGTCCAGAAACCCTTTCGGTTTTGTATCCCTTGCCCAGAAACCTCTTCGGTTTTGCATCCCTTGTCCAGAAACCCTTTCGGTTTTGCATCCCTTGTCCAGAAACCCTTTCGGTTTCGGTTCCCTTGTCAAGAAAACACTTCGGTTTCGGTATCCCTTGTCCAGAAACCCTTTCGGTATCCCTTGTCCAGAAACCCTTTCGGTTTCGGTATCCCTTGTCCAGAAACCCTTTCGGTTTCGGTATCCCTTGTCCAGAAACCCTTTCGGTTTCGGTATCCCTTGTCCAGAAACCCTTTCGGTTTCGGTTCCCTTGTCCAGAAACTCCTTTCGGTTTTGTATCAGTTGTCCAAAAACCTTTTCGATTTAGTATCCCTTGTCCAGAAACCCTTTCGGTTTCGGTATCCCTTGTCCAGAAACTCTTTCGCTTTGGTATCCGTTGTCCAGAATCCCTTTCGGTTTTGGTTCCCTTGTCCAGAAACCCTTTCGGTTTGGTATCCCTTGTCCAGAAACCCTTTCTGTTTCGGTTCCCTTGTCCAGAAACCACTTCGGTTTCGGTATCCCTTGTCCAGAAACTCTTTCGCTTTGGTATCCGTTGTCCAGAAACCCTTTCGGTTTCGGTTCCCTTGTCCACAAACCCCTTTCGGTTTCGGTTTCCTTGTCCAGAAACTCTTTCGGTTTGGTATCCCTTGTCCAGAAACCCTTTCGGTTTCGGTTCCCTTGTCCAGAAACCACTTCGGTTTCGGTATCCCTTGTCCAGAAACCCTTTCGGTTTCGGTTCCCTTGTCCACAAACCCCTTTCGGTTTCGGTTCCCTTGTCCAGAAACTCTTTCGGTTTGGTATCCCTTGTCCAGAAACCCTTTCGGTTTCGGTTCCCTTGTCCAGAAACCCTTTCGGTTTCGGTATCCCTTGTCCAGAAACCCTTTCGGTTTCGGTTCCCTTGTCCACAAACCCCTTTCGGTTTCGGTTCCCTTGTCCAGAAACTCTTTCGGTTTGGTATTCCTTGTCCAGAAACCATTTCGGTTTGGTATCCCTTGTCCTGAAACCCTTTCGGTTTCGGTTCCCTTGTCCAGAAACCCTTTCGGTTTCGGTATCCCTTGTCCAGAAACCCTTTTGGTTTGGTATCCCTTGTCCAGAAACCCTTACGGTTTGGTATCCCTTGTCCAGAAACCCTTTCGGTTTCGGTTCCCTTGTCCAGAAACCACTTCGGTTTCGGTTTAGTTGTCTGGAAACCCTTTCGGTTTGGTATCCCTTGTCCAGAAACCCTTTCGGTTTCGGTTCCCTTGTCCAGAAACCACTTCGGTTTCGGTTTCCTTGTCTGGAAACAATTTCGGTTTTGTATCCCCTGTCCAGAAACCCTTTCGGTTTGGTATCCCTTGTCCAGAAACCCTTTCGGTTTCGGTTCCCTTGTCCAGAAAGCACTTCGGTTTCGGTTTCCTGGTCCAGAAACCCTCTCGGTTTGGTATCCCTTGTCCAGAAACTCTTTCGGTTTCGGTATCCCTTGTCCAGAAACCCTTTCGGTTTCGGTTCCCTTGTCCAGAAACCCTTTCGGTTTCGATTTCTCTTGTCCAGAAACCCTTTTGGTTTCGGTTCCCTTGTCCAGAAACCCTTTCGGTTTCGGTATCCCTTGTCCAGAAACCCTTTCGGTTTCGGTTCTCTTGTCCAGAAACCCCTTTCGGTTTTGTATCCCTTGTCCAGAAACCCTTTCTGTTTGGTATCCCTTGTCCAGAAACCCTTTCGGTTTCGGTATCCCTTGTCCAGAAACCCTTTCGGTTTCGGTTCCCTTGTCCACAAACCCCTTTCGGTTTCGGTTCCCTTGTCCAGAAAGCACTTCGGTTTCGGTTTCCTTGTCCAGAAACCCTTTCGGTTTGGTATCCCTTGTCCAGAAACCCTTTCGGTTTGGTATCCCTTGTCCAGAAACCCTTTCGGTTTCGGTTCCCTTGTCCAGAAACTACTTCGGTTTCGGTATCCCTTGTCCAGAAACCCTTTCGTTTTCGGTTCCCTTGTCCAGAAACCCTTTCGGTTTGGTATTGCTTGTCCAGAAACCCTTTCGGTTTGGTATTGCTTGTCCAGAAACCCTTTCGGTTTGGTATCCCTTGTCCAGAAACCCTTTCGGTTTCGGTTCCCTTGTCCAGAAACCCTTTCGATTTCGGTTTCCCTTGCCCAGAAACCTTTTCGGTTTCGGTTCCCTTGTCCAGAAACCCTTTCGGTTTCGGTTCCCTTGTCCAGAAACCCTTTCGGTTTCGGTTCTCTTGTCCAGAAACCCTTTCGGTTTCGGTTCCCTTGTTCAGAAACCCTTTCGGTTTCGGTATACCTTGTCCAGAAACCCTTTCGGTTTGGTATCCCTTGTCCAGAAACCCTTTCGGTTTGGTATCCCTTGTCCAGAAACCCTTTCGGTTTCGGTTCCCTTGTCCAGAAACCCTTTCGGTTTCGGTATCCCTTGCCCAAAAACCTTTTCGGTTTTGTATCCCTTGTCCAGAAACCCTTTCGGTTTGGTATCCCTTGTCCAGAAACCCTTTCGGTTTCGGTTCCCTTGTTCAGAAACCACTTCGGTTTCGGTATCCCTTGTCCAGAAACGCTTTCGGTTTCGGTTCCCTTGTCCAGAAACCCTTTCGGTTTCGGTTCCCTTGTCCAGAAACCCTTTCGGTTTCGGTATCCCTTGTCCAGAAACCCTTTCGGTTTCGGTTCCCTTGTCCAGAAACCCTTTCGGTTTCGGTTCCCATGTCCAGAAACCCTTTCGGTTTGGTATCCCTTGTCCAGAAAGCCTTTCGGTTTCGGTTCCCTTGTCCAGAAACCCTTTCGGTTTGGTATCCCTTGTCCAGAAACCCTTCCGGTTTCGGTTTCCTTGTCCAGTAACCCTTTCGGTTTGGTATCCCTTGTCCAGAAACCCTTTCGGTTTCGGTATCCCTTGTCCAGAAACCCTTTCGGTTTCGGTTCCCTTGTCCACAAACCCCTTTCGGTTTCGGTTCCCTTGTCCAGAAAAATCTTTCAGTTTGGTATCCCTTGTCCAGAAACCCTTCCGGTTTCGGTTCCCTTGTCCAGAAACCACTTCGGTTTCGGTTTTCTTGTCCAGAAACCCTTTCGGTTTGGTATCCCTTGTCCAGAAACCCTTTCGGTTTGGTATCCCTTGTCCAGAAACCCTTTCGGTTTCGGTATCCCTTGTCCAGAAACCTTTTCGGTTTCGGTTCCCTTGTCCAGAAACCCTTTCGGTTTCGGTTCCCTTGTCCAGAAACCCTTTCGGTTTCGGTTCCCTTGTCCAGGAACCCTTTCGGTTTGGTATCCCTTGTCCAGAAACCCTTTCGGTTTGGTATCCCTTGTCCAGAAACCCTTTCGGTTTGGTATCCCTTCTCCAGAAACCCTTTCGGTTTCGGTATCCCTTGTCCAGAAACCCTTTCGGTTTCGGTTCCCTTGTCCACAAACCCTTTTCGGTTTCGTTTCCCTTGTCCAGAAACCCTTTCGGTTTCGGTTCCCTTGTCCAGAAACCCCTTTCGGTTTCGTTTCCCTTGCCCTGAAACCTTTTCGGTTTGGTATCCCTTGTCCAGAAACCCTTTCGGTTTGGTATCCTTTGTCCAGAAACCCTTTCGGTTTCGGTTCTCTTGTACAGAAACCCTTTCGGTTTTGGTTCCCTTGTCCAGAAACCCTTTTGGTTTCGGTTCCCTTGTCCGCAAACCCCTTTCGGTTTCGGTTCCCTTGTCCAGGAACCGGTTTGGTATCCCTTGTCCAGAAACCCTTTCGGTTTGGTATCCCTTGTCGAGAAACCCTTTCGGTTTCGGTTCCCTTGTCCAGAAACCCTTTCGGTTTCGGTTCCCTTGTCCAGACACCACTTCGGTTTTGGTTTCCTTGTCTGGAAACCCTTTCGGTTTGGTATCCTCTGTCCAGAAACCCTTTCGGTTTCGGTTCCCTTGTCCAGAAACCACTTCGGTGTCGGCATCCCTTGTCCAGAAACCCTTTCGGTTTCGGTTTCCGTTGTCCAGAAACCCTTTCGGTTTCGGTTCTCTTGTCCAGAAACCCTTACGGTTTCGGTATTCCTTGTCCAGAAACCCTTTCGTTTTCGGTATCCCTTGTCCAGAAACACTTTCGGTTTCGTTTCCCTTGCCCAGAAACCTTTTCGGTTTTGTATCCCTTGTCCAGAAACCCTTTCGGTTTGTTATCCCTTGTCCAGAAACCCTTTCGGTTTGGTATCCCTTGTCCAGAAACCCTTTCGGTTTCGGTATCCCTTGTCCAGAAACCCTTTCGGTTTCGGTTCCCTTGTCCAAAAACCCTTTCGGTTTGGTATCCCTTGTCCAGAAACCCTTTCGGTTTCGGTTCCCTTGTCCAGAAAGCACTTCGGTTTCGGTATCCCTTGTCCAGAAACCCTTTCGGTTTCGGTTCCCTTGTCCACAAACCCCTTTTGGTTTCGGTTCCCTTGCCCAGAAACTCTTTCGGTTTGGTATCCCTTGTCCAGAAACCCTTTCGGTTTGGTATCCCTTGTCCAGAAACCCTTTCGGTTTGGTATCCCTTGTCCAGAAACCTTTTCGGTTTGGTATCCCTTGTCCAGAAACCCTTTCGGTTTCGGTTCCCTTGTCCAGAAACCACTTCGGTTTCGGTATCCCTTGTCCAGAAACCCTTTTGGTTTGGTACTGCTTGTCCAGAAACCCTTTCGGTTTGGTATTCCTTGTCCAGAAACCCTTTCGTTTTCGGTTCCCTTGTCCAGAAACCCTTTCGGTTTCGGTTCCCTTGTCCAGAAACCACTTCGGTTTCGGTTTCCTTGTTCAGTAACCCTTTCGGTTTTGTATCCCTTGTCCAGAAACCCTTTCGGTTTCGGTATCCCTTGTCCACAAACCCCTTTCGGTTTCGGTTCCCTTGCCCAGAAACTCTTTCGGTTTGGTATCCCTTGTCCAGAAACCCTTTCGGTTTGGTATCCCTTGTTCAGAAACACTTTCGGTTTGGTATCCCTTGTCCAGAAACCCTTTCGTTTTCGGTTCCCTTGTCCAGAAACCCTTTCGGTTTCGGTTCCCTTGTCCAGAAAGCACTTCGGTTTCGGTATCCCTTGTCCAGAAACCCTTTCGGTTTGTTATCCCTTGTCCAGAAACCCTTTCGGTTTCGGTTCCCTTGCCCAGAAACTCTTTCGGTTTGGTATCCCTTGTAGAAACCCCTTCGGTTTGGTATCCCTTGTCCAGAAACCCTTTCTTTTTCGGTTCCCTTGTCCAGAAACCCTTTCGGTTTCGGTTCCCTTGTCCAGAAACCACTTCGGTTTCGGTTTCCTTGTCCAGTAACCCTTTCGGTTTGGTATCCCTTGTCCAGAAACCCTTTCGGTTTCGGTATCCCTTGTCCACAAACCCCTTTCGGTTTCGTTTCCCTTGTCCAGAAACTCTTTTGGTTTGGTATCCCTTGTCCAGAAACCCTTTCGGTTTGGTATCCCTTGTCCAGAAACCCTTTCGGTTTCGGTTCCCTTGTCCAGAAACCCTTTCGGTTTCGGTTCCCTTGTCCAGAAACCACTTCAATTTCGCTTTCCTTGTCTGGAAACCCTTTCGGTTTGGTATCCCTTGTCCAGAAACCCTTTCGGTTTCGGTATCCCTTGTCCAGAAACCCTTTCGGTTTCGGTTCCCTTTTCCACAAACCCCTTTCGGTTTCGTTTTCCTTGTCCAGAAACCCTTTCGGTTTCGGTTCCCTTGTCCAGAAACCCTTTCGGTTTCGGTTCCCTTGTCCGGAAACCCCTTTCGGTTTCGGTTCCCTTGTCCAGAAACCCTTTCGGTTTCGGTTCCCTTGTCCAGAAACCCTTTCGGTTTCGGTTTCCCTTGTCCAGAAACCCTTTCGGTTTCGGTTCCCTTGTCCAGAAACCACTTCGGTTTCGGTATCCCTTGTCCAGAAACCCTTTTTGGTTTAGTTTCCCTTGCCCAGAAACCCTTTCGGTTTCGGTTCCCTTGTCCAGAAACCTTTCGGTTTCGGTTTCTCTTGTCCAGAAACCCTTTCGGTTTCGGTTCCTTTGTCCAGAAACCCTTTCGGTTTCGGTTCCCTTGTCCAGAAACCCCTTTCGGTTTCGTTCCCCTTGCCCTGAAACCCTTTCGGTTTGGTATCCCTTGTCCAGAAACCCTTTCGGTTTGGTATTGCTTGTCCAGAAACCCTTTCGGTTTGGTATCCTTTGTCCAGAAACCCTTTCGGTTTCGGTTCTCTTGTCCAGAAACCCTTTCTTTTTCGGTTCCCTTGTCCAGAAACCACTTCGGTTTCGGTATCCCTTGTAAAGAAACCCTTTCGGTTTGCTATTGCTTGTCCAGAAACCCTTCGGTTTGGTATCCCTTGTCCAGAAACCCTTTCGTTTTCGGTTCTCTTGTCCAGAAACCCTTTCGGTTTCGGTTCCCTTGTCCAGAAACCACTTCGGTTTCGGTATCCCTTGTCCAGAAACCCTTTCGGTTTGGTATTGCTTGTCCAGAAACCCTTTCGGTTTCGGTATCCCTTGTCCACAAACCCCTTTCGGTTTCGGTTCCCTTGTCCAGAAACTCTTTCGGTTTGGTATCCCTTGTCCACAAACCCTTTTCGGTTTCGTTTCCCTTGCCCAGAAACCCTTTCGGTTTCGGTTCCCTTATCCAGAAACACTTTCGGTTTGGTATCCCTTGTCCAGAAACCCTTTCGGTTTCGGTATCCCTTGTCCAGAAACCCTTTCGGTTTCGGTATCCCGTGTCCAGAAACCCTTTCGGTTTCGGTTCCCTTGTCCAGAAACCCTTTCGGTTTGGTATCCCTTGTCCAGAAACCCTTTCGGTTTCGGTTCCCTTGTCCAGAAACCCTTTCGGTTTGGTATCCCTTGTCCAGAAACCCTTTCGGTTTCGGTATCCCTTGTCCAGAAACCCTTTCGGTTTCGGTTCCCTTGTCCAGAAACTCTTTCGGTTTGGTATCCCATGTCCAGAAACCCTTTCGGTTTGGTATCCCTTGTCCAGAAACCCTTTCTTTTTCGGTTCCCTTGTCAAGAAACCACTTCGGTTTCGGTATCCCTTGTCCAGAAACCCTTTCGGTTTGCTATTGCTTGTCCAGAAACCCTTCGGTTTGGTATCCCTTGTCCAGAAACCCTTTCGTTTTCGGTTCCCTTGTCCAGAAACCCTTTCGGTTTCGGTTCCCTTGTCCAGAAACCACTTCGGTTTTGGTTTCCTTGTCCAGTAACCTTTTCGGTTTGGTATCCCTTGTCCAGAAACCCTTTTGGTTTCGGTATCCTTTGTCCACAAACCCCTTTCGGTTTCGGTTCCCTTGTCCAGAAACCCTTTCGGTTTGGTATCCCTTGTCCAGAAACCCTTTCGGTTTCGGTTCCCTTGTCCAGAAACCCTTTCGGTTTGGTATCCCTTGTCCAGAAACCCGTTCGGTTTCGGTATCCCTTGTCCAGAAACCACTTCGGTTTCGGTTTCCTTGTCTGGAAACCCTTTCGGTTTGGTATCCCTTGTCCAGAAACCCTTTCGGTTTCGGTATCCCTTGTCCAGAAACCCTTTCGGTTTCGGTTCCCTTGTCCACAAACCCCTTTCGGTTTCGTTTCCCTTGTCCAGAAACCCTTTCGGTTTCGGTTTCCTTGTCCAGAAACCCTTTCGGTTTCGGTTTCCCTTGTCCAGAAACCCTTTCGGTTTCGGTTCCCTTGTCCAGAAACCCTTTCGGTTTCGGTTTCCCTTGTCCAGAAACCCTTTCGGTTTCGGTTCTCTTGTCCAGAAACCCTTTCGGTTTGGTATCCCTTGTCCAGAAACCCTTTCGGTTTCGGTTCCCTTGTCCAGAAACTCTTTCGGTTTGGTATCCCTTGTCCAGAAACCCTTTCGGTTTGGTATCCCTTGTCCAGAAACCCTTTCGGTTTGGTATCCCTTGTCCAGAAACCCTTTCGGTTTCGGTTCCCTTGTCCAGAAACCCTTTCGGTTTCGGTTTCCCTTGTCCAGAAACCCTTTCGGTTTGGTATCCCTTGTAAAAAACCCTTTCGGTTTGGTATCCCTTGTCCAGAAACCCTTTCGGTTTCGGTTCCCTTGTCCAGAAACTCTTTCGGTTTGGTATCCCTTGTCCAGAAACCACTTCGGTTTCGGTATCCCTTGTCCAGAAACCCTTTTCGGTTTCGTTTCCCTTGGCCAGAAACCCTTTCGGTTTCGGTTCCCTTGTCCAGAAACCCTTTCGGTTTCGGTTCCCTTGTCCACAAACCCCTTTCGGTTTCGGTTCCCTTGTCCAGAAACCCTTTCGGTTTCGGTTCCCTTGTCCAGAAAGCACTTCGGTTTCGGTTTCCTTGTCTGGAAACCTTTTCGGTTTGGTATCCCTTGTCCAGAAACCCTTTCGGTTTGGTATTGCTTGTCCAGAAACCCTTTCGGTTTGGTATCCCTTGTCCAGAAACCCTTTCGGTTTCGGTTCCCTTGTACAGAAACCCCTTTCGGTTTCGTTTCCCTTGCCTTGAAACCTTTTCGGTTTGGTATCCCTTGTCCAGAAACCCTTTCGGTTTGGTATCCCTTGTCCAGAAACCCTTTCGGTTTCGGTTCCCTTGTACAGAAACCCCTTTCGGTTTCGTTTCCCTTGCCTTGAAACCTTTTCGGTTTGGTATCCCTTGTCCAGAAACCCTTTCGGTTTGGTATTGCTTGTCCAGAAACCCTTTCGGTTTGGTATCCCTTGTCCAGAAACCCTTTCGGTTTCGGTTCCCTTGTCCAGAAACCCTTTCGATTTCGGTTTCCCTTGCCCAGAAACCTTTTCGGTTTTGTATCCCTTGTCCAGAAACCCTTTCGGTTTGGTATCCCTTGTCCAGAAACCCTTTCGGTTTCGGTTCCCTTATCCAGAAACCCTTTCGGTTTCGGTTCCCTTGTCTAGAAACCCTTTCGGTTTCGGTTCCCTTGTCCAGAAACCCTTTCGGTTTCGGTTCCCTTGTTCAGAAACCCTTTCGGTTTCGGTATCCCTTGTCCAGAAACCCTTTCGGTTTGGTATCCCTTGTCCAGAAACCCTTTCGGTTTAGGTATCCCTTGTCCAGAAACCCCTTCGGTTTCGGTATCCCTTGTCCAGAAACCCTTTCGGTTTCGGTTTCCTTTGTCCAGAAACCCTTTCGGTTTCGGTTCCCTTGTCCACAAACCCCTTTCGGTTTCGGTTCCCTTGTCCAGAAACCCTTTCGGTTTCGGTTCCCTTGTCCAGAAACCACTTCGGTTTCGGTTTCCTTGTCTGGAAACCTTTTCGGTTTGGTATCCCTTGTCCAGAAACCCTTTCGGTTTGGTATTGCTTGTCCAGAAACCCTTTCGGTTTGGTTCCCTTGTCGAGAAACCCTTTCGGCTTCGGTTCCCTTGTCCAGAAACCCTTTCGGTTTCGGTTCCCTTGTCCAGAAACCACTTCGGTTTCGGTTTCCTTGTCTGGAAACCCTTTCGGTTTGGTATCCCCTGTCCAGAAACCCTTTCGTTTTCGGTTCCCTTGTCCAGAAACCAGTTCGGTTTCGGAATCCCTTGTCCAGAAACCCTTTTGGTTTCGGTTTCCGTTGTCCAGAAACCCTTTCGGTTTCGTTTCCCTTGCCCAGAAACCTTTTCGGTCTTGTATCCCTTGTCCAGAAACCCTTTCGGTTTGGTATCCCTTGTCCAGAAACCCGTTCGGTTTGGTATCCCTTGTCGGTTTCGGTATCCCTTGTCCAGAAACCCTTTCGGTTTCGGTTCCCTTGTCCAGAAACCCTTTCGGTTTGGTATCCCTTGTCCAGAAACCCTTTCGGTTTCGGTTCCCTTGTCCAGAAACCACTTCGGTTTCGGTATCCCTTGTCCAGAAACCCTTTCGGTTTCGGTTCCCTTGTCCACAAACCCCTTTCGGTTTCGGTATCCCTTGTCCAGAAACCCTTTCGGTTTCGGTTCCCTTGTCCAGAAACCCTTTCGGTTTGGTATCCCTTGTCCAGAAACCCTTTCGGTTTCGGTATCCCTTGTCCAGAAACCCTTTCGGTTTCGGTATCCCTTGTCCAGAAACCCTTTCGGTTTGGTACTGCTTGTCCAGAAACCCTTTCGGTTTGGTATCCCTTGTCCAGAAATCCATTCGTTTTCGGTTCCATTGTCCAGAAACCCTTTCGGTTTCGGTTCCCTTGTCCAGAAACCCTTTCGGTTTCGGTATCCCTTGTCCAGAAACCCTTTCGGTTTGGTACTGCTTGTCCAGAAACCCTTTCGGTTTGGTATCCCTTGTCCAGAAACCCTTTCGGTTTCGGTATCCCTTGTCCACAAACCCCTTTCGGTTTCGGTTCCCTTGTCCAGAAACTCTTTCGGTTTGGTATCCCTTGTCCAGAAACCCTTTCGGTTTGGTATCCCTTGTCCAGAAACCCTTTCGGTTAGGTATCCCTTGTCTAGAACCCCTTTCGGTTTCGGTATCCCTTGTCCAGAAACCCTTTCGGTTTCGGTATCCCTTGTCCAGAAACCCTTTCGGTTTCGGTTCCCTTGTCCAGAAACCCTTTCGGTTTCGGTATCCCTTGTCCAGAAACCCTTTCGGTTTCGGTTCCCTTGTCCAGAAACCCTTTCGGTTAGGTATCCCTTGTCTAGAACCCCTTTCGGTTTCGGTATCCCTTGTCCAGAAACCCTTTCGGTTTCGGTATCCCTTGTCCAGAAACCCTTTCGTTTTCGGTTCCCTTGTCCAGAAACCCTTTCGGTTTCGGTTCCCTTGTCCAGAAACCACTTCGGTTTCGGTTTCCTTGTCCAGTAACCCTTTCGGTTTGGTATCCCTTGTCCAGAAACCCTTTCGGTTTCGGTATCCCTTGTCCACAAACCCCTTTCGGTTTCGGTTCCCTTGTCCAGAAACTCTTTCGGTTTGGTATCCCTTGTCCAGAAACCCTTTCGGTTTGGTATCCCTTGTCCAGAAACCCTTTCGGTTTCGGTTCCCTTGTCCAGAAACCCTTTCGGTTTCGGTTCCCTTGTCCAGAAACCACTTCGGTTTCGGTTTCCTTGTCTGGAAACCCTTTCGGTTTGGTATCCCTTGTCCAGAAACCCTTTCGGTTTCGGTATCCCTTGTCCAGAAACCCTTTCGGTTTCGGTTCCCTTGTCCACAAACCCCTTTCGGTTTCGTTTCCCTTGTCCAGAAACCCTTTCGGTTTCGGTTCCCTTGTCCAGAAACCCTTTCGGTTTCGGTTCCCTTGTCCAGAAACCACTTCGGTTTCGGTATCACTTGTCCAGAAACCCTTTTCGGTTTCGTTTCCCTTGCCCAGAAACCCTTTCGGTTTCGGTTTCCCTTGTCCAGAAACCCTTTCGGTTTCGGTTCCCTTGTCCAGAAACCCTTTCGGTTTCGGTTCCCTTGTCCAGAAACTCCTTTCGGTTTCGTTTCCCTTGTCGAGAAACCCTTTCGGTTTGGTATTGCTTGTCCAGAAACCCTTTCGGTTTGGTATCCTTTGTCCAGAAACCCTTTCGGTTTCGGTTCTCTTGTCCAGAAACCCTTTCGGTTTTGGTTCCCTTGTCCAGAAACCCTTTTCGGTTTCGTTTCCCTTGCCCAGAAACCCTTTCGGTTTCGGTTTCCCTTGTCCAGAAACCCTTTCGGTTTTGGTTCTCTTGTCCAGAAACCCTTTCGGTTTCGGTTCCCTTGTCCAGAAACCCTTTCGGTTTCGGTTCCCTTGTCCAGAAACCCTTTCGGTTTGGTACTGCTTGTCCAGAAACCCTTTCGGTTTGGTATCCCTTGTCCAGAAACCCATTCGTTTTCGGTTCCATTGTCCAGAAACCCTTTCGGTTTCGGTTCCCTTGTCCAGAAACCCTTTCGGTTTCGGTTCCCTTGTCCAGAAACCACTTCAGTTTCGGTTTCCTTGTCCAGTAACCCTTTCGGTTTGGTATCCCTTGTCCAGAAACCCTTTCGGTTTCGGTATCCCTTGTCCACAAACCCCTTTCGGTTTCGGTTCCCTTGTCCAGAAACTCTTTCGGTTTGGTATCCCTTGTCCAGAAACCCTTTCGGCTTGGTATCCCTTGTCCAGAAACCCTTTCGGTTTGGTATCCCTTGTCCAGAAACCCTTTCGGTTTCGGTATCCCTTGTCCAGAAACCCTTTCGGTTTCGGTTCCCTTGTCCAGAAACCCTTTCGGTTTGGTATCCCTTGTCCAGAAACCCTTTCGGTTTCGGTTCCCTTATCCAGAAACCCTTTCGGTTTCGGTTCCCTTGTCTAGAAACCCTTTCGGTTTCGGTTCCCTTGTCCAGAAACCCTTTCGGTTTCGGTTCCCTTGTTCAGAAACCCTTTCGGTTTCGGTATCCCTTGTCCAGAAACCCTTTCGGTTTGGTATCCCTTGTCCAGAAACCCTTTCGGTTTAGGTATCCCTTGTCCAGAAACCCCTTCGGTTTCGGTATCCCTTGTCCAGAAACCCTTTCGGTTTCGGTTTCCTTTGTCCAGAAACCCTTTCGGTTTCGGTTCCCTTGTCCACAAACCCCTTTCGGTTTCGGTTCCCTTGTCCAGAAACCCTTTCGGTTTCGGTTCCCTTGTCCAGAAACCACTTCGGTTTCGGTTTCCTTGTCTGGAAACCTTTTCGGTTTGGTATCCCTTGTCCAGAAACCCTTTCGGTTTGGTATTGCTTGTCCAGAAACCCTTTCGGTTTGGTTCCCTTGTCCAGAAACCCTTTTGGTTTCGGTTCCCTTGTCCGCAAACCCCTTTCGGTTTCGGTTCCCTCGTCCAGGAACCCTTTCGGTTTGGTATCCCTTGTCCAGAAACCCTTTCGGTTTGGTATCCCTTGTCGAGAAACCCTTTCGGCTTCGGTTCCCTTGTCCAGAAACCCTTTCGGTTTCGGTTCCCTTGTCCAGAAACCACTTCGGTTTCGGTTTCCTTGTCTGGAAACCCTTTCGGTTTGGTATCCCTTGTCGAGAAACCCTTTCGGCTTCGGTTCCCTTGTCCAGAAACCCTTTCGGTTTCGGTTCCCTTGTCCAGAAACCACTTCGGTTTCGGTTTCCTTGTCTGGAAACCCTTTCGGTTTGGTATCCCCTGTCCAGAAACCCTTTTGGTTTCGGTTTCCGTTGTCCAGAAACCCTTTCGGTTTCGTTTCCCTTGCCGAGAAACCTTTTCGGTCTTGTATCCCTTGTCCAGAAACCCTTTCGGTTTGGTATCCCTTGTCCAGAAACCCTTTCGGTTTGGTATCCCTTGTCGGTTTCGGTATCCCTTGTCCAGAAACCCTTTCGGTTTCGGTTCCCTTGTCCAGAAACCCTTTCGGTTTGGTATCCCTTGTCCAGAAACCCTTTCGGTTTCGGTTCCCTTGTCCAGAAACCACTTCGGTTTCGGTATCCCTTGTCCAGAAACCCTTTCGGTTTCGGTTCCCTTGTCCACAAACCCCTTTCGGTTTCGGTATCCCTTGTCCAGAAACCCTTTCGGTTTCGGTTCCCTTGTCCAGAAACCCTTTCGGTTTGGTATCCCTTGTCCAGAAACCCTTTCGGTTTCGGTATCCCTTGTCCAGAAACCCTTTCGGTTTCGGTATCCCTTGTCCAGAAACCCTTTCGGTTTGGTACTGCTTGTCCAGAAACCCTTTCGGTTTGGTATCCCTTGTCCAGAAACCCATTCGTTTTCGGTTCCATTGTCCAGAAACCCTTTCGGTTTCGGTTCCCTTGTCCAGAAACCCTTTCGGTTTCGGTATCCCTTGTCCAGAAACCCTTTCGGTTTGGTACTGCTTGTCCAGAAACCCTTTCGGTTTGGTATCCCTTGTCCAGAAACCCTTTCGGTTTCGGTATCCCTTGTCCACAAACCCCTTTCGGTTTCGGTTCCCTTGTCCAGAAACTCTTTCGGTTTGGTATCCCTTGTCCAGAAACCCTTTCGGTTTGGTATCCCTTGTCCAGAAACCCTTTCGGTTAGGTATCCCTTGTCTAGAACCCCTTTCGGTTTCGGTATCCCTTGTCCAGAAACCCTTTCGGTTTCGGTATCCCTTGTCCAGAAACCCTTTCGGTTTCGGTTCCCTTGTCCAGAAACCCTTTCGGTTTGGTATCCCTTGTCCAGAAACCCTTTCGGTTTCGGTTCCCTTGTCCAGAAACCCTTTCGGTTTGGTATCCCTTGTCCAGAAACCCTTTCGGTTTCGGTATCCCTTGTCCAGAAACCCTTTCGGTTTCGGTTCCCTTGTCCAGAAACCCTTTCGGTTAGGTATCCCTTGTCTAGAACCCCTTTCGGTTTCGGTATCCCTTGTCCAGAAACCCTTTCGGTTTCGGTATCCCTTGTCCAGAAACCCTTTCGTTTTCGGTTCCCTTGTCCAGAAACCCTTTCGGTTTCGGTTCCCTTGTCCAGAAACCACTTCGGTTTCGGTTTCCTTGTCCAGTAACCCTTTCGGTTTGGTATCCCTTGTCCAGAAACCCTTTCGGTTTCGGTATCCCTTGTCCACAAACCCCTTTCGGTTTGGTATCCCTTGTCCAGAAACCCTTTCGGTTTGGTATCCCTTGTCCAGAAACCCTTTCGGTTTCGGTTCCCTTGTCCAGAAACCCTTTCGGTTTTGGTTCCCTTGTCCAGAAACCACTTCGGTTTCGGTTTCCTTGTCTGGAAACCCTTTCGGTTTGGTATCCCTTGTCCAGAAACCCTTTCGGTTTCGGTATCCCTTGTCCAGAAACCCTTTCGGTTTCGGTTCCCTTGTCCACAAACCCCTTTCGGTTTCGTTTCCCTTGTCCAGAAACCCTTTCGGTTTCGGTTCCCTTGTCCAGAAACCCTTTCGGTTTCGGTTCCCTTGTCCAGAAACCACTTCGGTTTCGGTATCACTTGTCCAGAAACCCTTTTCGGTTTCGTTTCCCTTGCCCAGAAACCCTTTCGGTTTCGGTTTCCCTTGTCCAGAAACCCTTTCAGTTTCGGTTCCCTTGTCCAGAAACCCTTTCGGTTTCGGTTCCCTTGTCCAGAAACCCCTTTCGGTTTCGTTTCCCTTGTCGAGAAACCCTTTCGGTTTGGTATTGCTTGTCCAGAAACCCTTTCGGTTTCGGTTCTCTTGTCCAGAAACCCTTTCGGTTTTGGTTCCCTTGTCCAGAAACCCTTTTGGTTTCGGTTACCTTGTCCGCAAACCCCTTTCGGTTTCGTTTCCCTTGCCCAGAAACCCTTTCGGTTTCGGTTCCCTTGTCCAGAAACCCTTTCGGTTTGGTACTGCTTGTCCAGAAACCCTTTCGGTTTGGTATCCCTTGTCCAGAAACCCATTCGTTTTCGGTTCCATTGTCCAGAAACCCTTTCGGTTTCGGTTCCCTTGTTCAGAAACCCTTTCGGTTTCGGTTCCCTTGTCCAGAAACCACTTCAGTTTCGGTTTCCTTGTCCAGTAACCCTTTCGGTTTGGTATCCCTTGTCCAGAAACCCTTTCGGTTTCGGTATCCCTTGTCCACAAACCCCTTTCGGTTTCGGTTCCCTTGTCCAGAAACTCTTTCGGTTTGGTATCCCTTGTCCAGAAACCCTTTCGGTTTGGTATCCCTTGTCCAGAAACCCTTTCGGTTTGGTATCCCTTGTCCAGAAACCCTTTCGGTTTCGGTATCCCTTGTCCAGAAACCCTTTCGGTTTCGGTTCCCTTGTCCAGAAACCCTTTCGGTTTGGTATCCCTTGTCCAGAAACCCTTTCGGTTTCGGTTCCCTTGTCCAGAAACCCTTTCGGTTTGGTATCCCTTGTCCAGAAACCCTTTCGGTTTCGGTATCCCTTGTCCAGAAACCCTTTCGGTTTCGGTTCCCTTGTCCAGAAACCCTTTCGGTTTCGGTTCCCTTGTCCAGAAACCTTTTCGGTTTCGGTTCCCTTGTCCAGAAACCACTTCGGTTTCGGTATCCCTTGTCCAGAAACCCTTTCGGTTTGCTATTGCTTGTCCAGAAACCCTTCGGTTTGGTATCCCTGGTCCAGAAACCCTTTCGTTTTCGGTTCCCTTGTCCAGAAACCCTTTCGGTTTCGGTTCCCTTGTCCAGAAACCACTTCGGTTTCGGTTTCCTTGTCCAGTAACCCTTTCGGTTTGGTATCCCTTGTCCAGAAACCGTTTCGGTTTCGGTATCCCTTGTCCACAAACCCCTTTCGGTTTCGGTTCCCTTGTCCAGAAACTCTTTCGGTTTGGTATCCCTTGTCCAGAAACCCTTTCGGTTTGGTATCCCTTGTCCAGAAACCCTTTCGGTTTCGGTTCCCTTGTCCAGAAACCCTTTCGGTTTCGGTTCCCTTGTCCAGAAACCACTTCGGTTTCGGTTTCCTTGTCTGGAAACCCTTTCGGTTTGGTATCCCTTGTCCAGAAACCCTTTCGGTTTCGGAATCCCTTGTCCAGAAACCCTTTCGGTTTCGGTTCCCTTGTCCAGAAACTCTTTCGGTTTGGTATCCCTTGTCCAGAAACCCTTTCGGTTTGGTATCCCTTGTCCAGAAACCCTTTCGGTTTCGGTTCCCTTGTCCAGAAACCCTTTCGGTTTCGGTTCCCTTGTCCAGAAACCCTTTCGGTTTCGGTTCCCTTGTCCAGAAACCCTTTCGGTTTCGATTCCCTTGTCCAGAAACCACTTCGGTTTCGGTATCACTTGTCCAGAAACCCTTTTCGGTTTCGTTTCCCTTGCCCAGAAACCCTTTCGGTTTCGGTTTCCCTTGTCCAGAAACCCTTTCGGTTTCGGTTCCCTTGTCCAGGAACCCTTTCGGTTTGGTATCCCTTGTCCAGAAACCCTTTCGGTTTGGTATCCCTTGTCGAGAAACCCTTTCGGTTTCGGTTCCCTTGTCCAGAAACCCTTTCGATTTCGGTTCCCTTGTCCACAAACCCCTTTCGGTTTCGGTTCCCTTGTCCAGAAACTCTTTCGGTTTGGTATCCCTTGTCCAGAAACCCTTGCGGTTTCGGTATCCCTTGTCCAGAAACCCTTTCGGTTTCGGTTCCCTTGTCCAGAAACCACTTCGGTTTCGGTATCCCTTGTCCAGAAACCCTTTCGGTTGGGTACTGCTTGTCCAGAAACCCTTTCGTTTTGGTATCCCTTGTCCAGAAACCCTTTCGGTTTGATATCCCTTGTCCAGAAGCCCTTTTGGTTTCGGTTCCCTTGTCCAGAAACCACTTCGGTTTCGGTTTCCTTGTCCAGTAACCCTTTCGGTTTGGTATCCCTTGTCCAGAAACCCTTTCGGTTTCGGTATCCCTTGTCCACAAACCCCTTTCGGGTTCGGTTCCCTTGTCCAGAAACTCTTTCGGTTTGGTATCCCTTGTCCAGAAACCCTTTCGGTTTGGTATCCCTTGTCCAGAAACCCTTTCGGTTTGGTATCCCTTGTCCAGAAACGCTTTCGGTTTCGGTATCCCTTGTCCAGAACCCTTTCGGTTTCGGTATCCCTTGTCCAGAAACCCTTTCGGTTTTGGTTCCCTTGTCCAGAAACCCTTTCGGTTTGGTATCCCTTGTCCAGAAACCCTTTCGGTTTCGGTTCCCTTGTCCAGAAACCCTTTCGGTTTGGTATCCCTTGTCCAGAAACCCTTTCGGTTTCGGTATCCCTTGTCTAGAAACCCTTTCGGTTTCGGTATCCCTTGTCCAGAACCCTTTCGGTTTCGGTATCCCTTGTCCAGAAACCCTTTCGGTTTTGGTTCCCTTGTCCAGAAACCCTTTCGGTTTGGTATCCCTTGTCCAGAAACCACTTCGGTTTCGGTATCCCTTGTCCAGAAACCCTTTCGGTTTGGTATCCCTTGTCCAGAAACCCTTTCGGTTTCGGTATCCCTTGTCCAGAAACCCTTTCGGTTTCGGTTCCCTTGTCCAGAAACTCTTTCGGTTTGGTATCCCTTGTCCAGAAACCCTTTCGGTTTCGGTTCCCTTGTCCAGAAACCACTTCGGTTTCGGTATCCCTTGTCCAGAAACCACTTCGGTTTCGGTATCCCTTGTCCAGAAACCCTTTCGGTTTGGTATCCCTTGTCCAGAAACCCTTTCGGTTTCGGTATCCCTTGTCCACAAACCCCTTCCGGTTTCGGTTCCCTTGTCCAGAAACTTTTTCGGTTTGGTATCCCTTGTCCAGAAACCCTTTCGGTTTCGGTATCCCTTGTCCAGAAACCCTTTCGGTTTGGTATCCCTTGTCCAGAAACCCTTTCGGTTTCGGTATCCCTTGTCCACAAACCCTTTACGGTTTCGGTTCCCTTGTCCAGAAACCACTTCGGTTTCGGTTTCCTTGTCCAGTAACCCTTTCGGTTTGGTATCCCTTGTCCAGAAACCCCTTTCGGTTTCGGTTCCCTTGTCCAGAAACTCTTTCGGTTTGGTATCCCTTGTCCAGAAACCCTTTCGGTTTCGGTATCCCTTGTCCAGAAACCCCTTTCGGTTTCGTTTCCCTTGTCCAGAAACCCTTTCGGTTTGGTATTGCTTGTCCAGAAACCCTTTCGGTTTGGTATCCTTTGTCCAGAAACCCTTTCGGTTTCCGTTCTCTTGTCCAGAAACCCTTTCGGTTTTGGTTCCCTTGTCCAGAAACCCTTTTGGTTTCGGTTCCCTTGTCCGCAAACCCCTTTCGGTTTCGGTTTCCTTGTCCAGGAACCCTTTCGGTTTGGTATCCCTTGTCCAGAAACCCTTTCGGTTTGGTATCCCTTGTCGAGAAACCCTTTCGGTTTCGGTTCCCTTGTCCAGAAACCCTTTCGGTTTCGGTTCCCTTGTCCACAAATCCCTTTCGGTTTCGGTTCCCTTGTCCAGAAACTCTTTCGGTTTGGTATCCCTTGTCCAGAAACCCTTTCGGTTTCGGTATCCCTTGTCCAGAAACCCTTTCGGTTTCGGTTCCCTTGTCCAGAAACCACTTCGGTTTCGGTATCCCTTGTCCAGAAACCCTTTCGGTTTGGTACTGCTTGTCCAGAAACCCTTTCGTTTTGGTATCCCTTGTCCAGAAACCCTTTCGTTTTCGGTTCCCTTGTCCAGAAACCCTTTCGGTTTCGGTTCCCTTGTCCAGAAACCACTTCGGTTTCGGTTTCCTTGTCCAGTAACCCTTTCGGTTTGGTATCCCTTGTCCAGAAACCCTTTCGGTTTCGGTATCCCTTGTCCACAAACTCCTTTCGGTTTCGGTTCCCTTGTCCAGAAACTCTTTCGGTTTGGTATCCCTTGTCCAGAAACCCTTTCGGTTTGGTATTCCTTGTCCAGAAACCCTTTCGGTTGGGTATCCCTTGTCCAGAAACGCTTTCGGTTTCGGTATCCCTTGTCCAGAACCCTTTCGGTTTCGGTATCCCTTGTCCAGAAACCTTTTCGGTTTTGGTTCCCTTGTCCAGAAACCCTTTCGGTTTGGTATCCCTTGTCCAGAAACCCTTTCGGTTTCAGTTCCCTTGTCCAGAAACCCTTTCGGTTTGGTATCCCTTGTCCAGAAACCCTTTCGGTTTCGGTATCCCTTGTCCAGAAACCCTTTCGGTTTCGGTTCCCTTGTCCAGAAACCACTTCGGTTTCGGTATCACTTGTCCAGAAACCCTTTTCGGTTTCGTTTCCCTTGCCCAGAAACCCTTTCGGTTTCGGTTTCCCTTGTCCAGAAACCCTTTCGGTTTCGGTTCCCTTGTCCAGAAACCCTTTCGGTTTCGGTTCCCTTGTCCAGAAACCCCTTTCGGTTTCGTTTCCCTTGTCGAGAAACCCTTTCGGTTTGGTATTGCTTGTCCAGAAACCCTTTCGGTTTGGTATCCTTTGTCCAGAAACCCTTTCGGTTTCGGTTCTCTTGTCCAGAAACCCTTTCGGTTTTGGTTCCCTTGTCCAGAAACCCTTTTGGTTTCGGTTACCTTGTCCGCAAACCCCTTTCGGTTTCGTTTCCCTTGCCCAGAAACCCTTTCGGTTTCGGTTCCCTTGTCCAGAAACCCTTTCGGTTTGGTACTGCTTGTCCAGAAACCCTTTCGGTTTGGTATCCCTTGTCCAGAAACCCATTCGTTTTCGGTTCCATTGTCCAGAAAGCCTTTCGGTTTCGGTTCCCTTGTCCAGAAACCCTTTCGGTTTCGGTTCCCTTGTCCAGAAACCACTTCAGTTTCGGTTTCCTTGTCCAGTAACCCTTTCGGTTTGGTATCCCTTGTCCAGAAACCCTTTCGGTTTCGGTATCCCTTGTCCACAAACCCCTTTCGGTTTCGGTTCACTTGTCCAGAAACTCTTTCGGTTTGGTATCCCTTGTCCAGAAACCCTTTCGGTTTGGTATCCCTTGTCCAGAAACCCTTTCGGTTTGGTATCCCTTGTCCAGAAACCCTTTCGGTTTCGGTATCCCTTGTCCAGAAACCCTTTCGGTTTCGGTTCCCTTGTCCAGAAACCCTTTCGGTTTGGTATCCCTTGTCCAGAAACCCTTTCGGTTTCGGTTCCCTTGTCCAGAAACCCTTTCGGTTTGGTATCCCTTGTCCAGAAACCCTTTCGGTTTCGGTATCCCTTGTCCAGAAACCCTTTCGGTTTCGGTTCCCTTGTCCAGAAACCTTTTCGGTTTCGGTTCACTTGTCCAGAAACCACTTCGGTTTCGGTATCCCTTGTCCAGAAACCCTTTCGGTTTGCTATTGCTTGTCCAGAAACCCTTCGGTTTGGTATCCCTGGTCCAGAAACCCTTTCGTTTTCGGTTCCCTTGTCCAGAAACCCTTTCGGTTTCGGTTCCCTTGTCCAGAAACCACTTCGGTTTCGGTTTCCTTGTCCAGTAACCCTTTCGGTTTGGTATCCCTTGTCCAGAAACCCTTTCGGTTTCGGTATCCCTTGTCCACAAACCCCTTTCGGTTTCGGTTCCCTTGTCCAGAAACTCTTTCGGTTTGGTATCCCTTGTCCAGAAACCCTTTCGGTTTGGTATCCCTTGTCCAGAAACCCTTTCGGTTTCGGTTCCCTTGTCCAGAAACCCTTTCGGTTTCGGTTCCCTTGTCCAGAAACCACTTCGGTTTCGGTTTCCTTGTCTGGAAACCCTTTCGGTTTGGTATCCCTTGTCCAGAAACCCTTTCGGTTTCGGTATCCCTTGTCCAGAAACCCTTTCGGTTTCGGTTCCCTTGTCCAGAAACTCTTTCGGTTTGGTATCCCTTGTCCAGAAACCCTTTCGGTTTGGTATCCCTTGTCCAGAAACCCTTTCGGTTTCGGTTCCCTTGTCCAGAAACCCTTTCGGTTTCGGTTCCCTTGTCCAGAAACCCTTTCGGTTTGGTATCCCTTGTCCAGAAACCCTTTCGGTTTCGGTATCCCTTGTCCACAAACCCCTTACGGTTTCGGTTCCCTTGTCCAGAAACTTTTTCGGTTTGGTATCCCCTTGTCCAGAAACCCTTTCGGTTTCGGTATCCCTTGTCCAGAAACCCTTTCGGTTTGGTATCCCTTGTCCAGAAACCCTTTCGGTTTCGGTATCCCTTGTCCACAAACCCTTTACGGTTTCGGTTCCCTTGTCCAGAAACCACTTCGGTTTCGGTTTCCTTGTCCAGTAACCCTTTCGGTTCTGTATCCCTTGTCCAGAAACCCCTTTCGGTTTCGGTTCCCTTGTCCAGAAACTCTTTCGGTTTGGTATCCCTTGTCCAGAAACCCTTTCGGTTTCGGTATCCCTTGTCCACAAACCCCTTACGGTTTCGGTTCCCTTGTCCAGAAACTTTTTCGGTTTGGTATCCCTTGTCCAGAAACCCTTTCGGTTTCGGTATCCCTTGTCCAGAAACCCTTTCGGTTTGGTATCCCTTGTCCAGAAACCCTTTCGGTTTCGGTATCCCTTGTCCACAAACCCTTTACGGTTTCGGTTCCCTTGTCCAGAAACCACTTCGGTTTCGGTTTCCTTGTCCAGTAACCCTTTCGGTTTGGTATCCCTTGTCCAGAAACCCCTTTCGGTTTCGGTTCCCTTGTCCAGAAACTCTTTCGGTTTGGTATCCCTTGTCCAGAAACCCTTTCGGTTTCGGTATCCCTTGTCCAGAAACCCTTTCGGTTTTGGTTCCCTTGTCCAGAAACCCTTTCGGTTTGGTATTGCTTGTCCAGAAACCACTTCGGTTTCGGTATCCCTTGTCCAGAAACCCTTTCGGTTTGGTATCCCTTGTAAAGAAACCCTTTCGGTTTCGGTATCCCTTGTCCAGAAACCCTTTCGGTTTCGGTTCCCTTGTCCAGAAACTGTTTCGGTTTGGTATCCCTTGTCCAGAAACCCTTTCGGTTTCGGTTCCCTTGTCCAGAAACCACTTCGGTTTCGGTATCCCTTGTCCAGAAACCACTTCGGTTTCGGTATCCCTTGTCCAGAAACCCTTTCGGTTTGGTATCCCTTGTCCAGAAACCCTTTCGGTTTCGGTATCCCTTGTCCACAAACCCCTTACGGTTTCGGTTCCCTTGTCCAGAAACTTTTTCGGTTTGGTATCCCTTGTCCAGAAACCCTTTCGGTTTCGGTATCCCTTGTCCAGAAACCCTTTCGGTTTGGTATCCCTTGTCCAGAAACCCTTTCGGTTTCGGTATCCCTTGTCCACAAACCCTTTACGGTTTCGGTTCCCTTGTCCAGAAACCACTTCGGTTTCGGTTTCCTTGTCCAGTAACCCTTTCGGTTTGGTATCCCTTGTCCAGAAACCCCTTTCGGTTTCGGTTCCCTTGTCCAGAAACTCTTTCGGTTTGGTATCCCTTGTCCAGAAACCCTTTCGGTTTCGGTATCCCTTGTCCAGAAACCCCTTTCGGTTTCGTTTCCCTTGTCCAGAAACCCTTTCGGTTTGGTATTGCTTGTCCAGAAACCCTTTCGGTTTGGTATCCTTTGTCCAGAAACCCTTTCGGTTTCGGTTCTCTTGTCCAGAAACCCTTTCGGTTTTGGTTCCCTTGTCCAGGAACCCTTTTGGTTTCGGTTCCCTTGTCCGCAAACCCCTTTCGGTTTCGGTTTCCTTGTCCAGGAACCCTTTCGGTTTGGTATCCCTTGTCGAGAAACCCTTTCGGTTTCGGTTCCCTTGTCCAGAAACCCTTTCGGTTTCGGTTCCCTTGTCCACAAATCCCTTTCGGTTTCGGTTCCCTTGTCCAGAAACTCTTTCGGTTTGGTATCCCTTGTCCAGAAACCCTTTTGGTTTCGGTATCCCTTGTCCAGAAACAATTTCGGTTTGGTACTGCTTGTCCAGAAACCCTTTCGTTTTGGTATCCCTTGTCCAGAAACCCTTTCGTTTTCGGTTCCCTTGTCCAGAAACCCTTTCGGTTTCGGTTCCCTTGTCCAGAAACCACTTCGGTTTCGGTTTCCTTGTCCAGTAACCCTTTCGGTTTGGTATCCCTTGTCCAGAAACCCTTTCGGTTTCGGTATCCCTTGTCCACAAACCCCTTTCGGTTTCGGTTCCCTTGTCCAGAAACTCTTTCGGTTTGGTATCCCTTGTCCAGAAACCCTTTCGGTTTGGTATTCCTTGTCCAGAAACCCTTTCGGTTGGGTATCCCTTGTCCAGAAACGCTTTCGGTTTTGGTATCCCTTGTCGAGAAACCCTTTCGGTTTCGGTTCCCTTGTCCAGAAACTCTTTCGGTTTGGTATCCCTTGTCCAGGAACCCTTTCGGTTTGGTATCCCTTGTCGAGAAACCCTTTCGGTTTCGGTTCCCTTGTCCAGAAACTCTTTCGGTTTGGTATCCCTTGTCCAGAAACCCTTTCGGTTTCGGTATCCCTTGTCCAGAAACCCTTTCGGTTTCGGTATCCCTTGTCCACAAACCCCTTTCGGTTTCGGTATCCCTTGTCCAGAAACCCTTTCGGTTTTGGTTCCCTTGTCCAGAAACCCTTTCGGTTTGGTATCCCTTGTCCAGAAACCCTTTCGGTTTCAGTTCCCTTGTCCAGAAACCCTTTCGGTTTGGTATCCCTTGTCCAGAAACCCTTTCGGTTTCGGTATCCCTTGTCCAGAAACCCTTTCGGTTTCGGTTCCCTTGTCCAGAAACCACTTCGGTTTCGGTATCACTTGTCCAGAAACCCTTTTCGGTTTCGTTTCCCTTGCCCAGAAACCCTTTCGGTTTCGGTTTCCCTTGTCCAGAAACCCTTTCGGTTTCGGTTCCCTTGTCCAGAAACCCTTTCGGTTTCGGTGTCCCTTGTCCAGAAACCCTTTCGGTTTGGTATTGCTTGTCCAGAAACCCTTTCGGTTTGGTATCCCTTGTCCAGAAACCCTTTCGGTTTCGGTTCCCTTGTCCAGAAAACACTTCAGTTTCGGTTTCCTTGTCCAGTAACCCTTTCGGTTTGGTATCCCTTGTCCAGAAACCCTTTCGGTTTCGGTATCCCTTGTCCACAAACCCCTTTCGGTTTCGGTTCCCTTGTCCAGAAACTCTTTCGGTTTGGTATCCCTTGTCCAGAAACCCTTTCG
The DNA here is from genome assembly GCA_916610145.1 of Eristalis arbustorum. Classification (NCBI taxonomy): domain Eukaryota; kingdom Metazoa; phylum Arthropoda; class Insecta; order Diptera; family Syrphidae; genus Eristalis; species Eristalis arbustorum. The sequence continues at coordinate 93,980,039 of OU744316.1, read as the reverse complement.
GTTTGGTATCCCTTGTCCAGAAACCCTTTCGGTTTGGTATCCCTTGTCCAGAAACCCTTTCGGTTTCGGTATCCCTTGTCCAGAAACCCTTTCGGTTTCGGTTCCCTTGTCCAGAAACCCTTTCGGTTTGGTATCCCTTGTCCAGAAACCCTTTCGGTTTCGGTTCCCTTGTCCAGAAACCCTTTCGGTTTGGTATCCCTTGTCCAGAAACCCTTTCGGTTTCGGTATCCCTTGTCCAGAAACCCTTTCGGTTTCGGTTCCCTTGTCCAGAAACCCTTTCGGTTTCGGTTCCCTTGTCCAGAAACCTTTTCGGTTTCGGTTCCCTTGTTCAGAAACCACTTCGGTTTCGGTATCCCTTGTCCAGAAACCCTTTCGGTTTGCTATTGCTTGTCCAGAAACCCTTCGGTTTGGTATCCCTGGTCCAGAAACCCTTTCGTTTTCGGTTCCCTTGTCCAGAAAGCCTTTCGGTGTCGGTTCCCTTGTCCAGAAACCACTTCGGTTTCGGTTTCCTTGTCCAGTAACCCTTTCGGTTTGGTATCCCTTGTCCAGAAACCCTTTCGGTTTCGGTATCCCTTGTCCACAAACCCCTTTCGGTTTCGGTTCCCTTGTCCAGAAACTCTTTCGGTTTGGTATCCCTTGTCCAGAAACCCTTTCGGTTTGGTATCCCTTGTCCAGAAACCCTTTCGGTTTCGGTTCCCTTGTCCAGAAACCCTTTCGGTTTCGGTTCCCTTGTCCAGAAACCACTTCGGTTTCGGTTTCCTTGTCTGGAAACCCTTTCGGTTTGGTATCCCTTGTCCAGAAACCCTTTCGGTTTCGGTATCCCTTGTCCAGAAACCCTTTCGGTTTCGGTTCCCTTGTCCAGAAACTCTTTCGGTTTGGTATCCCTTGTCCAGAAACCCTTTCGGTTTGGTATCCCTTGTCCAGAAACCCTTTCGGTTTCGGTTCCCTTGTCCAGAAACCCTTTCGGTTTCGGTTCCCTTGTCCAGAAACCCTTTCGGTTTGGTATCCCTTGTCCAGAAACCCTTTCGGTTTCGGTATCCCTTGTCCACAAACCCCTTACGGTTTCGGTTCCCTTGTCCAGAAACTTTTTCGGTTTGGTATCCCTTGTCCAGAAACCCTTTCGGTTTCGGTATCCCTTGTCCAGAAACCCTTTCGGTTTGGTATCCCTTGTCCAGAAACCCTTTCGGTTTCGGTATCCCTTGTCCACAAACCCTTTACGGTTTCGGTTCCCTTGTCCAGAAACCACTTCGGTTTCGGTTTCCTTGTCCAGTAACCCTTTCGGTTTGGTATCCCTTGTCCAGAAACCCCTTTCGGTTTCGGTTCCCTTGTCCAGAAACTCTTTCGGTTTGGTATCCCTTGTCCAGAAACCCTTTCGGTTTCGGTATCCCTTGTCCAGAAACCCCTTTCGGTTTCGTTTCCCTTGTCCAGAAACCCTTTCGGTTTGGTATTGCTTGTCCAGAAACCCTTTCGGTTTGGTATCCTTTGTCCAGAAACCCTTTCGGTTTCGGTTCTCTTGTCCAGAAACCCTTTCGGTTTTGGTTCCCTTGTCCAGAAACCCTTTTGGTTTCGGTTCCCTTGTCCGCAAACCCCTTTCGGTTTCGGTTTCCTTGTCCAGGAACCCTTTCGGTTTGGTATCCCTTGTCCAGAAACCCTTTCGGTTTGGTATCCCTTGTCGAGAAACCCTTTCGGTTTCGGTTCCCTTGTCCAGAAACCCTTTCGGTTTCGGTTCCCTTGTCCACAAATCCCTTTCGGTTTCGGTTCCCTTGTCCAGAAACTCTTTCGGTTTGGTATCCCTTGTCCAGAAACCCTTTCGGTTTCGGTATCCCTTGTCCAGAAACCCTTTCGGTTTCGGTTCCCTTGTCCAGAAACCACTTCGGTTTCGGTATCCCTTGTCCAGAAACCCTTTCGGTTTGGTACTGCTTGTCCAGAAACCCTTTCGTTTTGGTATCCCTTGTCCAGAAACCCTTTCGTTTTCGGTTCCCTTGTCCAGAAACCCTTTCGGTTTCGGTTCCCTTGTCCAGAAACCACTTCGGTTTCGGTTTCCTTGTCCAGTAACCCTTTCGGTTTGGTATCCCTTGTCCAGAAACCCTTTCGGTTTCGGTATCCCTTGTCCACAAACCCCTTTCGGTTTCGGTTCCCTTGTCCAGAAACGCTTTCGGTTTCGGTATCCCTTGTCCAGAACCCTTTCGGTTTCGGTATCCCTTGTCCAGAAACCCTTTCGGTTTTGGTTCCCTTGTCCAGAAACCCTTTCGGTTTGGTATCCCTTGTCCAGAAACCCTTTCGGTTTCAGTTCCCTTGTCCAGAAACCCTTTCGGTTTGGTATCCCTTGTCCAGAAACCCTTTCGGTTTCGGTATCCCTTGTCCAGAAACCCTTTCGGTTTCGGTTCCCTTGTCCAGAAACCACTTCGGTTTCGGTATCACTTGTCCAGAAACCCTTTTCGGTTTCGTTTCCCTTGCCCAGAAACCCTTTCGGTTTCGGTTTCCCTTGTCCAGAAACCCTTTCGGTTTCGGTTCCCTTGTCCAGAAACCCTTTCGGTTTCGGTTCCCTTGTCCAGAAACCCCTTTCGGTTTCGTTTCCCTTGTCGAGAAACCCTTTCGGTTTGGTATTGCTTGTCCAGAAACCCTTTCGGTTTTGTATCCTTTGTCCAGAAACCCTTTCGGTTTCGGTTCTCTTGTCCAGAAACCCTTTCGGTTTTGGTTCCCTTGTCCAGAAACCCTTTTGGTTTCGGTTACCTTGTCCGCAAACCCCTTTCGGTTTCGTTTCCCTTGCCCAGAAACCCTTTCGGTTTCGGTTCCCTTGTCCAGAAACCCTTTCGGTTTGGTACTGCTTGTCCAGAAACCCTTTCGGTTTGGTATCCCTTGTCCAGAAACCCATTCGTTTTCGGTTCCATTGTCCAGAAACCCTTTCGGTTTCGGTTCCCTTGTCCAGAAACTCTTTCGGTTTGGTATCCCTTGTCCAGAAACCCTTTCGGTTTCGGTATCCCTTGTCCAGTAACCCTTTCGGTTTGGTATCCCTTGTCCAGAAACCCTTTCGGTTTCGGTATCCCTTGTCCACAAACCCCTTTCGGTTTCGGTTCCCTTGTCCAGAAACTCTTTCGGTTTGGTATCCCTTGTCCAGAAACCCTTTCGGTTTGGTATCCCTTGTCCAGAAACCCTTTCGGTTTGGTATCCCTTGTCCAGAAACCCTTTCGGTTTCGGTATCCTTTGTCCAGAAACCCTTTCGGTTTCGGTTCCCTTGTCCAGAAACCCTTTCGGTTTGGTATCCCTTGTCCAGAAACCCTTTTGGTTTCGGTTCCCTTGTCCAGAAACCCTTTCGGTTTGGTATCCCTTGTCCAGAAACCCTTTCGGTTTCGGTATCCCTTGTCCAGAAACCCTTTCGGTTTCGGTTCCCTTGTCCAGAAACCCTTTCGGTTTCGGTTCCCTTGTCCAGAAACCTTTTCGGTTTCGGTTCCCTTGTCCAGAAACCACTTCGGTTTCGGTATCCCTTGTCCAGAAACCCTTTCGGTTTGCTATTGCTTGTCCAGAAACCCTTCGGTTTGGTATCCCTGGTCCAGAAACCCTTTCGTTTTCGGTTCCCTTGTCCAGAAACCCTTTCGGTTTCGGTTCCCTTGTCCAGAAACCACTTCGGTTTCGGTTTCCTTGTCCAGTAACCCTTTCGGTTTGGTATCCCTTGTCCAGAAACCCTTTCGGTTTCGGTATCCCTTGTCCAGAAACTCTTTCGGTTTGGTATCCCTTGTCCAGAAACCCTTTCGGTTTCGGTTCCCTTGTCCAGAAACCACTTCGGTTTCGGTTTCCTTGTCCAGAAACCCTTTCGGTTTGCTATTGCTTGTCCAGAAACCCTTCGGTTTGGTATCCCTGGTCCAGAAACCCTTTCGTTTTCGGTTCCCTTGTCCAGTAACCCTTTCGGTTTGGTATCCCTGGTCCAGAAACCCTTTCGTTTTCGGTTCCCTTGTCCAGAAACCCTTTCGGTTTCGGTTCCCTTGTCCAGAAACCACTTCGGTTTCGGTTTCCTTGTCCAGAAACCCTTTCGGTTTGCTATTGCTTGTCCAGAAACCCTTCGGTTTGGTATCCCTGGTCCAGAAACCCTTTCGTTTTCGGTTCCCTTGTCCAGTAACCCTTTCGGTTTGGTATCCCTTGTCCAGAAACCCTTTCGGTTTGGTATCCCTTGTCCAGAAACCCTTTCGGTTTCAGTTCCCTTGTCCAGAAACCCTTTCGGTTTGGTATCCCTTGTCCAGAAACCCTTTCGGTTTCGGTATCCCTTGTCCAGAAACCCTTTCGGTTTCGGTTCCCTTGTCCAGAAACCACTTCGGTTTCGGTATCACTTGTCCAGAAACCCTTTTCGGTTTCGTTTCCCTTGCCCAGAAACCCTTTCGGTTTCGGTTTCCCTTGTCCAGAAACCCTTTCGGTTTCGGTTCCCTTGTCCAGAAACCCTTTCGGTTTCGGTTCCCTTGTCCAGAAACCCCTTTCGGTTTCGTTTCCCTTGTCGAGAAACCCTTTCGGTTTGGTATTGCTTGTCCAGAAACCCTTTCGGTTTGGTATCCTTTGTCCAGAAACCCTTTCGGTTTCGGTTCTCTTGTCCAGAAACCCTTTCGGTTTTGGTTCCCTTGTCCAGAAACCCTTTTGGTTTCGGTTACCTTGTCCGCAAACCCCTTTCGGTTTCGTTTCCCTTGCCCAGAAACCCTTTCGGTTTCGGTTCCCTTGTCCAGAAACCCTTTCGGTTTGGTACTGCTTGTCCAGAAACCCTTTCGGTTTGGTATCCCTTGTCCAGAAACCCATTCGTTTTCGGTTCCATTGTCCAGAAACCCTTTCGGTTTCGGTTCCCTTGTCCAGAAACCCTTTCGGTTTCGGTTCCCTTGTCCAGAAACCACTTCAGTTTCGGTTTCCTTGTCCAGTAACCCTTTCGGTTTGGTATCCCTTGTCCAGAAACCCTTTCGGTTTCGGTATCCCTTGTCCACAAACCCCTTTCGGTTTCGGTTCCCTTGTCCAGAAACTCTTTCGGTTTGGTATCCCTTGTCCAGAAACCCTTTCGGTTTGGTATCCCTTGTCCAGAAACCCTTTCGGTTTGGTATCCCTTGTCCAGAAACCCTTTCGGTTTCGGTATCCCTTGTCCAGAAACCCTTTCGGTTTCGGTTCCCTTCTCCAGAAACCCTTTCGGTTTGGTATCCCTTGTCCAGAAACCCTTTCGGTTTCGGTTCCCTTGTCCAGAAACCCTTTCGGTTTGGTATCCCTTGTCCAGAAACCCTTTCGGTTTCGGTATCCCTTGTCCAGAAACCCTTTCGGTTTCGGTTCCCTTGTCCAGAAACCCTTTCGGTTTCGGTTCCCTTGTCCAGAAACCCTTTCGGTTTCGGTTCCCTTGTCCAGAAACCACTTCAGTTTCGGTTTCCTTGTCCAGTAACCCTTTCGGTTTGGTATCCCTTGTCCAGAAACCCTTTCGGTTTCGGTATCCCTTGTCCACAAACCCCTTTCGGTTTCGGTTCCCTTGTCCAGAAACTCTTTCGGTTTGGTATCCCTTGTCCAGAAACCCTTCGGTTTGGTATCCCTGGTCCAGAAACCCTTTCGTTTTCGGTTCCCTTGTCCAGAAACCCTTTCGGTTTCGGTTCCCTTGTCCAGAAACCACTTCGGTTTCGGTTTCCTTGTCCAGTAACCCTTTCGGTTTGGTATCCCTTGTCCAGAAACCCTTTCGGTTTCGGTATCCCTTGTCCACAAACCCCTTTCGGTTTCGGTTCCCTTGTCCAGAAACTCTTTCGGTTTGGTATCCCTTGTCCAGAAACCCTTTCGGTTTGGTATCCCTTGTCCAGAAACCCTTTCGGTTTCGGTTCCCTTGTCCAGAAACCCTTTCGGTTTCGGTTCCCTTGTCCAGAAACCACTTCGGTTTCGGTTTCCTTGTCTGGAAACCCTTTCGGTTTGGTATCCCTTGTCCAGAAACCCTTTCGGTTTCGGTATCCCTTGTCCAGAAACCCTTTCGGTTTCGGTTCCCTTGTCCAGAAACTCTTTCGGTTTGGTATCCCTTGTCCAGAAACCCTTTCGGTTTGGTATCCCTTGTCCAGAAACCCTTTCGGTTTCGGTTCCCTTGTCCAGAAACCCTTTCGGTTTCGGTTCCCTTGTCCAGAAACCCTTTCGGTTTCGGTTCCCTTGTCCAGAAACCCTTTCGGTTTCGATTCCCTTGTCCAGAAACCACTTCGGTTTCGGTATCACTTGTCCAGAAACCCTTTTCGGTTTCGTTTCCCTTGCCCAGAAACCCTTTCGGTTTCGGTTTCCCTTGTCCAGAAACCCTTTCGGTTTCGGTTCCCTTGTCCAGGAACCCTTTCGGTTTGGTATCCCTTGTCCAGAAACCCTTTCGGTTTGGTATCCCTTGTCGAGAAACCCTTTCGGTTTCGGTTCCCTTGTCCAGAAACCCTTTCGATTTCGGTTCCCTTGTCCACAAACCCCTTTCGGTTTCGGTTCCCTTGTCCAGAAACTCTTTCGGTTTGGTATCCCTTGTCCAGAAACCCTTTCGGTTTCGGTATCCCTTGTCCAGAAACACTTTCGGTTTCGGTTCCCTTGTCCAGAAACCACTTCGGTTTCGGTATCCCTTGTCCAGAAACCCTTTCGGTTTGGTACTGCTTGTCCAGAAACCCTTTCGTTTTGGTATCCCTTGTCCAGAAACCCTTTCGGTTTGGTATCCCTTGTCCAGAAGCCCTTTTGGTTTCGGTTCCCTTGTCCAGAAACCACTTCGGTTTCGGTTTCCTTGTCCAGTAACCCTTTCGGTTTGGTATCCCTTGTCCAGAAACCCTTTCGGTTTCGGTATCCCTTGTCCACAAACCCCTTTCGGGTTCGGTTCCCTTGTCCAGAAACTCTTTCGGTTTGGTATCCCTTGTCCAGAAACCCTTTCGGTTTGGTATCCCTTGTCCAGAAACCCTTTCGGTTTGGTATCCCTTGTCCAGAAACGCTTTCGGTTTCGGTATCCCTTGTCCAGAACCCTTTCGGTTTCGGTATCCCTTGTCCAGAAACCCTTTCGGTTTTGGTTCCCTTGTCCAGAAACCCTTTCGGTTTGGTATCCCTTGTCCAGAAACCCTTTCGGTTTCGGTTCCCTTGTCCAGAAACCCTTTCGGTTTGGTATCCCTTGTACAGAAACCACTTCGGTTTCGGTATCCCTTGTCCAGAAACCCTTTCGGTTTGGTATCCCTTGTCCAGAAACCCTTTCGGTTTCGGTATCCCTTGTCCAGAAACCCTTTCGGTTTCGGTTCCCTTGTCCAGAAACTCTTTCGGTTTGGTATCCCTTGTCCAGAAACCCTTTCGGTTTCGGTATCCCTTGTCCAGAAACCCTTTCGGTTTGGTATCCCTTGTCCAGAAACCCTTTCGGTTTCGGTATCCCTTGTCCACAAACCCTTTACGGTTTCGGTTCCCTTGTCCAGAAACCACTTCGGTTTCGGTTTCCTTGTCCAGTAACCCTTTCGGTTTGGTATCCCTTGTCCAGAAACCCCTTTCGGTTTCGGTTCCCTTGTCCAGAAACTCTTTCGGTTTGGTATCCCTTGTTCAGAAACCCTTTCGGTTTCGGTATCCCTTGTCCAGAAACCCCTTTCGGTTTCGTTTCCCTTGTCCAGAAACCCTTTCGGTTTGGTATTGCTTGTCCAGAAACCGTTTCGGTTTGGTATCCTTTGTCCAGAAACCCTTTCGGTTTCGGTTCTCTTGTCCAGAAACCCTTTCGGTTTTGGTTCCCTTGTCCAGAAACCCTTTTGGTTTCGGTTCCCTTGTCCGCAAACCCCTTTCGGTTTCGGTTTCCTTGTCCAGGAACCCTTTCGGTTTGGTATCCCTTGTCCAGAAACCCTTTCGGTTTGGTATCCCTTGTCGAGAAACCCTTTCGGTTTCGGTTCCCTTGTCCAGAAACCCTTTCGGTTTCGGTTCCCTTGTCCACAAATCCCTTTCGGTTTCGGTTCCCTTGTCCAGAAACTCTTTCGGTTTGGTATCCCTTGTCCAGAAACCCTTTCGGTTTCGGTATCCCTTGTCCAGAAACCCTTTCGGTTTCGGTTCCCTTGTCCAGAAACCACTTCGGTTTCGGTATCCCTTGTCCAGAAACCCTTTCGGTTTGGTACTGCTTGTCCAGAAACCCTTTCGTTTTGGTATCCCTTGTCCAGAAACCCTTTCGTTTTCGGTTCCCTTGTCCAGAAACCCTTTCGGTCTCGGTTCCCTTGTCCAGAAACCACTTCGGTTTCGGTTTCCTTGTCCAGTAACCCTTTCGGTTTGGTATCCCTTGTCCAGAAACCCTTTCGGTTTCGGTATCCCTTGTCCACAAACCCCTTTCGGTTTCGGTTCCCTTGTCCAGAAACTCTTTCTGTTTGGTATCCCTTGTCCAGAAACCCTTTCGGTTTGGTATTCCTTGTCCAGAAACCCTTTCGGTTGGGTATCCCTTGTCCAGAAACGCTTTCGGTTTCGGTATCCCTTGTCCAGAACCCTTTCGGTTTCGGTATCCCTTGTCCAGAAACCCTTTCGGTTTTGGTTCCCTTGTCCAGAAACCCTTTCGGTTTGGTATCCCTTGTCCAGAAACCCTTTCGGTTTCGGTTCCCTTGTCCAGAAACCACTTCGGTTTGGTATCCCTTGTCCAGAAACCCTTTCGGTTTCGGTATCCCTTGTCCAGAAACCCTTTCGGTTTCGGTTCCCTTGTCCAGAAACCCTTTCGGTTTCGGTTCCCTTGTCCAGAAACCACTTCGGTTTCGGTATCCCTTGTCCAGAAACCCTTTCGGTTTGGTATCCCTTGTCCAGAAACCCTTTCGGTTTCGGTATCCCTTGTCCAGAAACCCTTTCGGTTTCGGTTCCCTTGTCCAGAAACTCTTTCGGTTTGGTATCCCTTGTCCAGAAACCCTTTCGGTTTCGGTTCCCTTGTCCAGAAACCACTTCGGTTTCGTTATCCCTTGTCCAGAAACCACTTCGGTTTCGGTATCCCTTGTCCAGAAACCCTTTCGGTTTGGTATCCCTTGTCCAGAAACCCTTTCGGGTTCGGTATCCTTGTCCACAAACCCCTTTCGGTTTCGGTTCCCTTGTCCAGAAACTCTTTCGGTTTGGTATCCCTTGTCCAGAAACCCTTTCGGTTTCGGTATCCTTGTCCAGAAACCCTTTCGGTTTCGGTTCCCTTGTCCAGAAACCACTTCGGTTTCGGTATCCCTTGTCCAGAAACCCTTCGGTTTGGTATCCCTTGTCCAGAAACCCTTTCGTTTTCGGTTCCCTTGTCCAGAAACCCTTTTGGTTTCGGTTCCCTTGTCCAGAAACCACTTCGGTTTCGGTTTCCTTGTCCAGTAACCCTTTCGGTTTGGTGTCCCTTGTCCAGAAACCCTTTCGGTTTCGGTATCCCTTGTCCACAAACCCCTTTCGGTTTCGGTTCCCTTGTCCAGAAACTCTTTCGGTTTGGTATCCCTTGTCCAGAAACCCTTTCGGTTTGGTATCCCTTGTCCAGAAACCCTTTCGGTTTCGGTTCCCTTGTCCAGAAACCCTTTCGGTTTCGGTTCCCTTGTCCAGAAACCCTTTCGGTTTCGGTTCCCTTGTCCACAAACCCCTTTCGGTTTCGTTTTGCTTGTCCAGAAACCCTTTCGGTTTCGGTTCCCTTGTCCAGAAACCCTTTCGGTTTCGGTTCCCTTGTCCAGAAACCCTTTCGGTTTCGGTTCCCTTGTCCAGAAACCCTTTCGGTTTCGGTTTCCCTTGTCCAGAAACCCTTTCGGTTTCGGTTCCCTTGTCCAGAAACCCCTTCGGTTTCGGTATCCCTTGTCCAGAAACCCTTTCGGTTTCGGTTCCCTTGTCCAGAAACCCCTTTCGGTTTCGTTTCCCTTGCCCTGAAACCTTTCCGGTTTGGTATCCCTTGTCCAGAAACCCTTTCGGTTTGGTATTGCTCGTCCAGAAACCCTTTCGGTTTGGTATCCCTTGTCGAGAAACCCTTTCGGTTTCGGTTCCCTTGTCCAGAAACCACTTCGGTTTCGGTTTCCTTGTCTGGAAACCCTTTCGGTTTGGTATCCCTTGTCCAGAAACCCTTTCGGTTTCGGTTCCCTTGTCCAGAAACCACTTCGGTTTCGGTTTCCTTGTCTGGAAACCCTTTCGGTTTGGTATCCCTTGTCCAGAAACCTTTTCGGTTTTTTACCCTTGTCCAGAAACCCTTTCGGTTTGGTATCCCTTGTCCAGAAACCCTTTCGGTTTGGTATCCCTTGTCCAGAAACCACTTCGGTTTCGGTATCCCTTGTCCAGAAACCGTTTCGGTTTCGGTTCCCTTGTCCACAAACCCCTTTCGGTTTCGGTTCCCTTGTCCAGAAACTCTTTCGGTTTGGAATCCCTTGTCCAGAAACCCTTTCGGATTCGGTATCCCTTGTCCAGAAACCCTTTCGGTTTCGGTTCCCTTGTCCAGAAACCCTTTCGTTTTGGTATCCCTTGTCCAGAAACCCTTTCGGTTTCGGTTCCCTTGTCCAGAAACCACTTCGGTTTCGGTATCCCCTGTCCAGAAACCCTTTCGGTTTCGGTTCCCTTGTCCACAAACCCCTTTCGGTTTCGGTTCCCTTGTCCAGAAACCCTTTCGGTTTGGTATCCCTTGTCCAGAAACCTTTTCGGTTTTGTATCCCTTGTCCAGAAACCCTTTCGGTTTCGGTTCCCTTGTCCAGAAACCCTTTCGGTTTCGGTTCCCTTGTCCGGAAACCCTTTCGGTTTCGGTTTCCCTTGTCCAGAAACCCTTTCGGTTTCGGTTCCCTTGTCCAGAAACCCTTTCGGTTTCGGTTTCCCTTGTCCAGAAACCCTTTCGGTTTCGGTTCCCTTGTCCAGAAACCCCTTCGGTTTCGGTATCCCTTGTCCAGAAACCCTTTCGGTTTCGGTTCCCTTGTCCAGAAACCCCTTTCGGTTTCGTTTCCCTTGCCCTGAAACCTTTCCGGTTTGGTATCCCTTGTCCAGAAACCCTTTCGGTTTGGTATTGCTTGTCCAGAAACCCTTTCGGTTTGGTATCCCTTGTCGAGAAACCCTTTCGGTTTCGGTTCCCTTGTCCAGAAACCACTTCGGTTTCGGTTTCCTTGTCTGGAAACCCTTTCGGTTTCGGTTCCCTTGTCCAGAAACCCTTTCGGTTTGGTATCCCTTGTCCAGAAACCCTTTCGGCTTCGGTTCCCTTGTCCAGAAACCCTTTCGGTTTCGGTTTCCCTTGTCCAGAAACCCTTTCGGTTTCGGTTCCCTTGTCCAGAAACCCTTTCGGTTTCGGTTCCCTTGTCCAGAAACCTCTTTCGGTTTCGTTTACCTTGCCCAGAAACCTTTTCGGCTTTGTATCCCTTGTCCAGAAACCCTTTCGGTTTCGGTTCCCTTGTCCAGAAACCACTTCGGTTTCGGTTTAGTTGTCTGGAAACCCTTTCGGTTTGGTATCCCTTGTCCAGAAACCCTTTCTTTTTCGGTATCCCTTGTCCAGAAACCCTTTCGGTTTCGGTATCCCTTGTCCAGAAACCCTTTCGGTTTCGGTTCATTTGTCCACAAACCCCTTCCGGTTTCGCTTCCCTTGTCCAGAAACCCTTTCGGTTTCGGTTCCCTTGTCCAGAAACCCTTTTGGTTTCGGTTCCGTTGTCCGCAAACCCCTTTCGGTTTCGTTTCCCTTGTCCAGAAACCCTTTCGGTTTCGGTTCCCTTGTCCACAAACCCCTTTCGGTTTCGGTTCCCTTGTCCAGAAAGCACTTCGGTTTCGGTTTCCTTGTCCAGAAACCTTTTCGGTTTTGTATCCCTTGTCCAGAAACCCTTTCAGTTTGGTATCCCTTGTCCAGAAACCCTTTCGGTTTGGTATCTCTTGTCCAGAAACCCTTTCGGTTTCGGTATCCCTTGTCCAGAAACCACTTCGGTTTCGGTATCCCTTGTCCAGAAACCCTTTCGGTTTCGGTTCCCTTGTCCACAAACCCCTTTCGGTTTCGGTTCCCTTGTCCAGAAACTCTTTAGGTTTGGTATCCCTTGTCCAGAAACCCTTTCGGTTTCGGTTCCCTTGTCCAGAAACTACTTCGGTTTCGGTTTTCTTGTCCAGAAACCCTTTCGGTTTGGTATCCCTTGTCCAGAAACCCTTTCGGTTTGGTATCCCTTGTCCAGAAACCCTTTCGGTTTCGGTTCCCTTGTCCAGAAACCCTTTCGGCTTGGTATCCCTTGTCCAGAAACCCTTTCGGTTTCGGTTCCCTTGTCCAGAAACCATTTCGGTTTGGTATCCCTTGTCCAGAAACCCTTTCGGTTTCGGTTCCCTTGTCCAGAAACCCTTTCGGTTTTTGTATCCCTTGTCCAGAAACCCTTTCGGTTTGGTATCCCTTGTCCAGAAACCCTTTCGGTTTCGGTATCCCTTGTCCAGAAACCCTTTCGGTTTCGGTATCCCTTGTCTAGAAACCCTTTCGGTTTGGTATCCCTTGTCCAGAAACCATTTCGGTTTGGTATCCCTTGTCCAGAAACCCTTTCGGTTTGGTATCCCTTGTCCAGAAACCCTTTCGGTTTGGTATCCCTTGTCCAGAAACCCTTTCGGTTTCGGTATCCCTTGTCCAGAAACCCTTTCGGTTTCGGTATCCCTTGTCCAGAAACCCTTTCGGTTTGGTCTCCCTTGTCCAGAAACCATTTCGGTTTGGTATCCCTTGTCCAGGAACCCTTTCGGTTTGGTATCCCTTGTCCAGAAACCCTTTCGGTTTGGTATCCCTTGTCCAGAAACCCTTTCGGTTTGGTATCCCTTGTCCAGAAACCCTTTCGGTTTCGGTTCCCTTGTCCACAAACCCCTTTCGGTTTCGGTTCTCGTCCAGAAACTCTTTCGGTTTGGTATCCCTTGTCCAGAAACCCTTTCGGTTTGGTATCCCTTGTCCAGAAACCTTTCGGTTTCGGTATCCCTTTTCCAGAAACCCTTTCGGTTTCGGTTCCCTTGTCCACAAACCCCTTTCGGTTTCGGTTCCCTTGTCCAGAAACTCTGTAGGTTTGGTATCCCTTGTCCAGAAACTACTTCGGATTCGGTTTTCTTGTCCAGAAACCCTTTCGGTTTGGTATCCCTTGTCCAGAAACTACTTCGGTTTCGGTTTTCTTGTCCAGAAACCCTTTCGGTTTAATATCCCTTGTCCAGAAACCCTTTCGGTTTGGTATCCCTTGTCCAGAAACCCTTTCGGTTTCGGTTCCCTTGTCCAGAAACCATTTCGGTTTGGTATCCCTTGTCCAGAAACCCTTTCGGTTTGGTCTCCCTTGTCCAGAAACCATTTCGGTTTGGTATCCCTTGTCCAGGAACCCTTTCGGTTTGGTATCCCTTGTCCAGAAACCCTTTCGGTTTGGTATCCCTTGTCCAGAAACTACTTCGGTTTCGGTTTTCTTGTCCAGAAACCCTTTCGGTTTAATATCCCTTGTCCAGAAACCCTTTCGGTTTGGTATCCCTTGTCCAGAAACCCTTTCGGTTTCGGTTCCCTTGTCCAGAAACCATTTCGGTTTGGTATCCCTTGTCCAGAAACCCTTTCGGTTTGGTCTCCCTTGTCCAGAAACCATTTCGGTTTGGTATCCCTTGTCCAGGAACCCTTTCGGTTTGGTATCCCTTGTCCAGAAACCCTTTCGGTTTGGTATCCCTTGTCCAGAAACCCTTTCGGTTTCGGTATCCCTTGTCCAGAAACCCTTTCGGTTTCGGTATCCCTTGTCCAGAAACCCTTTCGGTTTGGTCTCCCTTGTCCAGAAACCATTTCGGTTTGGTATCCCTTGTCCAGGAACCCTTTCGGCTTGGTATCCCTTGTCCAGAAACCCTTTCGGTTTGGTATCCCTTGTCCAGAAACCTTTCGGTTTCGGTATCCCTTGTCCAGAAACCCTTTCGGTTTCGGTATCCCTTGTCCAGAAACCCTTTCGGTTTCGGTTCCCTTGTCCAGAAACCCTTTCGGTTTGGTATCCCTTGTCCAGAAACCCTTTCGGTTTGGTATCCCTTGTCCAGAAACCCTTTCGGTTTCGGTTCCCTTGTCCACAAACCCCTTTCGGTTTCGGTTCCCTTGTCCAGAAACTCTTTCGGTTTGGTATCCCTTGTCCAGAAACCCTTTCGGTTTCGGTTCCCTTGTCCAGAAACTACTTCGGTTTCGGTTTTCTTGTCCAGAAACCCTTTCGGTTTGGTATCCCTTGTCCAGAAACCCTTTCGGTTTCGGTTCCCTTGTCCAGAAACCATTTCGGTTTCGGTTCCCTTGTCCAGAAACTCTTTCGGTTTGGTATCCCTTGTCCAGAAACCCTTTCGGTTTCGGTATCCCTTGTCCAGAAACCCTTTCGGTTTGGTATCCCTTGTCCAGGAACCCTTTCGGTTTCGGTATCCCTTGTCCAGAAACCCTTTCGGTTTGGTATCCCTTGTCCAGGAACCCTTTCGGTTTGGTATCCCTTGTCCAGAAACCCTTTCGGTTTGGTATCCCTTGTCCAGAAACCCTTTCGGTTTGGTATCCCTTGTCCAGAAACTACTTCGGTTTCGGTTTTCTTGTCCAGAAACCCTTTCGGTTTAATATCCCTTGTCCAGAAACCCTTTCGGTTTCGGTTCCCTTGTCCAGAAACCATTTCGGTTTGGTATCCCTTGTCCTGAAACCCTTTCGGTTTGGTCTCCCTTGTCCAGAAACCATTTCGGTTTGGTATCCCTTGTCCAGGAACCCTTTCGGTTTGGTATCCCTTGTCCAGAAACCCTTTCGGTTTGGTATCCCTTGTCCAGAAACCCTTTCGGTTTCGGTATCCCTTGTCCAGAAACCCTTTCGGTTTCGGTATCAATTGTCCAGAAACCCTTTCGGTTTGGTCTCCCTTGTCCAGGAACCCTTTCGGTTTGGTATCCCTTGTCCAGAAACCCTTTCGGTTTGGTATCCCTTGTCCAGAAACCTTTCGGTTTCGGTATCCCTTGTCCAGAAACCCTTTCGGTTTGGTATCCCTTGTCCAGAAACCCTTTCGGTTTCGGTTCCCTTGTCCAGAAACCATTTCGGTTTGGTATCCCTTGTCCAGAAACCCTTTCGGTTTGGTCTCCCTTGTCCAGAAACCATTTCGGTTTGGTATCCCTTGTCCAGGAACCCTTTCGGTTTGGTATCCCTTGTCCAGAAACTACTTCGGTTTCGGTTTTCTTGTCCAGAAACCCTTTCGGTTTAATATCCCTTGTCCAGAAACCCTTTCGGTTTCGGTTCCCTTGTCCAGAAACCATTTCGGTTTGGTATCCCTTGTCCTGAAACCCTTTCGGTTTGGTCTCCCTTGTCCAGAAACCATTTCGGTTTGGTATCCCTTGTCCAGGAACCCTTTCGGTTTGGTATCCCTTGTCCAGAAACCCTTTCGGTTTGGTATCCCTTGTCCAGAAACCCTTTCGGTTTCGGTATCCCTTGTCCAGAAACCCTTTCGGTTTCGGTATCCCTTGTCCAGAAACCCTTTCGGTTTGGTCTCCCTTGTCCAGAAACCATTTCGGTTTGGTATCCCTTGTCCAGAAACCCTTTCGGTTTGGTATCCCTTGTCCAGAAACCCTTTCGGTTTGGTATCCCTTGCCCAGAAACCCTTTCGGTTTCGGTATCCCTTGTCCAGAAACCCTTTCGGTTTCGGTTCCCTTGTCCACAAACCCCTTTCGGTTTTGGTTCCCTTGTCCAGAAACTCTTTCGGTTTGGTATCCCTTGTCCAGAAACCCTTTCGGTTTCGGTTCCCTTGTCCAGAAACTACTTCGGTTTCGGTTTTCTTGTCCAGAAACCCTTTCGGTTTGGTATCCCTTGTCCAGAAACCCTTTCGGTTTGGTATCCCTTGTCCAGAAACCCTTTCGGTTTCGGTTCCCTTGTCCAGAAACCATTTCGGTTTCGGTTCCCTTGTCCAGAAACTCTTTCGGTTTGGTATCCCTTGTCCAGAAACCCTTTCGGTTTCGGTATCCCTTGTCCAGAAACCCTCTCGGTTTCGGTTCCCTTGTCCAGAAACCCTTTCGGTTTGGTATCCCTTGTCCAGAAACCCTTTCGGTTTGGTATCCCTTGTCCAGAAACCCTTTCGGTTTCGGTTCCCTTGTCCAGAAACCATTTCGGTTTGGTATCCCTTGTCCAGAAACCCTTTCGGTTTCGGTTCCCTTGTCCAGAAACCCTTTCGGTTTTGGTATCCCTTGTCCAGAAACCCTTTCGGTTTGGTATCCCTTGTCCAGAAACCCTTTCGGTTTGGTATCCCTTGTCCAGAAACCCTTTCGGTTTCGGTTCCCTTGTCCAGAAACCCTTTCGGTTTTGGTATCCCTTGTCCAGAAACCCTTTCGGTTTGGTATTGCTTGTCCAGAAACCCTTTCGGTTTGGTATCCTTTGTCCAGAAACCCTTTCGGTTTCGGTTCTCTTGTCCAGAAACCCTTTCGGTTTTGGTTCCCTTGTCCAGAAACCCTTTTGGTTTCGGTTCCCTTGTCCGCAAACCCCTTTCGGTTTCGGTTCCCTTGTCCAGAAACCCTTTCGGTTTGGTATCCCTTGCCCAGAAACCCTTTCGGTTTCGGTATCCCTTGTCCAGAAACCCTTTCGGTTTCGGTTCCCTTGTCCACAAACCCCTTTCGGTTTTGGTTCCCTTGTCCAGAAACTCTTTCGGTTTGGTATCCCTTGTCCAGGAACCCTTTCGGTTTGGTATCCCTTGTCCAGAAACCCTTTCGGTTTGGTATTGCTTGTCCAGAAACCATTTCGGTTTGGTATCCCTTGTCCAGAAACCCTTTCGGTTTCGGTTCCCTTGTCCAGAAACCCTTTCGGTTTTGGTATCCCTTGTCCAGAAACCCTTTCGGTTTGGTATCCCTTGTCCAGAAACCCTTTCGGTTTGGTATCCCTTGTCCAGAAACCCTTTCGGTTTCGGTTCCCTTTTCCAGAAACCCTTCCAAACCCCTTTCGGTTTTGGTATCCCTTGTCCACAAACCCTTTCGGTTTCGGTTCCCTTGTCCAGAAACCACTTCGGTCTCGGTATCCCTTGTCCAGAAACCCTTTCGGTTTCGGTTCCCTTGTCCACAAACCCCTTTCGGTTTCGGTATCCCTTGTCCAGAAACCCTTTCGGTTTCGGTTCCCTTGTCCAGAAACCCTTTCGGTTTGGTATCCCTTGTCCAGAAACCCTTTCGGTTTCGGTTCCCTTGTCCACAAACCCCTTTCGGTTTCGGTTCCCTTGTCCAGAAACTCTTTCGGTTTGGTATCCCTTGTCCAGAAACCCTTTCGGTTTCGGTTCCCTTGTCCAGAAACCCTTTCGGTTTGGTATCCCTTGTCCAGAAACCCTTTCGGTTTGGTATCCCTTGTCCAGAAACCCTTTCGGTTTCGGTTCCCTTGTCCAGAAACCCTTTCGGTTTTGGTATCCCTTGTCCAGAAACCCTTTCGGTTTGGTATCCCTTGTCCAGAAACCCTTTCGGTTTGATATCCCTTGTCCAGAAACCCTTTCGGTTTGGTATCCCTTGTCGAGAAACCCTTTCGGTTTCGGTTCCCTTGTCCAGAAACCCTTTCGGTTTCGGTTCCCTTGTCCACAAACCCCTTTCGGTTTCGGTTCCCTTGTCCAGAAACTCTTTCGGTTTGGTATCCCTTGTCCAGAAACCCTTTCGGTTTCGGTATCCCTTGTCCAGAAACCCTTTCGGTTTCGGTTCCCTTGTCCAGAAACCCTTTCGGTTTGGTATCCCTTGTCCAGAAACCCTTTCGGTTTCGGTTCCCTTGTCCAGAAACCACTTCGGTTTCGGTATCCCTTGTCCAGAAACCCTTTCGGTTTGGTACTGCTTGTCCAGAAACCCTTTCGGTTTGGTATCCCTTGTCCAGAAACCCTTTCGTTTTCGGTTCCCTTGTCCAGAAACCCTTTCGGTTTCGGTTCCCTTGTCCAGAAACCACTTCGGTTTCGGTTTCCTTGTCCAGAAACCCTTTCGATTTCGGTATTCCTTGTCCACAAACCCCTTTCGGTTTCGGTTCCCTTGTCCAGAAACTCTTTCGGTTTGGTATCCCTTGTCCAGAAACCCTTTCGGTTTGGTATCCCTTGTCCAGAAACCCTTTCGGTTTGGTATCCCTTGTCCAGAAACGCTTTCGGTTTCGGTATCCCTTGTCCAGAAACCCTTTCGGTTTCGGTATCCCTTGTTAAGAAACCCTTTCGGTTTCGGTATCCCTTGTCCAGAAACCCTTTCGGTTTGGTATCCCTTGTCCAGAAACCCTTTCGGTTTCGGTTCCCTTGTCCACAAACCCCTTTCGGTTTCGTTTCCCTTGTCCAGAAACCCTTTCGGTTTCGGTTCCCTTGTCCAGAAACCCTTTCGGTTTCAGTTCCCTTGTCCGGAAACCCTTTCGATTTCGGTTTCCCTTGTCCAGAAACCCTTTCGGTTTCGGTTCCCTTGTCCAGAAACCCTTTCGGTTTGGTATCCCTTGTCCAGAAACCCTTTCGGTTTCGGTTCCCTTGTCCAGAAACCACTTCGGTTTCGGTTCCCTTGTCCAGAAACCCTTTTCGGTTTCGTTTCCCTTGCCCAGAAACCTTTCGGTTTCGGTTCCCTCGTCCAGAAACCTTTTCGGTTTCGGTTTCCCTTGTCCAGAAACCCTTTCGGTTTCGGTTCACTTGTCCAGAAACCACTTCGGTTTCGGTATCCCTTGTCCAGAAACCCTTTCGGTTTCGGTTCCCTTGTCCAGAAACCCCTTTCGGTTTCGTTTCCCTTGCCCTACCTTTCCGGTTTGGTATCCCTTGTCCAGAAACCCTTTCAGTTTGATATTGCTTGTCCAGAAACCCTTTCGGTTTGGTATCCCTTGTCCAGAAACACTTTCGGTTTTGTTTCCCTTGCCCAGAAACCTTTTCGGTTTTGTATCTTTTGTCCAGAAACCCTTTCGGTTTGGTATCCCTTGTCCAGAAACCCTTTCGGTTTGGTATCTCTTGTCCAGAAACCCTTTCGGTTTCGGTGTCCCTTGTCCAGAAACCACTTCGGTTTCGGTATCCCTTGTCCAGAAACCCTTTCGGTTTCGGTTCCCTTGTCCACAAACCCCTTTCGGTTTCGGTTCCCTTGTCCAGAAACTCTTTCGGTTTGGTATCCCTTGTCCAGAAACCCTTTCGGATTCGGTATCCCTTGTCCAGAAACCCTTTCGGTTTCGGTTCCCTTGTCCAGAAACCCTTTCGTTGTGGTATCCCTTGTCCAGAAACCCTTTCGGTTTCGGTTCCCTTGTCCAGAAACCACTTCGGTTTCGGTATCCCTTGTCCAGAAACCCTTTCGGTTTCGGTTCCCTTGTCCACAAACCCCTTTCGGTTTCGGTTCCCTTGTCCAGAAACTCTTTCGGTTTGGTATCCCTTGTCCAGAAACCCTTTCGGTTTCGGTTCCCTTGTCCAGAAACCACTTCGTTTTCGGTATCCCTTGTCCAGAAACCCTTTCGGTTTCGGTTCCCTTGTCCACAAACCCCTTTCGGTTTCGGTTCCCTTGTCCAGAAACTCTTTCGGTTTGGTATCCCTTGTCCAGAAACCCTTTCGGTTTGGTATCCCTTGTCCAGAAACCCTTTCGGTTTCGGTATCCCTTGTCCAGAAACTCTTTCGGTTTGGTATCCCTTGTCCAGAAACCCTTTCGGTTTCGGTTTCCTTGTCCAGAAACTACTTCGGTTTCGGTTTTCTTGTCCAGAAACCCTTTCGGTTTGGTATCCCTTGTCCAGAAACCCTTTCGGTTTCGGTATCCCTTGTCCAGAAACCATTTCGGTTTGGTATCCCTTGTCCAGAAACCCTTTCGGTTTCGGTTCCCTTGTCCAGAAACCCTTTCGGTTTCGGTTCCCTTGTCCAGAAACCCTTTCGGTTTCGGTATCCCCTTGTCCAAAAACCCTTTCGGTTTCGGTTCCCTTGTCCAGAAACCACTTCGGTTTCGGTTCCCTTGTCCACAAACCCCTTTCGGTTTCGGTTCCCTTGTCCAGAAACTCTTTCGGTTTTGTATCCCTTATCCAGAAACCATTTCGGTTTGGTATCCGTTGTCCAGAAACCCTTTCGGTTTCGGTTCCCTTGTCCACAAACCCCTTTCGGTTTCGGTTCCCTTGTCCAGAAACTCTTTCGGTTTGGTATCCCTTATCCAGAAACCATTTCGGTTTGGTATCCGTTGTCCAGAAATCCTTTCGGTTTCGGTTCCCGTGTCCAGAAACCCTTTCGGTTTCGGTATCCCTTGTCCAGAAACCCTTTCGGTTTGGTATCCCTTGTCCAGAAACCCTTTTGGTTTGGTATACCTTGTCCAGAAACCCTTTCGGTTTCGGTTCCCTTGTCCAGAAACTATTTCGGTTTCGGTTTAGTTGTCTGGAAACCCTTTCGGTTTGGTATCCCTTGTCCAGAAACAATTTCGGTTTCGGTATCATTTGTCCAGAAACCCTTTCGGTTTGGTATTGCTTGTCCATAAACCCTTTCGGTTTGGTATCCCTTGTCCAGAAACCCTTTCGGTTTGGTATTGCTTGTCCAGAAACCCTTTCGGTTTGGTATTGCTTGTCCAGAAACCCTTTCGGTTTCGTTTCCCTTGCCTTGAAACCTTTTCGGTTTGGTATCCCTTGTCCAGAAACCCTTTCGGTTTGGTATCCCTTGTCCAGAAACCCTTTCGGTTTGGTATCCCTTGTCCAGAAACCCTTTCGGTTTCGTTATCCCTTGTCCAGAAACCCTTTCGGTTTGGTATCCCTTGTCCAGAAACCCTTTCGGCTTGGTATCCCTTGTCCAGAAACCCTTTCGGTTTGGTATCCCTTGTCCAGAAACCCTTTCGGTTTCGTTATCCCTTGTCCAGAAACCCTTTCGGTTTGGTATCCCTTGTCCAGAAACCCTTTCGGCTTGGTATCCCTTGTCCAGAAACCCTTTTGGTTTCGGTATCCCTTGTCCAGAAACTATTTCGGTTTCGGTTCCCTTGTCCACAAACCCTTTCGGTTTCGTTTCCCTTGTCCAGAAACCCTTTCGGTTTCGGTTCCCTTGTCCAGAAACCCTTTCAGTTTCGGTATCCCTTGGTCAGAAACCCTTTCGGTTTCGGTTCCCTTGTCCAGAAACCCTTTCGGTTTCGGTTCCCTTGTCCAGAAACCCTTTCGGTTTGGTATCCCTTGTCCAGAAACCCTTTCGGTTTGGTATCCCTTGTCCAGAAACCCTTTCGGTTTCGGTTCCCTTGTCCAGAAACCCTTTCGGTTTTGGTATCCCTTGTCCAGAAACCCTTTCGGTTTGGTTTCCCTTGCCCAGAAACCTTTTCGGTTTTGTATCCCTTGTCCAGAAACCCTTTCGGTTTGGTATCCCTTGTCCAGAAACCCTTTCGGTTTCGGTTCCCTTGTCCAGAAACCCTTTCGGTTTGGTATCCCTTGTCCAGAAACCCTTTCGGCTTCGGTTCCCTTGTCCAGAAACCCTTTCGGTTTCGGTTTCCCTTGTCCAGAAACCCTTTCGGTTTCGGTTCCCTTGTCCAGAAACCCTTTCGGTTTCGGTTCCCTTGTCCAGAAACCACTTCGGTTTCGGTTTAGTTGTCTGGAAACCCTTTCGGTTTGGTATCCCTTGTCCAGAAACCCTTTCGGTTTCGGTATCCCTTGTCCAGAAACCCTTTCGGTTTCGGTTCCCTTGTCCAGAAACCCTTTTGCTTTCGGTTCCGTTGTCCGCAAACCCCTTTCGGTTTCGTTTCCCTTGTCCAGAAACCCTTTCGGTTTCGGTTCCCTTGTCCACAAACCCCTTTCGGTTTCGGTTCCCTTGTCCAGAAACTCTTTCGGTTTGGTATCCCTTGTCCAGAAACCCTTTCGGATTCGGTATCCCTTGTCCAGAAACCCTTTCGGTTTCGGTTCCCTTGTCCAGAAACCCTTTCGTTTTGGTATCCCTTGTCCAGAAACCCTTTCGGTTTCGGTTCCCTTGTCCAGAAACCACTTCGGTTTCGGTATCCCTTGTTCAGAAACCCTTTCGGTTTCGGTTCCCTTGTCCACAAACCCCTTTCGGTTTCGGTTCCCTTGTCCAGAAACTCTTTCGGTTTGGTATCCCTTGTCCAGAAACCCTTTCGGATTCGGTATCCCTTGTCCAGAAACCCTTTCGGTTTCGGTATCCCTTGTCCAGAAACTCTTTCGGTTTGGTATCCCTTGTCCAGAAACCCTTTCGGTTTCGGTTCCCTTGTCCAGAAACTACTTCGGTTTCGGTTTTCTTGTCCAGAAACCCTTTCGGTTTGGTATCCCTTGTCCAGAAACCCTTTCAGTTTCGGTTCCCTTGTCCAGAAACCATTTCGGTTTGGTATCTCTTGTCCAGAAACCCTTTCGGTTTCGGTTCCCTTGTCCAGAAACCCTTTCGGTTTTGGTATCCCTTGTCCAGAAACCCTTTCGGTTTGGTATCCCTTGTCCAGAAACCCTTTCGGTTTCGGTATCCCTTGTCCAGAAACCCTTTCGGTTTCGGTATCCCTTGTCCAGAAACCCTTTCGGTTTGGTATCCCTTGTCCAGAAACCCTTTCGGTTTCGGTTCCCTTGTCCAGAAACCCTTTCGGTTTTGGTATCCCCTTGTCCAAAAACTCTTTCGGTTTCGGTTCCCTTGTCCAGAAACCATTTCGGTTTCGGTTTAGTTGTCTGGAAACCCTTTCGGTTTGGTATCCCTTGTCCAGAAACAATTTCGGTTTCGGTATCCCTTGTCCAGAAACCCTTTCGGTTTGGTATTGCTTGTCCAGAAACCCTTTCGGTTTCGTTTCCCTTGCCTTGAAACCTTTTCGGTTTGGTATCCCTTGTCCAGAAACCCTTTCGGTTTGGTATTGCTTGTCCAGAAACAGTTTCGGTTTGGTATCCCTTGTCCAGAAACCCTTTCGATTTCGGTTTCCCTTGCCCAGAAACCTTTTCGGTTTTGTATCCCTTGTCCAGAAACCCTTTCGGTTTGGTATCCCTTGTCCAGAAACCCTTTCGGTTTCGGTTCCCTTGTCCAGAAACCCTTTCGGTTTGGTATCCCTTGTCCAGAAACCCTTTCGGCTTCGGTTCCCTTGTCCAGAAACCACTTCGGTTTCGGTATCCCTTGTCCAGAAACCCTTTCGGTTTCGGTTTCCCTTGTCCAGAAACCCTTTCGGTTTCGGTTCCCTTGTCCAGAAACCCTTTCGGTTTCGGTTCCCTTGTCCAGAAACCTCTTTCGGTTTCGTTTCCCTTGCCCAGAAACCTTTTCGGCTTTGTATCCCTTGTCCAGAAACCCTTTCGGTTTCGGTTCCCTTGTCCAGAAACCACTTCGGTTTCGGTTTAGTTGTCTGGAAACCCTTTCGGTTTGGTATCCCTTGTCCAGAAACCCTTTCGGTTTCGGTATCCCTTGTCCAAAACCCTTTCGGTTTCGGTATCCCTTGTCCAGAAACCCTTTCGGTTTCGGTTCCCTTGTCCACAAACCCCTTTCGGTTTCGTTTCCCTTGTCCAGAAACCTTTTCGGTTTCGGTTCCCTTGTCCAGAAACCCTTTTGGTTTCGGTTCCGTTGTCCGCAAACCCCTTTCGGTTTCGTTTCCCTTGTCCAGAAACCCTTTCGGTTTCGGTTCCCTTGTCCACAAACCCCTTTCGGTTTCGGTTCCCTTGTCCATAAAGCACTTCGGTTTCGGTTTCCTTGTCCAGAAACCCTTTCGGTTTCGGTTCCCTTGTCTAGAAACCCTTTCGGTTTCGGTATCCCTTGTCCAGAAACCCTTTCGGTTTGGTATCCCTTGTCCAGAAACCCTTTCGGTTTCGGTATCCCTTGTCCAGAAACCCTTTCGGTTTCGGTTCCCTTGTCCAGAAACCCTTTCGGTTTGGTATCCCTTGTCCAGAAACCCTTTCGGTTTCGGTTCCATTGTCCAGAAACCACTTCGGTTTCGGTATCCCTTATCCAGAAACCCTTTCAGTTTCCGTTCCCTTGTAAAGAAACCCTTTCGGTTTCTTTACAAGACAAGTATCCCTTTCGGTTTGGTATCCCTTGTCCATAAACCGTTTCGGTTTCGGTTCCCTTGTCCAGAAACCCCTTTCGGTTTCGGTTCCCTTGTCCAGAAACCCTTTCGGTTTCGGTATCCCTTGTCCAGAAACCCTTTCGGTTTCGGTATCCCTTGTCCAGAAACCCTTTCGGTTTCGGTATCCCTTGTCCAGAAACCCTTTCGGTTTCAGTTCCCTTGTCCAGAAACCCCTTTCGGCTTCGTTTCCCTTGCCCTGAAACCTTTTCGGTTTGGTATCCCTTGTCCAGAAACCCTTTCGCTTTGGTATTGCTTGTCCAGAAACCCTTTCGGTTTGGTATCCCTTGTCCAGAAACCCTTTCGTTTTGGTATTGCTTGTCCAGAAACCCTTTCGGTTTGGTATCCCTTGTCCAGAAACCCTTTCGGTTTCGTTTCCCTTGTCCAGAAACCCTTTCGGTTTCGGTATCCCTTGTCCAGAAACCCTTTCGGTTTCGGTTCCCTTGTCCAGAAACCCTTTCGGTTTCGGTATCCCTTGTCCAGAAACCCTTTCGCTTTGGTATTGCTTGTCCAGAAACCCTTTCGGTTTGGTATCCCTTGTCCAGAAACCCTTTCGGTTTCAGTTCCCTTGTCCAGAAACCCCTTTCGGCTTCGTTTCCCTTGCCCTGAAACCCTTTCGCTTTGGTATTGCTTGTCCAGAAACCCTTTCGGTTTGGTATCCCTTGTCCAGAAACCCTTTCGGTTTCAGTTCCCTTGTCCAGAAACCCCTTTCGGCTTCGTTTCCCTTGTCCAGAAACCCTTTCGGTTTGGTATCCCTTGTCCAGAAACCCTTTCCGTTTGGTATCCCTTGTCCAGAAACCTTTTCGGTTTCGGTATCCCTTGTCCAGAAACCCTTTTGGTTTCGTTTCCCTTGTCCAGAAACCCTTTCGGTTTCGGTTCCCTTGTCCAGAAACCCTTTCGGTTTCGGTTTCGGTTCCCTTGTCCAGAAACCCTTTCGGTTTCGGTTTCGGTTCCCTTGTCCAGAAACCCTTTCGGTTTCGGTTTCCCTTGTCCAGAAACCCTTTCGGTTTCGGTTCCCTTGTCCAGAAACCCTTTCGGTTTCGGTTTCCCTTGTCCAGAAACCCTTTCGGTTTCGGTGCCCTTGTCCAGAAACCCTTTCGGTTTCGGTATCCCTTGTCCAGACACCCTTTCGGTTTCGGTTCCCTTGTCCAGAAACCCTTTCGGTTTCGGTATCCCTTGTCCAGAAACCCTTTCGGTTTCGGTTCTCTTGTCCACAAACCCCTTTCGGTTTCGGTTCCCTTGTCCAGAAAGCACTTCGGTTTCGGTTTCCTTGTCCAGAAACCCTTTCGGTTTGGTATCCCTTGTCCAGAAACCCTTTCGGTTTCGGTTCCCTTGTCCAGAAACCCTCTCGGTTTGGTATCCCTTGTCCAGAAACCCTTTCAGCTTCGGTTCCCTGAAACCTTTTCGGTTTGGTATCCCTTGTCCAGAAACCCTTTCGGTTTCAGTTCCCTTGTCCAGAAACCCCTTTCGGCTTCGTTTCCCTTGCCCTGAAACCTTTTCGGTTTGGTATCCCTTGTCCAGAAACCCTTTCGCTTTGGTATTGCTTGTCCAGAAACCCTTTCGGTTTGGTATCCCTTGTCCAGAAACCCTTTCGGTTTCGGTTCCCTTGTCCAGAAACCCCTTTCGGCTTCGTTTCCCTTGCCCTGAAACCTTTTCGGTTTGGTATCCCTTGTCCAGAAACCCTTTCGGTTTGGTATCCCTTGTCCAGAAACCCTTTCGGTTTGGTATCCCTTGTCCAGAAACCCTTTCGGTTTCAGTTCCCTTGTCCAGAAACCCCTTTCGGCTTCGTTTCCCTTGCCCTGAAACCCTTTCGGTTTGGTATCCCTTGTCCAGAAACCCTTTCGCTTTGGTATTGCTTGTCCAGAAACCCTTTCGGTTTGGTATCCCTTGTCCAGAAACCCTTTCGGTTTCAGTTCCCTTGTCCAGAAACCCCTTTCGGCTTCGTTTCCCTTGCCCTGAAACCTTTTCGGTTTGGTATCCCTTGTCCAGAAACCCTTTCGGTTTGGTATCCCTTGTCCAGAAACCCTTTCGGTTTCGGTATCCCTTGTCCAGAAACCCTTTCGGTTTCGGTTCCCTTGTCCACAAACCCCTTTCGGTTTCGTTTCCCTTGTCCAGAAACCCTTTCGGTTTCGGTTCCCTTGTCCAGAAACCCTTTCGGTTTCGGTTCCCTTGTCCACAAACCCTTTCGGTTTCGTTTCCCTTGTCCAGAAACCCTTTCTGTTTCGGTTCCCTTGTCCAGAAACCCTTTCGGTTTGGTATCCCTTGTCCAGAAACCCTTTCGGTTTCGGTATCCCTTGTCCAGAAACCCTTTCGGTTTCGGTTCCCTTGTCCAGAAACCCTTTCGGTTTCGGTTCCCTTGTCCACAAACCCCTTTCGGTTTCGGTTCCCTTGTCCAGAAACTCTTTGGGTTTGGTATCCCTTGTCCAGAAACCCTTTCGGATTCGGTATCCCTTGTCCAGAAACCCTTTCGGTTTCGGTTCCCTTGTCCAGAAATCCTTTCGTTTTGGTATCCCTTGTCCAGAAACCCTTTCGGTTTGGTATCCCTTGTCCAGAAACCCTTTCGGTTTCAGTTCCCTTGTCCAGAAACCCCTTTCGGCTTCGTTTCCCTTGCCCTGAAACCCTTTCGGTTTGGTATCCCTTGTCCAGAAACCCTTTCGCTTTGGTATTGCTTGTCCAGAAACCCTTTCGGTTTGGTATCCCTTGTCCAGAAACCCTTTCGGTTTCAGTTCCCTTGTCCAGAAACCCTTTCGGTTTCGGTATCCCTTGTCCAGAAACCCTTTCGGTTTCGGTTCCCTTGTCCACAAACCCCTTTCGGTTTCGTTTCCCTTGTCCAGAAACCCTTTCGGTTTCGGTTCCCTTGTCCAGAAACCCTTTCGGTTTCGGTTCCCTTGTCCACAAACCCCTTTCGGTTTCGGTTCCCTTGTCCAGAAACCACTTCGGTTTCGGTATCCCTTGTTCAGAAACCCTTTCGGTTTCGGTTCCCTTGTCCACAAACCCCTTTCGGTTTCGGTTCCCTTGTCCAGAAACTCTTTCGGTTTGGTATCCCTTGTCCAGAAACCCTTTCGGTTTCGGTTCCCTTGTCCAGAAACCACTTCGTTTTCGGTATCCCTAGTCCAGAAACCCTTTCGGTTTCGGTTCCCTTGTCCACAAACCCCTTTCGGTTTCGGTTCAATTGTCCAGAAACCCTTTCGGTTTCGGTATCCCTTGTCCAGAAACTCTTTCGGTTTGGTATCCCTTGTCCAGAAACCCTTTCGGTTTCGGTTCCCTTGTCCAGAAACCACTTCGGTTTCGGTATCCCTTGTCCAGAAACCCTTTCGGTTTCGGTTCCCTTGTCCACAAACCCCTTTCGGTTTCGGTTCCCTTGTCCAGAAACTCTTTCGGTTTGGTATCCCTTATCCAGAAACCATTTCGGTTTGGTATCCCTTGTCCAGAAATCCTTTCGGTTTCGGTTCCCGTGTCCAGAAACCCTTTCGGTTTCGGTATCCCTTGTCCAGAAACCCTTTCGGTTTGGTATCCCTTGTCCAGAAACCCTTTTGGTTTGGTATCCCTTGTCCAGAAACCCTTTCGGTTTCGGTTCCCTTGTCCAGAAACCATTTCGGTTTCGGTTTAGTTGTCTGGAAACCCTTTCGGTTTGGTATCCCTTGTCCAGAAACAATTTCGGTTTCGGTATCCCTTGTCCAGAAACCCTTTCGGTTTGGTATTGCTTGTCCAGAAACCCTTTCGGTTTGGTATCCCTTGTCCAGAAACCCTTTCGGTTTGGTATTGCTTGTCCAGAAACCCTTTCGGTTTGGTATTGCTTGTCCAGAAACCCTTTCGGTTTCGTTTCCCTTGCCTTGAAACCTTTTCGGTTTGGTATCCCTTGTCCAGAAACCCTTTCGGTTTGGTATTGCTTGTCCAGAAACAGTTTCGGTTTGGTATCCCTTGTCCAGAAACCCTTTCGATTTCGGTTTCCCTTGCCCAGAAACCTTTTCGGTTTTGTATCCCTTGTCCAGAAACCCTTTCGGTTTGGTATCCCTTGTCCAGAAACCCTTTCGGTTTCGGTTCCCTTGTCCAGAAACCCTTTCGGTTTGGTATCCCTTGTCCAGAAACCCTTTCGGCTTCGGTTCCCTTGTCCAGAAACCTCTTTCGGTTTCGTTTCCCTTGCCCAGAAACCTTTTCGGCTTTGTATCCCTTGTCCAGAAACCCTTTCGGTTTCGGTTCCCTTGTCCAGAAACCACTTCGGTTTCGGTTTAGTTGTCTGGAAACCCTTTCGGTTTGGTATCCCTTGTCCAGAAACCCTTTCGGTTTCGGTATCCCTTGTCCAAAACCCTTTCGGTTTCGGTATCCCTTGTCCAGAAACCCTTTCGGTTTCGGTTCCCTTGTCCACAAACCCCTTTCGGTTTCGTTTCCCTTGTCCAGAAACCCTTTCGGTTTCGGTTCCCTTGTCCAGAAACCCTTTTGGTTTCGGTTCCGTTGTCCGCAAACCCCTTTCGGTTTCGTTTCCCTTGTCCAGAAACCCTTTCGGTTTCGGTTCCCTTGTCCACAAACCCCTTTCGGTTTCGGTTCCCTTGTCCATAAAGCACTTCGGTTTCGGTTTCCTTGTCCAGAAACCCTTTCGGTTTGGTATCCCTTGTCCAGAAACCCTTTCGGTTTCGGTTCCCTTGTCTAGAAACCCTTTCGGTTTCGGTATCCCTTGTCCAGAAACCCTTTCGGTTTGGTATCCCTTGTCCAGAAACCCTTTCGGTTTCGGTATCCCTTGTCCAGAAACCCTTTCGGTTTCAGTTCCCTTGTCCAGAAACCCCTTTCGGCGTCGTTTAACTTGCCCTGAAACCTTTTCGGTTTGGTATCCCTTGTCCAGAAACCCTTTCGGTTTCAGTTCCCTTGTCCAGAAACCCCTTTCGGCTTCGTTTCCCTTGCCCTGAAACCTTTTCGGTTTGGTATCCCTTGTCCAGAAACCCTTTCGCTTTGGTATTGCTTGTCCAGAAACCCTTTCGGTTTGGTATCCCTTGTCCAGAAACCCTTTCGGTTTCAGTTCCCTTGTCCAGAAACCCCTTTCGGCTTCGTTTCCCTTGCCCTGAAACCCTTTCGGTTTGGTATCCCTTGTCCAGAAACCCTTTCGCTTTGGTATTGCTTGTCCAGAAACCCTTTCGGTTTGGTATCCCTTGTCCAGAAACCCTTTCGGTTTCAGTTCCCTTGTCCAGAAACCCCTTTCGGCTTCGTTTCCCTTGCCCTGAAACCTTTTCGGTTTGGTATCCCTTGTCCAGAAACCCTTTCGGTTTGGTATCCCTTGTCCAGAAACCCTTTCGGTTTCGGTATCCCTTGTCCAGAAACCCTTTCGGTTTCGGTTCCCTTGTCCACAAACCCCTTTCGGTTTCGTTTCCCTTGTCCAGAAACCCTTTCGGTTTCGGTTCCCTTGTCCACAAACCCCTTTCGGTTTCGTTTCCCTTGTCCAGAAACCCTTTCGGTTTCGGTTCCCTTGTCCACAAACCCTTTCGGTTTCGTTTCCCTTGTCCAGAAACCCTTTCTGTTTCGGTTCCCTTGTCCAGAAACCCTTTCGGTTTGGTATCCCTTGTCCAGAAACCCTTTCGGTTTCGGTATCCCTTGTCCAGAAACCCTTTCGGTTTCGGTTCCCTTGTCCAGAAACCCTTTCGGTTTCGCTTCCCTTGTCCACAAACCCTTTCGGTTTCGTTTCCCTTGTCCAGAAACCCTTTCGGTTTCGGTTCCCTTGTCCAGAAACCCATTCGGTTTGGTATCCCTTGTCCAGAAACCCTTCCGGTTTCGGTTCCCTTGTCCAGAAACCCTTTCGGTTTCGGTTCCCTTGTCCAGAAACCCTTTCGGTTTTGTATCCCTTGTCCAGAAACCCTTTCGGTTTCGGTTCCCTTGTCCACAAACCCTTTCGGTTTCGTTTCCCTTGTCCAGAACCCCTTTCGGTTTCGGTTCCCTTGTCCAGAAACCCTTTCGGTTTCGGTTCCCTTGTCCAGAAACCCTTTCGGTTTGGTATCCCTTGTCCAGAAACCCTTTCCGTTTGTATCCCTTGTCCAGAAACCTTTTCGGTTTCGGTATCCCTTGTCCAGAAACCCTTTTGGTTTCGTTTCCCTTGTCCAGAAACCCTTTCGGATTCGGTTCCCTTGTCCAGAAACCCTTTCGGTTTCGGTTTCGGTTCCCTTGTCCAGAAACCCTTTCGGTTTCGGTTTCCCTTGTCCAGAAACCCTTTCGGTTTCGGTTCCCTTGTCCAGAAACCCTTTCGGTTTCGGTTTCCCTTGTCCAGAAACCCTTTCGGTTTCGGTTCCCTTGTCCAGAAACCCCTTTCGGTTTCGTTTCCCTTGCCCAGAAACCCTTTCGGTTTCTGTTCCCTTGTCCAGAAACCCTTTCGGTTTGGTATCCCTTGTCCAGAAACGCTTTCGGTTTCGGTATCCCTTGTCCAGAAACCCTTTCGGTTTCGGTATCCCTTGTTAAGAAACCCTTTCGGTTTCGTTTCCCTTGTCCAGAAACCCTTTCGGTTTCGGTTCCCTTGTCCAGAAACCCTTTCGGTTTCGGTTCCCTTGTCCACAAACCCTTTCGGTTTCGTTTCCCTTGTCCAGAAACCCTTTCTGTTTCGGTTCCCTTGTCCAGAAACCCTTTCGGTTTGGTATCCCTTGTCCAGAAACCCTTTCGGTTTCGGTATCCCTTGTCCAGAAACCCTTTCGGTTTCGGTTCCCTTGTCCAGAAACCCTTTCGGTTTCGGTTCCCTTGTCCACAAACCCTTTCGGTTTCGTTTCCCTTGTCCAGAAACCCTTTCGGTTTCGGTTCCCTTGTCCAGAAACCCTTTCGGTTTGGTATCCCTTGTCCAGAAACCCTTCCGGCTTCGGTTCCCTTGTCCAGAAACCCTTTCGGTTTCGGTTCCCTTGTCCAGAAACCCTTTCGGTTTGGTATCCCTTGTCCAGAAACCCTTTCGGTTTCGGTTCCCTTGTCCACAAACCCTTTCGGTTTCGTTTCCCTTGTCCAGAACCCCTTTCGGTTTCGGTTCCCTTGTCCAGAAACCCTTTCGGTTTCGGTTCCCTTGTCCAGAAACCCTTTCGGTTTGGTATCCCTTGTCCAGAAACCTTTTCGGTTTCGGTATCCCTTGTCCAGAAACCCTTTTGGTTTCGTTTCCATTGTCCAGAAACCCTTTCGGTTTCGGTTTCCCTTGTCCAGAAACCCTTTCGGTTTCGGTTTCCCTTGTCCAGAAACCCTTTCGGTTTCGGTTTCCCTTGTCCAGAAACCCTTTCGGTTTCGGTTCCCTTGTCCAGAAACCCCTTTCGGTTTCGTTTCCCTTGCCCAGAAACCCTTTCGGTTTCTGTTCCCTTGTCCAGAAACCCTTTCGGTTTCGGTTTCCCTTGTCCAGAAACCCTTTCGGTTTCGGTGCCCTTGTCCAGAAACCCTTTCGGTTTCGGTATCCCTTGTCCAGAAACCCTTTCGGTTTCGGTTCCCTTGTCCAGAAACCCTTTCGGTTTCTGTTCCCTTGTCCAGAAA
Organism: Eristalis arbustorum; assembly: GCA_916610145.1. Lineage (NCBI taxonomy): Eukaryota > Metazoa > Arthropoda > Insecta > Diptera > Syrphidae > Eristalis > Eristalis arbustorum. The sequence goes on along the minus strand of OU744316.1, from coordinate 93,948,806 downwards.
CCCTTTCGGTTTCGGTTTCCCTTGTCCAGAAACCCTTTCGGTTTGGTATCCCTTGTCCAGAAACCCTTTCGGTTTCGGTTCCCTTGTCCAGAAACCCTTTCGGTTTCTGTTCCCTTGTCCAGAAACCCTTTCGGTTTCGGTTCTCTTGTCCACAAACCCCTTTCGGTTTCGGTTCCCTTGTCCAGAAAGCACTTCGGTTTCGGTTTCCTTGTCCAGAAACCCTTTCGGTTTGGTATCATTTGTCCAGAAACCCTTTCGGTTTCGGTATCCCTTGTCCAGAAACCCTTTCGGTTTGGTATCCCTTGTCCAGAAACCCTTTCGGTTTCGGTTCCCTTGTCCACAAACCCCTTTCGGTTTCGGTTCCCTTGTCCAGAAAGCACTTCGGTTTCGGTTTCCTTGTCCAGAAACCCTTTCGGTTTGGTATCCCTTGTCCAGAAACCCTTTCGGTTTCGGTTCCCTTGTCTAAAAACCCTTTCGGTTTCGGTATCCCTTGTCCAGAAACCCTTTCGGTTTGGTATCCCTTGTCCAGAAACCCTTTCGGTTTCGGTATCCCCTGTCCAGAAACACTTTCGGTTTCGGTTCCCTTGTCCAGAAACCCTTTCGGTTTGGTATCCCTTGTCCAGAAACCCTTTCGGTTTCGGTATCCCCTGTCCAGAAACCCTTTCGGTTTCGGTTCCCTTGTCCAGAAACCCTTTCGGTTTGGTATCCCTTGTCCAGAAACCCTTTCGGTTTCGGTATCCCTTGTAAAGAAACCCTTTCGGTTTCGGTTCCCTTGTCCAGAAACCCTTTCGGTTTGGTATCCCTTGACCAGAAACCCTTTCGGTTTCGGTTCCCTTGTCCAGTAAACCTTTCGGTTTGGTATCCCTTGTCCAGAAACCCTTTCGGTTTCGGTATCTCTTGTCCAGAAAGCCTCTCGGTTTCGGTTCCCTTGTCCAGAAACCGTTTCGGTTTGGTATCCCTTGTCCAGAAACCCTTTCGGTTTGGTATCCCTTATAAAGAAACCCTTTCGGCTTGGTATCCCTTGTCCAGAAACCCTTTTGGTTTCGGTATCACTTGTCCAGAAACGCTTTCGGTTTCGTTTCCCTTGTCCAGAAACCCTTTCGGTTTCGGTTCCCTTGTCCAGAAACCCTTTCAGTTTCGGTATCCCTTGTCCAGAAACCCTTTCGGTTTCGGTCCCCTTGTCCAGAAACCCTTTCGGTTTCGGTTCCCTTGTCCACAAACCCTTTCGGCTCCCTTGTCCAGAAACCCCTTCGGTTTCGGTATCCCTTGTCCAGAAACCCTTTCGGTTTCAGTTCCCTTGTCCAGAAACCCCTTTCGGCTTCGTTTCCCTTGCCCTGAAACCTTTTGGTTTGGTATCCCTTGTCCAGAAACCCTTTCGCTTTGGTATTGCTCGTCCAGAAACCCTTTCGGTTTGGTATCCCTTGTCCAGAAACCCTTTCGGTTTCGGTTCCCTTGTCCAGAAACCCTTCCGGTTTCGTTTCCCTTGTCCAGAAACCCTTTCAGTTTCGGTATCCCTTGTCCAGAAACCCTTTCGGTTTCAGTTCCCTTGTCCAGAAACCCCTTTCGGCTTCGTTTCCCTTGCCCTGAAACCTTTTGGTTTGGTATCCCTTGTCCAGAAACCCTTTCGGTTTCGGTTCCCTTGTCCACAAACCCTTTCGGTTACTTTTCCCTTGCCCAGAAAGCCTTTCGGTTTCGGTTCCCTTGTCCAGAAACCCTTTCGGTTTCGGTATCCCTTGTCCAGAAACCCTTTCGGTTTAGTATCCCTTGTCCAGAAACATTTTCGGTTTTGGTATCCCTTGCCCAGAAACCCTTTCGGTTTCAGTTCCCTTGTCCAGAAACCCCTTTCGGCTTCGTTTCCCTTGCCCTGAAACCTTTTGGTTTGGTATCCCTTGTCCAGAAACCCTTTCGCTTTGGTATTGTTCGTCCAGAAACCCTTTCGGTTTGGTATCCCTTGTCCAGAAACCCTTTCGGTTTCGGTTCCCTTGTCCACAAACCCTTTCGGTTTCGTTTCCCTTGTCCAGAACCCCTTTCGGTTTCGGTTCCCTTGTCCAGAAACCCTTCCGGTTTCGTTTCCCTTGTCCAGAAACCCTTTCAGTTTCAGTATCCCTTGTCCAGAAACCCTTTCGGTTTCGGTTCCCTTGTCCAGAAACCCTTTCGGTTTCGGTATCCCTTGTCCAGAAACCCTTTCGGTTTCGGTTCCCTTGTCCACAAACCCTTTCGGCTCCCTTGTCCAGAAACCCCTTCGGTTTCAGTATCCCTTGTCCAGAAACCCTTTCGGTTTCGGTATCCCTTTCGGTTTGGTATCCCTTGTCCAGAAACCCTTTCGGTTTGGTATCCCTTGTCCAGAAACCCTTTCGGTTTCGGTATCCCTTGTCCAGAAACCCTTTCGGTTTCGGTTCCCTTGTCCACAAACCCCTTTCGGTTTCGGTTCCCTTGTCCAGAAAGCACTTCGGTTTCGGTTTCCTTGTCCAGAAACCCTTTCGGTTTGGTATCCCTTGTCCAGAAACCCTTTCGGTTTCGGTTCCCTTGTCTAAAAACCCTTTCGGTTTCGGTATCCCTTGTCCAGAAACCCTTTCGGTTTGGTATCCCTTGTCCAGAAACCCTTTCGGTTTCGGTATCCCCTGTCCAGAAACCCTTTCGGTTTCGGTTCCCTTGTCCAGAAACCCTTTCGGTTTGGTATCCCTTGTCCAGAAACCCTTTCGGTTTCGGTATCCCCTGTCCAGAAACCCTTTCGGTTTCGGTTCCCTTGTCCGGAAACCCTTTCGGTTTGGTATCCCTTGTCCAGAAACCCTTTCGGTTTCGGTATCTCTTGTCCAGAAACCCTCTCGGTTTCGGTTCCCTTGTCCACAAACCCTTTCGGTTTCGTTTCCCTTGTCCAGAACCCCTTTCGGTTTCGGTTCCCTTGTCCAGAAACCCTCTCGGTTTCGGTTCCCTTGTCCAGAAACCCTTTCGGTTTGGTATCCCTTGTCCAGAAACCTTTTCGGTTTCGGTATCCCTTGTCCAGAAACCCTTTTGGTTTCGTTTCCCTTGTCCAGAAACCCTTTCGGTTTCGGTTCCCTTGTCCAGAAACCCTCTCGGTTTCGGTTCCCTTGTCCAGAAACCCTTTCGGTTTCGGTTCCCTTGTCCACAAACCTGTTTCGGTTTCGGTTCCCTTGTCCAGAAAGCACTTCGGTTTCGGTTTCCTTGTCCAGAAACCCTCTCGGTTTCGGTTCCCTTGTCCACAAACCCTTTCGGTTTCGTTTCCCTTGTCCAGAACCCCTTTCGGTTTCGGTTCCCTTGTCCAGAAACCCTCTCGGTTTCGGTTCCCTTGTCCAGAAACCCTTTCGGTTTGGTATCCCTTGTCCAGAAACCTTTTCGGTTTCGGTATCCCTTGTCCAGAAACCCTTTCGGTTTGGTATCCCTTGTCCAGAAACCCTTTCGGTTTGGTATCCCTTGTCCAGAAACCTTTTCGGTTTCGGTATCCCTTGTCCAGAAACCCTTTTGGTTTCGTTTCCCTTGTCCAGAAACCCTTTCGGTTTCGGTTCCCTTGTCCAGAAACCCTTTCGGTTTCGGTTTCGGTTTCGGTTCCCTTGTCCAGAAACCCTTTCGTTTTCGGTTTCCCTTGTCCACAAACCCTTTCGGTTTCGGTTCCCTTGTCCAGAAACCCTTTCGGTTTCGGTTTCCCTTGTCCAGAAACCCTTTCGGTTTCGGTTCCCTTGTCCAGAAACCCTTTCGGTTTCGGTTCCCTTGTCCACAAACCCCTCTCGGTTTCGGTTCCCTTGTCCAGAAACCCTTTCGGTTTGGTATCCCTTGTCCAGAAACCTTTTCGGTTTCGGTTTCCCTTGTCCAGAAACCCTTTCGGTTTCGGTGCTTTTGTCCAGAAACCCTTTCGGTTTCGGTATCCCTTGTCCAGAAACCCTTTCGGCTTCGGTTCTCTTGTCCACAAACCCCTTTCGGTTTCGGTTCCCTTGTCCAGAAAGCACTTCGGTTTCGGTTTCCTTGTCCAGAAACCCTTTCGGTTTCGGTTTCCCTTGTCCAGAAACCCTTTCGGTTTCGGTGCCCTTGTCCAGAAACCCTTTCGGTTTCGGTATCATTTGTCCAGAAACCCTTTCGGTTTCGGTTCCCTTGTCCAGAAACCCTTTTGGTTTCGGTATCCCTTGTCCAGAAACCCTTTCGGTTTCGGTTCTCTTGTCCACAAACCCCTTTCGGTTTCGGTTCCCTTGTCCAGAAAGCACTTCGGTTTCGGTTTCCTTGTCCAGAAACCCTTTCGGTTTGGTATCCCTTGTCCAGAAACCCTTTCGGTTTGGTATCCCTTGTCCACAAACCCTTTCGGTTTCGGTATCCCTTGTCCAGAAACCCTTTCGGTTTCGGTTTCCCTTGTCCAGAAACCCTTTCGGTTTCGGTTCCCTTGTCCAGAAACCCTTTCGGTTTCGGTTCCCTTGTCCACAAACCCCTCTCGGTTTCGGTTCCCTTGTCCAGAAACCCTTTCGGTTTGGTATCCCTTGTCCAGAAACCTTTTCGGTTTCGGTTTCCCTTGTCCAGAAACCCTTTCGGTTTCGGTGCTTTTGTCCAGAAACCCTTTCGGTTTCGGTATCCCTTGTCCAGAAACCCTTTCGGCTTCGGTTCTCTTGTCCACAAACCCCTTTCGGTTTCGGTTCCCTTGTCCAGAAAGCACTTCGGTTTCGGTTTCCTTGTCCAGAAACCCTTTCGGTTTCGGTTTCCCTTGTCCAGAAACCCTTTCGGTTTCGGTGCCCTTGTCCAGAAACCCTTTCGGTTTCGGTATCATTTGTCCAGAAACCCTTTCGGTTTCGGTTCCCTTGTCCAGAAACCCTTTTGGTTTCGGTATCCCTTGTCCAGAAACCCTTTCGGTTTCGGTTCTCTTGTCCACAAACCCCTTTCGGTTTCGGTTCCCTTGTCCAGAAAGCACTTCGGTTTCGGTTTCCTTGTCCAGAAACCCTTTCGGTTTGGTATCCCTTGTCCAGAAACCCTTTCGGTTTGGTATCCCTTGTCCAGAAACCCTTTCGGTTTCGGTATCCCTTGTCCAGAAACCCCTTTCGGTCCAGAAACCCTTTCGGTTTGGTATCCCTTGTCCAGAAACCCTTTCGGTTTCGGTTCCCTTGTCCAGAAAGCACTTCGGTTTCGGTTTCCTTGTCCAGAAACCCTTTCGGTTTAGTATCCCTTGTCCAGAAACCCTTTCGGTTTGGTATCCCTTGTCCAGAAACCCTTTCGGTTTCGGTATCCCTTGTCCAGAAACCCCTTTCGGTTTCGGTTCCCTTGTCCAGAAACCCTTTCGGTTTGGTATCCCTTGTCCAGAAACCCTTTCGGTTTCGGTTCCCTTGTCCAGAAACCCTTTCGGTTTCGGTATCCCTTGTCCAGAAACCCTTTCGGTTTGGTATCCCTTGTCCAGAAACCCTTTCGGTTTCGGTATCCCTTGTAAAGAAACCCTTTCGGTTTCGGTTCCCTTGTCCAGAAACCCTTTCGGTTTGGTATCCCTTGTCCAGAAACCCTTTCGGTTTCGGTTCCATTGTCCAGAAACCACTTCGGTTTCGGTATCCCGTATCCAGAAACACTTTCAGTTTCCGTTCCCTTGTAAAGAAACCCTTACGGTTTCGTTATCCCTTGTCCAGAAACCCTTTCGGTTTCGGTTCCCTTGTCCAGTAAACCTTTCGGTTTGGTATCCCTTGTCCAGAAACCCTTTTGGTTTCGGTATCCCTTGTCCAGAAACCCTTTCGGTTTTGTTTCCCTTGTCCAGAAACCCTTTCGGTTTCGGTTCCCTTGTCCAGAAACCCTTTCAGTTTCGGTATCCCTTGTCCAGAAACCCTTTCGGTTTCGGTCCCCTTGTCCAGAAACCCTTTCGGTTTCGGTTCCCTTGTCCACAAACCCTTTCGGTTTTGTTTCCCTTGTCCAGAAACCCTTTCGGTTTCGGTTCCCTTGTCCAGAAACCCTTTCAGTTTCGGTATCCCTTGTCCAGAAACCCTTTCGGTTTCGGTCCCCTTGTCCAGAAACCCTTTCGGTTTCGGTTCCCTTGTCCACAAACCCTTTCGGCTCCCTTGTCCAGAAACCCCTTCGGTTTCGGTATCCCTTGTCCAGAAACCCTTTCGGTTTCGGTATCCCTTTCGGTTTGGTATCCCTTGTCCAGAAACCCTTTCGGTTTCGGTTCCCTTGTCCAGAAACCCCTTTCGGTTACTTTTCCCTTGCCCAGAAACCCTTTCGGTTTCGGTTCCCTTGTCCAGAAGCCCTTTCGGTTTCGGTATCCCTTGTCCAGAAACCCTTTTGGTTTAGTATCCCTTGTCCAGAAACCCTTTCAGTTTCGGTATCCCTTGTCCAGAAACCCTTTCGGTTTCGGTTCCCTTGTCCAGAAACCCTTTCGGTTTCGGTATCCCTTGTCCAGAAACCCTTTCGGTTTCGGTTCCCTTGTCCACAAACCCTTTCGGCTCCCTTGTCCAGAAACCCCTTCGGTTTCGGTATCCCTTGTCCAGAAACCCTTTCGGTTTCGGTATCCCTTTCGGTTTGGTATCCCTTGTCCAGAAACCCTTTCGGTTTGGTATCCCTTGTCCAGAAACCCTTTCGGTTTCGGTATCCCTTGTCCAGAAACCCTTTCGGTTTCGGTTCCCTTGTCCACAAACCCCTTTCGGTTTCGGTTCCCTTGTCCAGAAAGCACTTCGGTTTCGGTATCCCTTGTCCAGAAACCCTTTCGGTTTGGTATCCCTTGTCCAGAAACCCTTTCGGTTTCGGTATCCCCTGTCCAGAAACCCTTTCCGTTTCGGTTCCCTTGTCCAGAAACCCTTTCGGTTTGGTATCCCTTGTCCAGAAACCCTTTCGGTTTCGGTATCTCTTGTCCAGAAACCCTCTCGGTTTCGGTTCCCTTGTCCAGAAACCCTTTCGGTTTGGTATCCCTTGTCCAGAAAGCCTTTCGGTTTCGTTATCCCTTGTCCAGAAACCCTTTCGGTTTGGTATCCCTTGTCCAGTAAACCTTTCGGTTTGGTATCCCTTGTCCAGAAACTCTTTCGGTTTCGGTATCTCTTGTCCAGAAACCCTCTCGGTTTCGGTTCCCTTGTCCAGAAACCCTTTCGGTTTGGTATCCCTTGTCCAGAAACCCTTTCGGTTTCGTTATCCCTTGTCCAGAAACCCTTTCGGTTTGGTATCCCTTGTCCAGAAACCCTTTCGGCTTGGTATCCCTTGTCCAGAAACCCTTTTGGTTTCGGTATCCCTTGTCCAGAAACTATTTCGGTTTCGGTTCCCTTGTCCACAAACCCTTTCGGTTTCGTTTCCCTTGTCCAGAAACCCTTTCGGTTTCGGTTCCCTTGTCCAGAAACCCTTTCAGTTTCGGTATCCCTTGGTCAGAAACCCTTTCGGTTTCGGTTCCCTTGTCCAGAAACCCTTTCGGTTTCGGTTCCCTTGTCCAGAAACCCTTTCGGTTTGGTATCCCTTGTCCAGAAACCCTTTCGGTTTGGTATCCCTTGTCCAGAAACCCCTTTCGGCTTCGTTTCCCTTGTCCAGAAACCCTTTCGGTTTCGGTTCCCTTGTCCAGAAACCCTTTCGGTTTGGTATCCCTTGTCCAGAAACCCTTTCGGTTTGGTATCCCTTGTCCAGAAACCCTTTCGGTTTCGGTTCCCTTGTCCAGAAACCACTTTCGGTTTTGTATCCCTTGTCCAGAAACCCTTTCGGTTTGGTATCCCTTGTCCAGAAACCCTTTCGGTTTCGGTATCCCTTGTCCAGAAACCCTTTCGGTTTCGGTTCCCTTGTCCACAAACCCCTTTCGGTTTCGGTTTCCTTGTCCAGAAACCCTTTCGGTTTGGTATCCCTTGTATAGAAACCCTTTCGGTTTCGGTATCCCTTGTCCAGAAACCCCTTTCGGCTTCGTTTCCCTTGCCCAGAAACCCTTTCGGTTTCGGTTCCCTTGTCCAGAAACCCTTTCGGTTTCGGTATCCCTTGTCCAGAAACCCTTTCGGTTTCGGTTTCCCTTGTCCAGAAACCCTTTCGGTTTCGGTTCCCTTGTCCAGAAACCCTTTCGGTTTGGTATCCCTTGTCCAGAAACCCTTTCGGTTTGGTAGCCCTTGTCCAGAAACCCTTTCGGTTTCGGTATCCCTTGTCCAGAACCCCTTTCGGTTTCGGTTCCCTTGTCCAGAAACCCTTTCGGTTTCGGTATCCCTTGTCCAGAAACCCTTTCGGTTTCGGTTTCCCTTGTCCAGAAACCCTTTCGGTTTGGTATCCCTTGTCCAGAAACCCCTTTCGGCTTCGTTTCCCTTGCCCAGAAACCCTTTCGGTTTCGGTTCCCTTGTCCAGAAACCCTTTCGGTTTCGGTTTCCCTTGTCCAGAAACCCTTTCGGTTTGGTATCCCTTGTCCAGAAACCCTTTCGGTTTCGGTTCCCTTGTCCAGAAACCCCTTTCGGCTTCGTTTCCCTTGCCCTGAAAACTTTTCGGTTTGGTATCCCTTGTCCAGAAACCCTTTCGGTTTGGTATTGCTTGTCCAGAAACCCTTCCCTTCCTTTACACAAAACGGCAGATAAGATATTTTAGGCGATGCTTAGGCGGCTTTTAAGTTCGTCCTTCTATCCAGCGCCGCCGTATATGCTGTTTGCTCCGCTGAATGCACCTGCCGACACTCATTGGCAAAACGGGGGATTATTCTGGGTGACGTTTTGAAACCCAACAAATGATGGCGTCATGACAACCGTTGCATTGTTCGTCGTTTCGCCTGGCAGGGTTGGACTCTCTGAGAGCTTCAGGGAGACTTGAGTTGAATAGCTGTCGATTGCCATTGTAGCTTTCGGACGACAAACTGTTTTGGTCTTGCTCTACTCCGTTGCAAACAGCAGACTTCTGCAGGTGAACGTTTTCGAAAAAAGACAAGAGGGGTGCAACAAACTGACTTTTTTTTCTGATTGGGAGAACTTTACCCAATATTTTTCCTTCCAAACGGAGGTTGGCTACAGAAAGCTGGCTACAGAAAGGTTTTGTCGGCTGCACGTGGTCTGTTAAGTGACCTCACATTCCACGTGCATAATTTGTAATCGTTGTCCTTGTTTCGTCGCCCATGGTCGTCAGCAGTAGGGGCATCCGTATCCGAGGCTTGTTGCCGTGCCCCCGCAAGTCCACGAACCTGGAGGAGAGGGTCGTAGCGTACAAACGCGGACAAGAGGCCGCTGCATACATTGGTTCACCTCTAAGCGGTTGCAGTAGATGATATTCAAAGGGCGCCAGGAGGAGGCTGTATGTCAACTTGACCTGCGCATTTATAGAGATCGTTGCTGGCCTGAATGCACAGGCCAATGCTTTCCAAAAATGAATCACACTGGTGCGGAATAATTAAATAAAAATCGGAGTAATTTGATTTGATGGCTTTTGGAGGAATTTCCAACAACGAACTATACGGGCTATATAGCGAAGTGAGCCTTATTTAGTCACTTCTGGTGGCGGCCTCCATCCATATCCATCTTTGGATGCCTGCCACTAGTTTCGAAAGCATAGTTAATTGACATCTCATTCCTCTTGCGTGCGGCGGTTGTGTGGCGAACTTCCTTTACTGCTTTAAAGAATTCCCATTCGTTCTACATGACCGAGCCTTCTCAATGGTCCAATCTTCGCTCTTCTGGCTAAGTTGCTGAACACCTGGTGCAGTTCGTTGCTTTAACTATCCCCACACTAACCATGTATGCAGATGAGTCTGAAGAATGTTCCCTTCAAAACAGCCATGCTAAGCTTCAACCGCTTTTGACATGTGATGACAATATGTGGGCTCATTGAAAATAAAATGGTGGCAACCACTCGTGTTGAGGGTGTGATTTTTCTCTTACGAGTGGAAGGAACCTACAGTTCTATGCCGACTCCGAACGGACAGCATTGAGGAGTTTTTCCTGGACAGGAAATATTCATTGACCATTGTCAGTGACTCGTAAGAGGTGGGGCCCTAAAAATTATTTGTGTCGCACAGAGCACTAGTCGACGTTAATTAACAACACATTTAATCATCTTTTAGAGCTTTCGATTCCACTTGAGGAATAGCAGACTAATTCTGTTACTCTATATGAATAATGTATTGGATAAGTCAGTGATTTGATATAAGGTTATTTTTTATTTTCAATACTTACCGGCTTCCCGTTTGGAAGGCAAAATATTGGGTAAAGTTCTCCCAATCAGAAAAAAAGTCAGTGTGTTGCACCCCTCTCGCCTTTTTTCGAGAACGTTCACCTGCAGAAGTCTGCTGTTTTGATTGCTTCTTTATTATTGATGCGCAACGGTCTATCTAGGATTCATCGACTGTAATTAACCGCCGTCGGTAAGGGTGGCATTCATCATTTTCTCTTGCCATGCAGGATCCGGCTGTTTCACGAACCTTGAATCGACTATCGTCCCACAGAGAAGTGAGGATTGTATTTAAAATGTCTTCCATTGTGAGGTCATTTGGACGTCCTTGGTGGTCAGTATCTTGTGTGCTTGCACCATCGCAACGATATTCAGTAAACGGCTTGGACTTGCCAGGGGGTCTTAATATATTTGTTAACATATTGACTGTTAGCCTGTGGGCACTTGCCTTAATTCTTTATGCTGGGCTTTCGATTACTGTAAGATTGAAATGCACAAATCAAATATATCCGAAAAATCGTCGCGTAATTAGCAGACACTGCTTCACCTCTCCACGCTTTGCTGATGAACATATATACCAAAATAATTGGCTCTGGCTGAATACATGCATTATGTAATACAAGTTCACGTGAATGCCAAAACCCTCAAGGTCCTCCAGACATCACAAACGGCTTTCACCTTGAACCAAATACACGCACTCCACCCAGACGGTGGATCATCATCCTTCAGACAACCACATCCCACTTGGAACCCAAATATCCGAGAACAAATATCGCCACCTCAACCACCTTCTACACGCACTGAGTACAGTAAGAATTTATTGATTGTGTATTTAAATGTTCCTTCATTGTACCGCGGGAATTTATTATTTGGCGCTGGTAAAAATGTGGATAAAGATTAGCGCAACCCCAATCCCCCAAAACACGGAGATAAGGGTTGAGACTGAATTTAATTAACCCTTCGACCGTTTCGTTAACCACTTCGATGACCCAAATAATTCACTCTTGAGTAATTCAACTGCTCGTTATCTTCTTAAGATGTTCTGTCGCTTAAACAAGGTGTTCAGATACAGTAGGTAATCGTTGATTTACGAGTGCTAATTCAAAGTGAGATGTGGTAAGGCATTTAATTTTCTAGTTTGGACATTTGTTTATAAGAGTATTTAATTATTTTTCAATGGATTCGATTGATTTGTCAATTAGGTATAGTTTACTAAGACCGGAGTGTGCGCGGCGGTGTTGCCAAGATGTACATGACTATATAATGTGGCAGTAACATTAACAAGGCAATCTCTAAGTAAAAAACCTATTCCTCCATGAACTTATACTGCGGTCCAGCCAGCTTAGGTTACGTTAGGTTATTTAGCACACTTAGACCATTGGTGGTCCATCTTGATACCCAGTGCCGTTAATTTGATCCCGGCGGCAAATGGCATATCAACCCTTGCTTTCACTGGGAATCAAGCCCTGGACCAGCTTACAGAACATACAGAACAATCTACATAAATAAGCTGTGTCAAAATTAGACCCCGAATGAGATTTTTCTTAATGACCGACAGTATGGCTTCCGAAGCAACAGGTCCACTGGTAATTTGATAACTTATCTCACCGAAAAGTGGAAGCGATCTTTGTACAATACAGGCGAAAGCAAGATAGTTGCGCTTGATATTTCTAAAGCATTTGACAGAGTTTGGCATCAAGCTCTTTTGTCGAAAATGCGTGCTTATGGTGTCGATGACTCTCTGCTTCTATGGATTAGAAACTACTTTTCGAACCGTTTAATCCAAGTTGTTTTGGATAGATTCAAGTCTGATATTCACAAAATAAATGCTGGTGTCCCCCAAGGCACTGTTCTGTCTCCGACACTCTTTCTCATTTTTATAAATGACCTCCTGTCTGCCACTTCTAATCCAATCCACTCCTTCGGTGATGACAGCACCCTCAGCTTTTCATATTCGTTCCAAAAATTTACGACCCTGCCCTTCGGACGTAGTATTGCAACGGCAGCACATTGAATTCCGATCTGGACAGCATAATTAACTGGGGTAAGAACAACAGAGTGGAATTCAATGCTTCCAAAACTCAATGCTGCCTCTAAAGCGAACCCCCGATAATCAGCCATTATATATGAATGGCGCTTGTATCGACGCAACCGGAAAACTTTCCATCCTCGGTATATACCTCGGCGCAACACTTAGTTGGAACGATTGCATATTCGAGGTCGCCAAAAATGCTGCGAAATATTTAGGTTTCCTTAATCGATGCAAGATATACTTCACCCCCCTCTGATTTGGCTTTAATCTATAAGGCGTATATTCGCCCTAAGCTTGAGTACAACGCTTATATCTGGTCTGCTGCCCCCAAGACCACCTACTAGATAGAATCCAAAAGCGAGCGATACAACTTATAGAAGGCAACGATATCGCGGGTTCATAAGACTCGCTGGAACATCGACGTACCGTGTCTTCTTTGTCCGTGTTTTATCGTTATTTTAACAAGCGATGCTTAAGTGAGCTAGCCGATTGCATTCCTCCTCTCCTTGAATTCACCCCCAATACACGTCTCGCCAGGAATACACATAAGTTTACCCTTAAGCCTGCTTTCGGATGCACAGTGAAATTTAGAGACTCGTTTTTTAGCCGCACCACACAAATATGGAATGCTCTTCCCAGCTCAATATTCTCCATGGATTACAATCCACAGATGTTTAAGACCAATGTGCACAGGTATCTCCTCTCTCTCTCCCCCTCTACACCTTCGGCCTGTGCTGTGTCTTGACCCCGGACAATTAAGGGTATTAAAAACCCCTTGAGCACACGCAAATTATAAAACAAAAATGTACTAGTGATGTTGGTACATTTATGCTCAGCGTCGGCCATAGGGCCCTTGCTGTTATTAGAACGTGTAGAGAAGGCTTGCGGACTGGCAGATCTGGCTCTATACAGGATTTCGTTCAAATTACTGAGCCTGGCTTTATCTTCGATCGCCATTAAAGGACCTCACGATCATGTCGGTCTTACCTGCGTTGGATCGATAAAACTTCGTGTTTCTGACCACATTACAATCTTCAGTACCCGATTGAAGAAACCACATGACGTTGCATTCCCTGCCAAAGTCCACTACGAATTTAAAAAGAAAAGGAAGTGAACTTTCAAGCACGAGCTGTACCAGCTGTTTGCTTCTTAAATCGATCTTATACTTTTACATAGACAGCGACGTATCCAACAGAAGTAATATGTCACTCCATCCTCTGTCTGCAAGCACGTCATTCCCTTTTCGGCTGAGAACAAATCCTAGATAAATACACGAGCACCCTCACGTTCGCTTATTGCGTTAAAATTGATTTTTCATCGCCTCCAGGCATTCACATCTCGTGCATCAACGAGTCGACAAAGATTCACAATTCTGTGAATAAACATTTTCGTTTCAATGGCTCGCCTTCATCTACAGAAAAAAAAGAACCCAACAAAAATCATTAATTGCATCTCAAAAAGCAAATGATAAATATATCAGCAAATCCAATTACTCATTTGAAATCAAAATTCCGAATAAATTGGGCAAATTTCAAACAGACAACGTCCCTGAAACAATCAATATCCAATTCAATCCAATTTAATCACTGCCCCGTATAAATAAAATTTCATTTTTATATTCCTCTTGTCCGCCCACTCTTTCGATCACCTCTTGGATAAACATTTTTGAATATCCTTTGATAAATTTGCTGAAGAAAATAACACACACACAAAAAAAACTGAAACGAAACGAAAATGAGCACGAGTTTCAACCCATTTCGAGGCCCATTTATGGACATGCCTCAAGAGGGCAAAAAAAAGGCCCTTGATACATTTTTTTTCCTTATTACCTATCCATCTGTCGAATGTCCTTACGACGAGTACCACCACACCACACCAGGGCCGACCCTCTGTATGGGTTGAATCTGAACCTATAAAAAGGAATAAATATTCTGACTTTTGTCCTGACTGTTCTATTCAGGAGGGATATGGTAATCCATTTCGATTTCCATCCCCTTCCGCCCTTTCAACATGAGAATGTCAATAATATTTAATGCGGATTGAAATTGAACAGCAAAATTGGGTAAAGCTGAGAAAATAAAAGGCTTTCATATCATTTAAAGTGGGGTCAGTGCGGACGGTGTTGGTGCTTTTCACACATGTACCGCCACGCGTGTACACCGTCGGCTGAATAAAAAATAAACATCCCATTTTGCAGAATCCACTTAAGCCATTGACAACACTTTGATGGATTAATAGTATTATTTAGATTTTTAAACAGGATGCTGGAATACGTCCTCTTCCTCTTCCTCTTCCATTTTGTTCACAATTTCGTGTGAATATTACGACAAAATGGTAAAGTGAGTGGGTGGAATATGGAAAGCGTTCCATATTGAAATTGCTGCGGCTACATGCACCCTCGATGAACTCCGGGTGGATCGGGGATTAGCTGGGGTTAAGTTCTGACAGTAAATAATGTTCTAACAAATTCGGGGGAGACATTTTTTTTCGTTCCATTTTTTTATTCTTGCTTCCCGAAGGTGGGGGTGTAAAGTAGTAGTTCGTCTGCGATTTAGAAAAGCCATTATGGTTTTGCATTGTCGATAAATCTTTAAGCTGATCAGGGGAGATTGAGATATATGCAGAGACTCACTGTCACCGTGGAGACATTCGGTAGTCTAAACGTGTGTCCATTTTGCCGAATCAGGTTTTATAAAGGGATTGTCTGCACTGGGGAATGAATGAAGTTGTTTTTACTCCTTTTAAGGAGAAGACGATGCAAACACGTATTTTCTGCAGATGTCAATGAATTAATTTTGCTCTAATTTCAGACAGCATCATATGTCTTTCTGTGCCTGTGATAACTTCAACAGCATATCAGGTATGTATGCAATGGGGTGCTCTTGCGACCTTGCGGCTGCGGCTCACCTAGACCAAATAGTTGGGTCCATTGTGCCCGTAATTCTTGTGTTTAGACCTTCGTTCTACTGGAACCACGCTACTGCGTTTGATAACCTTAAGAGACTTTTCTGTAGAGCTGAAACGCACCAAACCACCAGCTCTGCAAATATGCTTCTTCGGGCTGGTCATTCGCAAAAGGACGGTTGACCATTCATATGTGTAGGCAAGGATTAAAAGTCCTTTTGATAACCTCACTTTGCCAAATCTCGGAGCTTTATGTTTATCCTCCTTACGATGTGGTCAAAAACGCCGTGGCTAGTATTTCTTCTATCAACTTGCCACGTTGGAAGAAGTACTGACCATTAGGTTTCCCGAATTCGACTATAACGAGCTGTAGCGGCTTCCGAGATGCGTCGTTGAAAGATATTTTCGGTATTGCTATTGCAATCTCATCCGTATTGCAGGCCGGTCGCATTGGATCACGGTATTTTAACTACGGCGTCCTTGTTTGATGTTCCTGTTTCTAGCTCCTAGCATTCCATTGTATTTCTGTTTTTTGGGACGTGGAAGCGCCACTAGAGATGTGCCAAACCGAATCTTTTTTAAATCGAGTTGACTAGACTCAACCAAATATTTTATATTATCACAGATTTCGTACCCGGATTTGCCCGGTTTTGTTTCTTTAACCGGTACTTTACGGAAATTACGGTCTTTTCTCAACCTTTTACACACAACGTGGAGGGATACCAATAGATTCATAGAAAAAAAGTTCTTGGAAATCCCATCTATGTACCTGCGCGCGATGTTCACTTGTTGTGCAAATTGAAGTCAAACTTCATGAACCATGAAACAAATTAGCCTATCTTGTAACATGTAACACACATATGAAAGTAGCTTTCCAACGCATGCAAGTTATGCCATGTCTTAGATACGACATCATCACCTCATTTTGTGCCTGCTTTTGTCAGAAACTCGAAAAAGGTGTAAGTTATGAAAATTGATATTCCGGTATTAAATACAGAAGTCCAGGTTAATACTTGACGCAGTTAACTATTATGCCATGACAGTCACCATGGTCTCAAATAGCATCAGTAGATATAATGCGGCCAGTGTTGGCTCAAACATTTTAACTTTTAACAATAAATACCTCCTACAGCAAAATCCGATAATGATACTTCCATCCGGTCTGTCATTTAACGACAAGGAGTCACTTACTATGTCACTACCATGGGATTGCAACCTGCAGTATAAATGAAAGCTCAGGCAAACAAACAGCACTTAGCATTTATGACAATAGCGTGCAAGTTAACACTTCCGGACAGGAAGTCGAAATCTAACAGCTTAGAAAGTGTTTCGGCAAGTTTTCCGCAATGGCTCAACGTCGAAGATTTTATCCCTGCTTTGTGCAGCAAAACCTCTATTGGTACAGTAGCTAATAATAATAATATAATATGGGTCGCGCTGCAGCCCGTAGGGGTCCAGGGCCTAGCTTCTCAGCAACCACTCGTGTTGTGCGTGCTATAGTTCTCTCACGAGTGGAAGGGACCTACAGTTTAATGCCGAATCCGAACGGCTTTGCTTGAGAAGCTTTTTCTAGACAGGAATTTCTCTTTGAGCATTATCAGTGAGTCGAAAGAGGTCGGGCCGTAAAAATTATTTTCGGCGCACAGAGCAGGAATCGAACCAACGACGTCGAGGTTGGGGTCGACGCACATACCCACAACGCCACGGGCCAGCCCAAGACATTATCTAACATATATTTTTAAGTATAATGCTTTTTAAAGATTTCATTTTGTCAAGAACATCGAACATTTCCGCACGCTAACCCGATCTTCTCCAGATTGATGTTATAAATCTGACACTCCCTTGTTCAGTCTCAATGCTCTAGTCTCAAAGATATCGGAACCAGACTCCTTTTTTCCACTGTATAGCCCTTGCCATGCCAACCGACGGATCGAATTGCAATAACCCATAAAAAATTGAGTACGGCCTTTATTCGAGCACACGAACTAGAATTACAACCATAAGCAAACAACAAATTTAAAGTTTCACGAAATAAAAAGCCGCTGGCTGTGTGGAACGTTCTACTTTTGTTATCTGAGTACAAAAGTTATTCATTTACACAAAGGTCAACTGACCGACTGCCTGCAGTTCAAACATCTGAAATTCTGAACCACCCCCTGCAACGTGAAACCTTCAACAATCAAGTCCGGAGTGGCCTCGAAAAGTTGATGGCCTCCAAAAAAACCCAGCAAAATATGAGAATTCCGAAATCGCAGTTAAACAACAGGAAAACAAATTTTCAACAATCGCCAGTGTAGATATAAAATGTCGGTTAGTTGCGGAACGAAGTACAAGCTTTTTGAATTGGTTGAGCAACTTTAACAAACTTCCGCAACTTTACGAGCATTGTCAAGTGATTAAAACGTCTGCAGGAAAGGGAAACAGGCAGGAGTCACAATATTTCGAAATCCGAGCGATCTCAAGCATTTGCGTATAATGGGTCAATGGATTCACATCATCAACATTCATACAAGCGTAAGAGGCTTTATGTATCCATAAACACAGACGCGCCAGAGGGAGACACCACCCCAAAGAGGCCAAAATTAAAGAGCAGAAAATACAAGAAACAAATAATGCCCGGCCATTAAAGGAACAAAGACACTGGTGCCCTTGTTTGAGATTTGTAAGAGCTTATAATAACTTATAAGTAGGTTAAGCGTGTCCGAGCACATGAGTTCATTCATTTGATTGATGCGCACATAATCTAACATTTCCCATTATTACACTTGAGTTTTTTTTTGTGTCCACTCATCGTGTAATTTTTCCTAAGCAGGCTAATTAATCAAACCATTTCAACTCGGACTTAAAAAAAAACCGCTGGCAACTTCCCCGGAACTCGTTTTACATGGCTTTCAATACGGTTTTTTTTTGTTTAGATTGATATTTCTTCACGAACACACCCAGAGGAATAGCTGACTTTGGTATGACGCACGTGTTATTTATTGAGTGATATTGTCCCAGCATTAACCTCCAAGGGAGTATCCCCGATTTAAGAAAATGATGGCAGCGCTTAAGGAAACGAAGGACTGCCCCCACGGAATTCATCAATCATAACTTAAGGAAGAAGTGCCACATTTTCCTCTTTTTTATTCCCTTGATTGAATACTTAGATTTTGTTCGGGGACAAAAAATGAAATAAGGACACGGCATTTTTTTCACGGTATTGTGACATAAACTCGTGGGTAGGTACACACCCATGTGCCCAGTAAGTAGGTGATTTTCATTTAACTTAAGCAGAGCCATGCGATACTCTTGGGGTTTAAATACGTAAATGTTTGAGTTGGCATCGTCCAACATGTATGTGCTTCAATTGAATAGGTCATCGTCATTAGTTACACAGATCGACAGGCAATTGATACCGCGCATTATTTGGAATGTATGTGTTACAGGATTCAAGTTTCAGTTTAAATAAATCGGAGACCATTGGTTTTATTTCATTAAACACTTTTGCATAAAAGTTATCTGTAATAGTCAAATGAGTCGCTAAGCGCAATACTCGAGAACGGTTGGATCGATTTCGCTAATTCTTTTTTCATTCAATACTAGATTTCGTAAACGGATTTGTCCGTAGTGAAAATATCGTTTTTTCTGATGCACTGAAGACGATTTTGTTTACTCCGCACTTAATTGAAAACAAAAATAAGACTGCTCGAATCAGAACTTAGACAAGAATTTGAATTTTCTTCTGTCATTGATGCCTATCCCAAGACATTCACATCCTTACTCATAATGAGTACAATTCGTTGACTGTGTGCATACATGTTAATGTTTGAATTATCTATGCGCGCTGCAGCAAAACGGACGGAAATTAAGGCTTTTTTTTCAACCATATACACACAACGTGGAGGGATATCAAGCGAATCATAAAAAAAAGTTCTTGTAAGTCCCATCTATGTACCTGCGCGCGATGTTCACTTGTTGTGCAAATTGAAGTCAAACTTCATGAACCACAAAAAAAAGGTAGCCTGAAACACATTATGTAATTAGTCTAGTTCTGAGATTTTATCTAAATCGGCTAATCCGTTCAGAAATTCAATATTCACAATTTCAGCAAAATTGAATGATTTGTGTGTAGCTGTGTATATGTACATGCATATGGTAGCATAAGAAAAGTGCAAAAGCAAAATATGAAAAATGTGTGTGTATATATGGAAGTGACATTACACTGGGGGATGGATGATATCCAAGACTACGCAACTTGAAATGGTTTCATACCAGATTGATGCAGCCACCCTTATTTTGAGAATTTCCCCTTTAAAAGTGCTCGTAACTTCCGAACCGTATGTCGTGCCGACTTAAAAATTGTCACATTCAGCATCTAAATTTTAGAATGATTTTTGTTGACTTTCAGAGCTCTGCGACGTGTAGTTTCGGAGCCTTTGTCGGTCAGACACACATTATTATTTTTTTTATATATTTTTAATTAACAATGAATGGCTAACCCTGTCAAATGCCTTACTAAAGTCTGTATTCTAATCAAACTTCAACTCACTTTTTTATATTTATAATGAATTTTTTTGAACCAAATATGTACCATTTTGGTCGACCACCTTTTGCCATCTTTCGCTAAAGACATTATTCCATCAGTGTAAAACTTTTGTGATTTCTAGGCGACAAGTAATTTTCACAGGCTTCTCTTCACTCCAATTTTACTCCATTAAGCGAGCTCTGCATTGACCGAAGCAAATGGTAGTCCGATGGCGCAAGGTCAGGACTATATGATGATTGCGTCTAAGCTTCCCAGCTTTTGCCGAGTCATCAAAGATGTGTGTGGTCTAGAGTTGTCCCGTTGGAAGGCAAAGCCCTTTCTGTTGATCAGTTCTTGTTGTTTTTTTTTCGATTCAGTCTCATCAGTTGTTGAAAGTTCATTGTATAATAAGCCGTTCGACCAGGCTGAAGCAGCTCATAGTGGATTGTTCCTATCCAATCCCACCAAACACTCAACAACGACCATTTGTTGAGCTTCACCACACTTGAACCATGATCTTTTTCGCATATAACTGTCGCATTTGATGCACTTTTCGTCTCCTGTTACCATTCGCTACAGAAATGGTAAGATTTCATTTCGTTTCTGCAAAGAATTGCAGCTGTTAATTCGGTCCATTAAATTTTTCACAGACAATTAATGTGGTACCCAAACATCGAGATTCTTTTTGTAGAAGCATCTTTTTATGGCTCAAAACTGTTTGAACGTTCCTTGGCGATGTCATGGCTGCTTATGTGACGGTCCTGGTCATTCCATAATTCCATCGACGTTTTCAAGGACAGGTCGACCAGAGCGAGGTACATTTTTCACTTTGAAATTTCCAACACGGAGATGAGCGAACCATTGTCGTGCTACACGAACTCATACAGCATCGTCTCCGTAAACTTCACAAATTTCATTGGCATTCTTTCATTTTTTACAAGAATTTCAAATTTCTTCATTATTTTCACTCATTTTTGAACAGCTGTATTTTTTTTTGAACTTTTCCGAATTTAATTTTTTTATTTAGTTAAATGAAGCTTAAAATACCACCTTTCCAACACCATATGGTATGACCCATATGGTTTGATAAAGACGACTCCAACGACATCTATCGACAAACGGAAAGACTTTACCCATATATTGCATCAATTTGCTTTTTGTTTTCCATCTCATTTATTACTAGGGAGTAGATTGACAGGTTAGTAGATATTTATCGACCCGATATAAGGTGATGTTGAGCAGAGTTGTCAAATTGTTGACGGCCGCAGTAAAATCCTTGAATCCCTTATGGATTTAAACTTCTCCAAGTCATGACTGATGTCACTTCGAATAAGTTAGCTTAGGTTTTTAGGCTGCCAGCAAGATTGCCAGCAGACTTAGACCATGTTTGGTCCCTTGTGATACCCATAGCCGTTAATTTTATCCCAATGGCAAATGGTCATATTAACATTTGCTTTGGCTGGGATTCGAACAGAAGACCCCTATAACCAAGGGCAGGCACTCAACTAACTGCGCCATCTAGGCGTTAGGATTTCGAATATTCAGATTTTTGTTTTTAAATTCAGAAAGAGAGTAGGGACTGCCTTAAGGAACGCAGTTGTATGCTGTCACTTAACCTCTCATGTAAATACCACGTCAGACACTTAAAGATCCGAATGAAATTCTACCCAACCAATGTCTAAGCTCCTCCTCTTTAATGAAGATTCTTTCCTTTCTTCACTTTTCAACGATAAATGAAATTAAGCAATAAATGGACCACAGGTGCAGGAATATGACACACACAACATCTAAAGCATCTTGTGTTTTATTGCGGGCACATTACGGTTGGATGCTCTCGTTTCCCGCGGCAAGGTCGACCAGATTGGTAGACGCTCATCGTTGAAACCACACGTGTAGCCAGCCTCTCGGTAAACGTACAACTTCAATGTCAATCTCTACCTACCTTCCCTACCTGTTTGATCTAAAAAATACTATGTTTTACATGTTCTTGGGAAAACCAAATCTAATCTGTACCCACACATGTGTGCCCGTCGCTAAATGACTGGAGATACTTCAGACATCGCATTACACACAAACGTACATATGTGGATACGTAGATTCTTAATTCCATTGAGGTAAGCAATATGCAAGGTCACAGAATAACCCCACAGCGTATGCATTCACCACTGAGTCCTTGAAGATATCTGAGAAAAATCGAGATAATTAATTTAATGCGTTTAGGGCGGGCAAATGTACGCGCTCATTTCATTCAGTATCACTTTACTTTTATTTCTATCTCTGCAGGGATTTGAAATTTGATGTCAGCTCCCACGATGTTTCTGCACGTAAAGAGGAAAGGAAGCGAAAAAAGAGAACACGAAAACTCGTTTCGGATTCATCGCAACCGAAGGGTGGTATGTGCTCAGTTTGCGAGGAAAACGTCAACCAGTCTCGCCTAACACACGTACTCTGTAAGTACGCCGCGCTGGTTTTTTTTTTCCTTCCTCTGAGTGCTTTACTCAGATCCGGGAAAATTTTCATGATTATATTACAGGATCAACCAACAACCCGTTACCATTTTCAGTCTCTTTTTTTTTTTTTTTTTTTTGTTAACTCCCCGAGAGAACATCTGTGTACAGCACACATGGCGCTCTGAATTCCTAATGATGGCATTCATTCATTCACCCAACAAGGAGCGCGAGCTGAGAATTATAAAAACCTCCGCTATATCCAGAGCTATTTAGGTACGTACATACAGACGTGGATTTGTCCGTTGAAAACAATGTACATATGTGTACATAGGTCTGCTCCTATTTCGCACGCGAAATAAAGTCACAGCGACTACTCATTCAGTTGATCAGTTTTTGTTGTGAACTAGTGCTGTACTGCACACTTGCACATACCACCCTCTGTCACCCACCCACATATGTGAAGTGTATATTTTCATTTTCCTTGAAGGATATCGACGCGTGGTAAACTGATTTGAACTTCCAGCTGCTGTATGGGAATGCTAGACGGCGCAAAACGAATTAAGACGTTTATTTGTGTATATGCACGAGCAAATACAGAGTATCGGGTACATACGTAACCTTATTCTTAAATCGGAGCACACAGCACTGATCCCCCGAGATTGCAAGCAATATTCTGGTAATGGCTGTGAAATACGCACGGGGTCTGCGATTGAAAAAATTGATTTCACGTACGAGCTCGATTCTATTGGATGAATTTATGAACGTGGATGCATACTTATGGGGTGGCATGAGGATATTTTTTACAGAGCTTTTGAAGTCGCTAGTAGGCGGGCAAGAGCTCTAGTATTCGGGCATATACTTGTTTCGTAGCTTAGATTTGAACCCAAGTCTAAAGTGGAGCATGAATTTGGTCCTTCGAGTCAGGAGTTTTAAGGCAAGTTGGTTCGAAAATCCAGAGTATCATCGGTTGCGCAGAGCGATTCTACGCCGTTTGCCCTCAGGAAGACACACTCATTTACTTCTTCTTCTTCGTGGTGGCGCTTTAAAACCCAACACATTAGAGGTAGCTTTTCTGATGGCGTTTTGACAACGGTTCCACTTTTCGTCGATTGTTTCGCCTGGCAGAATTGGACTCTCTGAGAGCTTCAGGTAGACTCGATCGGAAAAGTTCCCAACGGTCGATTGCGATTGTAGCTTTCCGACGTCAAACTGTTTTTGTCTTGCTCTACTCCGTTGTACTATCGAAATCCGAGCTCTGAGCTTGGCTACAAGAAGGTAATTGAGTCGCTGTTAGCACTTCGGAACGTTCGGACATCGAGGACACTGGAGGAGTGTCTGACGTTGATAGCAATGTGATCAATCTGGTTGACGGTTGATGGGACCGCCAGGTCCCCTTGTGAATGTTGTACTAGCTACAGACTGGTTTTGCCCCGTCACGAAGTCCAATAGCCTGAGTCCATTTTCGAATGTGTTGTCATGTAGACTGAAAAGACGTCTTCTTAGGCAGTGTTACCACCTGAAACTTAAGAATCGAGTCATTTTGAATATAAATGAGTTCCAACAAAGATTTTTGATAACACAACGCCTCCTTATGTGAAAAAAGAACCTAGTAGATATGTGCTCAGGCGTTTTAAATGAAAGCGGTTAGGAATTAATATAAAGCGTAGATCACACTTTGGAATGTTTTTGATAATAGGCGTGTTTTATTTTGACTACTCAGTAATCAGTTCAGTAATGAGTCTCAATAAAACGCTCTTTAACTGAGTTAAATTTTTTTTGCAGGTGTTGGTACGTTTGTCTACGTCCATTGCATTAGATGTAAGTATGATGTAAGTATCGAATGTAAGTATTGTAAGTCAAATTTAATTCTGAAACATGTTTTTAAGTAATATCAATGATTTGATATGTTACGACTTGCACAAGTAACATTCACTTATATGTAAAAGAAAATATCACTAACAAGTGTCAAATAGTCGCTTGATACCAACCTTTGATAAATAAATAGTTTCCTCGCGGTTGATCCTCTCCTCCAGGGCCAATGAATGAGACAACGCATCCTAATCAGTAATGACTGAAATTTTACTGAGTAGTTTTTACTCGGTAAGTTGTCTTGTTGTTGTTTCACGTGTAAAATCTTACTGACCTGCATACTGACTAGTCAGTAAAACACACATATTGATGAAAATGAGAACGCGAGATAAGATTACTGTACGTATTTAGGTATCCGTTTTATTGAAAAAAAATATATATATATCGGAGCTCTACGTGTGACCATGCCTTATTAAGCCTTCTAAGTAATTACCGTCTTTAATACATTTGTATGTTAAAATGTGTGTCTCTCCTCAAAAAACTTTCTTGAACACATCTTCTAAAAGTATCAGCAAATAGTAGAAAAACATACAGCTTCCACTTTAGAACATGTACTGGCGGATCCTTTTAGTGATTTAAACCAACTTAAAGCCCCAACATTTTCCGCTTCTACAAGAAGAATTAATTTTATAACCGTCAAGTTGTTTCTGACGCGACAATGGGAAAATGTCCATTAAGTGACATTCTTGAAATAATTGACTCCACTTAGCATCGTGTACTTCAACTTCAGCGTAGCACATAACACATTCCGCCCTCTGTTCGTATGCAGATCCATTATGTTGACGCCGAAATCGCTTTAGTGTCAAGGACAACAATCAGAAAATAATAACCTGCCAATCAAAGTGATGTGTTGAAGTGTAGGATTCTCCTCTACTCTAGGACTAGTTATTTCGCACAATTTACCACTATTGTTCGTCTGAAGGCCGTCAATTGAAATAAAGGCAATTTGAATGATGCTTAATATTGACGGGTTATGGATGCGTTGTCCTTATTAAACTTAGTTGTGTGCTTCTTAGTTTTCTAGGCATTCAGGTTGTAATTTTTAATTTAATATTTGTACAAGTTGTAGCAACTACTGTGGTTTGTAAGGTTAAACAAATCCTACTTCTGTTTGGAAGTGGACAATAGAGAGAGCTCCACTAAGTCAAAGCCTCTTCGCTTTATTTACAAACTACCTCATTAGGTTTACACTTGATTGAATCCATCCAGTACCCAGTGTTATCTTCAGAGCACTCCAATTTGAGATGATGTGCGGCTATTTGCTTATTCACCTCAAACACTCCTACTGATGATTAATCGATTTCTAGGGGATTCCAAGTTGTTGAATTTGATAGTCAACCTGGAAAACGATGGTTATTATGAGCACTCTTAGCATGGAAATCCACTTTAGTAACAAACTAACAAACGTTGGGCGTGGAATAAGTGCAACATGGTACAAAGCTTCAGGGTTTTTGTCTCTATATGCAGGCAACATCAAACTTATAATGGTTGTGGTTTTGAAAAATATAAAACAAGCAATCTTAATACCCTCGTCGGGTGTAAATCATATTTCCAAGTTCTTAGAACGCCAGAATGTTCTTTGAACCTTCATCATTTGCCGCAAGGATTACTATCGCACCTGAAATCATCGCCTGAAAAAACTACGGTTCTACAAATAAGAAACCAGTTCTCGGAACGAAAACCATTTATTTATCATAATCACCTTCAAGGGCGATACAATCAGTTTAACCATTCACCTGGCCAACGTTTCGATGCTGCAAAGCGATTTGTCTTTGAGTATTCAATGTACACCTCTTTTCCTAGAGATTT
The DNA here is from genome assembly GCA_916610145.1 of Eristalis arbustorum. Taxonomy (NCBI): domain Eukaryota; kingdom Metazoa; phylum Arthropoda; class Insecta; order Diptera; family Syrphidae; genus Eristalis; species Eristalis arbustorum. Next base: position 93,923,170 of record OU744316.1, on the reverse strand, counting down.
TTGAAATGGTCAATAATGTTTTAAGAATTTATAGCCGCTGATGACCACATTTTGAAAATGCATTGTATGCCGGCAAAATTCGAGGTACATATTGGTCAAATTATGAAATAGTAGCTGATGAGGTGAATAGTATGCGTGGCGGTCGTCATAACATACAGTGCCACCTCAATAAAAGCAAATAATAGAAATTTGGGCAGTTGCGTTTATTGATTTGCAACTGATTCCTGCTCTGCTGGATTTTCTCGGCCCCATTTCCTTCCAGTCAGTGACAATGCTCAAAGAGTACTTCATGTCTAGAAAAAGCTTCTCAAACTTGGCCGCTCGGAGACAGCATAAAACTGTAGGTCAGTTTCACCGGTCAAAGAACTGCACTACGCACAACACGAGTGGTTGCTGAGAAGTAAGTCCGTTGCCCTCTACGGGCTGTAGCGCCACCCATGTTATTAATATTTCTTAACAAATTATTTAATCCATGTGTATAAGAAATACAAATAAAAATCAAATGTTAAATGTTTTTAAGGAATCGAACAATTTTTTATTGGATCTTTTTGTATACAAAATGTGAAGGTATTTTCCTCCGCCCATTGAAAGCAAGCGTTTAGTGCTAAATGGCGGCCCTCGCTTTAATTATGGTCAGCGTGGTTTCTTCAACTTCGCTTTCGTCATCAGTTTCGATTTCTCTTGATTGCCGATTGCTGCATGTCAATAATTTATGTCCTGACAGCAATCAATAAGGGATAGCTCTTGAGACAACGTATTATTTCGCTGGTTGGTCTCTTATGACACTCAAGAGTAGGATATCGTTTTTGTCGTAATATTTGCTTGGTTTCATCAAAGGATTTCAGAATTTCTGAGTTACCGGAGAGTGCACTTTGTATTACGTAAAGGGTGATTTTTTAAAAGCTATAGGAAAAAAACACATACAATTCAGAAAAATGCATGAAATCTTTATTTGAATCGATAGTACGGTCCATATAATTTAATGTTGGAAGATTATTTCATGCAAATGTTGACCTTTCCACTGCTTTAGTTGCCCAAGCTACAGATCGTTTAGCTTTTACGTGGAAATGCCTTTAAAACGTCCCAGAATCCGGGCAACAGAGCGCCTCTCCTGGTATCTTTTATAGGAAGGTCCTGCGACCTTCGAGGTGAAGGCAGCTCCGAGGACAGAGGTTACATGGAGGAGAAGTCAATCCGCGTATCACAATGGGCCTACCTGCGCCTCAAATGGTCCATCTGCTTAGTCCAATTTTAGCATACTCTTTCCAACATTTCGGCGGGTGTCTCACGAATAAATGCTTCAATGTTGTCTTCCAATGCGTCAATTGAAGCGGGCTTGTCTCTATAGACATGAGCTTTAACATAGCCTCACAAGAAATAGCCTAAATGAAATAAAATGTCCATCGAACTCACCTCTCACTAATCCCATAATCCGCACCAAACTGTGACTTTTTCTGGATACATTGGTAGCTCTTGCATTGATTCTGGCTAATATTCACTCTGAAGTAGACAATTCTGCTTATTTACGTACCCATTGAGCCAAAAATGAGCTTCGTCGCTGAACATAATTATTCAGAAAAAGCGCGCGACGAACTTTCTTAACAGAGCACGCATTTTGATAATCAAATTCAATAACTTGCAGGCATTGTTCGTTTGTAAGACGATTCATGGTCAGATTATAGACCAAACTGAAGATGTTTGACAGTGAAACAAAAGACGAAACGTGAGTCAGCTGAAAATATAATAGCTAAAAAATCACCCTTTAAAATATACTACAACACTATTCACATTTCAGAATCTCACACTACCATTGGAGGATAAGTGATTAGCTCCATGACGCGCTGGTATTAATCCCCAAGCCAGCGCTCTATATTCGCCTTAACCATAATCTCCACTATTGTGAAAGTGGTGGGCGTGCCAGAATATACCTGCTGGTGAAGTGAGTGGATACTCCATGCTGGTGGGCAAATCCCACCCAGGACTAGGGACATTGTCATAGGAAAAGTGTGGAACTTATGCATTGTGTAGGGAGACAGCCTAACCTAACCGCACAAGCTCAAACTCACGAGCTAGTCAAACCCAAGATGCACACACTTTTGGAAAATCTCAGCCAGTCGTAGCAAACACGAGCAGACAGTTTGCGCTTACGGAAGAGCTGAGTAAAGTAGTCACTGAGTAGAAATCAGAAGCTCCACATGAACCTATATGCGCTACCAAGAGCTGTTCACATTCCAAATGATTCAAATTAAATTACGTCTACAATTTGCGTCTGACAAACTGAACTCAGCATTTCGCCGCCAAACACTTAATTTAAACCCAGTTAAAAGATGGCAACAAGAATCAGCACAAACAAGGTAATAAATGCCGTCAAAATGAGCAAATGGGAGCATAAAACGCCTTTGTTCGTTTGTGCTGTGCCCGTCCACCTTAAATCGATGATGGGGCACATAAAAGCAAACTTATTATTGTTGAGGTACAATATCTCGGGGCGGACGAATAATGACTCTCAATTTTTCCATTCGCATTAAGGCCGACGGAGTATGAATAAGGGAACGCAACCAGCGGGCTTTGGTAGCAAATGACCCCTGGAGCTTGGCGTCAATAAAGACTGGAGCGTCTTCAAGCTACCAGTAAAACTGTCGCTTTTTATCACCCGCTTGGTTCATTCGACGATGGTCCAGAGAGACGACGCTTGTATAATTGGCGTTTAAAAAAAAGTAGCATTTTGTATTCTTGTTAATCGATAGCAGCTAAAGAAAGAAGTGCTGCGTGAATTTTTTCACAAAGAAAGAACACAGCGACAAAAGCAATTGAGCGGGAGGAAAGTCTGATTAATTGTCTCTCTGACACCGCTTCAGCCAGGCAGACTTTTGAGTAAAATCAGATCAAATGTTTTCGTTATCTCCTCGTGAAACGGATGCCTTTCGACGCCGAATACGTACCCCCTGCCATGTTCGGCCGAAATCTCCTTCACTCTGCACAGAATAAGATGAATGGAAGACCAAACGTGAGGCCTAATTACGAAGTGATGATGTTCAAACAGGGCAGCAA